>CM060630.1:17782500-18385000 GCA_030578275.1 Meda fulgida | reverse complement strand
ACCATTCAGCTAGTTTTTTTTGTTAATTGCTGTCCATCTTATTTTAACGCAAGAGTGGGTGCTGCCATTTGTAACTTGAATGTATCTGGCTTCCCGCATCATCCTCTTCCAGTTATTTTTAGCTGTACAAAACAGCTTATATTGCTTGATATTACAAACTGTTTTGTTTTCTTAGCATAATATTTTAAGGTATTGTTGTAATTCTAATCAAACTGGTTTGTATAAATACTTTTAACGTTTACTGCACTTTGCTATTCTCCTAGTTATTTACCTATAGCAAATGAATTCACACATTCCCAAAAAAATGCTTAATTTCACATCACACAACATATCAGTTAGGACTTAAAGGGATAGTTCATCCAAAAATGAAACTTCTGTCATTATTTACTCACCCAGTTGTTCCAAACCTGTATGAATTTCTTTCTTATGCTGAACTTGGAAAAAAATACTATGGAAGTCAATGGTACCCATTAACTGTTTGGTTACCGACATTCTTCAAAATATCATCTTTTATGTTCAGCAGAAGACCTAAATTCATACAGGTTTGGAACAACTTGAGGGTGAGTAAATGATGTCAGAATTTAGTTTGAAGGGTAATATTGTGAAATATTATTACAGTTTAAATAACTTATAGCATAATATATTTTATATTTGACAAAGCTGAATTTTCAGCAGCCATTACACAGTCTTCAGTGTCACATGATCCTTCAGAAATCATTTTTGTATGCTGATTTGGTGATCAAGATATATACTGTAATATTACTAATATACTGTATATATATATATACTGTAAATTATCAATGTTTAAAATTGTACTGCTTAATATTTTTGTGTATTTTTTTATTTGAAATAGAAAACTTGCTTAAGAGTATATATTTTTTTACTGTATC
The DNA here is from genome assembly GCA_030578275.1 of Meda fulgida. NCBI lineage: Eukaryota > Metazoa > Chordata > Actinopteri > Cypriniformes > Leuciscidae > Meda > Meda fulgida. The sequence continues at coordinate 18,384,110 of CM060630.1, read as the reverse complement.
TTTTGATCTATTTAATGCATTAATTGATGAATAAAAACTAATTCCTTTTAAAGAATTTTTAGTGTATTATGTATGTGACCTATAGAATTTTCATTTAAATACAAGCTCAAATTACTTAAATATTTCCTTTTCTTTCACAGCCAAACTCACCAGTCAAGAATCCTATAACAACTTCACCAACAACAACATGGGTAACCCCCGCTTGTCTGCATTACCCAGTTTGACGGTCGTGCTACCACTGGCTCAGATCAAGCAACCGATGACCTTGGGCACCATCACCAAGCGCACTGGGTGGGTTTCTGCACACTATTTAGCACTTAAAGGTGTTCGTTATAGACATTTCAATGTTATATTACTTAAATCACAAATTATTATTGTTAATTAGAGAATTATAATTGAATTCCAACTGAAGTGCAAGATAATTAATCAAATTGGATATGAAATGTTGATGCTTGCGGACAGGAACTGGATAGGCTGTATTCTGACTGCATAGATAATCTGCTACTTGCTTTTGGCTAAAGTCACCTTTTGGCTACAGTTTTCTTTGCCATTCAGTGTGTTGTGTCTTTAAACCAAGAAGAGCTCTCAATGGAAATTATGTTGCCATTTTAAGGCACAAGGTACTTTATACAGGTAATATCTCAAAACCTATTGATTTGTGTCATCTATTAGACCGGTTATAAACGTCAACTTTACACAGCTTTTGTTGCAGACCAGGCTACATTGTGAATTCTCAAGCTGGTTAACGGAATATAATTGTTGTAATTCACTGTAAAGTAAAGATCATTGATGCTCCAGCCATTGCTGGCGATAGCATTTCTCATTTGTGAGAACTGTGTTGAGGATTTGAAACATAGTTGAGTTCGCACAAACTCTTAAGTGTCATCAAACCGTCATTTGCCAGAGGATTGCCTGCATTTACTCAAACATGCAAACTTGCATTCTCCCACAAATGGATCTTTGCTGTAGTCGGTCGTTAGTTCCTAAGCCAGATGCATTACAATCATTGGACAGAGTATGCGGTTGCTCTCCATGTAACATGAACACGCCGGTAAAGACTGGTTGCTATATCAATGACTGCAGTGTGCATTTACATACTGACTAAACATAATTATGGCTTATTCCAATTGTTTATTTTTATTTAAATGCAAAGTTTGAATGGGAAATTCGCTAACGAAACAGTGGCACGTCGGGTCAACTTTAAATAGGCAGATTTATACAAAGCCCTGTAGCTCATTGTCATCCAGAACACTTTGCGCTGAAGTTGTTTTAAGGGCTCTCACTTCTAGTTTTGAATTGAAGAGTCATCAAGAGTGCATTAGTTTGAAGTTTGAATAATTCAGCCTTGTGTGGGGTTTAGTTTGTGGCTTTGGAGACCTTATATGAGCTTAGTCCCCATTTAAACAGCCTTTTCTATAGACATGCTGAGTCCGAGGCTGTACATTGTGACAGATAGATGTCACAGTGTTGTCTAGTCCCTTTTCATCCTTTGTCTTTCTCTTCTTAGCTGAGGTTAGCATATGTGGCGGCAGACAAGAGACTTCCTATGCTGTGCTGAACTGTGTTGTGTGTCTACATACAGTATATGTCAGTCAGTCAGCTGTACCCACCTGTCTCTGCTCATATTCTCCTTGCCCATCAACATGCCCAAAAAACCTTACACTCAGATGTGCAGCACTCAGAGCTGAGGCTGGTGAATGGCAAATGATCTGGCCACCACATGGGAGATTGTCCTCCTTACAGACACAGTCTGTAATAATGCAACTGGACATTTAGTGCCGTGGCTAAATCAAGCGGGCTGGTGCGGGAGGAAAGCTGGTCTTTGCCACAAATGTCTAACTTCAAGTGAGCGATATTGGATATCAACACAGCGTTGATTTGTGTGCTTTTTAGAGGAAGTTGTAACTTTCCGATGCAGTTCAGATATAGGTTTCTTGATTTAGTTTGATTCCCATTTTATTTTCTTAGTTTGATTAGATTCCTATGTTTCGATTCCAATTCATTTGAGTACATTTCAGTTAAAATGTCTGTTTTGCTCACATATGTAAGAAATTCTCTCTCTGTTATTGCTGAGAATACTGTAAATTATACAGGGTTTAGGACTGGTTTTGTTTATATATATATATATATATATATATATATATATTAGCTTTAATTTATTTGATTTCAGTTTTAGTAATATAATACTTCAACTTTTATTTTGTTTATCTGGCAAGGCAATCTTTTTAATTTTAAATCTTTAGTTTTTCCATCTAATATTTTTTAACAGGGGTCTTAAATTCAGTTTTATCGAATATAAGGCGGTAGACTTAATATCTTATTTTATATGGAATAAGAAGAAAAGTCTTAATTATCATTTCAAGAGATGTTCAATTTTGAGGACAGAAAAACAGGAATTTCAACATGGCTTAATGTGTTTGATTTTTAAACTTAAAAAGTGATGATTTAAATAAATTTGAGCACTGCCTGTTTCATACTAAATACGTGCCGCTGCGCATTCTACTGGTTCACGCTAAGTTCAGCCAACCCAGTATATATTTGCAGTTAACACACAAGACCTTCTCAAAAATTGCGCCATACTACTTTCTCCTACCACACCTATCAATCTATCCTGCCCACTGGAGCCTCATCAATAGGGCACGCATGCGCTGAACACCTTTGAAGTAACTAACCCTGGAACAGAACCTGCTCTGGAGTCATTTGCTATGGCTACTTGCATAACCTGAAAGTTATCTCTGTTTTTGGAACTGAAACTTGAGGTTATTTGCTTGCTTACCCTTAAACATACCCGGGTATGTCTCATAACTGGCTTTTTGGAAAACCCCCCTGCAAAAATCGGCCCATATTTTCATACAGCAACCGGTGGATGATCGAAAATAATCGAAAATATGTTCACATAAACAAATATAATCATCAGAATATAAATATAATCATTTATAATCTTCTGAAAAGGCGTAAATGTGAGGTTTATCATTTCATAAAACTTTCTTTGTCAACCTGTTTTTGAACTGTAAATGTGTTTAAACCGTAGTTGTTAGTCATTTTATGGGTATGTTACCATAAAATTTGCCCTACCCCTCTCATACGGCATTGATTTAATCTGTGCAGGTCTTAAAAATGGTCTTAAAGTCTTAAATTTGATTTTAAAAACACTGCAGATACTCTGTTTTATTTTCAGCTTTATTTAAAAAAACAAAAGCGATTTGTATTAGTTTAACAATAACAACACTGTTTTTGATTCACTTCAAACTGCAAAATTACATTCTTGTGTACTTGCAAGTTGCGACATACTTGTTTTTTTTATATTTAGTACTTCAATATGAAACTTCAGTGCCATAATGCTTTTTTTTGCTTTGGTGATGATTTTTAATATCTATAATTATCTATGGTGCTATTCAAGTTAGATTTTTCAGTATATACACAGGAAAGAACACAAACCTCATGACTCCCACAGAAGCACCATGTCTGGCCACAGGTCACTCTTCCACCTACTGACTTTTAGATCTTTTATTCCTGCGTAGTTCAGTATTAACATTCACTAATACTTTACTCGCTAAAAACACTCATCTTGTAAGCATGAGAAGTGTCTGGGTGAAACAGCAATGTGAGTTTTACGCTGTGTGTTAATGTACATAGCCGTTCCAGGAGCTGTCACTGTGACCTTCTTTTTCTGCGAACCACTTCAGCTGTTCTCCTGATTTCAGCTGTCAAATCAGCCAGCGTAGTCAGGTCTGATATCAGCACTGATGACTTCATCGCCCCTTTTCCATGTGTCTGTTAAGTGATGAGTAAACTCCTTTTGTTCTTTACTTCCTCCTCCTCCTCCTTTATCAGCCAGCTCAGTACCATTTTTAGACCATGTTTACCCGCCTATTAGTATAAGACTGTAGTGAAGGTGCTAAAAGGACGTCAATCCCACTGAAGCTAGTGGTGGTTCGGTCATGACCGACTTATCACTGGGTTGGTGTCTTATTCTAGACTGACTATAACAGCAAATAGTATTAAAGTGTGGGCTTGAGCTTGTTTTTAGTCCCAAGCAAATTCCTGATTCTATTTAATGTTTACACAGTTTTACCATTTATCTCGTGCTCAACAACCAACCAATACTATTATTTTTGTAGGCTTATACTGACATAGTATTTCTTAAAACCTAATACTATGAAACTCCATGTTCCAAAATCCATGTTGATCCTTGATCCGTACGGACCAGGCCCCACGGTTTGGCACGCATGTGATTCGCAGATAACCTGCTAAGTTTAACCATCATAGAGTGAAAGTTTATCATTTGGATGGGTTTTATCTTGCCAATTTACACATTCAAACTATTTTAAACGCAAAAGAAGAGGCGAAAATCATGACTTGTGCGCTGTTATATGTGTTATTTCAGAGAGAGAGAGAGAGAAAGAGAGAGAGAGAGAGAGATAGGCAGAGAGAGAGAGAGATAGGCACGTTTTAGACAGCGCTCGAGCACTGAATTGATTCCTCTTTCGCGTTTACACATACATGCAAAATTACAGTAGTCAACATTTGAAGTAAATCAAAACCTTTCACCAAAGTTATACATGAATTTTGAACAACACCCGTTTTTGTCTTAGGTCCACTTTGATGATTTTTTTGATCCACTTTAAATGTTGACTAATGTATGTCAAAATACCTGTCTCAGCAAGTATTCTCTCGGTTATGTCATAAGTGAACAGTTGAGAAAGAACCTGGATGTGTCTCAGTATATTTGGTCCGTGCATTCGGTTATAAAGTGACATATATATGTGCAAAAATGCTAAATTACCCCAAAAGATAATTTAAAGTCATTATTGTGTTAAACGAGAACAGCATCAAATAGTCATTACAAAAGATTGTTTTAGAAATAAATATTTTCTTTGATTCAACATTGAATTTATCATCTCACACAGATTTTTTTTGCTACAGCAGCCATGATTCTCTCAAAACGCAAATTCATTCAGGAACGAAACACCGCTGTGTGTTGCTCAAAGACGCACAACAGTCCTGCTCTGGCTTTATAGGTAATATTTCCATTGGAAAGAATGATTAAAAACAGACAATATTTTGTGTCAAATATATCACAATATTACCAGGTGTATAAAATCAATATCACATTTGCACTCTTGCTATATGGAATAAAAACAATGCTTGAGTGATATTGCTCAACAATGTCATATCATATAGGCCTATGAGACAAAGACTCATGTGTGTGTTGCTGGATGGCTGGATCTAACCTCACAGATGTATTAGGCTTAGTGTAATACGTGAATTGACCTGCTTTTGGGCCATTGTCTCATAGTGCCATAATGACCGTATGAATAGCTTAAAGAGCTGGGGTGCTACCCAGCCATGTGACATGTCATGGCGTAAAGCTTTTGCACAAAATCACCTCATTTTAATGCCTTTGGAAGTGCAGCATTAGAATCACAGAGAGTAGAGAGATAAACGTGTGAAAGATTATTCTGCGGAAGTGGGGTTGTTGCCCTAAATGCTCACTGGATGTCATCATGTGACTTCATGCTTCCTGTTAACAGGCATCTTTCCCTTATATCTCACAAACACCAAACTGATCATCAATGCTGCTAAACAAACCCAGGTTTAACATGTTTCCATCTCCTTGGAAACGTATTCATTTAGCATTGGCGTCCATCCATTTTCACAGCTGGATATTTGCTGTGTCCATTCAGCTGAAGTGTCGACGGTTGTACTGCGCCACTTGAGATGCAACTAAGCAACCTGCCAATTTGATTGTTTAGCTCGGCCCGTGATGTTTGAGTATCTTACGCCATTTGTGCAAATATGATTCATTCATTATCCAGAATGTCAAACACAATGGTAATTATAAGATAAACTTAGCCTGAGCATCACTCATCTCTCTCTCCACAATTTGTTTGATCTGAAAAATTCTTCATGATAGAAGTTTGCCAATGAGAAAGATTCAATGTCTGTGTAAAACTGTAAGGATTTGTTTTGCAGACACTGATTCACCCCTACTGAATAGTAAACTCATCCAAAGGGCCGCAGAGTGTGCGGTGACTTCTGCCAGAGTTGGATTTCATGTCCTTTTTATTGCTTTTGGGAAACACTTTTGGCTGTAAAATGTTTACGGTCATCCATTGCTCTGGCTGTAGATCAGGGATCCACTTCTCCTTTCTACTAACCCTTCAGCATAAAACAACATCTCTCACAGCATCTTCCTTCAATTAAACCACTATTGAACTTCTATTGAACTGTCAGACTGCAAGAAACAAAGCTCATGTCTCCCATGTCCCTCCTAAATGCCACCAATGGAGTTTTCTTTAGACATTTAATGAATATATATATATATATATTAAAATCCACAATACAATTTTATTGCTCTTTAACTTATGTATCATAAAACAGTAAACTGTTTACCCAGTCAAATAATAATAATGCTTTTCCCATCTATCTCTGTGCATCTGTCCCTTCATGAAGACCCTACCTCTTTGGGGCTGGATGTTTTTCCATTAAAACTCCATGGTGAGTTTTTCCAATTCACTCCCAGCATGCTTTGTCCGCACTTCAGAAAACGACTGCATTCATTCCATCTTTCGTTTGTTACCAAGAATCTTTTTTTCCTGTTTTTCGTTTCTTGAGTTTATTCTAGCACGCTGTGGGAAGAACCGAGAGATGTGTTTTTTATTGTACTTTTTTTGTTCCGTGTCTGTATATAGATTTGCTGTTTGGCTTTTGTGTATTTTTTTTATTTGCTAACCTAATTCTTTTTAATTGAAAATGTTTGCCTGTTGAATAGTACTGTATGGAAAGGCCATTGTGAGAGGAATTTTGTTGGTCATAAGTATATCTAAGACACCAGCTTGACATGGTTAGTCAAGTTAGTCAGTGTCATTAAATTCATGGGAAAGAGAAAAGAGTTTTTGTTCTAGGGTCCATTGCAAAATATTGTGTTTTGCTACATTAGACAATATCAGAGCTCTGTTTGTCAGTCTGTCCTGCGGTTTAAACGAACCTTCTCTTCAAAGTGATCCTTCCTTTCCTGCTTCATTTTTTCCAAACAGACGACAGAGGTTGTTTATTCAAAAATGCTTTTGTGTTCACATTCATATTGCTGTCGTTATAATTTTATTGGCTGCTGACATTTGGAATAAGGGTGAAGAAATGATCGGTGCTCCGCAGTCTGCACACAGCTGCTGTTGCAGTTGCAGCCATTCATCTTCTTCACCCTTTAATTTGATTTGACAATTTTATTTGGACAATGTATAATCATTGGCTTAAGTTTATATAGAGAAAAACACAGAGATATTTTATTAGATGCAAACTCAAATAGTTACTTTACTATCAAAAGGGGGGATTATTATGAAAGCAATGCATAATTTTGTTGAAAAAATAAGAAAATAAGTGTTTGCAGGTGTGGATTAATATATATATGTGTATATATATATATATATATATATATATATACACAGGGCGGAACATTTTGCTGAGGTTCAATCTTTGAAGCGGCAACTAAAAGATTAAAAGACAGAAAGTCTGCAAATGCAGATATACATATACATACATATACATACATATATATATATATATATATATATATATATATATATATATATATATATATATATATATATATATATATATATATATATATATATATATATATATATACTGTGTATATATATATATTAGTTGCAGCTTCAAAGATCGCGAACCTCAGCAAAATGGTCTGCCCTGCATCCCTCACACCCTAAAAAAATTGAATCACATGTGCTGCTATCATTCCTCTGGCTTAGGTTTCCGCTTTTGTTGTGGTGTCCTCACATACGTTTTAATTATTAGATCTTTTTCCTTTACTGCTCTACTGTGATCTCTGAGGACGTATGTGTTTCAAAGCATCATCATTACCATGATAAATCTTAATATTCCCCATCGCTTCTTCTTGACTGGGCTAGGCACATTAATGTGTGACACAACTGGAGCCCCACATTTCATCGGAAACATATGATTGATTTTAGATGTAGTACTAAATGGTAATTAGTTTTTCCTTTTAGAGAAGTAAAATGTGCTTAATATCACATGGATGTATTAGAGGATTTTCTAGTATTCCAAAACAGAACACTCCCACGCAGAAAAGTAAGATGGAAAATATCAGCTCAAATACAAAATGGCAGATCATAAGACTTCATTATAAACAGCTCAGGAGACATATGGATTAAAGTAATCAAATCAAGAGTAGACTGATAAAGTGTAAAAAATAATGCTATAGAGCGCTGTGACTGTCCACCTTTTCAACTACCTTGGTTCAAGAAGAATGGTACGATGTGAGACTGTTCAGGAAAAGTTTTTGTAGGTTATGGAAGCTTTAACATGTTTTTTCTGCTTTATATTTTTTGAAACTCACAGAAGTGTCCTGTACACCATAGAGCCAAAAACGAAGTACAACCATCACAAACCTCAAAACCTGCCAGCTTGTAAATACCATAGTCAGCTGTGCTCACACCTGGGGAATTCATATTTTCCAGCATCTCTCTAAGGAAAAGGGAAATTATGCCGAATCAGGCACCTTCCTCAACGATATCCCAATGAGCTGGAACGTTGGAAATGGAGGGGAAAAATTTCTGTTTCTCCTTTAGCGTTTGATGCCGGCCTCCCAAATGGCTGCCACGGTGTGTGTGGACTGTGGCTGTGTGCATGAGCCATGTCCGAGGAAAAGCTGCTGTGAGATAATAAATGTGACGTTGAGAGATATGTCTGCATTCTGCACTATCCTTTCATGAGCTTTGCAACACAGGCCCCGCTGCCTGACGTACACGACCATATGGTCAGCTTGTCAAGGCAAGTCCCCCGATACGTTAAAATGAGGTTCGTGCTGCTTCTTGCCGTTTAAAGCGCGCCATCGCATTTGTTTGAAAACAAATGGGGGCCGCCTTCCCCCTGATGGCGCCTCGTCTGTGGCCGGGACTGTAATGTGGCCGAGCTTTGATGGTGGACATCACAGATTGAATTATGCCCTTGAGGAAAAGCTATTAGCTCACGTCAAGAGTCCTCATATGTTAAATTAAAAGTGGAAATGACATGCAAGGAGTCTTTTCAGTGAATTAGTTAGAGAGAGAGAAAGAGAGAGAGGGGAAAAAACACTCTAGAAGCAGCAGGGGAAATGCCAATAGGGGGAAGATGAAATTGGCTTCTGTTTAGTAGCGTCTGTCTTCCCTTCTTCTCCATCTCACTAAATATGTTTAAGTTTCATAATTTATTGATTTTCAGATACATTTTTATGTAAGCTGCTCCACATGCCAATATTTATTTAGAAAAATCCGTTCGCTCAAATGGTCTGCTGAATCACTACAGCTTGAGTCATGCTAGCCACTTTAAGTGGAAAAAAGTGATTTCATATACAGACAAACCAACTCCAGCGGTCGGTTCAAGGAAATTCAGACGCACTGCAAGTGTGAAGTGCACTCAAATAAGAACATGTTGACCAAACCTTCTGACCAATTCCTCTTCAAAGAGCTCTTACCATAGTTGGCCATAGTTAATGCAACGCTAGCAGATGAGCGCTCAAAGTTATGCCCGGCTTTTAGCTCAGACTGGTTCTTTGCAGTGTTTTTGGTCTCATCATCATTACTGGCATGACATTATATACCTTTTAAAGAATATTTCCAGATTTATTATGCAAAGCACTCAGAAACGGATACAATTTCCTCAGATTTGTGGCAGACGGCGTCAGCCTGTGATCTCAGAGGAATAAATGTTTTGTCACGCTGAAGTCGGTTTGGTGTTGTTATTAAAAACATCTGTGCGCCCATCCTTTACAGTTTTCCTTTCAAGAAACTGCGTCCTGAAAAAGATCTTTACCTGCATCCTAGACTGGAAAACTGCTTAGCTTGTTCACTTTCCTCGTTGCCTTGAACTCAGCGGTGGGGTAGGAAGGATTTATTGCTTCTTTGAGCTACACTACGGTCAGTGATGGTCAAGGCAAAGAAAGGGGCGTTTCTAAAGATTTGAGGTTATCAAACTGTCTGCTGTCTTCTCTACTTCTTTCTTCTACTACAGATAGCGAGACGCTCTCGCCTCGACAAACCTCTCGTAGCTCCCCATCAGCAGCACGCACTGCTCAGACTTTTAGTTATTCGGTTCACCTCCGTCCAACAACAATAAACGTGCCAATATCTCTCCCTGCTTTACTTTGTCTTTTTTGTCTTTAGTCCTTCCCGACCAGCAATCCTCGGCTGGTGTCGGCTAAACAAAGATGTCAACATCACTCCTCGTCCTGAGAGTAATTTACGACTTGATGACAGTTTTAAGGGAAGTGACAGAGTGAGAGTGCAGCTCAGCAACAGGTCACTCAACACCTATTAGTGTAATGCAAGGCTGGAGGAGTCCCGGTTCAAACACTGGACAATTCATCCACATTAACTCCCAGTCCAGACTCCACGGTCTACAACAATTTCATTACAATCGGCAGTTTTGTTTTGCAGTTATCTGATCTTTTAGTGCATAATGACTAGGGCTGTCATTCGATTACAGATGGGAATTGAATTAATTGCGTAAAATGCTGATGAATTAATCATATGTATCAAGGGTTTTCAAACTGAAAGGCAGTGTCTGGGGCCTGCAAAACATTTTAGGAATTAAAAATTAACTTTACATAGCATTATACAAACAAACTTGAATTGGAAATGTTTCTCTTCTTGTTCATACATCTGACATTTTAAATAATGTGTTCCAAATAATATTTTAATTGTTTCATTTGGCTTTAGTACAATAGAATTATAAAAAATATATATATACTCAACCATTTGGGGTCGGTTTTAATGTTTTTGAAAAGAGCTTTGTGCTCACCAAGGCTGCATTAATTTGATCAAAAATAAATTAAAAACGGTATTGTGAAATATTATTACAATTTAAAATAACTGTTTTCTATTTGCATATATTTCAAAATTCAATTTATTCCTGTGATTGTAAAGCTTAATTTTCAGCATCATTATTTCAATCTTCAGTGACACATTTTATAATATTTTGGCAGAAGTAAATATTGAATAGATGTTACAAAGGTTTGCTTTAGAAAGCAATCACTGTTTTTTATTTATTTATCAGTTTGTCCATTGAGTACTGCGTTTTTTTTTCCGAATGCCGTGTCAAGTACTTCATCCAATCACAATTTAATGTGTTAAATTGTTAATCCTAATATTTATTTTGCTGGCTCCCATTCCCATCCATTTGTGTGTATTTGAGTGTGTATGTGTGCATAGCTGATGGTACTGTATCTGGAGCGTGGTTCTGTGTGAAACTTCCAGTAGCCAGTGTTTTTGGAGTCTATTGTTTGAATGAGATATACAGTAGAGGGCAGGTTTTACAGTGCAGGAGTCAGACAATGATACCACATGGCTACTGTTCTAGGATGAATTCCATATGCAAGCCCTTATCTCTCAGCCCATGACCCTTTTTCTCCTTGGCTTCTTCAAAATCTTACTGACGTAAAGACTAATTCAATAGGCCCTAATAATTTTCCTCAAATGCCAAGACTGGAATGAGGCCTTCCAAAGCAACTTAAAAGCCTCCATTTGAAGCAGCTTTATAAGAAAAGTACGGCCATTATGTGGTATCTGTACTGACTAGACTCATGGAGTGTGTGTGTTGAGCTTTAACAACATCATTATACATACAAAATAGAAATATAAAACATCCTCAGATTTGGTGAGACCATGTTTTTCTGAGTTTGACATCTGTGGTGAAATGTACTTTTTTATTAAGACTTAAAAGTGGCTATTTCTCCCAATACAAATGCATTTACAATTTATTTTATTAACTTTTTATTTATTAAATTGTTTGGTTTGATTGTATTGTAAAATGTGTCTCTTTGGATTGTGACTTTTTTTTAATTGCATGAAGTATGAATGTGTGCTGAAGTATGTTGTTGGTTACAAGCCCAGTATTTTATTTGTGGATGTACAATTTTCATTCAAAGCTTTTTGAGTGATATCATTCATATGCAGGAAAATTTGTCTTGATTCTATGCCTCTCAACTGTGTCTCTTTTCTCGTCTGTGAGGTGGCTTTATTTGTCCTCTTTTACTCTGGATGTCATTCCCCAAAAGCAGACTTTCACTCTCTATATTCGTATTGTCATTTATGGTCTCTTTTTTGCAGCAAAGCCAAGCCGCCTCCCCAAATCTCACCCAGTAAGTCCAGCGGTGGGGAGTTCTGCGTGGCTGCAGTCTTCGCCTCCTCTCGCTCTTGGTTTATCACCAACCCCAACTTGAAGAGAGAGAAAGGTTTGACATGGCTTACAACCTTCAGTGCATGAGCATTTTATCTTGGGCTTTATTTAGACATAATTTTTAAGCTTAATTAAGTTTTTTTAAACATGATTTTTTTAATCATATTTCATTGTATTTTAGTTAATATATATTTATATTTTATTCATTTATTATTTATCATATGCTTTGGTATGTTCTTTTTGCTTCTTTGCTTCTTTAAGTGGTATCAGATGGAACTTCAAAATCTGTTCCAAAAATTCTGAGGCCATGTTAGAAACCACTATCTTAATCTTTAAAAACTTGGATTTGACTTTTCTTCCCTGTTAGATCAGTCTCGCCAGGCTGTTGTTGAATCGCTGTACATCCTGAGTTGCTACGGAAACCTAGTGGAGCATGTGCTGGAGCCTCGTCCAATCAGCACGGCTCAAAAGATAGGCGACGACACACCTCTGGAGCTGAACACCTGTCCGAGAGCCTGTTGGAATCTAGCCAGGTCTTGCCCCGAGGCTCTCAGCACCACACCTATTTACCTGCTTTTACACTATACCTTCAGTCCGACAGAAGCACCTGACACAACCTACTGCAGTCGTATCATTTACATAAAACAGCTTATATGGCGCCTTAATGAGGGCAAGCAAATGATTAATGTCACAGCTTGCCACGGACCCAGACGCTGAGCTCAGTCGTAATGCAATAATGCTTGTGACCGAGCTAAGAAAATGGAAACAGGCAGGGGTTGCTCTCAGAATGGCTTTCTGATCTGATTGTACATGTTCAATGATTATATGTACTGAGCTGTATAGCCCGTGCAGCTCACATGAGATTTGAGAAATGGAAGTTCTGCAGGGCTGCGGAGAGTTTGAGTCCATTATAGCTCAGCTGGAGACTGTTATATACATCTGGCCCTTTGATATGCGCTTCCTAAATTGATTTCTGTGTTTGTTTTGAGTAGGACACCGCAGTGGAATGAGCTACAACCACCTTTCAACAGCAACCACCCCTTGGTGCTGGCCTCAGACTTCGTGCAGTACTATCAGTACCTCCTGGCTGGATGTAAGTATATGTGTGTACATGCACTGTAAACTCAATATCTTCTGTCTGCCCGTTTTTTGAAAGGTTGCAGAAGATAAGCCCGTTCCATTTGACGTAGCAGTTGGTGAAGCGCTTTTCTGTCTCCGGTGGTGTCGTGAATCAGGCCTTTGTCACTCTGTAGTATATCCGTGGCCTGAAACTCATCATAGAACCAAATTAACCCGGAGTTCAGATTAAACCAATTAGTGTGGTTTTAAACCCATGTAATTTAATAACAAGTGCATAGAGAGCGCGAGCACTTTGGGTTGACATATGAAAGGCAAGAGAATGCAACTCGAGGGCAGAAGGCTCACGGATGACCACACATCTAATATATCTTGAATAAGTGAGCATTGTTACGTTAGCTGGATAATCATAAACATTAATGAGTAATTAGCTGTCTGGGTCCTTCAGGCCAAGCTTCACATTTCTTCTATGCCACTAAAGCCCAAGTGCTCAAGGCCTAACGGGTAGAATATTCTCCAGAAGTCGGTCTAATCGCAATGCATGTGTCAGAGTGATGAAATAGCCGGGCATGAGCGGTCGTGGCAGCGGCTCGGTGTGGATGCGGTTCACCAGGGGCAAAGAAATGCATAATGAGCTTGCTCAGTGCATTAACGTTAATGTCTAATTAAAATAAGCCAGAGATCTTTGCCCCGTGCACTTCTGTTACAGCTGAACCTCCCCGACCTGACACTCAGGAGAGTATATGTGCATATGCATTTGGCCATGATTCCCCGTCGCCCCCAGCCCTCAGTGTGCTGGGCAGCCCACGACGTGTCTCCTTTGATTGCTCTCTGCTTTGTATCGCACTGTGAGCAGCAACCACTGACATATCCAATGTAGTTTAGGGTTTTCCAGTGTGTATGTATGTATGTGTGTGTGTGTGTGTCTGTGTATATATGCTGTATATACTAGGGGTGGCACCGTACATTAAAAAACATCCGAAGCGTTCGGTTCGCTTGTCTCGGTTCGGAGCGTGTGTGCGTCGCCCGGTTCGACGCATGCTCAAAGTAGCCTCGTGCCCGTATGTCAGACCTATGCCTCAGACAGTGTGTTTCCTTTTCGCGCAAAATAACAGGTGTGTGCCTGTGTGGACATACATATGGCACGAGGCTTGAGAGACTTAAACCGGCGCTGCACAGACCGATCAGTGAATTACATAAAAGTACCGCAAGAGCGATTAGAGAGCAGTCTCCGACGTCTCGCGCAAGTCGAACAAGCCTATAGACCTTATGTAGCCCCGCCCCTTTTCAGGGCTGCGCTTGTTGTCTTTTGACTTCCGGTCTGTATTTTCACAGCGATCTAGCGTAGTTATGAATGAACGGCTTATTTAAAAAATTCCCGGTCAACATTTGTTAAGACATCTGCTTTACAATGCTTATGATAAACATTACAATGCTCATGATAACTTTTGTTAACTCTACAATAATTAAATCCACTTCACCAGCTAAATATTCCTTGACAGCTGACATAGAAATATACAGTGCGACCGCACAAACGGAAGTTCAAAGACAATATTCTAAAGATGGTGGCGCCCTCGTTTCTCTGGTGCATAAGGTCTATAGACAGTAAAAGTGGAGTACGGAGTGCTGCAGGTCACGTCACGTGTAGAAATGACATGTGGGAGAGATAAGTAAGGCTAACCGGAGTTGGAGGATGCGCCAGCGTAGTATATGTCCGGTGTGTGCGAACATTTTAGATTCCATGTTACCTATGATATTTAAATATATATAGTGGCACTTTAAGTTTAGATAAGAACTCCAGTCATGTTTCTAAATACTGCACTTTAATTTCAAGTGAAAAAACATTTATCCTCACTCAGACTGGAAGCATTGTTGAAACTGTTTTTGTGTTGAGCTGGTTGAACTTATGCTTCACTTTATGATTATGGCCTTTGCTATTGTTATAGCCTCATTATAGGCAATTATGTTTAACGTATTTTGACTTAAAAGACAGAGCTTTAAGAGTTCCTCTCTTTTTCTTTTAAAAGATAAAAAATTTGTAAGAGCTATACTGAAGTTGGTAGTTTGATAAATGCAAGTTACTTTCAATCTTTGTGTGCTAAAAAGGCACATAAGTTCCTGTAGAGATAGCAATACACATTCTCCTTTTTTTGCCAAATAAACGAAAAGCATTTCATCAATGTCTTCTCTCTTGCTGAATCAAAATCTCCCAATAATGTGCTTAAAGTCTAGTCAAATTCACATAGTGCATGATTACATGATGTTTACATCCTAAATTGTGGATAAAAATAACAACAAGAACCGAAAACCGTGACCCTAAAACCGCTATACAAACCGAACCGTGGGTTTTGTGAACAGTGGCACCCCATACAACACAGTCTCATCCCAAGGCGTCATCTAACTGACGCTTTTGACCATACGTCAACATGCCGACGCACGTGGCACCCTTTACGCGTCGATATGAGAAGCTCATCCTCGGGCGTCATCTAACTGACGCTTTTGACCATGCGTCTAAATCCGACGCACATGGCACCCTTTAGCGTCAGTTAGATGACGCTTCCGTTATGGGTAGGTTTAGGTCTGGGGTAGGGTTAGGGTTAGACCACTAGTAGGCGCGTCTCATTTTGCCGCGTAAAGTGTGCCATGTGCGTCGGCATGTTGACGCATGGTCAAACATGGTCAAAAGCTTCAGTTAGATGACGCCTTGGGATGAGACTGGTCTCCCCCATACTGTATATATATATATGTACAGTCGTGCTCAGAATTAATGGTACCCCTGGTAAATATGATGAAAAATGGCTGTAAAAAATAATTCTGCATCGTTTATCCTTTTGATATTTCATTCAAAAAATTGGCAAAAATCGAACCTTTCATTGAAGTAAAATAATTGACAGTGGGGGGGAAATCACATTATGAAATAAATGTTTTTCTCCAAAACAAGTTGGCCACAATTATTGGTACCCCTAGAATTGTTTACGAGTAAAATATCTCTTAAGTATATTCCCATTCATATTTACCTTTTTTTTGCACACCAGGGTGACTAGGAACATGAAATTGTCCAGCCATGACTTCTTGTTTTACAGGAGTTTAAATATGAGGAAACACAAAGGCCAAATTCCCTTAATCATCCATTACAATGAGTAAAACCAAAGAATATAGTTCTGATGTGCATCATAAGATTGTTGAGCATCACAAAATAGAAAGTGGCTGTAAGAAATTAGCTAAAGCATTGAAAATCCCCATTTTGACCATCAGGGCAATAATTAAGCACTTCCAATCAACTAAAGATGTTACAAATCTGCCAGGAAGTGGACGTGTGTCTATATTGTCTTAATGCATGGTGAGGATGAAAGTTTGAGTGGCCAAAGACTCTTCAAGAATCACAGATGGAGAATTGCAGAGATTAGTTGAGTCTTGGGTTCAGAAAGCCTATTAAAAAAAATTTGAACAACCCCTACATCACCACATGTTGTTTGGGAGGTTTTCAAGAAAAATCCTCCTTGCTCATCCAAAAACAAACCCCAGCAAATTTAGTTGTCAGACATGACTGGACCTTCAAACAGCACAGGGTTCTGTGGTCAGATGAAACTAAAAAATAGCTTTTTGGCAGCAAACATGCAAGATGGGTTTGGTGCACACAAGGATAAAAAGTACCCCATGTGTAAAATTTAATATACCATCTTTAATGATGTGGTCATATTTTTCTGCTGGAGGTCCTGGACTTCTTGTTCAGATACATGCATGGCATCGTGGATTCTATCAAATACCAACAGATAAAAATCTAAACCTGACAGCCTCTGCTAGAAATCGTATAATGGGCCGTGGTTGGATCTTCCATCAGGACAACGATCCAAAACAAACATCAAAATCAACACAAAAATGTGTTAAGTAGCACAAAATGAAGCTTCTGCCATGACCGTCCCAGACCTGATGAGTGGAGTGAACTGAAGAGAAGAAGCACCAACATGGATCTGTGAATCTGAAGGATCTGGAGAGATTCTGTAAGAATGGTCTCTGATCTCTTGTCAGGTGTTCTCCAAACTCATCAGGCATTATAGGATAAAACTCAGAGCTGTTATCTTGGCAAAAGGAGATTGCAAAAAGTATTTAATAAAAGGGTACCAATAATTGTGGCCAACGTGTTTTGGAGATAAACATTTATTTCATAATGTGATTTCCCCCCCACTTTCTATTCTTTTACTTCAATGAAAGTTTAGATTTTTGCCAATATTTTGAATGAAAGATCAAAAGGATAAATGATGCAGATTTATTTTTTACAGCCATTTTTTATCATATTTACCAGGGGTACCATTAATTCTGAGCACGACTG
Source organism: Meda fulgida (assembly GCA_030578275.1). Lineage (NCBI taxonomy): Eukaryota > Metazoa > Chordata > Actinopteri > Cypriniformes > Leuciscidae > Meda > Meda fulgida. The sequence continues at coordinate 18,366,505 of CM060630.1, read as the reverse complement.
TATATATATATATATATATATATATATATATATATATATATACTGTATATGTGTGTGTATATATATATATGTATGTGTATATGTGCTTGTGTATATTATATTATTCTTACATAATGTTTAAATATATACTTTTTTGCCATTCATTTTACTTTAACATAGCATCTAATTTTACTTGATGAAATTGGCATTTTACTTCAAAAGTGCAAAATTATCCAGATAATCAAATATTTTATATATTAAGACGTATATCAGCATGACATTATTGACTATGATTGGATTATCTAAAACATAATTTTTTTTATTAATTTATGTTAATTTAATTTATTATTTTTATTTTATTATTACCTTTGATTGTTCGCTGCATTGTGTCGGGCCATTAATGGCAACGACTTACGAATGCAATGTACGTGATTTTAGATTTTTCCAGTGTTCATTTTTACACAGATTTGTATTTTAGTCACTTTACTTGGGATAATATTTTATTTTTGTTTTAATTTAAACAATTATCATAATGATGCACTTTTTTGTCTCATCTTTTTTTACGTTGACAAAAAAAAAACTTTAACAAACATTTCCATCAATCATTTTATTGACAAGATTCTCACTGGGGTCTTCTCAGTTAAGCAGTTGTACACAGGAAGTGATGCACCTCCTTTAGGGATCAAGCACAAAGAAGCCTTAGCTGTGCGTTAATGTTATCAGCCTGTCGTTTTCTTTGTAATTATTTTGTAAAAGGCTACTCTGAAGAGGAGAGAATACAAAGAAAGATGGCGGAAGAGAGCTGGAGATAGCAGAGTTGCATTGGTAGTGGACAGTTCCCAGGCTCAGTCGTCTCAGAAATGGGCGGGCTGCGTGCCTTTACCCTCAAACTGTGAGGACTCGCAGCGAGCGGGGCTTTGTGATTGACAGCTCTGGTCTTGCTTCTAGATTGGATGACCTGGCTGATTAAAAATGCAGCATGTGGACGGTAGGGTCAGAGGAGCTGGAGCCTGCACGACTGGTGATAAAAGCAACCGTGGCGCCACTTCTTGGTCACTATCTCCACCTGTCCATCTGCCCAGCCTTTGGCAGCTCTCGGGAAGGGGAGCATTACCCAGCCAATGCTGATGATACCCAGATGATGGGTAGATAACAAGGACACGCTGGCCCAGCGAAGCTCCTTCGGTCCAACTGACAGCGCTCAGGGAATCCTCAGCTTGCGACATTAGCTGTCGGTGAGCAGAGAGAGTGGCGGCTGTGAGTCTGAGAGCTCTCTAATGAATGAGTCCTGATTTCTTAAGGAAAGGTGTGAAGGTTTTGTTCAGAGCTGCAGGAAAGTGCAGACCATGACCTTTACAACATTTAGCACATTTGTTTAACATAATCTTTCATTGTATTTTTGGAACACAGCGAGCAAAATATACCCAAACACCTCGCATTATTTGTATATTTGTGTTTGAAGTATAGTAAATCATTAAGTTTTTTTTTTTTAAGTGACAGAGTAGAAAAAAAATAACTACAGTAATGACAGAAACATTTCATGCAAGACAAACCTGAAGAAATGTCATAAGACAAACATGGAGAATTCTTTTGATTAAACTTTTTTAATGTACATACAAAATAGCCATATATGGGATTATTTTTTCTGTGGACCAAGCAATAAATCATGCATTAAAGCAAATAATAATGCAATAAGTTAATAATTGCATTATAAATAAATAATACAAATTTAGTAGATATGTAAATATTTAGATATTTATTCACATATTGATTGATTTATATAAATATGGAAATAAATAAATATAGTTTTAAATAAACATTTGTTTTAGGGCAAAAAAAAATGAATAAACATGGATTCACTCAATAATTAATGGGATTAATTTTTTGGGGGGGATTTTGAGGAAATGTGGGGAAAATAACAACAGTAATAGAAAAAGCATTTAATACAAGCAGAGACCACACTTATGAATGAATTAATAAAAATAAAATACACATGTAAGTATCTAAATAATCAGCGTTGGGGAGTAACTAGTTACATGTAACTGCATTATGTAATTTAATTACAAACTCAGTTACATTACTTTAATAAAGTAATTGAAATAGTTACACTACTTATTCAATTTTAAATAGGGTGACTTGTAATTTGTAACCTATTACATTTCCAAAGTAACCTTCCCAACTCTGTAATTAATACATATTTAGATGTTCACATATTTTATCCACATATTGACTTCTTTATATAATTATGGAAATACATAAATTTATATTTTAAATATGATTGAATTTATTGAAGTGTTAAAAAATATGAGTATTTTCTTTATTACTGTAGTTATTTTCTAGTGTGGAGAAAATAACTACAGTAATGGCAACAACATTAACAAAACCTGGTCTGGCTTCTGTTTCCAGGTGTCAATGCATACACAGTTATGCACCTGAACAAACATTATTTAACTGAAAGGTCATTTGTACATGGTTTGTGTGTTGGTGGCCAAAGCAAATTTGTAACCAGGCTTTGACTGTGATACTGCGGGTTTATGCGGTCAGGGCCTGTTTCCTGTCCTTATTCTGTTGCTCACACTCTAACTCACAACAGATAAACTGCTCTTAACAGTCCAGGAGCCCTCGACCTCTTAAGCTCGGCCATTATGAACCCACTGTAACCTGATCTACAGAGCCAGCTACTGTTCTTACGCTTCAATTATTTATTAGTCAACACTTATTGTCCCCCTGGGCTTTGGGAGGGGGGGGGGAGGAGGGCCAGAGCTTGATTGTGTTTAAGAGGTAACATGGTCTGGCTCTGTTCTGACCCATCAGAGGTCGGTAAGTCACTCTACGATTTATGTCGGCATAATGCAGCATGCTGGGATAGCGGAGGCCGCGCTCTGGCAGCGGCTAGTGTTACTGTGATTGAGTGGGGCCGATAGCGAGCAGATTTCCTCTTCGAGTGGAGGTGTCAGTGTATCTGTTACTCACACAGTAGTGACTGTGCCATGAACCTGGCAGGATCACCTCATCAAGTGTGTCTGAACACCTGGTGTGTGAGCACTTATGTCTGCGAGACAGATAGAGAGAAGAAGAGGGAACAAGAGCGACGTGCTCCTTGTGTCCTCCAGATGAGGGCTTGACATCTTTATTATTCACTGCTGTATTATGTACATTGGTAACAAAGGCATGTGTTTGCCTGGAGGCGGGAAGGGAAACCACTGATTGTGCACATTAGTCTGAATACTTGGCGCCTGCCTAGCAAAGCCTCCAAGTGCTCCATCTGTCTCTGTCCTTGCTGTCTTTGCTGCTGAAAGCCCCACACTCTTTTATCAGTCTCACTTTCTCATATACCAAAACACATTGTGAACATCTTGACTGGCTTTCTACAGCACAGAAATGTTAATTGTTAATTAGGTGTTTTATTGGTGCTTTTATGCAAAGTGATTTACACTCCGTACAGAAACAGTTATCATGGAACGACCTGAAAATTGTTTTAGCAAGGTGACTGTATAATATAATGGTTATTTTATGCAAGTGCCTTACAGTGCAATTCTTACAGAAACAGTCATAATGGAACGACATGAACATTTTATTATTATTATTATTATTTGTTGCAAGCCAACTCATATAATGTAATATAATATATTGGCACTTTTATGAAAGTGACTTGCAGTGCACTTTTTTCAGAAACAGTCATAATGGAACAACATTAATTTTTTTTTTTTTGGCTAGGTTATCTCATAATATAATTATTATAATATAATATAATATAATATAATATAATGGTTATTTTATACAAGTGCCTTACAGTGCAATTCTTACAGAAACAGTCATAATGTAATTACAGTTTTTATTTATTTATTGGCAAGGTTTTAATATAATATCATATCATATATAATATCATATAATAATTTTAGTACATAACTAATGTACTTACTTTTTTCTCTCTGTGTGCAGTGGCACCTCCTGGCAGCCCTGGCCCCATCACCCGGCATGAGTCTTATGACAGCCTGGCCTCCGATCACAGTGGTCAGGAGGATGAAGAATGGCTCTCACAGGTCAGTCAGAACTCCGGCCTTCTCCTTTGACCTTCATCTCTACATTAGCTTAACTTTAACCGTTATAAACAGCACTTAAACTACACACATCGTAAATTTCAGTGAAGCACTTACAGTGATAATGCATCACTGAGTTGCTGCCAATAGAAGGCATACATAATTTCTTGCCCCATTACCAGGTACGTACACCTAACATGGATCTGGTCAAATTTGTTATCCTTTATTTCCACCTGTCATCCAGACTAAAGCATAGCACTGTTATGCAGGATTGTCTGCTTTATTACACAAGAAAACAAACATTTATTTATTTACAGTGTTGTTTCAGTTTTATTTATAGTATTGTTTATTAGCTTTAAATTTTATTTTTTTATTTTATTTTTATAAATTTTCTAATGTGATGTCATTTTAATTACTTTTTTGTTTTTTACATTTCTACTTAGATTTAAAAAAAATTACATTTCAGTTTTATTGATTTTAGTACTTTTCACTTAGTTGCCAAGACATCATTTCTAATGTAATTTTAAAAAGTTAAAGTTTTTCATCTAATACTTTAAACTCTAATACTTAAACAGATAAACAAACATTTTTGTTAACAATAAGTAATAAATAACTAAATAAATAACTTTATTTATTTATAAGACATGTACAGTGAGATCCAAAAGCCTATAGTACAAATGTTTTTTTGTTTGCAATTTAATACATTTCTTTAAGAAAGAAAAAAAAAGTTCATCATATTATCAGCATAACAACATCAATGAACAATTTAATTGAAAACTTAATTTAATTTCAGTATTTCCCAGTATTATGCTTAATAACAACAACACTAGAGTTGCCTACTAAAATCGTGCAGAATATTAAACATTCCTTATTGATTTTGCAACATTAAATTCTTAATTTTAAATTGTTCAAGATCTTTTAAATTAGGTTCTTATTCCCAGATTTGCAATGCGGTCTCAAATTTTAGAACCCCACTGTAAGTTTTATGATCTAATATTCTTACCCAGATGCAACATGTCCAGCATGTGTGTGGCAGTTTTTGTGTGGCCTGAACGGGCCCAGCCAAAGCTCTTAAACCTTAAGGTTGTTAATGTACCAGCATTAGCGACAGCATACATCCCCCATCACATCCCGCCTGCCAAATGACACCATTAACACGTGGAGCGACAGCTATTGGCTAAACACAGTCTAAACCCTGTTGATGGCTCTATTTATCTGCTTTATATGTGATTGCAATTAGTCTGCTTGTCTGTTATGTGTTATGGCAACATAGCATAAAAAGCACAGTCCTCTGTGAGCGCTATGGCAGCGGGCTGTGTGTAATAAGTGCTGTCAGTGTGAGGCGGCTGCAATATGGCGGGCTCAAGGCGAAGTGCAGAGAGAGTGCGGAGGGGGGCAACATCTGGCCATAGCCTCCATGAAAGCATCTGTTTCTTTCAGGCCTGTGCAACACTGTTGGTGTTAACTACAGAGGGAAAAAAACACACATACCTCTAGCCTCATTTACACAGATGTGACAGGAAGAGGACGTAAGAGTTGACCCCACGCTCTTTCAGAAAAGATGGAGAAATGAAGGGGGGAGAGGGATGCTGGCCGGGTGGATGCTCTTCTCCTCCGCCCTTCCCTCTCTCGCTCTCTCTTTCTCTCTCGCTTCATGATGTTAGTGTCATGCCATGTTAATGCAGTCCACTGGGGAGGAAGAGTGGCGTCTGTCTAACACACATGTAACCCCCCTCCTCCCTCCCTTCCCCAGATTTGACACTGCTGGTCGAAAGCAGACACTTTCCCACACATTGCTTTGTGTGCGTGCTTGTTTGTGTATATTGAAACTGTTGGTGTCACACAATCCCCAGTTTAATGCCATATACGTGGCATTGTATAATATTTGTTAGTGACTTCATTTTTATACTTTTAATGTAGTGTTAAAATTTCAGTAAAGTTTCCTCTTTGTGATTTCATAGACAACAAAGCCGCACATCAGAAATAAGTTCATTTTTATAATTTAAGCTGATCATATTTTAAAAGTCGTAAAAAATGTAGGAGTGCTGATAATTTGTATTTTAAGAAATGCTTTTACTGTAAATGCTTTATATACCTCTACATATACAATTTTGAAATACAAATAATTTTAATATATATATATTGGGAAAATTCGTATTTATTTATTTACACCTATATATTTCCCGGTTGAAAATATTTGTCCTACGAAGAAAAAATAAACGAAAAAAATCTGGGTGCAGAGAATCAAGTCCTGTGAGATTCGCCCAAATATTGTGCACTAGAAAAAAATAACACTTTACTCAAGTTAAATATGTTGCAAATACTGTGCTCCTCTATGTGTTATACTTTACAGGTGGAGATTGTTACCCACACTGGCCCTCACCGAAGACTCTGGATGGGCCCTCAGTTTCAGTTCAAGACCATCCATCCATCAGGTCAGACCACGGTCATCTCCTCCAGCTCCTCTGTTCTGCAGTCACAGGGGCCCAGCGACACCCAGCAGCCTCTTCTTGATTTCGACACAGACGACCTGGACCTACACAGCCTCAGGTGCCGATGCTTGAACACACATTCACACACAATACTGCTCACATTACCACCTACCCTCATCAACACCAAATTCACAGTGTGACAGCATAGACTCATGTTACTAACCACAGAAATTCACTAAATACACATATTGACCAACACTAGACCAGCACTTGCACAATACGATCACTCTACCAGAGCCTGCCTGTCTAATACTGTATGTTTGTCCGTCTTTCTGTCTGTTCTATTTTTCTGTCTACCTGCCTGTCTGTCTTTCATTCTATTTTTTTCTATCCATCTATTATTAAGTCATAATTTGGTTGCTTTTCTCAGCAAATACTGACAAATTTTCAATTAATATTGAAAAAAAAAAGAAGGTTGATTATTTAGCATACTCTGTGTAATTAATTAGATTCAGGTTAAGCATAATTAGCTAGTGTAGTGCGTTACAAGTCTAATTCACAATTTTTGGATATCTCTTATTCCTGTGATGTAGGATCCAGCCCGTGCGTTCAGAGCCTGTTAGCATGCCTGGGTCTTCTCGTCTGGTGGCCGACCGCAGAGGCCAGTCCACAGTCATAGATACCGGCTCAGGTAAGACCTCTGGCTGCTCTTATGTTTTTTCCACAGGTTCTGAAGCTCTTGGATTAATAACAGCTGTTCACAGTATGATGGATCCACAGGAATAGTCTCTTGACTCTTTCTCAGAATCAGTATGCTGAGCATTATATCATTGTATGCACTATGCACTTACATTTCATGTTACACGGAAACAGTTGCAACCTGCCTAAAAACTATCAGCAGTCTACATTCGGTAAATATGCTTATTGTGACCTTTGAGTTATATTAAATGGATGTTGTTTAAAGGGATTTTGATTTCTCGTTTTTTTTTTTTTTTTTTTTTAATTCGTCCAGTTGTCATGTTAAGATAATCCAATCAACAGATATCTAGATAGGCTTGTACTTTTCAATTTTTTTTTTTTTTTTTCCATTTTGAGCTTCGGTGTATGTAGATCTACAGTCTAAACAAAACAAGAGAGAAAATCAATTTCAGAGAATCAAAGTACAATGCACTGTTTGCTCTTTTTCAGTCGCAGAGTGATATTTTGCTGTGTATGCTCACACGTATATATGTGCACGACACAGTCTTTCATGTTTCATTGTAATCAAAGCAAAGCTCCAAAATGTGGTTTGTCAGTAGAAGGTAGGCTGTGTTGACTGTTGTGATGTTCAGTGCTGGGCCTGTAGACACACATTAGCTGCATCACACTGTCAGGCGTTCTCATCTTTAAGATTGTACTGACTCTCTGTGGTGTCTTCAAACGTACCTGCTGCTCCTTTGCATCTAGTGACTTCCTGTCAAGAAAACTGTCTCGTCATCATCTCACGTCGCCCCTCCTCTAAACCCTCACCTCCAAAAGAAAGAAAGTAACCGTCTTTATCACACAGCTCTCCTCCCTCTCATTCTCTCTTCTCCGGCCCGTCTGGAGGAGAGCTGCCGGAGTCTTCTTTATGGGCTGATGCTTATCAGTCTGTGTGATTGCTCAGCTCTCAGGGCTTCAAGCAGTGTGGCGCCTGCTCTTATCAGTGCTCATCGCTTTGTCTTTGTGCCTTCAAAAGACAGCGCTGCCCTGTTTGTCCCGCGGAGTGCAGACGCACCTCCTCTGCCACGATGTCTCTCTCTAGTCCAGGCTGTCCTGGAGGATCTAATGCTGTCCTGCAGGACAGTGTCTCGATCTTGTTTACTGTTTAGGCCCAGTTTAAACTGTCTCAACCATTTGCCCAGTTTCATGTCTGCTCACATGGACATGTGCACTGTGTTAAGGCAACTTAATTACCCAAAAGGTCAGTGTAAAATTTTGCATTTATGTTTGTTTATGCCTAAAGGGTGTTTTTTGTTGTTCTTTAGAACTTGTGTTCTACAAATATGTAAAATAAAATAAGATAAAAATAAAATGCGTTCATTAAAATGTTTATTTTATTTTTATGTATAATAAAATGGTGTATATTTCATACTTTGTGTGATTATAAATAAAATATTTCTAGACCTTTGTCTTGACAAATATGTGGAATACATTTTTTTTTTTTTTTTTTTTACAAGAAAATAGTGTAAATTTTAGAAATGTTATTTTATAAAATAAAATATTTGGAAAAAAACCCATTTTATTTAATAATACTTTATTTTGGCCAGATTCTTAGGCAGCATCACATGTATCCTTTGCGGAGAAGTCAATCCCATAATGCATTGTTACAAGCTTGGTTAAAATCAGCAAACGTACAAAAAAAAGTTGTAATTCATTTAATACTGAGAGGTATCAATAAAATATATTTCCAAAACAACAATTAAAGTTTTTTGGCCAAAAATGTTTTGATGTGCTATGTTTTTTTTGTGGATGCTTTAAAGCATTACATGACCGTATGTAGGCAGCTCACAAACCTGTGGTCCTTACATTGTGAAAGTAAGTGTTTCAGAAAGATCACATGAAGATACCATAGCTTCCCTGGCTGCTATATATTAAGGCTTGTTTATGTGGTGTCCTTTGTTATATACCACCCCTAAGGGAGCCTGATCCATGTGGCCATTTCTGCCGGATGTGTGTGCTGACACTAAACCCATCATAAGCAGCGCCCGTCTGCTTGACACAGCGTATCAGGAGAAATAAAAAATCACACAGCCACTGTCTCAGCTTCCCAAAATCAATCGGACATGCAGCCGGCATTATCGATACTCCTATCTGGTCCCAGGAGCGTCACTCTGGCCCTGCTAGACTACACAGCTCATTGTGCGAGGAAAGACAGGAGGCGCTTTATCTATTTGAACCATAAAGCGAGCAGGAACACAAATCTCTTTTGATTGTATTTTGTTATGACTCAGTAGCAGAAACACCCCGGCATTTGTTCGGCGAGAGCACTTTTCCTTCCTGGCCCAGTTGTTATGTGTGTGGCGTGGCGGGTGGCAGGGTCTGTCGGAGATCGGGAGATGAGCGGGCGACAGTGCACGAAAGATGCTGGTGTGTTGTGAGTTTGCTATCGCGTCCTGGAAGAAGCCTGACTGATATCTGCAAGTGTGTCTTGCAATGTGTCATGGGCGATGACGAGTGTTTTTGTTTGTACTCATCTGTTTGAGTGTATATTGGTTTTATGTTGGGGTATGGATTTAAAGTGCCAAATAACTGGAGTTACTCACTTTTTGATTAGTAACTTTATTATGAACTGCAATGCAACTACATGGTTTTAATTGAAGTCATAAACAGGGTACCCGCGGGTCTTAAAAGCCTTGAAAAAGTCTTGAATTTGATCATCTCAAATTAAGGCCTTAAAAGCCTTGAATTTAGTATACAAAGTCTTGGATTTCGTTACAAAGGTCTTATTTAGTTTTTACCAAAAGTAAAGTAACTGCAGTTTGACAAAGTTGACAAAAAATGCAAAGACTTTTCGTCAACTACAACTATAAAAAACAGGATGACTCAAATGTGATTAAGACCAATAAGCATTTTCGTCTGAAGACTAAGACTAAATCAAAAATGGCTGCCAAAATTAACACTGGCCTACACACACGTGCGCGCTACAATGCTGTTGCGTATGTATTAAATATGACTGCTATATAATTCAATATATATTTAATTCAAGTAACCTCCTTGTACATAATTATTTTCTAGGGTTAAAAATGTATACAGATTTGACATTTTCCCCTCATACTTCTGTCGGAATGGGTACGAAGTTGGCATTGAATTTCATTTGAAATGGTATTAAAAAGGTCTTAAAAAGCCTTGAATTTAAGTTGGAGGATCCTGGGGGTACCCTGCATAAAAAAACATCTACTAATGAAAACAGCTGTCGAGAGTTGAACATCACTGTACTTTTACCTCATTGTAAATTTACCAGTATGTGTGTATTTCAGATGCCTAAGGTCCTTATTTTGTCCAGAACACACATCTTAAAAAAAACCCTAAATGAATAATACAAGCAATATGATATATTTGACACTGAAGTAAAATATTTTATTTTTCTCCAGAACAGAGAATAGAAGAGAAGAGAAAATTCAATACAATAGAATAATTAAATTTAATTCAAATGAAATTGAAATTGAAATTGAAATGAAATCAGATTTTAGTGGTAGTATAATTTAATGGTATTTTTAATTGCACCAAATGTTTACTTTTCTAATCTACATTTGTTGTCTACATTAGTGCAGTCATGGCAGTGGTCAGTGATGCTGGCTGTTTGCACATTGTGACTGTAAAACTGCTCTTACCGATACTTATCATCATCAGAGTGTGTGCCCTGTGTTTAATCTACCGCCCTTACACAGCCCTCAACTCAGGTGCAGGGTGTGTGTGTGTATGTGGCAAGACAAAGCCATCTCTGTGCTTTAGTGTAGTATAGTATGTTCCTCTGTGCTGGTCATGCCTTTAGGCCAGTGGGACAGGCCTGATCGCTCCCCTGGTTTCCTCTCCCAGCATGGCTGAGCGCTCAGAGACTGGGCACCTGGACTCTACCTGCGTCCAGCAGTAATGGATCCTCACCCGTGGTCTGTAATTACCTGGATGGGCATAAAGGTGGCTTGTTGTCAGAGATAGTGCTCACATTCAAGCCAGAAGGATCCTGACGCGGCTCAAGGAGGAGCTCGTGCCACATGATCTCCCCGAACAATGAGAGGTGTTTTTGAGCCGCCTATAGATTGGGGAGCCATTCCCGTGACCCAGCGCTCTCCCTGCCGCCCTAGCCTGTCTCTTTCAATAGCGACTCGCCACCTGCCCCAGGCCCCCTCTCCGCCACACTCACTGACTCCATTCTTCTGCCCCTGACCTGGAAGTCCCCGCCACAATACAGAAGCTGCCGCGGACGCCTGGCCAGATTGGCTGATCTGACTGTGAAAGATGCCATTCTTATCATCAACCTACTGTCTGAGAATCAGAGGCCCAACGGCCTTATCTCACACTGCCATCACTTCCCTTCCTATTTTTCTCCTTCTTTCCCTTTCTGTTTTTTCTCTTTTTTTCTGTTTAAATTGGATTTTTTTTTAAAATACTTTATTGGCTAGACTGTATTATATGATATTGCCACAGCATCAGTACAAAACAACAGCAAAACAATTGACAGAAAAAGCAAGGTGCAAGTATAAAATATTTTAATTTTATTACATTTTAGAAAATAAAATATAATACTATTGTTTTATTTATATTTTATGTGTACAAATAAATAAAAAAAATTATAAGATAAAATTTTTATAGTAAAATTATTTGCAATGTGTCTTTATTATTAATAAAATGTGTTTTTTAATCATACAATTATATAATAACATTATTATTTATACTTTATGAATAAAATAAAATAAAATAAAATGCATGTAATATAAAATAATATTCAGATACCACAGAAAATATTAGTAATAAGATATAATATCAGACTCTTGACCTTCTTTCTTGAATACATAATATTGCATTTTGTAAAATAATACAAATACAAACAATGACATAAATAATAACAAAAATGTAAGAATTTGAACATTTTCAGTTTATTATTTGGAATGTGTTGTATTATTTATTAAAAATAAAAGCTTTGGGGTGTGACATTATATCCAGTTACTAATATGGCCATCTATTTGACTTTGCATGGCACGTATTTATTCTTTAGATTGAGCCAAGAAGGAAGCAGACAGTCCCATTTCTCTCTCTCTTTAACTCTTTTTCCTTGAGGTGAAGGTAAATCATTAATCACTTTTTGGTGTCTGTGTAGCATTCTTGTCTTGCTGAAGTTATTTTATGGCTGTGAGGAGAGAACAGCATGATTTGAGCACATGATGGATTATTTTAGTGGACAGTAAAATAAAACTGGTGAGGAGGACAGTCTGAAAATACACTCTGAAAATACAAATTTGCATGCTTTTTGTCATATTCATATATTTTCATATATCACATTTTTATGTGTCTGTTTGTAATAGGGTTGGGTCTTTAACTTGAGCAAGTTAGCAGCCACCCAAGTCAGAACATCCCAGCAACCACACAGCAACATGATGAAGAACACTCAGAACACCTCTATATGTGTGAACCGAGGGCAGCGTTTTGTGTGTGTGTGTGTGTGTGTGTGTGTGCGTGTGTGAGAGAGAGAGAGAGAGAGAGAGAGAGAGAGAGAGAGAGAGAGAGAGAGAGAGAGAGAGAGAGAGAGAGAGAGAGAGAGAGAGAGGAGAGAGAGAGAGAGAGAGAGAGAGAGAGAGAGAGAGAGAGAGAGAGAGAGAGAGAGAGAGAGAGAGAGAGAGAGAGAGAGAGAGAGAGAGAGAGAGAGAGAGAGAGAGAGAGAGAGAGAGAGAGAGAGAGAGAGAGAAAGAGTGTGTGTATGTAGTGCCAGGGGCGGGAGCAGCTGCTCTTTAAAGCGACTGAATGGACAGCAATGTGTCAAGCATCTGCTGTGTACTCGCTCAAAGCTTTTACCTCCACGGTGCTGCAAGCCACTCACACACAACCACTTGTACTGTCAACATATGAACCCCCTCCTCATCATCTATACAATAATAAACAATTGAATTGCTAAGTTGTGATTTAGGATCAGTTTTTTGGATGCTTTCCAGCCACTTTGCATTTGCTTGAACGCTTCGTCCATGGCCTTTGAAGGAGTTGGGTTGTCATGTGGGCTTGTGTGAGTGTTTTAGGGCATAATCGAACACATCTGGTCGAGTGGGGTTAGATGTTGGAGTGCGATGAGCAGGGCCGGATTAACCATTAGGGCAACTGGTCACTTGCCCAGGGGCACAAGACATCTAAGGGGCCCCGGGCACCGTCAAATATTATGTTAGATCACGTTATAAGCGCAGTCCTCGCTTTCCCAATTATATGCAGATTTTTGCAACCCGTTCGATCAAAATATAATTTTAAATCCCGACGAAAACAGTGTCTGTCTTCCTGCGCAGCGAGCGAGGGTGAGCTGTCACGTCGACTCGTGTGACGAGGCTCTGAAATTTGAAATGGGTGGGAAAATGGAGAAGCAGTTAAGCGGGAGCGCTAAAATAAAATTAAAAAGAGAAAATAAATTGTAATTAATCAACAATTTGAAACATATTCCAAAAATAGCCCATTTTTTTTTTTACTTCAAATCAGTGCTCACTGAGAAAAGGCGATGATAACGGAACAAGTATAAAAATATAACTATAAATATAAATATATAAATATATATATAAATATAACAAGCCAAAACTAAATAATTTAAAGCGAAAGTAAGCGGCCTTGGGCTCGGGTATCTCATTACAATCAAAATGTTTCAACATTCGCCATGTATTTGGATGATAAACTATTCTTTATTATAGGCTTTTGTTTTACTTCACTCACGTTCCAATATCGACGGAAAAAATCATCCTCTTTACATGCGATAAAAAGGGGTTGCAATAGGCTACAGTGCTTACGCTGAATGGTATAAATTGTAAGTGACTATTTAAACAGAGCAGTGCTATTTTATATATTAGGTTGAATATTTTATGATTATATTTTATTACGGCTATAATGAGCAGGCTGCGATGTCAAGATTGCAATGCTGATGTGTGTGTGTGTGTGTGTGAGGCGCGGGTGCGATTGAACAGTGGAAAGACTGAGTTATTCACATAGTCTGGAATGCCAGTGTGTTGTTAGGCTCACCTTTCACCCAAAGATAATAATTAATTGATAATAATTAAAAAGTTTGTATGAGTTCAGTCTTGAAATGAGGCCAGTTATAAGGCCCATTTGATCAAATAAAATAAGAATATATATTTTATTTTAACTGGTGGTAAGCTAATTTCAGATTATATCATTTTTGAAATAATTTCCAGTTAACTGTCTGCTTTATTACACTGTTGCAGTCAAAATATAATTGATTGGCTTTGGCTATATTGAAACATTTAATAATTACTCTGTAGCTGTTGAAAGATTCATTGTAAAAAGTTATGTTTAACATTTTTGCATCTGTTCTGTCTAGCTTGAGTCTTGTTGCCCAGGGCACAGGAAATTGTTAATCCGGCCCTGGCGATTAGGTGACAGGAAAGACATGTGCAGACGTTGGCACTCCATGTGCCATTAAGGTCATTGCAGCCATTATGACTAACAGCAGTGGGCGAGGTGTAGACCCTTCTCACCTTGACCTCAGGATCTCAGTCTTACAGTATTTGACTGCCTGTTCTCAGCAGGATGTACTGATTGTCACAATGGTCAACTAGTTGAACATTAGTTTATCTATTTTTTTTTTCTTCTCCTGGTAAATTGTGTCTTACGATGATACTTACAGAGGCGGTTTTGACATAATTTTGCGAATATGTGCCTGTTCAAGCGCAAAAAGAAGAGAAAGAAAACGGAATTCGGTTTGTATTGAGTTCTGTGTGGTGCATAGAAAACCGATTTGAGTTCTCTTTTACGTCTTTTTGTTCTTTAATGCTTTAAACTAACTTGAAATTTTAAACCGACAGGCCTTAAACATGTGCAAATTATAAATTTTCACTCTATGATGATTTAAATGCAATTAATCCACAAATCACATGTGCTCCAAACCTTTGGGCCTGGTCCATACGGATCACGGATCAACTATGATCTCTACTTGACATCGCACATCTTGCGATGTGATTATCGATGTGATATTATTTTATAAGATGTCGGGTTAAAATTTCTAAAAACAAAAAAACGTGTCCACATTCAGTGCCAGGCAAATTAAGATTATTCGGCTAGTTGTTCAGGTACTGCGACTATTCAGTTGAAAATATGGCCTTTTACATCCCTAGTAAATTCACACATACTCGTCTCATGCTGCTGAAATTCTTCCCATTCCTCTCTCATCAGTTAGGACCGCCCAGCCTGTGAAAGTACATACTTGCTTCAGGCACACTGTGTTCTGTCTCCATCTTCCCCACTGTGTATTTTTGTTGTTACGTGTGCCCGCCTGCATGTTTCTGACAGACCCAGAAAAGCACAGCTCTTTGTTTGGGTCCCGCTGTCCCAGCCTGCCACATCCGAGCGTACCAGCACGCTCTGACGGGGGTCTCGGAGTGATTGGCCCCCTCCAAGGTGGGGCCACAATTAAAAGCTAAGAACAAAAGCTCTCCGCGCCAAAGCGTGGGCCTCAGCGACTCAACATATGCCCGCCGCTCACCAGCACAGCCCTCCAGACACTAATGGACTCTGACAGCGTCTCCACACGAGGCGGCATTATCTTCCCCCAGCATGCACTCTCACTCCATAATGTATTGATCGGGCAGCTGCGATGGTATTTTTTACACCTCAGAGTCGGCGCCTGATGTACGCCACTTCATTGAGTCATTACGGTGAGCGGAGAGCAGCGCACAGAAAGAGCTGTTAAAAATGAATAGAGGATGAAGAATGAGAAAGCATTCCATCAAACCCCACCTCTTCCGTGCCGCTCTCCGGCCAGGAGACAGCAAGTCTGTTGTATTTGTTTTGTGACTTTTCGATTGTCGTGTGAGCGTGTGTCATAGTTAATGTTGGTTTTATAGCACGGTTCTGTTGAATACTTTGGTTAGTTCCATATCATTTGTGTGTGTGTGTGGTTTTTTTGTGTTTTTGTTTTTTGTGAAGCAGCCAGTGCAGTCCAATTCTCCAACAAATGATTCTAATGAATCAGTTCTTTTTAGTAAATCATAGCATACATTGAGTGAAGTATAATCCAATTCTGGATTAAATGATTCTTATAAGCTGGTTATTTTTATTAAATCAAAAACCATACAGCATGACCAGTGTAATCTAAACAATTCTCAAACTAATAAATATTATGAGTTGGTTCTTTTTAATTAACCATAAGCATCCAGCTGGACCTGTGTAGTCAGATTCCTGAACAAATAACTCTTATAAGTCAGTTATTTTTAATTAAATGTAAGCATGGAAGACCAGTGTTGTCTGATTTATGAGCAATTGATTCTTATGATTTTTTTGTTGTTGTTTGGACCAGTGTAGTCCAAACGATTCCCAAACTAATGACTCTTATGGGGCAAGACTTACTGAATAAATGAAATATGTTATAACTTTTTTGTATTTTCTTTGAATTTACATTGTTGTTTTTTTATTTTAAGTTTTTATAATTATTAAATGTATTTATTACCAAGATTATCTTATTATTTGGCAATGAAATTATATTTCAATTCAAAATATTTCTTACTTAAAAGAACTGTTAGTGGAACTGTGAAATTGGAACCTGTGTCAAAATCATTATATCCCTTACAATTTTAGTACGTTGTCCGTAGTCAGTAATTCCTTATACATTTTTTTCATTTTAAATGCTAATAATGTGGATTATTTTTCCTATTTTGTAATCTTTAGAATAGAGTAAAATGGCTGATCTAATATCGACCTCATTCTGATCCTTTGGAGTGGGCATGTTCTTTTGTGTATGTGGAATGAGCTACTGTTGAAGGATGACTGAAGATCTGTTGACAGATGTGAGAGGCGAGTTCCTCTTCTGGAGGTGAGGTAATGTGACATGGTCAGATTCTCCTGCACAGCCCCTCCTCTCTCCAGGTGTGGAGGTGAGGTGCTGCGGGTCATTTCCTGTGCAGATGAGTTTCAGTGTGGGAAGATGATCTGAGCTCACCTGCCCACCACGGCCCACAGAGCCATCCTTTGTTTATTCATTTAGTGTCGCAGATTAACCCTGGCCAGCGCGCCTTCCTGGAAACGGTATCCAGGGGACTGTGGAGAGGTGAGGAGCCTCTGCCTCTCTCTCTCCTCACCTGGAAATAAACATCTGGTCATTTACACCTGTGTGTTTCCAATCAGCCTGGAAAGCCTAAAATGCCTGAGCCAGATTCCTCTGTAGATTCCTCTAACTCAGTGGTTCTCAACTGGATTGATCATGGGACCCACATTTTCCCATGGTCATTAAGCCGTGACCCAATTTTGCTTTTAGGAATTTTACCTAATTCCTAAAACAAAAGTGTTTTATTAAGTGTTATAATGTGTTGATATATATATTTGATTAATACTGATGAATAAACAGTATAAGGTAAGGCTATTAAATAAAAATCCCAAACTAGTTTTCGTTAATACAATAAAGTTTGTAGAGACGCCACAAATAAAATATACAAAACAACACAAAGTGACAATGAAGTGACATTTTGGGGTTACGGAAACAACAATTACCATGGTAAATAGACAATACTAGCATGAGCTGTAAATGAAACATGGAAACTGCTCCTGGTGAATAGAATGAACATCATACCTGCATGCAAATCCTTCCCAGCTAACATGCAAAGTACCAGTTGCGTAATTCATGGGTACTTTTTGGTAATTTCATAACTTACTAATTGACAACATAACTGCGATGTTGCATGCTAGTAATTTACTCTGCGCTTTATTTATAATGAATTGATATACAGTGTGCATGTCACATTTGCACATGCAATTGAAGAGTGCAAGCTACGAGTATGAGCACAGTATAACGGCTGACAGGACAGGAAAGTTTGTTTTTCTGAGGTGAGAGACATAAAATTATCATATAAGTGGTCCGTTTGACTTCGCACTATATTCCATATCTTCTGAAGCCATATACTTAGTTTGTGTGAAATATGGACAATAATGTTGTTGTTGTTTTTTAGCTTTCCAGCACATGAAAAGTAATGGGAAAAGTACAGATGTCCGATTTGTGAACAAATCATTTTATTAATACAGATCTGGTTAATGAATTGTTTTATTCAGTTCACAAAATCTGTCTGAATGATTTGTTCACACATCCACTGATCCAATTTGTGAGTTCAACTCAATGATCTGGTCACAGTCGTTAACAGCTCAGATTATAAATGAATAATATTAGACTTGAAATAGTCATATAAACTACTTTTATTATTCTTTTATTGTGCTTTTGGGTTTTTTTTAAGCTTGAAGTCCTCGTTCATTGTAACTGCATTTAAAAGACCAATCAGGATGTTTTTCAAAATGACTTTTGTAAAGAAAGTCTTAAGAGTTTGAAACGACCTGTAAATAATGTCACATTTTGCATTTTGGACTGAACTAATCCTTTAATTTATCTTTCTGTCCTTTTTCATTCTCCATTTCTTTTGTTTTTCTCCATCTGTCCATTCTCTCTTTATCTCACTGAGCTGAGGTGCGCTGGCATCATCAGCCGAGAGAGTGAGCGAGGCAGAAGCGCACACCTCGCACATTTGATTCACAATCTGTTTTGGCAGGCCAGGCAAGCAGGAGATACGGCTCTGGAGCATCTAAAAGGCCTTGACAGTTTTCTTAGCATGAGCTTTTTCTGTGTTCTTTTTGTTGTACCTGTTTTTTTGTAATCTTAATATAAGTAGATGTATGACATGCATGTATGTCAGCGTTTGTTTGTGTAGCTACAGAAGGAAAGCGTGTGAGGTTTGCTGTCCAGTGCTGTGTACACTTTAGAAGACCCTGTGCCTCTCTCTCCCTCCCCTTGGGAATGTTATCAGTAGAACAGGAAGCACAAGTTATCACATTCTTGGTGCACACGGCTTCAGAAGAATCCATTAATTTGACGACAAGAGCACAGGACCAGATGTGAAAATCGCGCTTGATTTGAACTTTGTCCAGATCTTATCACAGTAATTTATACCTCATTGTCTCAGTCCAGGGCTGGAAAGCATCATTTCCAGATCATTTTAATGGATTTCTCTCCCCACTCCCTCTCCCCCTTGTTTCAGAGGCCTAGAGAATGTGGGTTTGTATGAAATTATGAAAAATGCTTTCATTAGTATTCCTCCGCCTCACCGAAACAGACCCCGCACATGGACCGCTCTCCCTTCTGTGCGCCCCCGTGCGTAACGGCATTAGAACGGACTCCAAATGCGTCCCTCCTCAGGCCAAAGGGCTCGTTGCCAGGTACACCCATTATTGCAAACTGTCTCTGCACAGGGACGTGCTCGCCGGGATTCGATCTAGGGGCTCTTCCAGAGTGATTGACGTCCGGTGCGGTCAAACAAATGTGCTTCCTTCGTTAGAGCCACCGCTGTGCCAGTATTGAACCCATTCGGTTACATTTAACTCTGCCAGCCGTAACACAGTCACATGGGAGCGGAAATGTATTCAGGAGCGCCGAACACGCAAAGCGGTCTTTCCCAGAAACATGTGTTTCCAATGAACTCCCCAAACTGCTTGCATGTAAGCAGTGGTCAGGCAAACGGGATAATTTATTCTCCTCTGGATAGACTTGTCATATTAATTATAGCCCAGGCCAGAAAGGCTGGATGGCAGGTTGGAGTCACCTCGGTTATTTTTGGAAGCCTTGAGAAGGTACTGCACGCTTTCTTTTCACCTGACTTAGGGAAATGGCCTCGCAGTCAACACTCATGCTGGACTGCATACGCCACTCCTGTCCAAACAATGTCTCAAGTGAGACATTTCGGTCCTAACGAAGGTCTCATGCCACATTATTGCAAACCCACACTGTTCTATAGTTGTCTTGTGCTGTTTCTTACTGGCTCTGGAGAGTCGAGGTGCTGTTTGCGTTTTTTAGACAGACATCCTGGCGCCTGTTTGCAATGAGGTCAAGGAGGCCAGAGATGCACCTCAGTTGTCATCAGCAGTGGGAAGATAAGCCCTTTAAGCCTGAACCCATGGGCAGAACGTGTCTCTCTTTGCACTTCTGTCGCCCCAAACTAGGCTGAGTGCTAAGCGGAACATAATTCAGTAAATTAGTACGAGTAAACACAACACTGACCCCCAGAGCCGATCAGAAAAAAAGGGAGAGAAACTATGAGGGACCGTGAGCAAAAGATGCCAGAACTATTGTGAATCAAGCTACAAGTATGTGTAAATGATTTGGTTATCCATTTGTACCAGCAAAACAACTCCAATGCGTTGTCCTGCCTGCAGTGTTCTTGGTTTTAGCTCGGTTTGTTCTTGTGCGTCTCAGACAGAGATCGAGCGGTCTGGGCTTACTCGTACTGACCCCAAGAAATATTTCCATTGAGGCTTTGTTGTGAATTCTAATAAACACCATGATTTGAATTAACCGGCAAGCCTTTTGAGTCATTTTAATAAATTAGCTCCACATGTTTCTCTTCCTTTTCCCCTTCCACTCCTATTCTGTTCTTGGAATCACCCATGTTTGCACCAAAAACACTCGCTTTGCTTGGTCTACCACTGTAGGGATAAATGTACAACACCCAGAAGTGATACACTTTTTATTGTGTAGTTTTTGGAGAAAGCTGAATGTACAAAAAAGTCAGAAGTCAGGGAATATGCCTCAATGTTTTTGTAGTCCAGGAGTTAGAGACGTTGACGTCCAATCTCTGACTTCGCTCAGGCAGCTGGGGCAGGAAAATCAGGATACAATTTGGCACTTAAGGAGACTAAACGATTTCCTCCTCCCTGATGATTTCTACTGGGAAATGTGTCCGTGCCCTGAAAATTACATCCGGGAAAATGTTTATATAGTTTTTTTTCTTCTTCTTTCGAATGAATGAATATTCCTATATCCTTTAACGCTCAACACAATGTAGCCCTCTTTTTCCTCTCATTAACCTCTTTTCTTAGTATTTTTACACAACCATGTCACCACTTTTTTGGCAAATGCCGGTTTACAGGAGGTTGGCAGCACTCTTGAAGAAAACTCCTAAAGATTGGCATTTAAAGACCACACCTTATGCAACCTCCCCCCTGATCTGTAAGTGCTGAGACCCATCATGCCGAGTTGTTTCACCCAAACCCTGACCCATCAATTCTGTAGATGTAAACAGTGCATTACTTAATTCTTTTATTTTGGCGTCTTGCACCCAATTGGACCCACTTTTAACCCCTCTGGCATTTTAATGTGGTGTGCTGGGAAATCTGAGACCCAAACTCAATGAATTGAAGTTATTTGATGTTGCCTGTTGTCTTACCACCAGTTAGACACTAAACATAATGAAATTTTCTCTCACTTACTGCCTCATATTATGTTCGTTCCACCTAGAGCGCCAACAAGCCTCTTTCTAACATTGTTTTTCTTTCCTTTTCCTTGCATTTTTTCCTCTCCATTCACAATAAAACTGCAGTTGTACACATCCACCACAACCCGCTGTCTGGAAACAAAGAATTTAAAGCCTGAACCATGGGCTGTTAAATCCTTTAACAGGGCTGACAGTAAAACTGCAGATAAACCTAAGTCTTGTGTGAAAGATTCGCTTTGTGTACATCAAACTGATGTTTCCAGTTTTGTCTGTTCTCTCTATACAAGTCTGCTATTAGGTAATGTGATGTGTTTTCGGGGTTAAGCGGTTGAAGATGCTGGTGCTTAGTTTCTCAGATTTCTGATTCATTTGCTATAAATAAGCCCTGGGGAGCCAGAGGTGTTGGGTCACTTACTGTAATGGTTGAGGAACTGAGAGGGGAGGAAATGGAGGGATACTTGAAGAATGACTCCACTTTTATTTGTTTGAACAGCTCATGCACATAACACATTTTTACAAACCCCATTTGAAAAGAATACAAAACAAAAACCCATAGGCTTACCCTTAAGCAGGGACCTTATAGCCATACAGTAGGGTTGGCAATTGGCGCTTTGATTTGGACCAATACCCAAAACATCGTAGCAACTCTCAAGCAACCAATTCAATTTTAACAAGCTATTGATTCAATTTATTTTGAGATTTTTTTAGATTTGATTTGATCAGTTGATTTGATTCGATTTAGTTGATTCTATTTGATTGCAATTACTTTATATAAATAAATGTCAGTTACAATATGCATTTTGATTACATATGGATTACATTTTATTTAATTGATTTGAGTTCATTGAATTGATTTGATGATTTGATTTCATTCCAATTCATTTTGTTATTATTTACATATACTTGCTTTTGATAACTGTCAGTTAATACTGTAAATTGTAAAGGAAACTTAACAACAATTAAAAATTAACAATACAACAAAGAGAGCAATATTATGCTGTATTTTACAGCCATATAATTAACACAACCCAAAATTGCTCTGCATGTAGATACCAACTGAAGTAAACTTAAATATTTTGTGTAAAAATATTATGATACTATAAAACTACAAAAAATTTGTAAACTTATGAGCAGTTCAGTACACTAGAAAAGCTCCTCATGTCAGCAAAAGTACATATAAATCGGACCATTTTAAGTACAAACTCCCCATATAAAATGTAAACATTCAATTTCTGTTGAACATCATTTTCTTTTCCTCCGTTTACTCTTTATAGAGCAATAAATTGCATTTCTGCTGTGTAAAGCATGACTGTGTATTATGGTGTATGTGTGTGTGTTTTCGTCCCTCTGAGGCTTAAGAAATCCCCGGTGGAGCCTCTGGACTGTACTTTGTGTATGTCCAACATTTGGGAATCAGCATGGTTGCAGTCCCCTCACAAAATGCAAGTGCTTTCACTTGACTATATTATCGGTTAAACATTTTTTTTCTCTCGTTTTTTCCTTCAGCACTTGAAAAAAGGGGGAGCGGTATGTGACCCTTTCTCTGCTGAGGGGTCAAGTGGTGATTGCTGATGTTGTCTGCTCTAAACACATGTTTAGCCCAATGCCGCTCACCAGTCCCCCTAAAGGTTTGGTAACCATTAAGTTACTTCCTATGTCATTTCCGGAGTCAGGCCTCAGAGGACTGGGCAAGAGGAGGGCTTGTGTGTATACGTATGACTTAGCATTGTTGTCCTTTTTCTTATTACTTTTTTGTTTATCTACACGTGTGCAAGTTCCCATATGGATTTTCATACAGTACATTCAGCCACTGGCTTCCTGGTCCTTTTCACACAGGTGAATATTTGCCCGAGGCGTGGCACAGCTCACGCAATTCTGTCCCAGACAGGAAGTGCCATGGTAAGCTCTGTTATGATAGTGGATCAGCAGCTAAGAGGAAGAGCTGTGAACTTCATATGGGAGCAGAGCCGCCGAGTCCAACCGTGGACGCCACCTCAGGGCCCAGCGGCCCGGCAGGAAATGAAAGGATCATTTAGTTTGTGGCAGATGAGCAGGAGGGGAAAGGGAGGGGACGGCACAGACACATACACACGATTTTAACCCTCCTGAGACGAGCAAAACAAGGTCTGCTCAGATGTGCTGTGGCAGAGGTGTCAGGGTGTACGTGTGTCTGCGGTGACCCAGTGGAGGGTACGTGTCAGAGAGTTGTGTGGTGGGACGGAAAGGGAGAAAGCAGTTGTCATGGCAGCAGCAGTAGCTGTTTTAATGCTGTTGGTGGTGGGAGATTTGTGACAAGCCAGTCTAAAGGTGGCTAGCTTCCCTGTCCAAGTGAATGTATCGCCTTCATTTCAGACCTCGAAAGCCTGTACTCTCCATTCTGACACCTCACCCCACAGCCAGGACACCTCCTTTGAATCTCGCTGCATTTCATCATTAGCTAAGGCAAACTTCACTGTTACTATTGCTCATACTTTGAGTTTAACACAACCCCTAACTCCTAATATTACATTTTTTGCACATAGTGTGTCCCATGCTATTTGTGCTTTGGACTTATAGGATTAGCTCACCCAAAAAATTCTGTCATCAATTACTCACTCTCATGTTGTTCCAAATCCATATGACTTTTGTTCTTTTTTGAAAAGCAAATAAGGATATTTTTATTGAAATCTAAGAGATTTCTGTCCCTCCTTTGAAAGTCCATTCTAAACATTTATTTTAGCATACATTAAACAAGTCTTCTGAATAACTAACTCTTTAAATGATACCTGTTTTTTGTGTGAAATTTTGTGACTTCAATAACTTGTACTGCACTGAAGGAGAGTCCTAAGTTCAGAATATCATAGACACTTGGTAGTGGACTCTTTTGACTTGGGCTAGTAAGCAACCACCTAGCAACCACACAGAACACCTTATAGCAATCACCTAGCAATGCCGTGGCAACCACCCACGGCGCCCAAGCATTGCGGTAGTGAGTTTTGTTCAATCAGGCACCAGTTTTTTTCAGAAAATGTGCATTATAATGCATTTCAGGTGGTGTCTTTACTGGTACTTCAGATATTTTGAAATCCATGGATTGTCAAAGGCAATGATAGTCATCTCATAGTTCTTTTACCTTAATAATTGCAGTCTGGCCTCTGATTAGAGATGACTCGGAGCACATGGCGGGCAGATGAATGCTGTTCCTATACTACTCGGAACTTCCTTCTTGGTCCTGGAGATATTTAGGGGTGTTTAGGGTTTGAGATGATGATGAAGATGATTTGGATAAAACAGCTGAGGCTACCTCATAAGTTATGAAGACCACCTTGAGATAAGAGTGTTATCCTGAACATCTTATTAGTATAATGACTTATCTTTAAATTTGACAGATCTGTTTAATAGTACTGTCTGTGCTGTTGTTCATAACATTGGAAACTATGACGGCAAACATCTTACTTTTAGAGCTTGCGTTGACATGTAAGATTTTTTTACATTTTCTTACAATTTTAAAAATCACTGTCATATTTTATTATATTAATTAAAATAAAAAATATTTTTTTAAAGTTTATATTGCGTTAACTGAAAATGAAAATTGTTTTAAAGCTAGGTAGTTGATTATAATTTCATTAATTTAGGCAACTAACCAAAAATAAGATCCGTTATATATTGATTAGTTTAATTGGTATTGGTTTAAGTTTATTTATAGGTTTAATTGGTGTCCCTTCTTAAAAGAAAATAAAAAAAATGATCATTTATTACAGGTTAGTCTGGAGCAAAAACTGCTGCAGATGTTAATTATTATTGTTATTATTTTTACAATACAATGCTTTTTAATTGTTGTCTTAATTACTGTCACTGTAATTTTATCCACTGAAATCTA
This sequence comes from Meda fulgida, assembly GCA_030578275.1. Taxonomy (NCBI): domain Eukaryota; kingdom Metazoa; phylum Chordata; class Actinopteri; order Cypriniformes; family Leuciscidae; genus Meda; species Meda fulgida. Next base: position 18,341,235 of record CM060630.1, on the reverse strand, counting down.
TGCATGTATGAAATTCATGACATATATTTGTATCACTTAATTTCATAGCGTTTTGCAGATTTGTAGATGAGATTGCATAGAGGCCCCTCTGATTTGAGTGTGAGATGATGGTGTTGCTCGTGCATCACTGCTCAGGCATGTTCAGGTAAGACTGCAGTGGGGTTGTTTCCATAGTGCCGCGGGTGAAAGTCTTAAGTGTTGTCACTTGTGAGAAACACCTTACTTCCTCAGAACTACATGGCAGCAGGCGCAAGCCCCGCTGAAATGACGTGCTGTCGTATACAGCGACACACGGCACAAGAAGCCTGTAATTTGGCTGAACAAGCTGTCTTTGGAGTGAGCGCTGCACATTTTCAGAGGGCAGCAGGCGTTTGGGAAAAACTGCAGAGGGTGCCTCTCCTGAGCCTCACCTGTCAGATGGAGGTTTTATCTTTAAGTCAATATAGCGGCATCATTGCAAGCGTCCTGTCTAAATGTTTACAGGAAATGATTCACAAACCAATGAAATGCGGGCCGAACACAAACGCAAATACTGCCGAGTAAAGAAAACAAAAGGTTAGGTCGGGTAGGGGGAAGTTCTGTGGTTGTATTGGCTATTGTAGTATTGGCTGGAAGTGGCACATGGCCTGAGGTGCACGGCTCAGACATAAGAAAGAATCTGTGTGCCATTAGAAGGGTGATTAGGATGTCTGCTTTGCCCCCAGGCTCATGACAGCCTCTGGACTATACAGGCCTTTACGCTTGCTGGTCTTCTACATCCACGTCCCCTGTCTCCCCACAGCGCTCCACTTCAGACTCCTTATGGAACCAGTGAGCAATCACAAGAGGAGGTGCCCAGCCATAAGAGCCCAAAGTACGTTTGTGTGTGTCCGCATGAGTGCATATGTGAGTGCTCCAACAGTGTGAACCAGCGAGGTGCAGCGAGACATTGTTAACACGGTCCAGCTTACAGGCGTGACCAGTATTCTTCAGAGAGGACGATACCAAGGCCAAAGGAAATATTCCCCACACTCGTTTATTTCTCATGGCACTGCTGGAATGTCCCAGTGCATCCTGGGTGTTCCACTCGCTCACTCGTTAACAGCTTTCACACAGGGTACCAATTAACCTCTCACATCCTGTTCCACAACAGGTTTTTTTATTCCACAAATCTCCCAGCTTCTACTCTGAGCGACCCTTTTAACAGAAAACACCTCTCAGTGTGTCTAAAGTCCTCACACAGCATCTCCATTAGACACGGCGTCCTCAATTTATCCCTCTTGACCTTTTGCCAGAAGGCCACTGGCAGTTTCAATTCAGTTCACTAAACAATTTCCTTGGGTTCACTTTGTGAATTGCTACAAAACATTACAAAAACATTGGAAGCTATCAATGATGATATAATGGGGGCAGGAAAAGGCGCAGGTCACGCCAGCCAGACATGCATCCAAATGTTACTCTGCTGGTTTACACAGAAATGGAAATACTATAGTAGGTTTGCACTATCAAAATTCTTGCCGAAAAGGATATGCTGGTAATTGTCTGCTGTTTTTACTAAATTACTAGACACACTTAAAGGGTAATATCATTTTAATTTGTTTTAATTGGCCAATAAATTATATGGTACCAATGTATGTTGATAATATAGATTTTATGTATTTTTTTTATTATTTTTATTTAGATGGTTTTATTATGTTGATGTTGTACTGTTAAAAATGTTGGGCTCTAAAATATTTTTTTTGAAAAAGTCCCTTATGCTTTTGATAAAAAATACAGTAAAAAAAATAGTAATATTGTAAAATATTACTAGTATAACATAATTATTTTCTATTTTAATGTTCTTTTTAAAGTGCAGTGTGATTTTTAGCGGCATCTAGTGGTGAGGTTGCGAATTGCACCCAACAGAAGTTGCAGTGGCCGACAGGAGATGTAGTATTCAGTAAAATGATGTTATTGTGAATATTATTGTTACTTGTTCATTATGTCAGTGTTTTATTTGCTGACTTTAGCTAGCTTCCTTGCATGAAGAACAACATGGTAACGAAGCGTGTTTGTCCGTTTAGGGCTACTGTAGAAACATGTTGGCACATTTCAATGTAAGGGGGCCCGCGGTGTATGTAGATAGAAATGGCTGAAGTAAGGTATTTATACACCACTGAAAACATAGAAATGCAACATCACATCAGATGACTGATAACTGTCAACAGATCCACTTAAATATTACACAATGCAGCTTTAAATAAAAAGTCTTCAGTGTCTTCAGATCGGTCTGAAATAATTCTAATATGCTGATTTGATGCTCAATATTTTACAAACAGTTGAAAGTGTGATACATTTTTATCAATATTCATTGATGAATAGAAAGTTCAAAAGAAAATAATTTATTTGAAATATAAATTACGATAGATTTATGAATCAAAATGTTGTAATTTTCTTTACTATCACTTTTAATCAATGTAATGCGTCCTTATGAATAAAAGTTCTGATTTTGTTTGGTCTTTATTTTAAGGTGATGTAGTTACATTGTACTTAAAAAAAATACTGAGCTATATTAATAAACTACATGTACTTACTATAGAGTTACGGTTAGGGCCAGGGTGTGGTTTAGGCTTACTTGTAATTATGCTTGAGTTTACTGTTATTACTATGGTACATGAAGTAACGTGTTACGTAATAAAGTGTTACTCTAATTTCTTTTTTAATTTATATATCCATGGTCATACATGATGAGCTTGTGTACTGTATGCATGTTGAGAGGATGAGTTCATGTGAGCATGGGAAATGTAAAGGCTCACATGCCTCTTGTGTTGCCACCATGCTGCTCTCCACGGCTATGTACAATCCTGTCACATCACAGCCTATTCAGAATAAATGGTTAAATGTACTTCTCAGTATTTGTTCTTTAGAAAGTAGAGAAACCAGGTCACAGTAGCCCCTTGCAGTCAGCTCTTAATTGGTTCTCTTGCTCCTGGCGTGCATTTTGCCGACAGCAGAAACCGTAACTTGTGTGCGGGCCAGTGTGCTTCTTTGTCCAAACTTCACTGATTTGGTCGGAGCCATTGTTGAGCCCTAACAAGTCAGACACCCCACACTTTCCTCCTCCCCGGAGCCTCAGATGTAATTATGGAGCTTGTCTCCTGGCATGTGCAGTCGGAAAAAGTCACCAACAGCCGAAAAGAGTGTCCATTAAGGCTTGTCTGACTCGACCCCGGTGTTTGGAGGGGGTGAAGCGAGGCGCAAAAACGTGGCGCGGGCAAGTAGCAAACACGTCTGTTTACTGGAGCATGCAGCAGCCTTCCAGCTCCTGCTTCCTGGACTTCAGCGCCTACCGTGGGTGTGCGAGAACTAGTTTAGAAGCTTGCGCTGTCCGTGTGAGTCACTATCAGCCACCCACTAATTGCAATGAGGTTTCGAGCGGAATTAGGTAAATGTCACTTCACAACGACAGCTCAAACAGAGATATCCCCTCTTCGAGCATCTTTTACACACCATGGGTGTCTCTCTCAGCTGGTAGAGCTGCCGACAACATGCACAGATGCACGGAGTTAGAAATCGGTTGAGTTTAAATATTTGCCTTCAACATTTTGAGTTTAAATGATCCTCAGTTCTTTCCTCTACAACTCATTTTGAGGAAAGCATTCTCTCATAAATAAAGATGCTCTAGTTCAGCTGTTAAATTTAACACTGAAATGATTTAGTTTTTTTCCCCTCTGTCTTCTGTCGCTCTGAAACAAATGCCTTTATAGTAATCAATTAGACCACAGAACCATCCACTGTATATGGGTAATTGCAACAGCAACAACAACATAATTGGCTTTTAAATCACTTGCGAATGACTGAATTCAAAGCATATGCCCTTGGAGCACACATCCAATCACAAGACGCCATTTTTACCCATCTCCCCTCAGCAGCGGGGCGGAGACAGCCTGTCAACCCACAGCACTTATTTTTCGTTTGATATAATGCTATTTTATCATTAATATTTATCTTAATTTACTTTTTTAGCCCAGGACATTCCAGTTAAATTCTGTCCATCATAGAACCATATATCGGTCATTGGCTGAAATATTTAATTTAATTTAATTGTGCATTCCCATATTATTATCCTTACTTTTACTTACTTTTTTTTACATTCCCATTCTCATTATCTTTGTCGTCTTCTAACGCTCACTTAAAGATCATCTTTAAAAACACTAATCATGCAATAACAAATGTAATCTTTAGCAAATCTCAAAACGAATATCCATATTTTCGTACTGTATTATAATGTTGTGATGCCTAAATTCACTTGTAGTATTTTAAAATGATTTATTTAGACAACATAAAGAATCAAAATATTGGCAAAAAGGGCAAATGATTGTGTTTATAACCCAAAACATATAACTTTATTATCAGCTTATTTGTTTTGTTTAATTACTGGATATATTTAAATATTTCATATTTTATGATATTCTAACTTTTAAAAAAAATTCTTAAAAAATAATACTTCTGTAAAATGGATTTTTTTTTAATCAAATCTCAAAATGAAAAACAGTTTTTCATACTTTACATTATAATGTTCTGGTGCCTAAATTCACAGCAATTAAAACCTACTGTTTTTAGGGATTTATTTTTAACTTATTTTGACAAAATAGTATACATTTTAATATCAGTATCAGCCATGTTTTTAATATCAGAGGATCCCTATTTCAGTGTCATGTCCTGTTTTTCAATTTTGGAGGTTCTCACAAACTCTTAAAAGTTCAACCCCCCCCCCCCCCCCCACCCCAGAAAAAAATACTTTTGTCATCTTTAATTGATTGCCTTAATGAGAATGTTTATATGATCTCATCTCTCATGCCACTAATGATCTTATGCAACTTATGATCTTATATATAAGGGTTCAGTACATTAAATGCAGTCCAGGGCATGTCTTTATCATTTTTTTTTTTTATTCCTGAATGAAAGATTTAAATTCTTACGGAGAACATGATGTTTCTTCTCATGTGTTAAAAAGCCATCTCAGTGCCACTGTGGGTTATAGCCACTCCTGTCACTCCAGATAATGGACAGCTGACATGCTGGTGCAGAAACATGGCTCTGGGCCGTCCGGCGGTGACATTCCACTAGCAGACTGCCACCACGCTCGATCACTTGAAAGCCACACTCAAATACTCGCCATGACAGACATTGATCACCTCTGTCACTTGCTAGCCATGTCGTGATGAGTTTAAAGTCACACGCTAGACATGCAAATGCCGCGGCGTGACACTAATGGTCATATAGTTTTTGCATGTGCGTGCTCGTGCTCGTATGTGTCTGCCTGTCCGTCTCATATCTCAATCGAGAACTGAAAGCAGAGAGGGGGGAAAAGCACACTGCTGGACACGCACAGTTTGCCAATTTGCTGTTTGTTCCGGATTTCTGCCAGTTTACACACTCTGCTCATTTTATTCAGGCTCTGGTTGAGTTCCATGTTCCATTCCCTTTTGAAGTCACAATCGTTCCTTCTGGCCCTAAATTAGCGATAACATGATATCACTGTATTGCTATAAAAAGCTTTATACTCCCTGCCTAGGCTTGTCTTGTTGTTTTTGCTTTGAAACAAAGTGAAGAACACGCAAACACTTGGTGCTGTTTAGGTTTTTTTTTTTTTTGAGGGGGCGTTTAAAAAATAAAAAAAAAGGTTTTCAAGTCCTCCAGGAAAAGTTTCCTTGAGGAACACTTTATGGAATACAGAGGCTAAATTAGCTGATGTTCAGTGGAACCTGAATTTGACATCATTCCTGAACTCTCAGCTTTGCCTGAGTTGTTCTTGTTGCTGTGGATCTCTGGTAGGATGTAGTTTGTAATTAGACACAGATGTTTCTGAAGCAGCTTGGCCAGACTGTTATTCTTGCCTTGCTGAGTACTTATTTTACCCTCCTCTTTTCAAGCTGCACTCACTTCAAAACTTTTCCCAAAATTGCAAGGCCTAATGCAGTTTTAGTTGCACAGCAGCCATGTGATGTTACAAAAGGTCCTTGCCCTATTTAATTTCTTCCATGAATTCTTTTTATTTGTATTTTTTTATAACCAGCTAATTATTCTGGATATTTATCATCTAGCCTATGTAATGAGTGTCAAAGATTTGAGAACATCACTTATATTGAAAGAGAATGTGTCTAAGGATGATTTTGTTTGTTCATTTGTTAATCTGTGAGAACAGAATGATATTGAATTCTGGACTCAGGACTCGAGTGGAATTTCCCGCTCCAATGTAACCACACTCTCTGCTCTGATCTGGTGTGAGCATTTCCATGATGCTGAATTGGAGCATCAGGGTTAAGTCCGCCATGATGTGAGGTGGAACAGGGAGAACTGGCTCTGTCATACAAGGATTCGTTTTGACTTCTGACTTTTTGATGCTCTCTACCTGATACCAGTCATGTAACAAACAGATTTAAGGCTTAAGCTCTGCTCCAATACCAAGTGACCTGCCTACTGTCGATTTCCTACATAGACAGCTGTCTTTAATGACTGTTTCTTAACTGAAGTAGAGCCTCATATAGTAAATGACTGATTCTGAACAATCTACATGCAACCATGCATGAAACACAGAGACTGAACTCACAATTGATTTCAGTACAGATGATTTCCCCGCCATCGATCATTTATCTTTGTCTTTTATGAGAAAACGCTTCCCTGCCATTGACGAGTTTTCATGGCTTGCCGTGTGATCACTGTTATAATGTAGGGGGTGCTATTTCGCATCTCCTGAATGAGTATGGTATTTCCAGATCAAAACACAGGGAAAGAAGAAGCAGAAATGAGTGATCTCATATGTAAGCAAATGTATATGAAAAATAAACAGTCATCAACAATAAATATATAAATCAAAATGGCCTAATGTTACAGAGTAAAACGTTGGACTGTGCAAGCTTTGGTGGTGTTGATGGACTCGATCAACTTCATCTATGTTTTGCTCATCGAATCTGATTTTCACTCATTTTTGCTCAAAATATTGCTTTTTTTTATGAAACTTACCCACATTCAAGTGTTTACAAAAAAGAATGCATGAAGCTAGAATAAAACTTTTTTTATAAATCAGAGGGTCTGTTCTTTCTTTGGATATATTGCATGTTCGGATATTCATAAAACAAAATATTCCATACAAATTTCGTGAATTTTTTTATTTATTATTTAACTAATTATATTTAAAATCATCAATTGAGAAGTATAATTAAAATCAACATTTTATTTTATTTAATATTTATTTAATATTTTATGCAATATTTTATTTTATGCAAAGAAGGTACAATTCTCTATCCAGAAGAAGGTGAAATTAAGTATAATAAAGTTGCCTACTTTCTGGAATAACCTTCATGTACTTCATACCTTAAAATAATGTCTTTGGAGGCATTTCACTAGGTTTTGGAACAGTAACAAAAATAGTGAGCATTTTAATAATCTTCTGATGACGCCAGCAGTCCTTTCACTACGAGAGACTGATGCCGCAGCTGAGCATGCTGGTTTGAGCGGTTGGTAGCAGTGTGTTAAACTTCTGAACTGAAAGACACATTGTGAGAGGCAATTCCGTTTTCATCAAAGTTAAATCAGTCTCTCTTTAAAGTGGCTAAAACAGTTCAAATTAGTGGTGGGCTTTTTCGAAGCCAATATATAGGAGTCTCTCAAGGCCATGTGTTTGTGGGCTGCGGCGTGCCTTCTTTTAAGGTCAAATGTTGCGCAGTGAGCTCTTCGATGACTCACATGGTAAAATCCACTTTTCAGAAACCATCATGAGCTCATCTAAGCTTCAAACTGTTGCACCTGACCGAAATCCTGAGGAGATGAACAAAGTTAATACCTAAGAAGGAAAGTATGGTGCTGTCGTTCTTTGCCGAGGCCGTGATTTCCTCCCAAAAGCCGGTCTAAGTGTAATTAGTCTGTTCCGTCAGAATTTGTATTTTTAGCTCTGGAGTGACTAGGGAGAGAGAATATGGGAGCAATCTATGACTGGCTGGTATCCACATATGGGCCTGATCTGGCTGTTTGATGCAACTTGCCGACCTCCATATTGAAGAGATTTCCAATTGCAACAGCGCCCATGTGCCATGTCTCAAAGCATTGTGTTCAGCACAGCATTCAGTGAAAAGGAAGGCATGAGCTATTATTCTTTCAGTTTCGTGTAATTTGAACACAATATTTGTGAAACCAGACAGATTTTTTTAAATAGTGAATATTTAAAAAAAAAGTTTTACATCTAAAAAATAAATAGTATTGTTTCAAATAATAGGGGTTAAATGGATCGTAGTTGATCCGTGATGTGTGATCTATGATCCATGATCCGTACGGACCAGTCCCCACGGTTCGGCATGCATGTTTTGTGGATTGGTTGCTAAGTTTCACTCTCAATTCAGTATTTGCGCGCTGTTATCTGTGCACACAACCACACACAGAGGGACGTTTCAGATTCGCACAAACAGCAAATCGATTCCTCTTTTGCATCTCCATGTGCTTGAACAGACACATACACTAATAAATTGTCGAAATACCAGTCTCAGCAAGTATTCTCGTAAACACATTATATTGGATCCGTGCATTCAGTCTTGAAGTGACAGCAATCTATAAATGCCTGCTTCTAAGTCATTAATGTTGATCAAACAACAAAACGCAGCTTTAGGTTTTTTTTTATAGTGAACACGATAGCCTTATTTAGGCCTAATTATTATTTTAGGCCTTTGTTATTTTCTATTTATCTGTGGTTTTAATAAGTGTATTTGATTTTATTTTTTTACTGACTGTTCACTTGCCTATAATAATGTTTGAACTTTATTTGTCAGGCTAGTAGTTTTTGCTGTGGTATCGAAGTACAGTATACAACTTAAAACAATTGTTGTATTGACTACTGGAGCAATGACAAATGAGTACTTGGTGCCTTTTTCATTTTTCAGTTCTTTTAACATTTTTATACTACTTAAGGGCACATTTGTTACGTGTGCCAGGATACTTTGATTCCTTCACTGGAAAAGGCAACCACACAGAAATCACACCATTATTATCTGTGCAGTTTTCTTGTAATTACTTAACATTTCCGTTCCATCTGCTGATACCACCAGAATCTCAGTGTCATCCTCATATTGATAAATAAGATGTGATATTACCATAATCACAACCAAGCTGTAATGATGGTTTTTACATGATGACCAAACGTCCAGCAATTTGACTGTGGCTTTGAAGTGAGGAGGTGCAAACAGCTAATGTAATACCCAACCAAGTTTTTAATTAAGTTTTAACATATTGGAGACCCGACCACAAACAAAATGAGTGCATATTGTGAACTGTTTTGAGGACATTTGGATAAGGACGTTTTGCCAGAAAGGCTTTCTCTCTCTCTCTCTCTCTCTCTCTCTCTCTCTCTCTCTCTCTCTCTCTCTCTCTCTCTCTCTCTCTCTCTCTCTCTCTCTCTCTCTTTCTCTCAGTCAGTCACTCACTCACACTCTCACACACACACACACACTCTCACACACACACACAAACACATCACAGAATACATTCTGCATTTTTACATTTTCAAAAAACATCACTTAGTATGATTTATAAGCTGTTTTCCTCATGGAGACCAAAATATTTTCCCACAGGGACAAGGATTGTGCCATCATAATGTAGGATTTACCAGAACCACACACATACACATATACTATTAAGGTCTCATTCAATAATAATTCCATACTTGTGTACTTACATGCACAGAAAAGGTAATGCTCATGAATCTGAATTATTTTATTATTTAAATGTTAGAGTGTGTATTCAGTAATTTTATTAAGTCCAAACTTGGTAACGAGTGACGATTTCCATGTGAAAGCATTTTAAAATTGTGCATGTACATGCACATGTATGATTAGTGAATGACACCCACTTTTCTTTTTTGCGATTCTAGATGATGCAGTGACATCCTGTCCTGTATTTGACTGGAAAATCTCCTGTGCAATCCTCTCCACCAGTCCATCAGTCAGTCTCGCTCGTTTTCTCTCTCCTATTCTGTGCCGTCTTCACCTTTCCTGACAGCTCTGTGCCTCATCACCAGCTATCTGAAGTGACAGCTCACATCCTGGGGCTGCAACTCACTGGCTCACTGAAAAAGAGCAGCACAACACACACATACACACACCCTAAACCCTCCTCGCACCACCACGCTCTCATTCTCTCTGGCTTTCTCTATCACACGCATACATTTACACCCATGCAGACCCCCTGCCCCAGGATGAATTCATATAGGCATTTGCTCTAGTTCACTCTTGGTGCTGCAGGGGCATCTGTGGGGCTATGGTGATACGCTGGGAGGGGGCACCCGAACACGCTTCACACGCTACTGCTTGCATGCTCAGCCTGCTGCCCGATGAAAAACAGACGGCTGCAGACATATAAAGTGAGTGTTCTGCTGCACGGAAGGTTCAATGGAGTGTGCTTCTGAACGGCAGCAGAGAGCCGCAGTTGGACATTAGTGCTGTGAGAGGCCTACAGCTTTAGCACAAGCCTGAGGCTCCTTCACCACACTGTGACGCTTTAAAACCCATCGCTGTTTAGCTACCATCCAATGGCGGCAGTCTATGTGGGATAATTCGTAAACACTCGATACAAGTGACTCCACAAGTGTAAAATGCATAGAGGTTAGTGTATGCGCTCCGACCCCTTGAGCTGTGGCGCTCATGTAGACTATGCAAGTTTGATTCCGGATTTAGATCATTCCTGACACTTTTCTCTCTGTTTCCCCATCATTTTATTTTGTGTATTGATCATCTGTTTCAATAAAAGCTGCAAAATAAGCAATAAAATAAAAGGGGCAATAATAACAGAACTACATTTATGTTTTTAATTTTTTTTAATTGATAAACATTCATTGATTTATTTACTTATTGTTTAATTCTACACATTTTAAAGACATTTTAAAGTGTCATGCAACAGCTTCAGGCCAAAATGATTTTTGAGTTCCAGATTGGTCACTGTAGATTTTCTGTATTTTTTTCTTTAGCTTAAAGCCTGAGATTTGTAATATATAACCAAGTCTGGCAGCACGCTTGGCTCTAGACACTGCGCCAAGAGTGAGAGAACAAAGTTGAAAGCGTCTTGGGATCTCATGAAAATCAAAAACAAATCTTCAGGAGCAGCAAGGTTAAACCTACAGGCCCAGTGGCCCTTTGAAGTAAAAAGCAGTGTTGTTAATTGTCGGAGCTGGCTTAGTGAAAGGTGGTAACAATTTAACAAGAGTGTAGGGCAGCAGGGTGCTGGACCCGTATCAGGTGTTTGCAGATGTTGTGTGTGGAACAGAGCAGGGGAGGGTACTCCAGAGATGAGAGGCCAACTTAACAACCAATAAGTCTTTGTTTGCTCTGCCAATCGCACTGTAATTGGCCAGGGAGTGAATAGATGCCCCGGGATTGGACAAATGGACTGGTTACTGCCGCTATTTTTACTGTATGCTACTAAACAGACGTTAGCAATTATACCTCCGACATCTATCTGCTTCTTGGTACACTCAGTCGATCAGTGGAGAGCGCTCTCTCTCTCTCTCTCTCTCTCTCTCTCTCTCTCTCTCTCTCTCTCTCTCTCTCTCTCTCGTTCGCTCGCTCGCTCGCTCTCGCTCGCTCTCGCTCGCTCGCTCTCACCCAGCAACAGGTTTCAAATGTAGCGTGGAGGATGAATGAGTCTCATTGGCTGCGCTCATGTACAACAGCCTGGGAAACTTTCTCCCAGCTCTTTGTCAGACTGCCGTCCTAAGATACACACTCGGGACGCTGGTGACATTTACGGTCACTCACCTCCCATTTGAACCTCTGGGTCTGTTGTTGTATTTTACGTTTGCCAAGTTTGTCTCTGGTTTGTACTGTTTCCACATGTTAAAAATTAACACCACCTGCGTTTCGCTGTTGAAGGCCTGTTTGCTTGTGAGTCTGTTGGCGCTGACTTCATCGTAAACTCTGTCTAGCATATGCAGTGCCATTTTGAACCAAGGGGTCAAGGTTTGGCCCATTAGCATGGTCCAGTTAGCGCCTGTATTCTGTATTGAAGGTCCATCAAAATTAGTCATGTATTCGGAAAAAAAATTCAGATATTAAGTTATATTATGTTAATATATTATATTACAAAATTAGGACTAAATTATCCTCAGAAGAGTCTTAAATTAGTTAGTGTTAAATGAATACAAAGATTTGTGAGAAAATAGGATGTGTGTCAGGCCTTAAAGTGACAGCAGCCTAAAAAATCACTCACTGCTCTTGACTGAATAACGCTTGTAGCTTTAATAAGAATTAAATAATGTATATAATTTATGCAGTGAACACTGTGTTTGATAACTATAATACAGTTTTGTATATTTTCTACCTGTTAGACCTACTTGAAAATATTAAAACACTGTTTACAAGATAAAAAAAAAAAAAAACGAAAATAATAAACTTTGTGTGCATTTTAGCAGGGAAGGTGAAAATCTGAACCTTGAAAAAAAAAACTCAGCTAAACACAGCTAAATGTGAAATTTATTACAATGAGTTTATGTGAAGATTGTTTAAAGTTCACTTAAATGAATTGTTGTAATACATTTTAAAGCCTATTAAATGTTCAAATCGATAGCTTTCAATTATATAATGTTGAATGGCTTTAATTAATGGCTAAAATTGAGAAAAAAAATCCATGTAATAGAGACATGATATTACTGACCTTGGTTCATAGTGCTCAGTAAACATTAAACAAATATTTAAAATATACTTTCTCTATGTTGTTTCCACACACACACACAAAGAGCAGCAAACTCTGAGGAAATGTGTGTGCGTAAACCTTTATTGTTGAAATAGCGTGTCACACTAATTGCAACTGGAAACTCAAAGCAGCAGCAAGTAGCTCATAGCTGCTGCTGTAAGAAATGACAGAACTCTAGTTACAGACCCAGGCTTAGTAGTTAAAGGCTCTTGCAGCACCCTCGCAGCACGCTGTGGTTGTATAGGGGTGTTTGAGTAAACTAATTAGAGGTCAGCAATGTAGAGACTTTAATGCCATCTGTAATTAAAATTAGTTTGACTTCAATCCAGCTTTCAGTCACAGTGCACATCGCTTAACATAAAAAGTTAAAACACTGTATGTTTGTGTAAAATATGGATGTTGGAATGAAGTAAGAGCCCAGTGCTAGTTTGAGGCTTTGCCCTCTGCGCAACCAGTGAGAAACAGAGAAGGGCGTGTGTTTGTTGGGTTCGTTAGTGTTTCTGCGTGTGCTGGATTTCACTGTGTGGGTGTTGTGGCTTTCAGACTTTAGACCGGACTAAGACAAAAGTGGCGGCAGAGAGGCGCAGAACTCCCAGTGTGCAACATGGACACTCTGTTGATCCTCAAACAGAACAGCCAGTGAACAGCAATCTCTTTATTTTATTCTCTCTTTTCTCACCTCTCACTTTTTCAGTTCACATTTCTGATGATGTGGTTTAAACATGATCCTTTTCACAGAATTTCAGCTAAAACTTTATTTCACGTATATAATTTATATTATAAACATTTATATATAGAGATAGAATATGTATTACATCCTCCATTGTCCTCATCTCTCTCTCTCTCTCTCTCTCTCTCTCTCTCTCTCTCTCTCTCTCTCTCTCTCTCTCTCTCTCTCTCTCTCTCTCTCTCACCCCCCTGCTTCTTTTCCCAGTGGGGGTGTTGTTTATAGAGCATTATAATTTATAACTGAATAGAGTGGATTTAATTTCAGCGCAGAGCCTCGCCAGCAGGGCGCCAGGCTGCAATCAGAGGAATCAGTGCGCTGCGAGCCCTGTTGAATGGAAAGTATTATCACCGGCCACAAACGGACACTGTTTCTCCTTAAACAACTCCCTTGATGCTCCGTGGGTCCGGCTTCTCTTTCACTCCTATTCCTGTTCCTGTTAACCACCCTCCCTCCCATTGTCCTTCAGTGCCACTTCCCTTGCTATTTCTCTCTCTCTCACTGTCATCTCTTTTCCTCTACATCTTCCTCTTTTTAGTCTGCTTTTTTGGTTCTTTCTCTTCAGTGTTTGATGAGCTTTTGTGACAGCATCCCTCATTCTGGATCGATGCAGATAGTTCTTATACAGCTCATCTGGCACTACAGTTGTTTATACATCTTAATTTGACCTCGAGGTTGGAGACTGAACAGTTTTTCCCAGTCATTTATGCCACTGGCAGGACAGTAAAGCCATGGATGCACTAAGAGCAATAATATGTAAACTTTCAAGCATTACTGGTTATATGCGTGTTTGAGTTTAGAAGTGAGGTTTCTGTCTTCAGTAGGTTTCAGTTTGACTTGCAGCCTCAGTAGTATTCCGCTGCATGAATGCTATACTTCATCTAAAGCACTTATTCTGGTTTAATTATCATGAACATAAATATATATAAATATATGATATAAACTGCTAAATTAAATGTTTTTAGGATGTCACATCATAGGTCTACAGTATTTAAGTGAACCGGAAAAAGCTACAGAAAAAGTGATTAAAAATATCAAAATTTTTAAATAGTGGAGATTTAATAGTTTAAGTAGTTAAAACATCTAAAATAAATATTTTCTCTTATACTGTATATGTACAGTGGAGTCCAAAAGACCATGTTGAAAATTTGGATTTGAAACAAAACATAAATAATAATAGTGAATTTTGATAATTTAAAGAAAAAAAAATTAAATATTTAACGGACCAATCAAATAAGCAAATTTGTGCATTGATCATGTGAATCTTTTTACAGTAGGTCAGATATGTTAAAGGGATAGTTCACCCAAAAATCTGTCATCATTTTCATCATCAAGTTCCAAAACTGTCTTTCCAGGACTGTACAACTTTTTCTGTGGAACATAAAATAAGATATTTTGAGAAATTTCTGTCTCAAGACAGACTTTCGACCCCACTGACTTCCAACATATGTACAAAACAAACACACACAAAAAAGAGAGAAAAAAAAAACACTTGAGTGAGACATTTCTCAAAATATCTTTTTTTATGTTATTTGTGGTTCCTAACGTTCTTCAAAACATCTTTTGTATTCTTTTGTGAGAGTAAATGATGATGGACGTTTCATTTTGGGGTGAACCATCCAATTCAATTTGTGTTAATTTTCCGTTAAATTTTTGACTCAAATTTTTATGGAACAAATGTATTAAAATGCAAAATAGAAGCATGTTTACTAGTGCACCCAGCTATTTTGGATCACACTGGATTTAATGTAGTAAATTTGCTGCTAATGTTGCTTTGTGAAAGTCATAAATGTCCCATGCTGATATTTAAGTTAACCTTGACACTGTCACTCTCTGACTACTTTCTGACTACATCCTTATTCCTGTGCTAAGTCTTGTCTGGGCTTTGCTTTCCGCACAGCTCGATTATCCTGATCATATTTTAAATGGAGCGCAGCAGCCAACTCTCTCTCTCTCTCTCTCTCTCTCTCTCTCTCTCTCTCTCTCTCTCTCTCTCTCTCTCTCTCTCTCTCTCTCTCTCTCTCTCTCTCTCTCTCTCTCTCTCTCTCTCTCTCTCTCGCTCTCTCTCTCTCTCCCTCTCTCCCTCTATTCAGCATAATTAATACCTTGCATTTACACTGACTTAGATGAACTCCACTGTTTTTTTTTTCTTCTGTCTCCTCAACCCCAAGCCATGATTGCAAAAGGGTTTGAGAAGCTTTATGGACTTCGAAGAATAACACGCTGGTTTGAAAAAGAGAGAGGGAGCGAGAGCGAACGGGTTGACATCAAAAGCCACAATTAGCTCATTACTTTTACTTGAAGTTTGGAGACCACATAAAATGAAAGGAAAAAGTCATTTCTTTCCTCTCACTCAGTGTTTTCTCGAAGGACGCTAGCAGAGCGGGTTCATAGGAAGGGCTTGTCTAGTAAAAAACCTACAGTATGACCATTGTTATTATCAAATATGTCCCAGTAATCCTTATGGTTGTAGCCTGTTTTTCCCATCGTCCAGCAGCGGTGGCATTTTGCTTCTGTCCTACTCATGATTTCACATGATGTGCTTTACATGAGCTATTTTCTTGTCTTAAAGTCACAAAACTGTCAAAAAGTGATAAATGTGGGAAAGTCTTCTGGATTGACTCTGGATCTGCTCATTTACATTGGCTTTGTTCAATCTGGTTTGCAGAAACGCAAACAAATTCTCTAATTATAGCTTATCCACTGCTGGAAAACACTAAATAATGATTTACGGTGAAAAATCTTTTAAAAAATCAAGAAATTGTCTTTTTTTCTCTCTCTCTTCAAACATCCATTCGGCATGTTTTAGTTCATTTTTTCCTCTTGAGTAGTTTTCTTAATTTAAGGCCAGTCCACTGTAGTTATTAGCTAGAAACCTGGGAAGAAGAACCAGGCCTGTCTTAATCGCACCCTCCCCTTCCCACTGTATCAGGACTAAAGAACGTCCAGCCTTAATCAAAAGTTAACGATTCAGTGTAGAATGTGCCCTGGGCAACGTTAGGGTGCTACGTTATTGCTAGTGTACGTGGGTAATTTGCAGAACGGCCTGAGTCAGTGGGAGTTTGCTTTGCTGGCGCTGGTTGGGGGAACACATGTGATGTGCCTGAAAGATCAAAACACACACTTGATGAATGTGAGGGCAGAGCCTGGCAGAGGAGGGGAATGCCCTCTAATCCCTGCTTTGAATCACTGATCAAGGTCGTTCTCAGTTCATTAAATTCTGCTGAGAAGCTCGGTCTCAGTAAGCAGCACACAAGCACACAACACACAACACACACACACTCTCACAAACACAAGCCATTTTCACTTGCCCTTGGACAGACTTCACGCTTTGTTGGTTATGATTTGTGTGAGCGATGTGGTTTATTAATTAGTTGCAATATTTACCAAGCTTTGGGTGATTCAAAACTCATTTAAGGTTTATTCCGGGTGCATTATATGTTAAACTTAAATAATTACCGCAAATTATTATTTTTTTATCCGACTCATTCATCGCTTTCTATAAAAAAGCAAAAATCAAGGTTACTGTAAGTCGTATGCTTTTTTTTGTATTCGTCATTCGGTGGCTCTGAATTGTCAAAACGCCTCTGAAAATGCAGAAAATCGAACCAGATCCGAATGTTTTTATGACACACGAAAGTTTCGGAGGCAGTGTGTAAACGTGATTGACACAACGTGAGGTCGTATTAATTTTTTAACGTGCGAAAATTGAGGACGAGACCTGCAAGGACCTTTACTCAAAATGGAAGTAAATGGACTCCATTGTTGTAGGATTTACAATGAAAGCAAATGGGCCCAATATTTAGAGGATTTAAAAGCAGAAATGTGAACGTGAAAATATTATATTCATCTACTGTTAACTCCCTTATTATTTGAGCTGTTAAGTAAATCATTTTTACGGTTATTTCATGGTTTTAGGCATTATGTAGGCATAAATTTAGATAATTAATATCTAATAACTAATAAGCAGAAAAGCAATTTTTAAATGTACAGATACACCCCATTCACTTCTATTGTATGGCTCATTGTAATGCACATTTTTTTCTTTCTTGTTAAAGAATAGGGGGGATGAGTGAAAATGATTTTTTTGTGGTAATCAGTGTTACGCTTTACAGTCAATTGAGCTTAACTTGCACTGAACCTGGAATTTTCCTTTAATGGTTTACAAATAAGACCGAGAATCTGCCCCTCTCTACGGCTCTTACATGATGGTGAGCATGCCGAAAGTCTTCCGTCTGTTTTACGCTTGATGTGCTCCACCTTTCCGCCCATCTGTCCGGTGCTGGAGATATGGAGGTGTGGGGGCGGATAGGGGGTGGAGATACTGGCTGTCACGCAGTTGGGCAAGTGCAGGGCATCTGGCCATGGCCTGAGGACTCAGGCAGATCTTGAGTGTTAAGATCTTGTCATCTCCAGGATGGGTAAGCGAGCTATGAGTGTATGAGGAAAGCCCTCCGTTTGTGTCAAGTTTAATGTGTTCTGCTTGTGCAAATGTGCTGTACGTGTATAGTTAATGCTACGTACATGTTGGACTATGCGGAAAACCAGGCATAAATGAATCTGTAATTAAATACATGCATTAATGTTTTGAACACGGGGTACATTTATGCTAGCAACAAACTATGATAGGAAGGAGTTTTATCAGCATGAACCCGTCCTTTAAAGCACATTTGGATCGAACATGAGTTTACATCAAATCTCTGATCTTCTTGCAGGCGTATGGCAAAGGGGGAAGTTGTTTTAAGTGCGGAAATGGCTTAACTTGATTGAACTAACAGCTTCCACATAGCCTGCTGCTTAAGATACGAGGCCGGCTTAATGCACTGGACTCAAATCAAACCCAGAGTCATATACTGTACAGAAAGAGTGCTGTGTTCGCTTGCCATCTCAAGCCCTGCCACTCAAAGTCAATATCCCAGAATGCCTGCCGCACTTAATTTCATTTTCGTGTAGTGACAGATACACTGCGTGTTGATCCACTGGTACTTTTTTCCTGTTCTTATGTCATTTGATTTAAATGTTTACAACACACACACACACACACACACACACACACACACACACACACACACACACACACACACACACACACACACCTCTGTTATGTTTCCTGGGAGATTATGGCATCCAGAGGGCCGAAGCTACACAAGACTAATGCATTACGTGAGAATACCGAGCACGCACTGATATAGCCAGTATTATTTATTTATTTTATTCATAGCCTTTGTCTTTAAATTAAAAGGTAAATATATATGTAATATATACATAATATATTTAGTCAACATTAATTTTTCAAGTAATATTTAGTATTTATTCATTTATACAATCATATTTTAGTTATGTTATTTTAATCATTTATATTTTAGTTGATGGGACAGTGCAAAATTCAACCAAATATTTACACATTTTATATACTAATTTAAACACTCATTGACATTTAACAAAACCATGAGAAAACAACTGTAGTTCTTTGTTCATGCTTTAGTTATTTGTTGTCCATGTTTTAGTGTGTTGTTACGGAACGAGTGTATCCTTAATGTGACTTCCACATTCTGACTTGCGTAACCCCTGTTTACACTTGGTATAAAGATGTGTTTTGGTCGATCGGATCACAAGTAGACGAGGCAGAGACATACCTGTTTACACCTGGTATTTAATCCACCTCTTTTGTCCACTTTCAACCACTTCTGTCCTGATTTCTTTGAGGGGAGGGTCTATGTGGGTCTAGATCTTTCGATCTAATGGAGGAAATAAGCTCATGCAATTTACATATAAATGTGACCGGAGATGATGGAAAAACAAACGGAGAGTAGCAGCTTTTGTTTCTGCTCTGACAGCCACAAAACCATGCCGAACGTGTCAGAAATCAGGAATAGTGAGAGAAATGAACATGGTTGATTGTGATTGGCAAGTTTTTCATCTTCAAACCAAACTTAGGTCTTCAGCTGACAGCGCATCTGGCTAACACGCTTCCCATTATGTTTTCGCATTAGGTCAGTAGATGGAGAGTAGGCGTTCTTTTGTGGTTGTTTGATCGCATTTTTCGACTACCACTGGAAGTGGTCCAAAGTGGACAAGCTCAAAACGTTTTAGACTCCGTTTACACTTGTGTTTAGCGTCGTCGACTTGTAACCTGATCAACCAAAACGCTTTTTATTACCAGGTGTAAACAGGGCCTTAGTTCAAGTTCCCTAGTGCATTCATGTAATTTAACAAAGCAATTCAGTTTACCAGTGCTCATTTATTGCTTCAGCTCACGCAGCTCAAACAAGTTAATCCCCAACATTGATTATGATTGAAGTATTTGTAACAATCAGTTTCATTCTAGACACAATTTTTTTTATCAAAAGCCATTGTAGTTTTATTTAAAAATGTTACATTATCATAAGAATATGCATCGTTTGCCTTTGTTTTGCATGTGAGATTGTCTCTAACAGCAGCAGTTCCCTAGCGAGGTCTTTGACCCGTAGTCCATGAGTCTGGAAAGAAAGTCTGGTTTAAAAAAAGCGAGCAAGTACGATGGAAGAGGAAATTTCTTTCCCTCAGGAGCGGAAGCAGAGAAAGCCGAGACAGTTCTTTTGCCTCCAGAGTCACATCTGTATGGTGTCTTGGCAAGGGTCTCCTTTACATTACCTCTACCTGGCTATCCATGATCTTACATATCACAGCCAACTCTTTTATTTTGAGCGTAAGAGAGAGAGTGAAGTAATGTTACCGGCTGTGCTAGCCTGTCGTCTTGTTTTACGTTTTGGCAGACTGCACCATGACGCATGGGCTTGCATCTCATTACAGCAGGAGTCTGGGGCTCGTCTCTCTAATCAGCGGACCTGCTAATGTCTTCGGTGTCGGACCTGGGGAGAGCAGCGGCGGTCCATGTTTTCAATAAAATCCCTTCGATGGGATCTTTTCCTCGGCTGTATCAAAGGATCAGGGAGCCACAGGGTATGAACTGGAGCTTAAAGGGATAGTTCACCCAAAAATGAAAATTCTGTCATTGTTTATTCGCCCTCATGTTGTTTCAAACCCGTCTGACTTTCATAGAACAATAAAAAAGGGAGGTTTAGTGGAGTGTCAAAACTGTACTTGAAAAGTGGAAGGAGACCATGAAAAATGTGCACTCCATAGAAGTGGTTTATAGAACTTGTTATATTTTCCAAGTCTTCTGAAATCATATGATAACTTTGTGTGCTGAATAGAAAGAATTTAAGTCATTATTGAATGAAAATCTTGCTTGACAGCTATGGTCACCATTGACTTCCATTGTAATGGAAAAGAGCAGCTTGGACAATGTGCTTGGAAACATCATTTTCCTTTGATTTGATGATCTTTAGCAAATTAATTGAATGTGTAAGCAGTGTGGCAAATGTTTAGTTGTTTCAAACCACTCATTACATTTTTCCCACCTCCACCCATTTCTTTACAGCCATGTGCCCATTCCTGTAGGTAAACCTTACCGTTGCGCTCATTGTGACAGTCAGGACATGCTGTCTGTCTGCCAACACATCTCGTGTGTTTTAAAAATTAATTTGGTTTGTTTGTGTGTCTTTTGCAGCAATTTTTTGCAGTGAAAATAACAGAGGAAGTAAAGAGTGCACATTGATGGTTATGTGAGTTAGCAGCAGTGGATTATTTCCATAAATGTGCGGAGAGCTAATTTATAGTCAGTCAGATTTCATAGCGCTCTCATTTATAGTAAAACCCTGCATACATATTATCTTCATTGTTTATACTTTTAATGTAAGTTTACTGCATTTTAAGCAACCTTAGAGGTCGCCAATCTGGAAGCCAATAACGGCCATGTTACCCGTTACACAAATGAGGTTGCTGTTTGTTACATCTATTTTGGCAAATTAGCTAGAAACGGACAACCGTAAACAGCTGTTGCTGTTGGACTCAAGCGTCTGTGTGTCCCTCCTGCTTGTGTGTTTGCGTGAAGGAGGGGGAGAGGAGACTCATTGTATTTAACTGACCCGGTTTTGTTCCATAGGCTTAACCCCTGCTCCTCTCTAGATTAATTTTGTGTTTGTGCTTTATGGTGAGGCGTGCGCTGAAGGGATTTACCCTGTTTGACACCTCCTCAAATAAAGTGTGGGGATTGTCTTCATATTGTGCTTGCAGGATTGTCTGTCGCCTTCTGATTATGAGGGAAAAGGAGGGGGGGGGGGGGTATGATGGTCCAGGTGGCCGTGGCAGAGTCAGTCAATCCGTAGGGTCTCTCTCGCCATCTCTCTATCCATCTTTCTATCCATCTCTCTGGATGTGGGTTTTACAGCTATTGATTCAAACGCCCGACATCTGTGATACACTGAAAAAAAATATTGTTGCTGCTTGGTCAAATTGCTTAGTTAAAATTAGCTTAAGCAACACAATTGCTATACATTTTGTCCAAACTTAATTTGGTTGTGTCCAATCTGCTTAAATATATGTAAAATTTGAGGTTAACTTAATCCGTTTGTGTTGGATTACATGAATGATTTGTGTTGCATTAACTGAAACTGGGCGGTGCTTGTTAATTCCCAGCATGCTTTGCATATGTCTGAATTACGAGAGAATAAATGTCGAAATTAAGTGTTATTTTATGTTTTTAAGAAAATGAGAAAAAGTGAAGACTTGATAGTGTGTAATTGTGTTTAATGTTCAATTACACTGGAATTATTAGAACCATTGCTATTGTGGAGAAGAGTGGAGCATTTGGTTAGGCTGTGGACTGATTCAGCTATGCATATAGCAACTGCTCTGGCTGAAGGGGCATGAAAATCTGTGTGACACTAAAATACATTAAATCTTAATTGGAAAAATGAATATGTGAATTTGAATACCTGAATCACCCAATCAGGGAGTCTTCACTTTGAGACTACTTAATTGGGTGACTTAATATGACTTAATTCCATGATGTTGAAGTTACATGAATAAATTATGTTTGTGTAACTTAATTGGTTCATGTGGGACCGATGTACACTATCAAATCATGTAAATCCAACACAATTTTTTTTAAGTGTATGATATCTTAAAGGAAACCGTTAGCCTGGCTAAGGCCAGACCCAATTCTCTTTGAGACTTGGGTCTGGGAACCACATGCAGATTTTCTCGTATTTGAGGCGTGGTTTACAATTGCCCGGCGCCGTTTATTGGGTGCTAAGAATGTCTGTCAAATGCGCCTGTATGTAGCTCATAGGCAATCGTTTCAATTATACCAGATGACGTATGTAGAGCGACAGAAATTAGACAAGGAAGAAGACGATGGGTACGATATTTTTGTGTAAACAATGACGTTCAGCGACTATTGCCGTTTGTGCAAGATAAACATGCGGTAGCTTCGCGTCTGCTGCCATGTTAAATCCATTGAAATAAACAAACTGCTTCGGTGTGTCGCATAGATGTCGTCATCGTCTTGCTGCTCCCTCCCCGTTCTGTGATTGGTTCCCTAAATGAGGCGAAAATCTGGACCATGGTATCCATACTGCCTTTCAGCTTGAATAAAATCACGCTGCGGGAAGGCAGCATGGGGAAACCCAGACTAGGAAACCGTAGGGTCCGCCAACAAACATCGTAACAACAGTTATTGATACTTTTATAGAAATATATATATATATTAGACACAATGCAAGAGTCGTTATTATTATTATAATGATTGATAACAATAATATGTATTGTGTTGTATCTAATATAAATAAATAAATATTTTATTTATAAAAACATTTATTTGTTAGAAAATACAATAATTGTTGATATTATTAATACCATTATATGTAATCAATATATTATAATCAGTAATAATTTATATTATCATCAATAAAAATAAAAATAATTTATTATAATCTATTTATATTAGACACAACACAATGCATATGTTATTTAAAACAATAAAACTACTGTTCATATATTAATATTATTAATATCAATTAAATAATAATATTTGTTTATATTAGATAAAACAATACTTGTTGATATTATTAAGAATAGTATTATCAATAATAATAAAAAATCATTATTATAACATGTGTATTGTTATAATTTCAATTAATATTTTTAAATATTTTTATATTATGTCGATTTTATTTTTATCGTTAATAATATTAATCTTGTAACGCAAAGATCCAAGAAAGATGATTATAAAGCTAACTCACGATTTATTACGAACACAGAATAACAAGCCAACATGTGTGACAGTGTGCTAATGCACAGACAACAACCGACAATGAACAGATAAAAGAAAACAAACTGTTAATGAACTAAATAGAACATAATGGTGACAAATATGTATTGTTGTATTTTAAATAAATATATATATATATATATATATATATATTTTTAAAGTCACATTATAACGTATGTAGCCTTATATTTCACCCTGATCTGTGTTCATCTCACATCTGTACTGACTCTTAATCTCTGAGCTTGATTAACCCATCGGCTCTGCGTTGCTCTGCCTGCAGCCGGACCACTGGGGCTCTGACTGATTTAACCACATTAATGGCACTGTGCCCAGCTTCAGCTTTAGAAAGACCCCCTTAGCCTTTTCTAGTGCTGAGAGTTTGCTTAAACACATATGAATGGGGTGGCACTGTCAGTGTTTCATGGCACGTGCAGTACAGGATGAACAAGTCATACCCTGTTCAGAACACAACTACCAACTTTTCCAAATTTCACAGATGTTTACTTGCCCTGAGGGTACTCCATGGGTGAGAGATGAGAGCATGCCTGGTCCCAACCCCTGAGACACAACCGGAACAAGAACATGGCAGAGTTCTGAAAGAAAACTTCCCTTATGTTTCCCCTCTGGACTGGTCACCCCTTTTTCCGTTATTGCACCAGTCACTGGTTGATATTTTCAGCTGGGTGTTTCTTTTCTGCTGGGCTGGTGAAGACTTTGCGCATTCTAGATTTATGCAGTGCTTAGTGTTTCCTGCCCTCACCCCAGCCACACTCCTCCGTGTAGCTGCATATAAAACAGGCTGGATATATTTATATTGTGGTCTCTGAGCCTGAGGCAGAGGCCCCTCTCCACTACTTCTAGAAGAGAGCAGCTTTGACTCCTCAAAGGTCAATGGAGTATTCAGGTATCGAGATCCGGTTCTGGGAGCTAATTTTCATGTATGGTTATAGCTTTTAAAATTACTAATATAAAAAGTGTCTATGTAAGCTTGAGGGAGATTTTAGCCATTTTGTTTACTTTCACCATTGTGCTAACTTCTGCCATAAGCCATGCATGTACTGTAGGTGTTTAAGAGCCCTTGACTGTCTGCATCTTACGATCATCAATTCTGGCCCTGTGAGGAGCAGCGCCTAAGCTGAGAGAACAGTTCATCTGAAGGTCATGACGGCCTTGTTTTCTTTTAATTGAGTTAAGATGGCCAAATAAATGGTCTGCAGGCTAGCACAATCATTACCCTCACTCAGCGTCTACACACGAGCCACTCACACGCCACTTACTTGCTTTCACTGTTCTGACAAGTCCAAAGAGCAACAGTCAAACACACATGTTTCTCTTGTGTTTTAAACACATACTTAGAGCCTTCATCTTTTTTTTATACTCGCAGTTCTTTTCTTTGATGTTCAGTGAATCTTCATGGCGGTGTACCTCACATCTTTGCTGGCTTTTTACTGGGATTCACTCACTGGTGTTAATGTACAGTCTGCGTTTCCTGCTAATGTCTTTAACGGACAGAAAACACTCCAGCAGTGGTATGATAATAAGCTAATAGCACAGTCTCTTGACAGGTCCATGAGAGTTCATACATTAAATGGATAAACGCAGCCTTTTCTTCCCAATGAGCATTTCTTTCCCACACCACATAGACTCGCTTAGGAACAGTGTTGAGGGACGTTACTTTCAAAAGAAATGCTTTATATTTTGGTATTTTTTTAATGAAAAGTAACAAATTACGTTATATTGTTACAATCTTTAGAAAGCAACATGCCAAGCTGCTTTTACAGCATTTTTTTTAATTGTTACATTTGAGGTTCTATTTTTTTATGCCCATGTGGCAATGACATATAGCCTATACCACCAAAAGTGTGATATGAGTGTATTTACACTGGAATCAGAATCACAGTCGCTCCTCTGAAAGCTTCATTATTTGATTAACATTTATTTCGTTTTTTAAATCTAAGGAAAGAGTTTTATTTTCAAATATATATTTTTAAGAATCATTGTATTTTTCCAGCTTTCCGTGTTTTCACTGTTATATACATTTGGGTGCGCTACTAAGCATCTTCTGAAAGAGTAGAGAATCTCCAAATAAAAACAGGGCAAAAAAAGAGGCAGAAACAACCGATAAAAGCATTACTTATGCATTTTGTATTCTTTGAAAAAGTGAAAAGTTAAGCTAGATTACATTTTTTTTTAAAGCAGAGGATCTGTTCTTTCTTTTGATATCTTGCATGTTCAGATATTCATACAAAATTTTCTGGAGGCCATGATATTTTTGTGAAAATTATCAAAAACCCTGGCAAAGGCTGGCAACTTCTGGCGGGGAAAGATTAAAAAAAAAAAAAAAAAAAAAAACTTTACCTTTACCATAGTAGCCCAATACAGAATGATGGAATAACTTGCATCCTTGAAAAAGTGTCCACCCGGCATTAAACACACGCTTTTTTCTTTCCTTTCTTCCTTTGTTTTTGTTTCTCTGCAGGTATATCCTAAAGGACACTCTTTCTGCCGTTTATCATTTCCGCATTTTCTTTTTATTATCAATTATTATTATTTTTATTTCCTTTTTTAAGCATGCACATCCACTCCATCACTCTTCCCCTTTCATCCTTCTTTCGTCCCCTTAATTTTCTTCATTGATTTACCATCAATATGTGTGAGAGTGAAGAAGAAGAAAGGAGAGGAGAGGACTGGAGAGAGGAGGGCCACAGCCCAGCGCAACACCCCCTGCCATCGGTGTTCTTAGGGACGCTAGTACAAAAATGTGGGGAAAAAAAGCAACTAATGACCACAGTGTAACCAACACTTACCTACAGTGCCAGTTGGCTCGTGTTGTGCGGCCCTTTGAAATTTTCAGACTGAAAGTTATGTTCAAAATGGCCTCGGAAAGAGGAGTGTTGCACAATACCGAAGTCAGGACTGTGCCACAATGTAGTTTAGGTGGCAAGAATTTGTGATGTTACTGTGTCAAACATAGCCTGCACTTGCACAAACAGATCGGTGTTCATTAGGAAATTAGTTGATCTGACAGAAGTAAAAGCACAAAAAGCCAAATATGTGTGTCCATTTTCTCCCCTGATCTCGTAACATTTATCAACTATAGCGGAGCTTCAAATGGTGTTCTGATGCTGAGCACCCACTACCAGCTATATGGATATCTTTTGGAATATGCAGCATAAGGTATCCTAATCAGTTTTTCTGCTCTAATGTTCGTTCTGTCCGTAAGCCCTATAAGCTTTTTGACATGAAAGTTGCTTATGCTCACCAAGGCTGCATTCATTTATCAAAACACAGTATAAACAGTAATATTTTGAAGTATTACAGTTTTCTATTTTAATATATTTTAAAATATAAATTATTCCTGGCAAAGCTGAATTTTCGGCAGTCTCCAGTCTTCAGTGTCACATGATCCTACAGATATCATTCTAACATAGGGATTTACATTACTTATTATGATCATTAACAACATGATCATGTTAACAGATCAAAGAAAGCATGTTGAACACTACTTGCTGGAAGGACCTTGTAAAGTAATCACAGAATGTGCTCTTTGGTTGGGTTTCAAAAATACTTTTAGGAAGAAAAAAAATGTCAAAGGCACTTCTTCCAGTTCTAAAAATATTATTATGTTGGTGAAAACAGTTGTGCTGCTTAATATTTTTGTGGAAACCATGATGCAGTTTTTCATGCTTCTTTGATTAATGGAAAGTTCAAAAGAACTGTATTTATTTGAAATAGAAATCGTGTGTATATTTAATCAATATAATGTGCCCTTGCTGAATAGAAGTATTTTTTTCTTTTCTTTTTGCATCTTACTAACCCCAACATTATTGTTACTTGTAATTTATAGGTTCATTGTGGGCAGATAAATTATTGGTCGCTAGTTAGAACACAGTGTTTCATTCCAGGGATTCTGGCTTTCACCCACATACTAAAAAGGCACGATTGACCATAGGTTATCACTTAGAATTGTAGTTTGTGACACAAATTCCCGGTACTGCTGCTCAATATGTTGTAAAGTGATCTGTTTAAATAATAGTAAAAAATAACCCCTGGCCATGTTTGCTCAGTGCTGTGATGTTGTTACTAATGCCATGTGTACGACTGGTGGAGTTGTCTATATTCAGCGTGCGTCTAGAAAAATAAAATGTTTAAATATTTATGCTCCCAAATGTTTCTTCTTTCTGCTTTTGTGCCCCAACTATCCATTTATCTTGGCGTGTTTAGAGTGTGCGAGTTGTTTTGTGCGTATCAGCTTGTTGGAACACCACCTGTGATGCTGGAATAGATTTTGGACAAAACCTGTGTTTAACAGACCTCACTGGCTTCATGTGTGCACCCGTGTGTAAGATACACAAGACAGTAGGACTGAAAAGTAGGATATGTTTGTGTGTGTACTGCATTTTTAATGAATGAAGGCTTGCTGTGTTTGAACTTTGTAATCATCTGCAGGATATTGGCAGGCGGCTGCAACTTTGTGCTGTATCTAGATTGCATAGAAGTGTTCATATCTTTATGTATCCCTTGATATCACTGTAGTTCTTTTATGAAGGTGGAGAAAGAACAGAATCGACACATGCTCCTTGACATCCCATGCAATTTAGCATCACCATTTAAATGGATGAACAGAAGCTATATTACACACCTAAAGTACAATTAGGATTCTTTTCACCAGGCATTAAAGGGATAGGTCACCCAAAAAAAAGACTTTTTTTTCTGTGAAAGACAAAAGAAGATATTTTAAATTATTTCACTGTTTTTTGCCCATACACTGAAATTCAATGGATTACAAAAGTTGTTTTGACCCAATTGTTTGTTATTACTATCAGTGTTGAAAACAGTTGTGCTGCTTAATATATTTATGATTACCATGAACATTTTTTTAGGATTCTTTGATTAATATATAGTTTAAAAGAAAAGCTTTTATCTGAAATAGTAAGAATATTAAAGTTTTCACTGTCACTTTTCATGAATTCATGAATGTCTTTGCTGAATAAAAGTATAAATAAATCTTACTGACCCTAAACCTTTAAACGGTAACTTTGCTTATTTTACAGCAATAGATTTTTATTTTATTTTATTTATTTATTTATAGAATCTATGTTAATTTCATTTCATTGTAATTCTATTTCCTTACTTTCAAATTGCAGTTTCTGCATGTGCAATTTTCGTGTTTGGTGTGGACAAAAACAGTTAAGACGTTCTTAAAAATATCTTCTTTTATGTTCCACAGAAGTAAGGAGACACAGAATGTCAGGACTAAATGACAGTCCAGCCTTCGACTGAAGTGTGCAGAAGCCTAACCATGAGTGTAAACTTTTGTTCTCAGATTTGTACATGAGCGGGAAACAGAAATGAGCATGTGATTATGGATTGCTGTGAGGATGGATCTCCTCCAGCTGCTCGGTACCTCCGGTCAGCCCTCGTCTCACCACCCCATGTCCTGGCCAGCTCCATCCGCGACCGCGGCGTTCAGAAGCTGCCATTTGTTTAGATAAGCCTTTGATACTGAATTTTATACTTCTTGGCTTCACATGATGGCAAAATCCACTTTTTAACTCTTTCACGCCACGCCGCTGTGCTTTGTAATAAGCTGCGACGATTATACGATTGAAAATATGCTCTAATCGCTTGCGTGTTTATTTTGGACTGCGATACTTGGCCAAAAACAATAGCAGTCAAAACAAAGCAGGGGTTATGTGGACTCGCAGTAATTTGCGCTGTCTGTGAAGAGGTTTTTGCCTCCCTTTGAAGTGTCCGGTGCCCAAATTACAGTGCTGCCATAATGAAGTATTACCATGCAATTACCCAGCGGTGCGCTACACACAGCAGCCGAGCAGAGAAAGTGCTGAGAATAGTGTGTGTGTGTGTGTGTGTGTGTGTGTGTGTGTGTGTGTGTGTGTGTGTGTGTGTGTGTGTGTGTGTGTGTGCACGTGTATATGAGTGTGTTGCAGTGCCACGCTGTGAACAGGACGGCTTGGCTCTACAGTGGGCGGCCCTCGCCTGAGGTGGCAGGGCATTATGAATTATGGAGTGCCGGCAGCCTCATCAATACTGCAACGAAAGTGCAAAATACGCAGCCTATTGGCACCAGCCTACGCGTTAACGGCCAATGTATTTTTAATTAACGCCGAGCCTTCCTGCTTCATTTGACAGTTGCCGTAAACATGACAGAGGTTGGTGACAGCTATTTCTGGTGCTCAGGTAGCACAAAGGCATTTAATTTTTCACAAACCGAGACGCCTGCCTTGTCTTTGCGCTTAGACCCTTGGGCCACTTTCTCCTCTTCTAAAAAAGAAAAGAAAGGGGGAAAAGGAGCACAACCAGGTCAACGCAACAGTACGTGCCAGCCATTCAGAGATGGTTTTTAATTTGTTGCCACTTGCTGCAAGTTTGGGGAGTAGTATTATTCAGGCTTCCATAGAAACCCATGTTACACATCATTGGCAGTTGAGTCCGTGAAGAAAGAGGAGGTTGACTCCTCCCTGTTACAGACGCCTTGATTAAAACCAACATGAGAGAGAGAGAGAGAGAGAGAGAGAGAGAGTGTGATGAGACAAACCACATGCTTAGTGACTCATACACAACAGGCCTGCAGCAGATGCACGCTCTGAGATCTCTAATCAAATCTCAGTTTAGTACATTGTGGAAGCGTTCTGAGACACAAATTCACTCTTTATGTCAATAACGGAAGTCATCATGGTTTTTCTGAAGCGGAATCTCCTCTCTCGCACTTACCTCAGCGGCCCCTACTCTTGGACGCTCGGGGTCAGTCGTGGCTGAAATGAGAACCAGGGACGGGCTCAGGGTCAGCAGCTGGTGGAGGATATGGCAATCATTTATAAAAATATGCTTTCCCAAGCCCACAAAAACAAAAGCCCCAAACTCAACAGCTGGGAAGGGTTGGGAGTAGCCCGAAGGCTGGCAAGTTCCCTTCCAGATGGAGAGGTTAGGCCGAGGCTAGCCAGGCAGCTTCACTTAAACTTCCGATTCCCATTAGGCACAGAGAAGATTGCAGGGGAAGGGAAGAGGAAGAAAAGCAATGAGCATGACTGCTCTGTTTTTTTCGCCCCGCTTAATCAAATAAAGCAGGAAGCTTCCGAGACGGAAGAATTGTGTTTATTGATACTTAAGCATACTCGGAGTTTGTTTGTTTTCAAAATCCTCTCTCTCACTGTGTGATATTGGTATTTGTGGTTTAGTCGTTTTTTTTTTTTTTTTTTTCTGGGAGAGTTACAATTTCACTTTTTTCTATTATTATTAATAGTACATTTAAAAAAATAGAACCACTGGGAAATTTAGCTAAACCATTTGGAGTTAATAGCCAGGCCATGTCAAATAATGAATGAAACAGGTCTTAAATAAGAATTGATGACCAGTCTTCTGTTGATCTGACACCCCACGCATCACAGAAGTTACGGGTCCTTTTGTGGATATTAAGTTACCACTGGCTCAACTTTTTTGAAATGTGCAATTGCCGTCTTAAAGGAACTTCAGAACCCAATGAAGACGGCCCCTGAATAAGAGTAATGTACACACCAAAGCCTTGGGAATAGATCCACGGCACGTAATGAGTATCTTGTGTGAGCCCGGTCAGGAGCTAGTGGCTACAGAAAGACACAAGGGGAAGTTGACACGGGGTCCACACAACCTGGCAACCTTTTGAAACAGTACATGTGATATTAATTGAGAAAGACTCTGAACGTTTACCGCTAGAAGGCCGGGCTGCTGATGTATTAAGCTCTATGAGGTCTAATGGGAATTAATCAATGAAACGGCAGAGGCCTGAGCCAAGTTCGTACCGCTCCTTAAAGCCCCCCAGCAAATGTCATATTCAGTTTTTTTTTATAGCAATATGGAAAAAGTCCATTTACAGCCTGTCTGAAAAAGTAATAGTGTGTTTTGTTTAGAAAAATGAAACAGCTCTTAAGGTCGTTTTCGCACACTTTTTGAATGAAGGCAGTGGCTTAGTTATTGTTATGAAATGTGGATTTGATTTTAATGCACATGTGTAAAAGCAATTGAAATCAGATCGGATCCCACTGAAGACATTACCCTCACCTCAACTGGCCATTTCTGGATACGCTCCCGTATATATTAATGATCTGAAGCCTCACAAGTGAGTGGTGACTGTCTGGGTTGCCATTACACATTACACAAAACATTTCGAGATTTATTTTGTGATTCTTTTTGTCTCATTTTGGCTGTATATATTTCTTCTGAGGCTGTAAGGTAATCCAGAACCCCCTTAAGCTGACGACCATCGACCCCTTTGGGCTGTAAACACACCAGCAAAGCTCAGGGGTCATGACCTCATGGCCTGGTGAGGTCAGGGTGGCGGACAGCAGGGGCGGCCATCACGGGCCCATTACTGCAGGAAATTGGAAAAACTGACACAGCTCAGACACGGGTAGCATGCGCTCTGACGCCATTTGTAGCGCCTAATTGTGCCATAATTAAGATGAACTGAAAGGGGGGATGGGAGTGGTGCTGGAAGGAGAAGCAGGCAGGAAAGAGGAAAGCTATCATCACATTTCACATGCACGCATTAGAACGCTCACAGTGTTACAGTTGTACAGTGCTGTACAGTGACTACAGTTGTGTGCTTCTTTTTTGCTGCATATTTAATCTCTCTTAAGGTTTAGTGTCAGAATGTATTATATTTTTTGTTGTCATGTTTTCACATATTAGGTCACTTATTTGTACAGCTTATTGTGATATGGCACTTTAAAATGCCTAATTATATATATATATATATGGATACTTTTGATTTATATTTGTATTATTATATTAATAGTTTAATTTACTTAGAAATTGTGTTTATACCATTGATGTAGTGTGGGTCGTATTTTCTTTGACCTTGTATAATTATGTTCATGAGTTTTGAAGATGAGGGCCTGTTATGCAACCACGTTTGCCTATGAATTAACAAATTGCTGACAAATTATTATTACATTTGATAGGACATGCTGCCTTGTAAATTAACAGGAAAATATAAAATGTTTTATTTTAAAAGTTTATTTGTCATAAAGATTATTTTTATTCATCTTTGGGTTGCGACACACCAGCTGAGAACGGCTGATTTAAAGGACAATTTTAGATATGTATTACATGAACGAAAGAGGAAAAAAAATTGACAAGTTTAGCTGTGTGGTTTGCAATTTTGCCATCAACTTATATTACATAAAACAGGCCTGCGACCGCAGCATAGCGATCCTGTGTAACACAAGACCGTGAGGTCTGGGGCCACCGATCTTTCCCCATTTGCATGTTTGAAACGACAGGGCCTCACCTTTTAATGAAAGAAAGCAGCTCCCTTCCGTGTTCATTTCAGCCATGTTGAATTAGAATAAAGAGCTCTGTGCTTTCTCAGTCGAACTCCATTCTCACAAATTTCACCATTTAAAACCTTCTGTCTCAAACCAAACCAAACCTCTGATCAGTCAGATGAAATCGGATGTTCGTTTAAACATGGATTGGAGTGGTCATATGTACTGTTTTGTTTGTGTGTCAGACAGAAACGAAGGGCAGCCATTGGCCTCCTCAGGCCTAGCCGCCCTGTAAACAGACACCTACTGGCAGCTGGGCACTTGGCAGCTGGACAGGCCTGCGTGTAGAGAAGGACACTGACCCCACCGTCTCACTGTCTCCACCCACCCACACACACACACACACACACACACACACTCACTCACAGAGGTCTGTGCTACCCCTTCCTGTGGCTCGGCCGTGACTCGTCCCGACTCCCACTGTGACAGACAGCAGTATGTTTACTGGCTTTCCGGAAACCTCGACAGGAAGAGCATATCTTTCCACTTCCAAATTTTTATTTTTAAATCAACACTTTGGACCGTTTATTTGTGCCCAACAACAAGCCATCGTGATTTATTTTGCTGTAATCTAAAGCGAGCGTCTCCATTTCCTAAAATAAAGCGCTGTAAACGCCTGAAAGAATGTAAACCGAATGCTAGAGAAATTATACAAATACAGATAGCAACGAGCTCTTAGTCAAAATGTTTTCTCTGAAGTGTGCTGGGGAGCCTCTCGAGGCTTGCCAAGAAAACACTCTAACGTCTCTTTCTTCCTCTAAGCTTTTGCGTGAGACCTCCTCCTGGAGTGAGAGCTTAAGTACTCGTTTTAACAGCTAAACATGCTTTTATCTAACACATCAGCCTTTATCCTTACGATGAGGATGACGCGTATAATATAATTATGATCAAGCTAAACTTTGCGTAATAAGCCTTTATACGACTTTCTGAATTATTCCGTGCTCTAAATCACTCACAAATCTTTTGACAGCCTGATAATCTCTATTCAGTTTTTGCTAAATATTAGTTGTTTTCATGCCTTTT
Source organism: Meda fulgida (assembly GCA_030578275.1). Classification (NCBI taxonomy): domain Eukaryota; kingdom Metazoa; phylum Chordata; class Actinopteri; order Cypriniformes; family Leuciscidae; genus Meda; species Meda fulgida. Next base: position 18,307,313 of record CM060630.1, on the reverse strand, counting down.
GCAAGACAATGCACCATTTCATGCTTTTCATCTTCAGAAAGATTTTTTTTTCTCCCGAACTGTGACTTGCTTAATAATGTGGAACAACCAGTTGGGTTTGCATTTAACTAAGAAGACCTGGCAAACTACTTAACAAACCTGTCTGAGAGTTACCAGTTATCTACCAGTTATTTAAAAAGGCATGCGTGTGTGTGTAATCATTTTTAAATAATTTATATATATTAAAAATAAAATTAAGTTAAATTATGCTGGGTTATAATTAATGAATATTATTATTATTTATTTATATTATTGTAAAGTACTACAATAATACAATAATACACACACACACACACACACACACACACACACACACACACACACACACACACACACACATTGATTTAACATTGAATATTATTATTATTATTTATTTGTTTTATTGTAAAGTACATATATATTGTGTATATATTTTTTATGTATTATTTATAGTATTTTTGTATTTATATTTATTAATTTAGTCAATTTGATGCATTTTATTATTATTTTATTATATTTGTATATATATATAGTATTTGTGTTTATTTTTTATGTATTTTTGTATAAATTATTTGTAGTATTTTTGTGTGTTTTTATAAGTGGATTCTGACAGTTATGTTTACTGGTAGCCGGCGTGCACGTGCTTATGGAAGTGCAGCAGCTGTGTGTTTGTGGTTTAAATCAGCATCATTCTGTCTCTTCTCTTCTCTAATTGTTCATCGAGAGAACTGTTAATATCCTGCATGTGGCTTTTCCCTTCTCCGCTCTCGCTGTCCTTCTCTCTGATCATCACTCCTAAACAAGTTTCGCTTTATCATCACTGCCAACACTTCTCTAATGAAGGCCTGTATGCAATCACCAAAACACACCAGAGGCTCGCAAATTATAGCCCGTTTGTTCCCGCAGCCTAATGCCGGGACGCCACCCCCCCCCCCCCCCCCCAGACTATTCAGTTCGGCTAAAATTAGGGTCTACTAGCACCCCATGATTACCATGTTGTTTCTCCATTTCCATGATGGATTTTGAAGTAGGTTTAGTGTTAAAATGAGAGTTGGATCATCAGCGGAACATCAGGATCTCTGCGTGTCTTCGAAAGAGGAGAATACAATTATTAAAACCGCATGGTCAGCTCTCTTCCAAGGTTGTGTTCTTTCATACTGCAACCCCCTCTAATACCCTAACATCCACTTAACAAAATGCCTCACTGTCTCCTCCAACTGTCCACCCTGTCTGACCAAAGGGAGACACTTGTTTACTTCAGCTACTTGTGTTAAATGTCACGCACATTGAGGCGATCTCTGTCTGTCTCTCTCTCTCTCTCTCTCTCTCTCTCTCTCTCTCTCTCTCTCTCTCTCACACACACTCTCTCTCTCTCTCTCTCTCTCTCTCTCTCTCTCTCTCTCTCTCACACACACTCTCTCTCTCTCTCACACTCTCTCTCTCTCTCTCTCTCTCTCTCTCTCTCTCTCTCTCTCTCTCTCTCTCTCTCTCTCTCTCTCTCTCACACACTCTCTCTCTCTCACACACTCTCTCTCTCTCTCTCACACTCTCTCTCTCTCTCTCACACACTCTCTCTCTCTCACACACACTCTCTCTCTCTCTCTCTCTCACACACACACTCTCTCTCTCACACACACACTCTCTCTCTCTCTCTCTCTCTCTCTCTCTCTCTCTCTCTCTCTCTCTCTCTCTCTCTCTCTCTCTCTCTCTCTCACACACACACACACACGCAGGAACCACTCAGGACATAAGTGGCTGTCTCTTATCACCAAGTATGTGAAAAATGTGTAATGTGGGCAGAGCTAAATTTGATTAAAGTGAGGAAGTTTACAGAGGTAAAGTTTGATGAGCAGGCCTAGTAAAGTGGCAGAAAGTCTAAATTGGTTGTTTTGCTTCAGGCACGCAAGGAGAGAGTCTCTTTTTTTGGTCTACCAAAGGGCTTTTAACGTGAGAAGAGTTTAGCAGATGACTAATAATTTCATCATAATAATGTGTGGTCTGTTCTGTTTCAGTTGATTAACTTAATTGTTATTGCGTTATTACATTTGTTGAGATCATTCTAAAAGCATGTATGCAAAGATTAAAAACTTGTCTGATTGAACTTTAACATCTATAATGAAAGGAAATTATCAAACATTGGTAGCATGCTTGGGAAAACAGTCTTGGAAAACTTTATTAGTTATTTTTATTTATTAATGTCTTTAGTTGTTTTATCGATTAATAATACTTTATTTTGTATTTTATTTTTTATTATCTATTGATTTATTAGTATTATTTTTTTCTTGTTTAAAGATAAATTATGAACTTTATATGAATGTATGTATTTATATTTTTTGTTTTATAAAAAGTTGATTGATTGATTTATAATTTTATTGTTAATTCTATTTTATTTTAGTTTTTATTATTTTATATGATTTGTTATTATTGTTTTAACAAAATCACAAAATAAAACATGGTGATGAATTTTATAGATGTTTTTTAATCCAAATGGCAATACAACTACATGCAAGGCAGCAAAAGAATAATGTTGAAGTTCTAGTGTACATTGTATATTACGAAACCCTAGCACCCTGTAAAACGATATGTATAACAGGCCTCTCAGACCGAGGCTCCGTCGAGTGTAAATATTTGGAGTGTTGAGAGTCAGAGCAGTCACTGTTACAGTCAGACGGCCCTTGAACTATTCGTTTCTCATGCCTAGTGGCGAGAGGGATGTACCAGTCCGTCTGATGGTTCACTCCTTCCCTCTGTGTTCCGTCTTTGACCTCTGGAGCCAGACACTCGGGGTCCTCAGTCACTCTTTAGCCTGACGTCTATGGCGGGCGAGCAACTGGACAGAGTCAGCGTTGTATTGGGGAATGTTGGTCATTGTGAATGAGGCTAAAGGGGCAGGGAGGGGTGGAGTTATTGTTGTGCTTCAGGGCTGTGCTGAACTTCCTATGGAGGTGTAAAGGATAAAAAAACGGTGGGAACAGGGTGAGTGTGAGGCGATGTACGGAGACGAGTGTCTGAGCCTGGGTTTATTTGTTATTTCACCACCATAACCCAACTCAAGAAGCATCACCTTCCAACTAGTACACTTTGTACCCATTGTATACTTGTATAACAAGTATATTTTTCCTTAATAGAATAGTAGAATACAATTCATACAAAGTGTGTATGTATATGTGTGTGTGTATATATATATATATATATATATATACATATACATACACACACACAGAGACAAGGCATGAGCATTCCTACTACGCGATTAATCTGACCTTTACCCGACCCAGGCACAGAAGTGCACAGCCGTCTTCATCTTCTGCTAAAGCTGTGCCTGCCCCAATTTCTCTCCATCATTATTTTAATAAAGTGCCATTACCACAATTATTGAGGTGATTAGCATGTTAGAAGACCATCCATCAGAGAACAACAAAAAACAAGCGAGGTCACAGTCAGCAGACATTAAATGTCAGGTCACAGTGTGGGCAAAGGAGGCGTTGTCTGAAAACACCCTGTGTGTCTTATTACTGGGGGTTGCCGCCTCCTTCGAATTTCATTATGGCTTTAAAAGAGGGACTAATACTATGTAAGGGCTGGCATTAAATGTTTGTTTTCTGTTTTCAATCTCATGGTTTTTCATGTCTTTGAGGGGGTGCATTTGTGGGGCCTTTGTGCAATATGACAAAAAGGAGTACTTTGTGAACTGGGCCGGCTTTGTTCCTGTGCGGCATTGCAAAATATGATTTGAGATGAGGACCCCGGGCCCATCCTTTCAATGGGCAGTTTTTATATTCTGCCAGCATTCTAATCAGCGCCGGGCCCTTGTGTTGAAGCATTGACATAAAGCCACACTGTTCACCCCGAGTCGTTTCAGTCCTGTAGGCGCAAGGAAGGAATTTAGGGATCTGTCATCTGCCAGACATTAAACTCCCCACCCTACTCCCCACATCTCCCCAACCAGATTCTTCCGTCTTTTTCTTTTCTTTTTTTGATTGACCTCTTTGTATGCATGACTTACCTCTATGGCATCTTGCTCATCCAGCTTTGGCAATCACACTTAAACACTGAGTATCCACCCCCCACTGGCAGCAAATAAGTCTTTGTTTTTCTCCATTAAAGTGAACTTACTAGTGGTCAATAGATATAGATATACTGTTTTTACTGTATTTTTGATCAAATAAATGCAACTTTGGTAGGCATAAGATACTTTTTTTTTAATCGTAATGCCCCAAGCATTTTGAACGGTAGTGTAGGTACTCAACCACATCAGTAACACCTGCAATAGATGGATTCATGTTGATTATTATATATACACGTGGCTCTTAAATCAGATAAACGCCTATATGTTACTCCACAGGATCATAGTTCTCCGGTAAAGGAGCCTGACAGGAGGAAACTGTTTCTGCTTCTAGACAACACCAACACAAGCGGTGTCCTTGTGCGTATCCTTATTTTACATGAAATCTTAATGGCGTGGGCCGAGAAGGCTGCTGATGAGTTCACCAGAGCTGTGTGCACGATGCATCAAGAGAGGAGGTCTCATCTTCTTGGCCAAAGATATGGAGATTGAACAGGACAAGTCATTAAGATTTCACCAGCCCACTCTTCGAGGCACCGCCTCGCCCAGAGCTCCCTAACCTCCCGATGCACTACGAGAAAGAGGTGCGTTCAGGGTATCACAGCAGCAGAATTTGTACTAGAGCTTGAGGCAGTTTACGACACTTCTTAGTGCTTTCTTTTCTAACTTTTTTGGTCTCATGCACTCTTTCTGGAGTAAAGGCTGTTTATAGGTTGTGTCAGGGGAGCTGCTTTGGAGATAAATGACAGGGTTTGGGGATCAGTGTTTACCCAAGTATCTTTTTTTGGCAGTAATGAGAAGGAAGTGTTAGGGCCTTGACCATGCCAGCACTGCCACGCTGCTTTCTGGACGCAGCACTTTGTTTACTTTTGCGCAACATTAGCTTCAGAGTCTGTATTACAGATCTCACACGAGGTATAGCGTTTGTGGCTGTACTGGGAGATTTGTTCAAATTAGACCTCTAGAGATTATATAACCTAAGTGGAAACAAATGTTGCCACTTTTCCAAGTTATCATCCTCCGTAGCGGCCGAAATGGCGGGGCAGTGTGACAGCTAGAGCTGTGAGTGGGAGTCCGAGCTATGCCACGGCCCTGGCTTCATTCACGAGCCGCCGCGTTTAAGATGGTAATGAATGGCCGTCAATGAAACGGGCTCCTGTGCTGATGTACGCAACAAGCTTGCCTTTCTCACGGCACCGCAGCGGGCATAGAGAGGCGCCCCTTTGTCACGGCGGCACATGTGCTCTGTCGGCTTTTTGCATCTAGTAAAATATGCCCCATTGTCTTGAATGTCAACTCTGTAGATCTCCAGACCGACAGCATTCTTCGAGTCTGTGACTTTGTGGACTCACATTCTGCTCACCCCTCCTTTATTATATTAACCATAGCCTTTCTGCCCATCTATGTTCTTCTGACTTGCTGAATTTAGGCATTACAGCATTATAGTTCTCAGTATGAAAAATGCATAATCATTTTGAGATTTGCTAATGATTAAATTTAACAATGCTATTTACACTACCGGTCAAAAGTTTGGGGTACATTTTTTTTACAGTTTTACCATTTAGCATTTAATACTTTTATTCAGAAAGAATGTATTAAAATGATCAAATGTAACAGTAAAATGTAAACAATTTCTATTTAAAAAATTGCTGTTATTTTGAACTTTGTTCATCAAAGAATCAAAACATTAAAAAAAATATTACAGACCTTTGAACAATGGTGTAACTATTAGTTTTTATAGATCTAAGGTAATCTTAATGTAAAAATTGACTAAATGAGCATGCACAAATAAATATCACATATTGATAATATACAAAAATGTATCATGCATTTTTAGTCATGGGAGGTTTTGCAACATGTTTTGTTGTTAAAATGGTGTAAAATAGTTTATATTGAAACCAAATTCATGGTATTACTACTGGTCAGTGTTTTTCATCAAGGCTATTTATTTGAGTCTGCAAGCTATGCAGGAGAGCAGGCCTGAGCTGGCAGTGAAAAACATTTATTTATAGGTATCTGAAAGCCACGGAGCCTGCTGACTTCTCTAATGTGTGTTGTTGGCAAATGAAAACTCAACTTTTAAGAACTGATACAGCTATTTTTAGCACTTAGCTCCCAGTTGAAAACCATAAAAGCATCGCTTTTTTCTTTTGCACTGCATGTCCTTATAAGTGTTTGAAACCGCAATAAAAGGCAGGTGTGGTGTGACAATATATGTCCCGTTTACCCGAAGGCCCTCCCTACTCTGCCACACAACGTGTGGTCCATCTTAATAATACAGTGTATTTGCGTGTGCGTGTGTGTGTGTGTGTGTGTGTGTGTGTTTGTGTTTGTGTGTGTGTGTGTGTGTGTGTGTGTGTGTGTGTGTGTGTGTGTGTGTGTGTGTGTGTGTGTTCATTTGGGTTTCCTTCTGTTGTATACATTTAATACTATACATTTTCATGTAAAAGTGAAGTCCTTGCCAAGCCATGACTGGTTGATTAGCACTTTTTCATTTATTTAGTGCAATTGTTGTGTAAAAATGCTGGCAACTATGATGCTAATTTCATTCTGAGCCATTTTTCACTGTGAGGAGTGAGTGTAGAGTTAATGTGATTTGGCCATATGGTTGAGGTGAATTGATGACGGATATTTGACTCTGTGTTGTAGTGATGGGAAGCATTGGGCTGTATGCCACGATGATACTGAAACAATAGTGAGACACAAGCGCATGAGGTCAACCGTGTGCACGGTCCCTGCCTGGAGGCAGGAAGGATACAAGTAACAACAAAAAAAACAAGAGAAATAGCCAAAGGAAAGAGAAAAAATAGAAGCGATACTGAATGGATAGTGTTTGAGGAAGACATCTTCCCTTTCTCCTCCATTGTGCGGCATATACGGCCACAGTCTTTCCAAGAGGTCACGGTGCACTTTTGAACTTTCACTCTATATGGACATTGGCCCCGTGTTACCCCGGGAGAAAATCCATGCCGTTTCCCATGAAGCGAACACATGGGGCGGACAAGTCAATTAGATCATATTTGAACAAATCTCTCAAACCAATGAACCTTCTTTGAAAACGAACAGCTTTTTTTTCCCAACTCCAGCTTTTCTCTGTTATTAGATCTATGATATTAGAGTGGCATATTGAATATTTTATCGACTGTCTGCATGCCTTGCAATGACCTGCCTGACATGCTAACTTCTTCTCTCAAAAGAGACTCTGTGTCACTCTGTATCAGGCAGCCAGGCATGATGCTCCCCGCACATTTCCTGTGAATAAACTCCTGCTCAGCAGGGGGAACACAGAGCAGAGGTGAGCTGTGCACACACACACACACACACACACAAATACTGTACACACCAGCCCCCCTCCCCTGACAGTCTCTCCTTCCCCCTGAGAACGTTGCCTTATAAAAACCTAGGAAGGGCTCAGTGAGTTGAAGCCTCCTTAAACCTCCTTTTATCACATAAACACTCTTTCCAGGTCACAGCGCATCTCCCTTTATCCCAATACAGTCATCCACCTCTAAGATGGGACAGGCACTTCCTGGTTGACCTTATTGGCCACATTCTTCATCTGAAGTAAATATGTACTGTAGGTGTCACTTTTGCATAAAACCTCCCTTTGAGGCATGTTACTGATTGTACATCATAAAATGAGATTTTCCTCTTGATGACAGGAGTGAATAGTGTTTTTGAGGAATATGTTTAGAATTATGGTTGAAAAACTATTTTATTTCACATAATTTGAGTTGCCCTGTCATGGTGGGCATCATGTTGAGATCGCTTGAAAAGCTGTGTCGCGCAATTTGGGTTGATGAACAATCAATGCATCATTCGCTCCTTTAACTTACATAATGTGACACATTTCGCGGACATTTATAAAAAGTAACTGTTCAAATGTTTGTTGTCTGTATGATTTTTTAAAAGAAACTAATACTTGTATTCAGCACGGATGCATTAAATTGATCAAAAGTGACAGTAAAGACATTTATAGTGTTACATTAAAATTATATTTCAAATCAATGCTGTTTTTTGTTGTTGTTAACTTTCTGTTCATCAAAGAGACCTGAAAAAAATTATCACGGTTTCCACAAAAAATAAGCAGCACATACGTTTTGACATTGCTCTTTACAGTGATAAAATCACTTTACATCAAATTGTTTTTGTGTTTGTGTGTATAGATGTGACAGTAAATTAATTTACACTGCCCCTAAAAAGTATTTGGTCACTTTTGGACATATACATCATTGTGTGCGTGTATAGCTGACAAAGCCTAGTGTAGTGTATGATCGTTTCTACACATTCCTGATGACATTGCTCTTTAAAGTGCTAAAATCACTTTAGTAGAGGTGTCAGCTACAAATGTAATTTGTTTGTCCCTCATTAGGGCAACATTAAAGACCATGCCACACTTTATGTGAAATACAAGTTTCTCAGAAGTTGTTATTATCTATAAATACATTTCCCCCTTAGAGTCCTTTATCATCCCCCAATTCAGTACACATCCTACACATTGACCGCACTGTTCTTCACACATAACAACACAGCACTTACACCCCCAGACAGGCCAGAGACTAGAATGTCAGTTGCCGATCGCCTGTTACAGTGGTCATTTTACAGGAGTCGTTTTCCTCAGCCCTGTTTGACTTGTTTGTTTGTTTTTCGTGATGTCTTCCAGAAAAGTCAACCATGAGCCGCGAATAACGTATCTTCAAAGTTCATATGGTTTTGCCACTCTCTTATTTTGCATCACTATAGCTTGTCTGAATTATGTCAAAGAGTCCCCATCTGTCCTCAGAGCTGTGGAGAGACACTCAGTCACCCGGCACCCTGCTCAATGCATGTCTTTGTGTCAAAGCTTTTATGGGCTTTGGCTCGAGTTCATAACGTCATTGAGGGACTCAGACTACAAAACATTGGTTACGATGCTGACTAAAAATCATGTCATATCTGCTGTGGTGTTTGTGGTCTTTATATGGCGTCATATTGTGCTCCTCTGGTCCTATGTGACTGTCCAAGCCTCAAGTGTGAGAAAATTTGATAATACATAAAAACCTGTGACATTTAAAGGGATGGTTGATTATGGTTTCACTTTTCTAACTTTAGTTAGTGTGTAATGTTGCTGTTTGAGCATAAACAACATCTGCAAAGAACTACAACAAACGGCTGGTAGGGACTACACGACATTCCTCCCGGGTTAGTGACATCACCAACTCTAAAATGTACATAAACCCAGCCCCCGGAACACGATTTAAAGATTATCAAGACAGAATATGCTAATCAATGACTAGAAGATAACTACACAGAAGTGTGCGTGCGTGCGTGCGTGCGTGCGTGCGTGCGTGCGTGCGTGTGAGAGTGCGTGTGTGTGTTATTAAATGAATTTAGAGTGCCCCTAAAAAATACATTAGAATACATAAAGAATACATTATAAAATGGTTATCTGAAAACATAATGCTAGAACTTTTGAAAATGACATTTCATTTTAACAATATATAATGTACAAATATTACAAATATAATATATATGTTTTTATATTTGAATAATGTTTATATATTTTGTCAGTGTTATGTTAGTATTTTATACTAAAATAATATTTATTTATATTTTGAATTAGCTTTTATTTTCATAGTTTCAGTCCATTTTGATTTTAGTATAAATTTTTGTCATGTGCTTTCAGGTTAGCGTTTTTGTCAGGTTAGCACTTTCTTAAATAATTTTTTTTAGTCATTTTTCACGTGATTACGTAATGTGTAGCGCATCGCAGAGCTAGTGCAAGACGTTTATAGTTAAAAAGTATATATATTACATATTTTTTAGAAAATGATTAGACCCTTATTCCTCGGCTGGGATCGTGTAGAGCCCTTTGAAGCTGCATTGAAACTGCAATTTGGACCTTCAAACCATTGTACTCTATAGTTCACTGAAATATAAAATCCTGAAAAATCCTGGAATTTTTTCCCCAGGAACCTTAATTTCCTTAATTTCTTTTTGACTGAAGAAAGAAAGACATGCACATCATGGATGACGTGGTGGGAGTGAGTAAATTAACAGGAAATTTTAATTCTGAAGTGAAGTAATCCTTTAAGTATTCAAATCCTTTATGGGCGTTGACTGCTCAGCTTGAGTGGTCAGCAGTCTAGTCAGTTGTAGAGGTTTGTTTGTGTATGCATTGCTCCAGCTCTGTTTCATTCTGAGTGCTACCCGAAAGCCTAGACCACATATTGATTCCTGCAGGTTAAGCGTCCAGCACTTCCAGAGGATCGTAAGAGACCTGATGAAGGCCCATGCATTTAACATAATAAAAACCACCTCACTTAAACCTGCACATCCACAGAGATTCGGAGTCTGAGAGGGAGTATAGCCTCCTCCGTCAGAGATCTCAGCAAAAAGCTCTCTGACATCTCCTTGGGCTCTTCCCTCCTGAGGTGTTTCATCCCTTGTCGCAAAAAGTGTTAAAAAGAGGTCAAAGAAGCAAAGTGAACTTTGCTCAAATGTTTTCTGGAGTTGAATTTATGGCTTCTCTAGCGATGCGGCAGATGTAGTGAATAAATAAAGTTCCTCTCGAGCAGAAAGCTTCTTGAGGGTTAGACCCAGCATACTAAGAGAGTTACTATTATCCACGTAAATGCTGCAAATGTAATTCAGCCTGAGGTTGGAACTGTAAAAGTGAGACCGACATGTTTTTTTCTCCCCTTTTACCTTCTACCTTTTAATACTTCTGAGTGTAAGCTGGCCATTTTAAAAGGTTTTAAAAGGTTCAGGACTGAAGGTCATGTGATTGTGCTGAGGCACAAGCCGCCCCTCCCCACTCTTGCCTGGAGAAAGCACCATAAAACTTTGATGCCCAAATTAGGTTGTTACTCATCTTGCACCTTCCTGCTCACAGTATTGACAGCGGCAGTGAACTGCTGCGGGGAGATAGCATCTCAGCGCTTGGACTGGGTACTCCGCCTCGCGGCCGCTGACAACAGCAGAAGTGTTTTAACAGGGTTTTAATGGCCGGCCACTTCTGCTCCTGGGAGCATTGAAAATAGCTGCTGTGAAAATAAAAAAAAACGTCTCTTTGGCTTATGGGAGCTGACATGGCCTGCTTTTACAGTCGCCATGCTCATGTGACTTTTGCGTCAGAGCTGCTGGGAACATCCAGAGGTCTTTTTTCCCACTTTTTTTTTCTTCCAATTCCCCCTCTGTCAACTTCTCTGTAAGGAAGACAGGAGAAGAGTCACCGAATCACCCCCTCCCCTCTTGTCTGAAATTTTGATGAATTTGTTTTATGAATAAACACTTTAAAGTGTATAATTCATGTTTTACATAATAATGTATTTTACAATGTCATTTATTCCTGTGATTGCAAAACTGAATATTTTTGAATATGAATCACATAAACTGAAATGGTCCATTCCCTTGTTCCATTATTTATTATTTATTTAATAAGTTTTATTAAGCTCTAGTTTTTTTTACTCATTTAAAGTCTTAATTCATAATATGAGTAATTTGTACAAATTATACAGTTCAATTTGGTGGAATTTTATTTTATAAATAATAAAATATATATAATAAATATATAAAATAATTGGTGATATGAAGTTCACCAAATGAGCAGAACTAGAAAATGGGATATGTTTTTATGGCTTCTGTTCATTTTATCCTTTCTGTCCACACGTTCCCTCCTTTCCACTGTCCTTATTTGATTGGCTGGTCATTAAAGTGTGTACTGACAGAGATTGGGCTTTGCCCTTTTGATAGGGGCTGAGTGCCCTGGCTGCCCCTGCCAGCCCCCCACTCCAACTGCCCACTGTGGAAACCTGGCCCCTGCATTGTGCTCCTGAATGGGGGCCCTGTGTTGCATTGTGGCCCCGCTGGCTACGCTCATTAGCAAAGTTTGGCGACACACAGTCCCCCTGAATGAGTCTGCTTGTTGCCACACAATAGATAAGCCCTGAATGTAGGCTCAGAGTCTGGCTCCATGCTGACACCTCTCAGCAGCCACACCGCTACGCTGTCGGCCTGTGCCGTACAACTGCTGCGCTCCTCTCCGCTGATCCATTCTGTACAAGAAAGAACAAGGATGTGGGGAAAATAGACTCATCAGTCATCACATAAGAAAGAGTTGTTTAATTGATGTAGCTGTGATTTCCTACGATGTCATCTAGCTCATTCAGCTTCCCGTTCACCACACTTTTCAGCACACACCCCCTGTGACCCCATGCTGCGGACATGCACACAGCCGCACTGCTCATTTCAGTCTTTAAAGCAATATTCCGGGTTCAATGCAAGTTAAGATCAATCAACATGTGTGTGGCATAATCTTTATTACCACAAAAAAATATTTTAACGGTGTGGCATTTACAATAGAAGTGAATGAGGCCATTTATTGAAGAATTTAAAAGTGAATGTGAAACTTATTTAAAAAAAAAAAAGCTCTTGCATTAATTATTTTATGTATTATTTGAGCTGTAAAGTTGTGTAAATCATCATTTGTATGGTTGTTTTAGGGTTATTGTCATTGGGTAGTCATAAATTAGTTTGTTCACACCAAAATCATGTCAACATGCACATTGAGAATTGTCTTGTGGCTATACTATTTGAACACAGAGTATTTTAAAGTTATAATTATGGATTGGCCCCATTCAATTCCAATGCAAGTGCCTCACTGTAATCCAGATTTTTGCTTTTTATTTAAAGAAGAAGAGGGACGAGTCAAACTGATTTTGTGGTGCTGTGGTTTGAGCTTAATCTGAACCCGGAATAAAGTGCTATGCCTGTTTCCAACCATTTCAGATGTGCCGGATGGAGCACATCAGATGTGATTTTCCTCTCTTCGGCTCAAAAATTCATAATCTGGAATGAAAGAAATCAGCTTGAAAAGTTCATGCCTCTTTTTGCTATCATCTGTTTGGGTGGTCGGTTCGAGGTGTTCCACGCTTCAGCCATCGTCTCGTCCCCTCCGAAGTGGCACAGCTGCAAAAGTTTGTTTTCACCCCATCATCTTCCATTATCTGCCTTAATCAAATTCCTGCTTTTGATCACGATGAAGGGTATATGCGGTCAAGCCAGGGGGACCTGGCAGGGGGGAGAGTGTGGGACATCAACAGGGGGCTTTCATGTTTCCCATCTCCTCTTAACTGAGCTTCATTGTATGAGTGTGGGTCAGTTTAAAAGCAATTGCACCAAATTGTGTAACCTGAGCCGTTGGCTGAGCACTGGGCCATGTTGATAAGACCCGAACAGAGAGGAGAATAGGTGATAGCTGGGTCAGATACAGGGATGTGTCTGTCCTCCTGAACACTCAGGGAACAGGGTTGAAATGATTGCTCATACTGTGAGTGGTGGGTCTAGAGTGTGTTTATGTGCCGTGCGTTTATCTGTTTGCACATTTCTTTTTGTGTGTGTGTGTTTTGGAGGGTTGTTGCCTCTGCTCGTCTCTTTCAGCACATAGGCTGTGCTCACTACCTCACCAATTAAACTGTTTGAGTTAATTGTAAATTCTTCACTATGCCCTTGTGTCCCTAACAATGATTGGCTGACCTTTGTGTGGCTGCTTATACTTCATGTGAAAAAGTCAAATATTTTTAGAGAGGTGTTTTACTGCGTTCATTCCATTAAACATCCATCATACTTGTTCAATTCATAACTCCTGAGTCTTTTAACTCCTGAGTCATCTGTTATGGAATCGGATGCTAGTTACAGTTGTTTTTGACAAAATGTTGTGCTACAAAAATGTCTTTCTTTCTCATTGCTTTCAGACTGCAAACCCACATTTACACTCTAAATAAGTATTTGGAAACTTAAGCCATACATACAGTAAAATGTTGGAATGTTGTTCGGTGAGATTCATAAATTAAGTGTGACTTGAAGTGTGAAATACTTATTTTATATCAATTTATATTGCTTTGTGTTCAACACAAATTCAGCATTCACATTCACATTTCGTGAAAACAACTAACTTTTCCTCCTTTCATTCTTTCTTCGACTTCCTCCACCCCCTTCCCCTTTTGTACCTTGCTCTTGGTCTGCTGGTCAGATGGGCTGGGAGAAAGCCAACAATCCTCCAACCTCTCACATGCTTTTCATTCACAATATCACGCGTTGTAATGCCCTGACCTCTCCATTCATGTTTTACAAGCTGTTCATTAACTCTCCGAGTCCTGCTGCTCAAATTTATGGGGTTGTAGCAAGTTTGTACATGTTTTCAGTAAATTAAGCAATTGACATTTAAGGGCCCATCAGTGGGGCTACAAGACAGACCAAGATGGACGTTTGTGTATGTATGTTCTATGTTAGTGGATGTAGCTACACTTGCAAATGCAAGATCAAATATTAATACAGTACATACTCACCCTGACTGACTGACTGTATAGAAACAAAACAACACACACTATCAGCCCCGCTCAGATCAACATAGTGTAATCATGTCATTTAGTGGCATTACTGCATTAGCTAAGTATAGCTAATGGCCACAGCTGTTTTACAACATCTTGTGATGCTCTTATGATATCCAGGCTGATAATTGTTGTTCGCTCATCAAGGGCCCCTTTCATTTACAGCAGGCCATCTTTTAATGCTCAAGCAGCTATGTGTGTGAGTCAAGAGCCGCGTGGAGTCGGGCACCTCCTCGCGGAGACGCAGATGCACACATGCAGGTGCTGTTGTCCTCGGGCACCAAGCTAACACCTGAGAACTTTACTCCATAACAGGCCCTCCTGTGCGGCTCAGCTAGGTGTCGCTGGGTTTGTCTGGAAGCCCGTCAAAAAAGCTTGAGGATGAATCACACTGTGTGTGTGTGTGTGTGTGTGTGTGTGTGTGTGTGTGTGTGTGTGTGTGTGTGTGTGTGTGTGTGTGTGTGTGTGTGTGTGTGTGTGTGTGAGAGAAAAGCCAAAGCAGATTTGACTCACATTCTCCACATCTAAGGCTATACAACAGCGTCCACACATTGGTGTTCTACCACAGTTTATACCCCTGTAATTTGAAATCTCTTTTATTTATTTTTTTATTTATTTTTTATGGTAGTGTTTTTGTGCCACGTTAAAATGAAAATATAAAATTTCTAGAAACTTGATTTCATAATCTTCTATGAGAAGATTCTATCTTCTATGAAAGTCAAACTTTCAGGAATACATTTGTAGTTTATGGGAGTAAAGTAGTAATATTTTGAGAATTAAGATATAAAAAATATTTCTGCCTTAATCTTTTATTGGAAGGACTTTTCTCGCAATTTCTCGCAATATTACTACTGTAATCTCATATGCTACAACTTTATTGTAATTTTATCTATTTTCAAAATATTACTTTTTGAATCTTAAAATATTCTGCATGACAAAATAGATATCTTGGCCACAAATTAAGAATAAGTTCCCATTCTTGTATTGATTCATTCCCTTGTTTTAGTTCAAATGTGGCCACGTTGTATAATTTGTTCCCTCGTTTCAATTTGGTTAAATCATGGCCAAGATTTAACTAAAACAAGGGAATGAATGGATAGTTCTTGGGAACTTATTTATGGCTGCAATATCTTGTTTCATATCCCTCACAACCCTCTTATGTCATTTGCAGGGCTCTGTAAATGGCCACTAATGTTGTATCTTTTTTCGATCTCTTTACGGGCTATTCTAATTGGTCATTTTTGTTGGTATTTCCCGCACAGGTCTAATGATTCGCTCTCGCCATGTGGCCATTGTCATTTTCAACCCGGGGCGTACAGATGAAACTCCCCACGATCCCATGTTTTGCTTTCATCCCCGTCAGGTCATTGTAAAAAGTGTATCTATAGAGCAGTGTTTGGGGATCAAAGGCTCTCTGAACTATCTCACTCACACGTTCTGCACTACTTCTTTATCTTGCCCTCTTCCCCACTGAGCTCTGTGAGAGCTGTGGGTTCAAACGTTCAAGTTCGGTGTCGGAGATGTCCGCCGCTCACACCTCCTCTCCCCCATGAGAAACACGAGCCTCCTCCGGACCGATGAGAGGAGGAGAAGGAAGAGAAAGAGAGAGAAGGGGAAAAACAGTGGCTGGAAATGGCTGTTAGGGGCCCGGCCAGCTAATGGCTTTCACAGAGCTATCACCCTCAACTAGCATGTCTTCTCCATTAGCGAATTTTGTTCCGATGTGCTAAAGCCTTGTTGTTTTCTCCTCTCTTTTGCTCCTTCTTTCACTTCGGTGTCACTTTCACTCCGGCAGGTCTCCAAGTGTCTTTTAAATGGTTCGTCCCTCTCTCCGACGGCCTAGGGTCCCGCATGACCTGTGCGTATGTTCCTTCCCTGCTCTGTTAATGACTCCGTGCTCAAATAAACCTGGGGCCAGTCGTTGGCTTTGATCAGGGCTTTGTCATCTTTATGGGAGTGTTGAGAGGAATAAGCCAGGGCCAGCAGTGCAAGACCCCAGATTAAAGAAGACCAGAGACGGGGGGGGTTTGCGGCCCTCCCTCTGGAGCTTAACACCACATGTAACTCTGTTGGCTGATTTTACTCCACTGTTTTCAGACACATCAGTGATCGCGCACTCAACAGCACTGCATTCACAGAAAACGGAAAAATGGAGCATCAATCCACAAGTTCATATTTGTTTCTTCCTCTGGAGAAAGAATGTAAACCGTAGGCTGTCGTTTCAAATACTACATGATTTGTGGGCTTTTAAAAAAAAAATCAGACCATGTTCAGTCACATATGTGAGCCTATTATGAGGGTGAGAAAGAGTGTGAGAGGATGTATGTGTGTTTGTGGTTTTGTGTGTGTTTTTAGGATGCAGACACACTCCAGCGGTGTTTGAGAGATAAAAGGAGAGAATCAGGGTTCCACCCCCTCACAAACCACAGTGTCCAGACGGCATTTGTGTTTGTGCCCCGTTTCCGATAGCATGGCTTTCCACGACTGCCTTGACATATTCACCTCTCAACTTTACTTGAACTTCTGAAACGTTGTGAGCTAAAACAATGACAGAATGAGACAAACGAGGCCATTAGCCTCTGCGCTACAATATGTAGCACAGTTTTATTAGATGCGCACAGACGAACATAATTTATAACGAAATAACAGTGTTGTGTGTACATGAACATTGAATTTAAGAGGCACGGACCTTTAACCCGAAGTCTGGGGTTTTGTTGTGGTATAGGGTGGCTCTTGTCCGAGGAGGTGGAGTGCAAAATTAGCTTATTCTGCTGCTGTGTGTATGGGCTCTTGGCCCCTGCGTTCTTTTGGGGTAATAAGCTTACATGACAAGACTGAGGGTTAACGTTGTTCCCTGTGCTCAAACAAAGGCTGACTATACACTGGCAGAGATGGAGGAATGCATCAGTACAGCTAATAAAGAGGTGAAAAGTGCTCTTGGTAAAAGTTGGTGTGTTAGTTGTGAGGAATGCAGCTTGTACTATTGTGGTAACTGCGCGTGTCCATTTTTCTTTGTCCACTGTAGCATTTGGAGATGTGAATTGTTTGTATAATTGTGGGGAAATATGTAATCAGTGGCATTTTTGTGACATTTTCAAACAGGGAAAAGATTTAAGGTCTACAGTACACATGCACAAACTGGCAAGATAAAGAATTAAAACAATGTAGAAACACAGATTGCTACAGAGCATCTTTTATAACCATATAGTTTAAAGTCTAAATGTGTATATATACATTTAGATGCATTAATAAACAGAATTGCAAGTTGATAAGTTGCTCTTAACTGTGTGTGTGTATATATAGAGTTGGACACAAATTATTTATTTATTTATAATTGCACAAATCGATTCCAGAAAATCTGTCTTTTTTCACAGTTTATTTTTTAAAGATATTTTTGATTATATATCCCTATTTATTCCAACAAAACAAGTAAATCAGTTTGAGCTCTGTTTAGGTGTTTGGCTTCATGCTGCTTTGTCACATACTCTTGGTGTGAATAGACCTGTACAGGCGCTGTGTTTTTGTCACTACAGTAAATATGTCAGCAGTCACCCTAACAGAAATGTGTCAGCAGTCACTCTAACAGAAAACACTGGATTGTTAAATGTATTAATGTGCACTCTTACAATAATTTGATCTGTCTGCGTGCAAGTATGAATCACATTTAGATGCATTATTAAACAGGATGACAAGTAACTGAACATTTTCTCAGTTCGTCTTTACTGTGTGTGTGTGTGTGTGTGTGTGTGTGTGTGTGTGTGTGTGTGTGTGTGTGTGTGTGTGTGTGTGTGTGTGTGTGTGTGTGTGTTGCAGAGAGGTCTGTCGTGCTGTATAGTGGATTGGTTTGTGCATTATTTCTCTTCACTCTCTCTTGCTCTGCTAAATGACTAAAGCAGCTCTCTAGCCTTAGGCGACACTGCTGGGAGAATCTGCTCTTATCACTCTCCACTGACTGCGCACGCATGGAAGAGAGAAAGAGAAGTGTTAGTGTACATCGAATAAAACCCCTAAGAGATCTGAGCACACCTCACCTTCATCGCTCTCTTCTTCCATGTGTCTGCTTCCGTGCATTCGATAGGCCTATTTCAGTATCTACGCAGAAGTGGCAAAGTCTTTCCCAGTAGTCAGACTGGTCGGGTTTAGAACAGGTCTCTAGATCCAGCCAGATCGGTAGCTAGCGCGACTGCTTAGCGGCGATCGAATTAGATTGGGTGTTACTGAAGCATCTAACAGGGCAGATTATACTGCAGAATAATATTGTGAGGAAAAGTCCCCGATTGAAACGTGAGCTCGTGAGGGGGAACTTCAAACGCACGGCAGCTGTTGATCCGCGTGGGTCAGCCGGCGGTCAGGGGCTGGTGTGAATGCTTCGGTCTCATCAGGACTCTGACTGCAGCATGCACGCTGTGCTCACCCTCTCTCAAACCCTGTCTGTGTGTTTACTGTTCCCTTCTCCAACACAGCCAGCGCTGGCCTGTTTACGGAGTGGGAAGGAGGAACGGATGAGAGGAAGATGTCTGCAGGGGTACTAAGGAAGGTGCTGAAAAGTGGGCGGCTCTTGCTTTGGCATGTGCTTCTGAAAGCTGCCATTTGTGAGAAGGATTTAGGGGAGACAAGGAGCTCAAGAGCACCCACCTGTAAAACCTCATGGGGTCCTACGGGTGACAGAAAAAACTCTGCATCGATTCTGAGTTTTTTTCACATATGCACGATGGCACTTGTCTGCTACTGACAGCCGTATTCTGTCAGACACAAAACTAACAAGTATATAAACTTGCATATGCATGCATGGTTGAAGCAAAATACAAGGGCAGTCATGGGCTTCATTGCACAGAATATGTGCTGTAAGAAATGCAGTCTGCAACAATTTTTTTTCATTTTTTTGTTTTAAGATATACATTATTTTATATTGAAGAAATCAATTACAGAAAATGCAAAAAAGCTTAATTTTAACTGTTATTATTATTATATTTTAAAGATGAGATATAAACTTGGTTGGACATCAATTGAGAAAATCTCTGCAGTAAAGTGTCTTTTTTGTTTGGTTTTTGCTTTGAGTTTTGTTTTTATTTTGTTTGACTGGCAAAAAAACCGGACAAATAAAGATTAACTTTTTTTATTGGACACTGATTGCAGAAAATACAAGCATTTTTCTTTTTATTTTTCCTTTTTATTTGTTTTTTTTTAACTGTTTTTCATTTTAAAGTGGTGATTTTTTTAAAATATATATTTTTATTTTATACTTTGCTTGAAAATGTGCAGTTTCACCCGCACTTGCATCTCGAAATGCTTTTATGATGCGAAATTAGTTTAAACATTTATACAATACAATATTTATTTATAAAGCACATTTAAAAACAACTAAGGCTGACCAAAGTGCTGTACAGAATAAAACTTAAGAAAAAGTAAAAGAAAACTGCCAATAAAGGAACACACAACAAAAGGAGTATTTATGTCATAAGGATAGGACAAAACATCTAAATCATTAAAATAGAAAATAGATTGTGATTTTCTTAATCAGGTCGGATTGTGAGGTGCCTAAAGGTTCCCTCCCCCCTAGTGGGTCCTCTGAAAATGTTCACCATTCACTTTTCAGGAATAAGAGGGAAGCAGTGACCTGTTCATTGGCACACGGTGACCGGTAACCCTATACCCCCTCTGCTCACGCCCCGGTCCAGCTCTCCCCTCAGGCCTGTCGTAAATCAAAGCCAAAGCAGTGAGGTCCGTGGCCCCTAGCGCTGCTCTCACACCCCTGAGCTCAGCTCTAATCTGTCTGCATCCCGCTATCAGTCTCCTCCCGTGCGTCAGCCACACTGGCTGATGCGTGTGTCCGCAGGCGGTCCTCCGTGCAGAGATGATGCTATCCTCGTCCTCCTCTTCTTACAGATCAGGATTAAGAGCTTGGCCGATTCCTTTTTATTTAATTCTTTTTTTTTGTCATGTTTTTTTTGGTAATCTTTGCCTCTGGTGATAATCTGCAGGAGTGTGACAGATTAGAAAGGAGGAAAAAAAAGGGAGACGCAGAAACTAAATATTAAAACAGCTGGGTGAGCAGCTATCGGGTGACCTTCAAAAAGCCGGCCTGTGCAAAGCATTACCACGGCCTGAGGATGCAGAGAGATGCAGAGGATGCATTTCTCTCACTTTCATGCTTTCGTTGCCTTTGAGCCCTCTCACCCATTCATACTCATCTGGATATTTGTGCCTTGCTTATCCATCTGCCATCTGTGTCTCGTCTGTTTCTGTGCTTTTAAAACACTCACTGCCATCTTAATTATAACATGGAGGAACACACAAACCACTCACAGGAACCTTTTGCATTTGTTGATCTACCTTTTCTTTTGTACTACCATCATTTGATGCCAATAAGCTGTTGTATGCACATAAGAAGTTTGGCATTTAGCACACCACCAAATGCTACACCACAAATAACTGTGTTTTTCCGTGAAAATTGCACTTGCCTGGCTTTGACTCTTTCTGGTCCAAATGGCAAAGCATCCCTTTTTTCACCATGTTGGTTTTTTGTGGGGGGGTTTTTCCGGGTTTTTTTTTTTTTCGAATGGGAACTCGCACTGCATCCTCTAGTCTAGAGGACACTTTGGGGAATGCCTCTGGCATGCCCGGTGTTTGAAGCACGTGCTTAAACACAACAATGTCATTGGCCGATGACAGTCCATGACGTCACTACTGGTGCGACGTGAGCATTAAAAGGGCATCTGTATTAGACATCATAAATTTTTGGTTTTCAGGATCCATTTGTTTGCATACACACTGGAATATCATGAAGAAACACTCTTCCAAGTGTTTTTAGGAAGCATATGCGCCTGGTGCACTTTGTGCATGAGTGAAGAGCACGCATGTTTAGTTCTTGAGGGAGCTGAATGCACGCATTGTGAGG
Source organism: Meda fulgida (assembly GCA_030578275.1). NCBI lineage: Eukaryota > Metazoa > Chordata > Actinopteri > Cypriniformes > Leuciscidae > Meda > Meda fulgida. Next base: position 18,285,961 of record CM060630.1, on the reverse strand, counting down.
ATTTTTCAATTTAATGTTTTGTTTTGTTTTGTTTAACTGATGAAAAGCAATAACTGACTAATTAGATATAGCCTAATCTTTTTGGTTATTTATCCAGAACTGGCAAAAAGTAAATCAGTGTGACTTCAGTTTGAATAATATCACTTTTCGTTTCACTCTGTTTGTGCATGAAAATACAATAATGGTGCTGCTTGTGTGACTAGTAGTCATAACTTGAGCTCATATTGATGAGTTGGTATAAGCTAAGTAGCAGTGTCCTTGCCTGGCTTTGGCTCTGCCCCCGATGGTTTTCGTAAAGTACATAAACAGGCTTTGTTAATGTGCAGGATGGATTACACTTAATTGCAACCCAGTACAGTCCAACCAGTTCTGCTCTTGGCGAAGAGAGGTATGTTGGAAATAATTCCTCTGATGGTTAGAATCTGTATCAATCTAAGAACTTTTCAACAGCTTGTTTTGGTCAGCAGTGTTATTTTCGGCATGCTGTTTAGCTTTAAACCAAAGAAGCACCACACTGGACTGCCTGTTTTGTTCAGCAAGGTTATTTTCGACATGTTAAGCCAAACGTTTTTAGCCAAACGCCATATCCTGCATATTTCCCGGCTGAATTTGGCAGGTCGATTGGCAGGTGGCAATGTGACAGACATGACTGACAAGGTGGCAGACGTCTTTTTGAATGAATCTGAATAAATTTGACTTGATTATAACAATTTATCTTAGCCTTGACTAAAAGAACATGCTTAAACTAGCATCCAATCAGTTTGCAAACTGAATAAGGATGAAAAGGGTTACATTTTTCTATCTTTTATGTCTATAACAGGGGCCATTTGAGAAGACATAAAAGTGGGTGGAGATTAAAATGTGTCATTGTTTCCCTGAAAGCTTATTATAAAGGTATTAGATTGACAGAAGGGGGTATTCGGCTCCGAATCTGGCACCTTTGTTCTTTTTCTCAGTTCAGCCAAAGGACAGCTGGTTGTTACCTTGCTTCTCAATTAAAGGCTGTGACACACCAAACCAACATCAAAGAACTAGCGATGACAAAAAGGCAACTGTGCCATTGCCTTTTGTCTTGTGCGTCTTGGCTAAAAAGTTGCGCTTGAACAAACCTCAAAGATTACAGCCAACAGCCAGCTAGCAGGTACGTATTGTGCCTGCTTGAGAGGAAATAACTATATCAGCAGGTGTCAGTATTCTATGTTCGTCATTCAAAATAGGAAACCAAAACTAATACTGTAGATATACAAACTGTAAACAAAGCAGAGATCGCTTACCATTTTGAAACATGTTGATCACTTTCTTCATTCCAGACGGCCATGTTGTTACGAAAAATTTCGCATATTGTAATGCTCTAGTAAGATGTAAAAATAGACCAGTCTTTTGTCTGTGCCATCTTGACTTCTTTGGTGGTTTTCATAACTTTCACTTGTCTTCTCATGCACTGACTGCTTCGCTAAGCTGAACAGCCAGTCAAAGTTCTTGTGCCAAACACACCACAAAAACTAAGCTAGTAGACGCTCAACAACGGCTTGGTGTGTCAGGGCCTTAAGACTCACCTATTAAATCCTCTACAGAAGGTCTAAATTAGTGTGACAAATCCGAGGGTTTGGGACCTTCTTACTGGCTCCAGTGCTTGGCTTTAGCTTTCTCTGGACCTTGAGATAATTAGATGTGGATTCACAGCCTCTTTGTCGCCGACAAAACTAACTGTGTCTCGTATCCTTTTACTCTGACCGGTTTTACCGTTTGATGTGAAATGTGAGTCCTCTCGGTGTGGTACTTAGCTGTTGTAGACATTGTGCTGCCAAAGTAGGAATGGCTTCTCTTGTGTTTTAGAGGCTACACATCAGCTCTGAGAGTGTTTTGACAGGACAGATGTTCTGGATGCTGATGAACTCTGTGGCGTGTGTTACATCAGACGGCTGCTCTTGTCCTCGAGGCTGTGAAGAGGAGGAAGTCTGCCTACCTCTTCAGTGTCATCTGCTCTCACATTCACAACTGGTCTCTGTTTGGAAAGGTTTCGCTGTTTGGAAAGGTTTTCAATACAGATGAAAACTGTATTTCATTAAGCTTCTAACCTCAATAGAAAGAGTTTCATTCAGTGAACCTCATGTCTGAAATTCAATGATTGTAATGATCAGTTTAGTGCAGTGTTTATTTTTACACAGAAATATTCTACATTTATTTCATAATCTTTAATGTCATAGTTATTTTAATCAGTTTTACTCACTTTTAATTCATTTTCAATTTTACTGACTAAATTCTAATTTTGTCTAATCTGTCTATTCTAACGAAAATTAGTCTATGAATTAATGAGAGATTACGTTATCATTGTGGTGTGGCTTCCCTATTCTAATAGAATTAGAACAATTATTAATAATAATCTTTATTATTATTATTAAAACTTTATAGTTATTGTTATAGTTTTCGCCCCTTCCTGTGAATGTGCCTACCTTACCGTGAGTTTTTTAACCCGCCAGCGAAGCACTATATTTTGCCAGAATTTATTCACTGATCAGCTTGTGCTAACACAGCTCAAATGACAGTGACAATATTTCTAATATATTTCTAGTTATATTTTCATTTTAATGTAAATAGTTTAATTATTTTCATGATGCGTGCTCTCCATCCTGTCCTTATAATTGTTGACGAAATCAAGAAAACCCTTAGATAATGACCATTTCCGTGAGTGATTTCATTGGCTAGATTAAAATTTGTTTCTTCTAGTTCTGTCATGACAACTCTCGGGAGATTGGTATGGTAATAGAGATTGTCATGGTAATGGATATGGCAATGTTAATGTTTTTGGTGGAATAGATCTGCTACGCTGCTGCTGCTGCAGAGCTAGTACCGAGACTTGCTACTGCCGATACATTCACAGACATTGCTGTGAGCATGTAAGACATGCTGCTGCTGCCACACATGTAACATACCCCTGTAGCAGATCGATACAGGTGGAGCTGGGGAAGCTGGAGGGTTTCTGAAAACATACTGCTACCAAAGACACCCCGGTATTTGTTTGAATGTTGAGCCGCAGCTCATTGGACACTGATGCAACAGCAACCAATCAGCTGTGCCTTGTAGAAAATGATGTGATCGCTAACAAATGAGTCAAAGACTTATCAGCCTGCGCCATCTAGAGTTTCATGCCAAAACTATGTATTTATATTATCTGCAGATTTTCTCACGGGTTTATTGCTTTACTATATATAATTTTTTTGTGTAGTCATACAATGGCTTCTCATTGACACACATATAATGGGCCAATACTTTTTTTCCATCACACGATTTGTATCCTTGTCCCACTTCCCTACATGTTTTTCTCTCTTTTTCTGTACGCGTGGACATGTAGACCACCTAACTAGCTCCATTTGTCCAGATTATTTAAAGGGGTTTAACCTTGGAGCCTCTTTAAAACAGAGACATCCTTTAAAGGCTGTGCTTCCCTTAAAAGCCAAGCCTGTGGCCATACATCAGAAAACAAGAGCTGCGCTTTGATAGCCGTTGCCATTAGACGCAGTCCTGTAAAGGGGCTTTGCCGTTCAAGGCACTCTGTAGATAATTGTGCAATTAGCAAAGAAGATTGTGGAGTGCTTTGATCAGGAAGCAACATGCAACTTCTCAAGATATCAGAGTCACTAGAAAAGATGCACTGACAGCCGGGATGGGGGGGGGGGACCAGTTCGGTGGACTTTTTTCAGGGTGAGATGGAGGTAAAAGGGCTCTGATTTGTTGAACTCACACAATAAAACTTTAGTCCTTTCATCTACTGTCCTAAGGTGCAGATTAGCACTCGTTTATAATGTTTTGTGTCAGTTACTGATGAGCGACAAACACAGGTTACATAGGAAATATAGATGATGGGGATGAGAGTAGTTCATGAGAATGCAATATCCCTTAGGAACAAGAGAGAGAGGAAGTGTCTTCAAGTTTAAACCCATTAAGATCAGATTTGACCAAGAGGTCAGAATGGGATGCTGGTGTCCCCCATCACCAATCATCTCTTATTCGCAATAAAGAACCAGCTCACTACACTGGTTGCACTTAATTTTTTCCATGCTAGACTTACTAGTTATGTTCCAGTGTCGTTGTATTGGAAAAAATAATGCCCATGTTAGACCTGTTAACAGGACCAAATATCTTTTGGTTTTAAAAAAATGTAACCCTGTTCCCAACCCTACTCACAAATGCGTCACACATTTGGACGGCCAGTCTGCTGAGGAAGGCAAATGCGGTAAGATTGTTATATAAAGCTGGTGTATATTGGAAATGGAACTTAACAGGGTTCTTGTGAATGACTGCCAGGTCAGGAAATAGAAGTGCAAGGTTTGGTCCTTCCTTAGTACCTCCACCTCGTTTTCAGAATACCCCTTACCTCCTCTCCTCGGCCACACAGCCTGCCGAGAGTAATTCTGACGTTGGAGAGGCCTGGAGGGCTACATTGGTCAGCTTGGTACTCCTCTTTCCTCCCCGGCTTTTCACATAACCCGAGGCTCTGGGGGAGAAGAGAGGAGGCAGGCTGCGCTATGCTCAGGGGGCATGAAGCACTTCCAAAATAGCACTGGGTAAATAAGATCGCATGAGAACCAAACATTGACTTTCTCTGCCACATTTAGGCCTGTCCTGCAGGGGTCAGGACTCTCCATTCCTCAAATCTAAACTTGAGTGACACCCTGAATAAATCACACCAAGCTCAAAAATCCCCTCCCCGAGCATCAGGGGTATGCTAATGGTTATGTTGCCCACTGGGGCCTCCTGTGCTTTAATCACCTTGCCATGGGCAAATGATGACAGAGGGACCACCATGCTTCTGATGGTTTCTGAGGTAGGCAACTCCAGAAAGTAAACCCCAGCTATCATTGTTGGCAAAGTAGGTACACCAACACATTAGTTTAATGGTGTTTCTTCAATTTTGGCCACATGCCCTAGAGTTTGATCTTTATTCAAACTTGCAGAATCCAGCCTTGTTTCTTACATGAAGGTCACATTAAAATACTCTTTTTTTTTTTTTTTTTTTACCCTTGTCCCAGACTTAAATATTATTATTATTTAAATAATTATATTTTTTCAAACTATTATAATATACACAGAGTTAAATGAACATACACAATTTTAGTATATGTTGTTTAAAGAGTGATATAATTTAAATGATCTTATAAAAAGAACTGTTCCTCAATCATTTCCATCACTTCACACTTTTTTGTATGTAATAATTTTAATTTATCTATTTAGTCCTTAATAAAGTTTTATTCTGTATTTTTTATTTTATTCATTTATTTATTTATTTTGTCCTAAATATGTGTTTTTTTTATTTATTTATTAGAAAGTTAGTGTACTTGATTACCAAAGAGATAACCGTGTCAAGGAAGAACATATTTAGTATGAAATATGTGGCATAATGTGTAACGAAAGCAAATAAAATGTCACATTTTTTTAAAATACAGTGTTTGATTTCCAATAGAGCTGTAATTGTAGCCACATGCTGCAAAAAGAGTTATAATGTAATGTTATTGTATTTAGGATACCTAAAATACAATCTATGAAATTAGACTTGGCAAGTCAAAATCCATTTTATACTAAAATGTTAAAAGATTATTTTTATTATTTTCAAACAATCACAATAGAGATATGGTGGAATTGACACTGTGGCGAGAGTTTCCCGTACTTTTACAAATGAAAGGAAAATTGTTTCTGGATGTCCACAGGACCAAAAGTGTCCATTGTTTAAGAAACACTCTTTTAAGTGTCTCTCTTGGGTTGTAAAATCTGCCGTTGTATACGAGATGAGAGCTGGAGATCACAAGTATTAAAAAAAATAAAGAAGGATCTTTATCCACTGTCATTTCATAAATAAAGTCAGTCTGCATTGTATCATTGTGGGCTTATCTGCATCCTCGAATGCTTCTTTCATGTATTTGAGATTTCTGTGTTTATGTAGTCTCCATATGGCTCTAGTGCAGGCCTCGTGGTGAGCTTTGAAGGTCTTTTTTTACTGTGCAACTTCAGGGCTTTAGTGGGTCTCTGCACTTAAGACAACCATCAACATCTGCTCTGTGGCCTGTGCTGTGAATGATGCACTTCCAGTGTGTCTGTATGTTGTTGATCTGAGGTATGGGATAGAGTTTACACTTTTCATGTTCCATCAGTTCAGCTATGAATGGAATTAAGGCCACCCCTGACACACACATACACACACACACACTGCTGTTGCCTCCACCAGAAGGCCCTGTGTCTTGGCCTGGCAAGCCATCAGAAACCATCATGGAGTAGACTTGTGATGAGAGGCACAGAGTGACACCCTCGACCACACACACTCACACATACATATACTCACACATACACTCCCCAGAGTGTGTCAGTGCTGCCGCCTCATCTGATTAACAGGAGCATGAGGCTTTACGTGACCTTTTTTCCAAGAATTCTCTCCAGGGTCGGGATGCTCAACCTTTTTTTCCCCCCAGAAATTTCTTCAGTGCCTGGATACTCAACACAATCGCCGACTGTTTGCTCTTCACTTTACTTTTTTCCAATATAGTCTTTCTTCACCCCTCCTTGTGTGCCCGTTTGCGTTTGCTGCTGCCAGCATGAATGTAGCCCTTATTAAAGGAAAGAAAGTGTTTGTGACACCTCGGCCCACCGGTGTGGCTCTGCGGTTGAGTTGTCTCCTCTAGTCCTCTCACATGAACACCCTCAGTATATCGCAGGGTTTCAATCAACACTATTTCCTCACTCAAGGTGTCACACTTTATAATTAGCACACACACACAAATGCTTAGCTAGATCAAATGCATAGGTAAATCTGCTGAATCTACTGCCTCACAGCAAATAAAATCATATTTTAGAAAATCCATTTTCCCTAAATCCTGTTTTTTGAAGTCCACTTTGATTTTAATATGATGATAATTGTATGTACAATGGAATAATGGCATGTAAAAAAAACTTGCAGCCTGCATGCTATAGCACAATATTTAATATCCCACCAAAATGCAATATCCGATTCATGCACATTATTCTTATTAACCAGTTCTTTTTAATGAATCAACCTACACCGTACCCAGTATAGTCTGATTCATGAACAAATGACTCTCATAAACTGGTTATTTTTAGTAAATTAATACCTACAGTAAAGTATAGTACAGTGTAATCTGTATAGTCCGATTTACACAAATTACTCTTAAAAATCAGAATTTTACAGAATCAACCTATAACTCTACCATTATAGTCCAATTCATGAACAAATTGCTCTTATGAACCGGCTCTTTTATATAAATTAAAACCTACAGTACAGCACCTGTACAGTCTAATTCACACAAATGGCTCTTACAATATGAAAATTTTAGTCAATCCTTTAAAAGGACTCACAATTATATATTGTGGACTCTCTCTCTCTCTCTCTCTCTCTATATATATATATATATATATATATATATATCACAATGTACCTAGCTGGAAGGTATAATAATTATACAGCAAATAGCTAAGAAAGAATGTTTTTTTGATTTGAGATCTTGTGAACCTGAATTGTGAATCTGAAATTGAATTGTTTGTTGAAATCCAGCCCTAATGTCTTTGTCGTTGACTTTCACTAGTGTGGGCAAGTTCTGGGAAAAACCAGGCTGGGTTGATGGGAGAAAGGGTTAGCTGGGAAATAGGGTACAGGCCTGGGAACCAACGGCTCTGCCGAGCAGCAAAGGCCAGGCAGGGCCTTGTTGAGGGGTGGGAACGTGAGGCGTAGTGTCCTGCCAGGCTGCTCTTCCCGCGGGAGCCTCGGACTAAGAGACACTCGGAGTCTATAGGCGCTCTTCCTGCCGCAGGGTCAGGCCCCCTCCACAACTTCCCACCGACCGGCAGGGCCCAGCTCACAGTGGCAGGTTAAAATTAGTCTCTCTGGCTGAACTCGAGGCCTCCCTCTCTCAAGCCGCTCGCCTGGCTCTGAGAACCAGAGAGTCTGATAAAGCATGCCGTTTTCACACAGTAACTCTTCGCTGTCAGAGAGACAGATACTATCCATTTTCTTTTGGCCCCCACGCTGAGAGACGGAGGATGATGAGGCTTTTGCGCGCTCCATACTTGGGAGTGAAGCTCAGTGCTGAACTCTGTCTGAACCCCTGCTTCATGATTTCTGCTTTATTATGACGCCAATTTCATTTTAAAAGCTGAATCAGGCCGCAGTTCCCTTCAGAAGCAATTAAAACACAGCAGGGGCAACCTGTAGGATATCCTTCGCTGTCTCTTCAAGAGGGCCAGATGCACGCAGAGGCAACCTGTTGGTTATAACAATGTTTTTCTTTGTCTTGTTTTACTCCCTTGCTCACGCTATCCCACGTTATTCATCCCAAATCATTCACAGGTACTCTAGCACTTCATCAAAGACTGAATATACCACATGGATTCTTATTTTTAACGGTAAATGCTGTTATTTGTTCGCGTTTTATAACATTAATCCAACGTGTTTCGATACAACATGACATAGCACTAATTGTGGTGTTTAATGTGTGTCAAGCTCTCCAGTCTGTTGAAAGGTGCTCCTGTAACTGCTCCCAGTTGTTAATTCAAACAAACGTCAGCGCTAATGTGTCCAAATGCTTCCAAATAAAGCGAGTGTTTGCCCGCAGAAGTGGAAGCTCCTTTCTTAGGTTCCCGGTGTAAGTGATATTGACCAGTCCAATCCTGGCGGATCTTCTGCCGGCCTTCCAGTAAGAGGGTGTGTGTGTGTGTGCGTGTGGAGGATCGATCCATGTGAGGCCAGTCAGCACGTGTGTTTAGACAAGTTTGAGGGGATAATGGCTGTTGCTGCTTGGACACACCGATCTAATGGAGACGAATGGCTCCAATCCTCATTAAAAGCAAAGCCAATGGACTAGAGTTTCGGTGTTAATGTACTGCTTTTAGTGTTAAGGTGTGTGCTGGCTCTCAGAGTCAAAACATGATAAGTGTGTTTTCACACCTGGTTAGTGTAGTGGTTGGATTTCAAGCCATGAGACATTTTAGTCAGCAAGTTTGTAGCTAAAAGGGTGACATTGGAAATTATGATGATGATAACTCTTGCTACGAAAGTTTTGTTTTTATCCAGCATGTTTATTGCTAGCTACCTACCTGGATATAGACGCATATGGTTTAATGGTACAGTCATTTGAAGGTAACTTTTTGGTCCCCCTTTTGAGGTTTGTTAACGCAAATGTCAGGCAAATAAAATATGGTTGCTGTATGTTTCTGGCAATCCAATTCAACAGTCTATCCAATATTAGCTCACATTGATTTTACAATGATTTTAAACTTATACTGATTAAACAAAGGCTGCTTTTCAAAACATAGCTGCCAACCTAAACAGCATTATTGGGGGTCACGGGCAATCTTTAATAGTTTCAGATAGTTGTTTGTTCTCAATAATTCTTGATAGTAATTCATTTATAAATAATAAATGTAACATTTTATATAAATGTTAGTTGTATATTTACTTACTTTTTATATTCAATTTATTATGAAATATTTTATTATAAAATAACATTAACTTAAAGGTGAGTTTCATAATGTACCATTCACACAGCAACTTACAGTAGCATCTCGAATACTGCATGAAAGTGCAATGGGAGTCAAGCCCATACCCATACACAAGTAATTGACAGTGACCAAAGTACGGTAATATTAAAGATGGCATCTATAAAACTGAAAATTCTTATAACTTTTGACACGACAAGTGTCCAAACAAGCTGTGAGTTCATCGGTCAAATCTTCATTGACCGACAACAGGTTTATGGGTGTAACAACACATGGTAGACACGGATTTGTGCTGCGCAAAGTGGCTCTTTCGCACTGTATGACGTGACAGACAACTAGCTGTGTAGTCTGGTTCCTTTCACATGCCGCCGTTTTTTTTTTGAGAATGCGGTTGTGAGTCCTGAAAGTTTGGTTATTGAATGTGGATGTTTCACCTGTAAATAACTGAACTGTGTGTGAACATAACAAGATCAAATACAGGACTAAAAACCGGAATCTGCTGCTTTGTGAACGTGGCCTATATTAATATTGTAGTTATATTAATATGATATGACAATATGATTCATAATTGATTTATTTTGTAATTTAATTATATTTATATTTCTATAGTGCATATATTTTATATGTTATACTTTAAATACTTAAAATACTTTATATTTTGTAAAAAAAATCTTTTTGCCTTTTATTGGAATTTTTTGAGAAAAAAGGTTTCATGAGCAAAAACAAATGAACCCAGTGTACAAGCACCGCCACATGCAAAAGTGTGTAGTGTTGTTGCTCAAATGCGTAGTCACTGGCCAAAATTACACCACATACACCCTTAGAGTAAGACGTAAAAAAATACATCCAAGAAGCATTTTTTCTTCTTGTTTTTGTGTTTTCTCATGGCAGATACGGCTTAGAGAGAAGGGCTCCAGAGTTCATGAATGACGCTGGGTTGCATTAAGATGTCTGTGCACATTCTGATGAATGGGGATGAATGGGATTTGCCATATCATGCAGTGCCACAGCCAGCAGAAAACAAACAGATAGCACATCCTTCTCACATTCATCAAGCTATATTTCACAATCTCTTCAAAACAAATGACCAAAGCCGCCCAACAGCAGCCAATTTTTGTCTCCTCTGCCCTCTGACGTGTGGGAGTAACAATTATCAGCAGGCTGAGAATGTGTCTATATCAAATATTCACATAACTTTGTCCATTTCTTCCTCTTTTAGACTGCAAAGTTCATCCTGTGCTAGAAGAAGTGGGCGATTTAACAGCTAACCATATAAGCCGGCTCACATATCTCTTGGCTTTGTTGTTTGGCCCAAGCTCGAGTGTGTTTTGTGATCTGTTTGGTGGGTGGGTGGTTATATTTTTGAGAAATTGTGTGAGTGTGTATACCACTCCATCCTCAAGTTTACAACTGCATCATAATCGTCATCTGTGTATGATTATGTGATACAAACAGTGTGTATACACACTACCGAGTTTCTGTATGTGTTTGTGTGCGAGAGACGTCCCGGTGTAGGACTGGCTGGAGGGCAGGGTATAGCGTGCATGTGGAGTGTCCGTAGCAGGGGACGCCAGGCTGTCTCCAGGATCTGAGGCCCTCCCCACCAGTGCAGACACAGGAAGAGCGTTCCATAAATCAGCCCAGATTAGAGGGGCCGCTGGGCCGAGCTCCGCAGACTGCACTGTTTAATGTCAGAGCTCCAGAGATGGCTTAAACAGTCCCTTCTCCCTTTCGCTTCACTTTTTATTAAATCTATCTCTCTCAAACTCAAGGGGGAGACTGAGAATCGAAGGTGAGAAAGCAAGAGGAAGAATGGGATCCGGAGAGCCTGAAATGATGAGCTTTCCAGTAACAGAGCGACTGGATTTACAAAGTATCTGTTGTGTTAGATAGCTGAGACTAATCTGAGCCTGGGGAGAGAGACGGCCATCCTGCTCACACTCACTCCGGCCGAACAAAGGGCCCTCGATGTCTGCACGGAAATGCAGCGTCACACAACACATTCTGACACACACATTCTCTCGGACTTGATGCGCGCGCACACACACACACATTATTTTTCTCACGCTCACAGACAAATGCTCTCTGTCACAAACTCTCGCTGTCATTTCCCGCTGCCTGTATCAGGTACCACATGTTTTCCTTATTATTAGCTCTGCTGTCGGAACCCTCCGGGGTAGACATTGCTTACTTCTGATGACACTGCATTGTTTGGAAAAATCAAACAGTCAGCTGTATTTCTGTGGTCTTGTAGTTTTGTGCTTCCTAATGCTGGCTCATAGGATAGGCCTCTCAATATGCCCACACCCCTCATATCCTAAATAACCCTTTTATTTAAAACTCTGTCACAGACTTTTAGGTATATATGTTTTTTCCCTCCATAGATAATGACAATCCGAGTGGTAAACGATAAGGACATTTTTCCAACAAGACACATGCAAAGCTTAGCAGAATCTCAACATCTGACTGAATCAAGATTATTTCAACTGTTTATAGACACACTTTGTTGTTTTGTTTAATTAGATAATAATTAGATTAATTGCCATTTGGAGATAAATATGATCCTGCTTCTCATAAATTCAGTGTACTCTCACTAGGCGAACTGAACAGTGCCGGAGTACGTTTGACCCCCAAAACGACACAATCACGTTCGGGCTCAGTACAAGGCAGCGGTGCCTTGTGTGAGAACGCCATTAGATTTCATTTTGATCAGGGTTGTATTAATAAGGGCTGCATGTAAACATCACCACGTCTCCACTCAATTTTATATTTCAAATTTCATGTAAATGTCTAGGACATATTTAAAACAAAATTTGTCTCATTTCATCTATTTTTCTACTTTTCAATCTATCTTGTAGAAAGTGTGGGTCACAGGTCCACATTATTTTCCAGCAAAGTCTGTCAGCATAAAGTAATGGCTTTCTTGTTGTTCTTTCCTATTTTTGGGTATAGAGACTGAACAGTATCATTGTGTTGGCTCACAGACATTTTCTCCCCATATTTTAAAAATAATTATATTTTGACAACTTTTTTTTCCCCATCACAATCCAATTACAGTTTCCAATCCTGTCCTAATGATAGCTTTTGAGTGTAATAAAGTGTGTATGGTATCTTTGGCTGAAACCAAAGGAAATCCTTCAAAAGTGAAACCAGTCCATTAAAAACACCAGTTGCTCTAACCTCTTGTCTTTACTCTCCACCGTCTACAGTATGTCTTGGTCATTTAAACGCAGCCAAAGTTTGGTCTGTAATCTTTAAATCAGTGTCTTTCTCTCTGAATTGCAATGGACTCCAGTGAATGTGATGTATTTCTCATTATACTTGTAGTGAAGGGCCATGGGAACTGTGCATTGTGTGAAGTCACAGAGATATTTGTCAAAAAAAGTTGTTAGAATGGTCATGCTGATGTCCCTCCTACTCTTCGGCATGTCACAGGGAAAGTATTGATCCACAACTTCCCAAAGTTATTTATAATTGAAGATAAACAAGGCATATCCATATGCCTGGGAGCCATGTCAATGGGGGTGCGCTGTTGTTTTTATTTTCTGTTTTTCTTATTTCTCCTCTTTTTTTTCTTGTGAATTCTTAAAGGAAGTTCTCAAGGGGAAGGATTTTTTTTTTGTAAAACAAGTAAAAATAAAATAAATAATTATGTATGTATATATATATATATATATAAAGAAGTGATAAACCAAGTGACACCAGCCCACGTAACGTGGGAAGGAAACTGTTTGTGTTATGGACGTAACACATCCTATTATTATCCCACTGTGTGTGACAGCTCTGACCAGAGCTGCCCTTAAACACACACTGAGCTGTTTGAGGAGAAATGCTACTTCCTCTGTCCCCACACACACACAGACCATCTAAGGCCAGACCATTCCCAAGTCTTATTTCTGACAGCCTTTATGGGAATGCTTAAATATAACCCTGTCGGCCAGCAGAGACATAATAATCAAATGAGTTGAGCAGCATTTTTCCCACTTCAAGGTGGTCCTGCTAATCTTCTGGGGCACTGTCACCATCTTAGTTGGAAAGAAGTATTGGCCATCAATTAGGGCATTTAAGGGCAGTGTTGGCCTTGCCAGACCCATTCCCTCTTTCACCAAAAAGCAGTAGCATCTTAAGCCACGGCGACTGATTCCTCGCCTCTTCACATTTAACATTGACATTATTTTACACAAGCACAAAAGCTTTTTCCGTACATCATCAGCAGAAATTGATGTCCGTGAATCATATAACAGCAATTAGCATTAAGGATATTTACATACTGGAGTTCTGATGGAGAGTTTGACAGATTAAGTTGGATAAGTATTATACTGGGTGTGTAGAAAGAGGTAAATCATCCTTTTTATGACACAAACTAGGGTTACACAATTTATCGGTAACATATTGGTATTGACCGATGTCAGAGATTGACTTTATTTACTGGAGTATATAATATTGGATATTTAATTGTGCATACACATTTCCCCTGTTTTTATTATTTAGATTACATTACCATAATCTATTGTACACTTAATATTAATCTTTAAAAACACTAATGCTTTAATAACACTATTATTTAATAACACAATCTGACCGAATGCACGGACCGGCTATACTGACACACATCCGGACACACTAATCATCATGATTGCTATCCTACTCCAGTTTACAACGTGTTCCTGTCCCCAAAAACATTGGTACTCAAAAGCTCTTCCCTCCGCGTTTTCTGCTGTGCACCGTTTATTTTTACCACTCAAGGGCACCAGTTATGTGCACCCCTGATTAAGCATTTAAAATTGATTTTACTTTTTAGTGTTTTATTTTTAATGTATCTAGACAAGATATTAGAATTAGAATTTTAATATTAGCATTACACAACTGCTTATACAGTAAGTTTGTGGTCAGTAAGATTTGTTTAAAATAAATGAATACTTTAAGGGACAGTGGAGACATGTTACAAAATATTTCGAATACATTTTAAAATTATTTTATTCATCAAAGAATCCTGAAACTGATAATAATAAGAAATGTTTACTGATGATGCTAAAAAATCAGCTTTACCATCGCTAGAATAAATTATAATTTAAAATATTAAAATTGAAAACAGAAAAATAAAAAATAAAACGTTTGAACAGAAGTGTATCATTTATCACCACATAAAAAATATCCCTAACACTTTGGCACTTATCAGAACAAAATAAAGATATGTCAGTGTTGAGATGTTGAATCAGATCTTCTGGTGGAAGGAAAGGCACCCAGTAGAGTCATAGTGAATTGGGAAGTGATCTCACAGAGCTCAAGGTTAGCAGGATTGTGTGGACCTCTCAACACCACTCGGCAACTCCCACTCTCCTCAAGGCTGAAATAAACCAAATGCTTCCCCGAACGTACGTTATCCCCTCTCTTTCATCAACAAACTGTGCTAATGACTTGTTCAAAGCTGTTTGTTCTTGCTCCTGCAGAGAGAAAGCTTTGATGATGTATGGCGGTCTCGGGTGGTGTGGCCCTTAAGAAAGCTTTGACACTTAGAAGGCCTCCCATCGCCTGCGAGCTGGTTCAGCGGCACTGGTCCTCACGCTTCATGGTCTAAAACTGTCACCATGTGTAGAATTACAACAATTAGCGTGTGATTTGTGTGAGACTGTGGCCAGAGGCTGCGGACCACCCATGCGTTGCTGCTGGGGAAAGGTGCTGGTGACTCAGCCTCTGTAGGCGTCGGTGGAGCCGTTCTCCACATTGACCAGCTGGCCAGTAGGGGTGATTGTATAAAGAGGGGTCAAACTATAAGGCTTCCAATGGATTCTGTTGAGGGCAACTGAATGCATTTTTAGCATGTTAGCTGCTTTTTTAAAATTACAACCCCTAGTGCTCTGCTACTACAGACCATTCCAGATATTATTGTCTCATTCTAGTTTGCCTTTGGATCAGCTGTAGATGCATCCGATTCTTTTTGTAACAGCAAACTAGCATTGAAGTGTTAATGTACAAATTAATTAGGCTACACATTGCAAACAAGACCCTCTTGGTGGCTATCAGACTACCTCCCATAAGAGAAAAAAAGCTTGTATATCTCACGTGTCGTCTGCTTTGATTGTTTATCCATGCCTGGGGTCGCCAAGTAAATAATCTCTTCACCATAGACTGTCACTAAATCTCACCTAAACACATTTTTTTATGGTAGTAATTGACTTTTCTTGAAATTTGTGATTGAAAATTGAAATTTTATTTACAGTAAATACACTTATTTGTTTGCTTGTTTTATGTATATTAAAGGTATAGACCATTTACATTTAATCATTTTTCAGATGCTTTTGTCAAAAGCGACTTTCTTATGAGAACTATAAGCAGTTGAATCAACAAAAGATCCATCCAAAAATATCCATCCAAAAATAATAACTCTGTCATCATTTACTCACCCTCGTGTCATTCCAAATCTGACTTTTGTTTAGTGAAACATAAAAGAAGATATTTTGAAGAACGTTGGTAACCAAACAGTTTTTGGAAAGAAAAATACAATGGAAATGGGAACCGAAACTGTATGGTTAACAACCTTTTGTGTTCCACAGAAGAAATTCATACAGGTTTGGAACGACATGAAGTTGAGTAAATGATGACAGAATAAAAATTTGAAGGTGTACTATACTTTTAAATTTATATTATTAACTGGATTTATGTAGAACATGTACCTTGTTATTAGCGACAACTGCAGCTAGCAACTTGCTCCTGCTCGCATTCATAAACACGTAACGTACAAGAGACTGAGCATGTTTCAAGGTCCCCATAAGTTGGAAATACATTTGCAGTGATATACTTCTAACAAACATCCCAACGTCGTTCACACTGCTTAGAGCAAGATTTAGATGAATATGTAAATATGTGCTGCATGCGTTCTGATCATAGCTTGTGGATATGTTTGCAGCAGCTCTGCAATTTCAACTGCATCATGTCGACAGATGACACAGTTATGGTAGTTTGATTAAAGTATATTTTGAGACTATAGACTATATAGATCTGGCTATGTGGAATTAATTATTTAATTATTTTTCTTAGCATAACACATTGACATTACAGTATAGAATTGCTATTTTGGCATTGTCCTGAACATTGTATAACTGTGTGTTACCGAGAGCATTCATTTCATGTGTCATTGAAAGGAAGAAAGGCTCTTAGGAGCGTGCGTAAACATCACATCCTTTTGTTTTTCCCGTCTACAGGCTTTCATAGACAACCTAGTCAGGCAAGGTCTTTGGTCTTGTTTTGTTTGTTTTTTTCGTTACAAGCTGTTCACACATTGGCTATAAAAATGCAATTTATACATGAAAATTCATACATATAGCCCCTTCAATGTTTATAACTTTTAAAAAAATCCAATATTTTCATAATTATGGCAATATCTATACATTTAGGCTTTTGTAAGTCACAAAGCCATTTAAAAGAAGCAAGAGCACTGTTAGGCAATGTCTCCAGGTATGCTGAATCTCCTGAGATCATCCATGATGGACTAAATAACCTGAGATCAGTGATCGCTGAAGGTAAAGGGCTCCATTTACTGTGCCCTACTATCTGAATGGAGCATCTAGCTATTGCCTATCCAACAGGCTTCACTCACTCTAATTGCGAGTAACTATTTGGCTTTGAAGTCTGACATGAGGAATCTGTGGTATTCTTCAGAGTCTGTGCCTGAAAGGAACATCCTCTATCCACATTCATTATGTCCCAGCTCAAGTGTATAAACAGTCGAATTAAATAATGGGAATTGATATTTCTGAGCAGAATGGATGTTTTGTGTTCCGCTAATGCTTGTTGGTGATTTATATAAGTGTAGTTTTTTAGCTCTTGTGTGACTTTAAAGGCTCCCTTGAATCTAAAGGCCCTGCTTTTCGCTAGACTTAGACACCATTGACTTCTAGGTGAAATGTGCTTTCCTGAGACCTGATGCTCCTAATGAATATGCCCCTGAACCAGCCCACCCTTTTTCCTTTGTGCCCCCATCCCATAGCTTGGTACTTCAACTTTGAAAAATGCCAGGAGAGTGTATCTCATGGCCCGAAGAATGTTTTATCTGCTCAAGTTATCGTTTTTCACTTAATGACTGCCATTATGGCCTCTGAGCGGCAGAACAGGCAGCAAGCAACTGCAAAAGAAGTTTGAAGTTTTTTTTTTCTTCTTCTCCGTTCTCTCTCCAAGGTGTAATGCAATCTAACCTTGGGAAGAGGCCTGGAGTGGCTGGAGCCGTAATGTGTAAGAGGCTCCTCTGTTAAAAGTGGCGTCACAAGGGATGGAGCAGGGGAGTTGGGGGCGAGGAAAGGCAAACAACCGGGTCTGCTTCTTGTCACTCAGGTTAGCTTCTGCCCAGGGAGTCTGTAGTACTGCAACCCAACTTGGCCAAGCAACGTTCATACAGCTACAGTGGGATAACCCATTTAAGAAGAAACAAGCCTCATCATCCATTAGATCACTCTTAGGCCAGGAGAACGTGTCCAGGAGCTCCTTAATAAACCTCTGCAGGTCATGCTGGGGTGACCTGGATGACTGAGAATCTCTATAGACGTAACCCCTGCTAATTCCAGCGGCTAAACCCCTCTGTTTTGTGTCACTTGTGTGAATAGGAACCGAGAGGCATCAAACCAGTGTTTGTTTTTCTCTGTTTTAATGGGCCATTTGAATAAGCCTGGTTGTGACCTTCTGACACAGTGAGCAATGAGCAGGGCAACAGGGGATTAGCTGCTATTTTCTAACAACTTTCTCTCTCTCTCTCTTTTTCACATGCCCACTGAGATCTTTCTTGGAGGCATCTCTTGTGACAAGATCTAATGTAACACTTGTGTATTTGAGGTCACTTCAAGTTCATTTAGCCTCGGCCACCTGTTTGCCTCTAAGATTTCGCCCAAACAACACTGGTCATCTAATCAACATGGTGCTTAAGGTAAACACACACAGAAACTGACACTCTCCTAGTGATGTTTAAAGGAACATAGCCTTGAATTTATATTTAAGTCAATGACATCATTTAAATTTTTTTAATCTTATGTATTCATTTTTTTAAATGCATTCAAAATGCAATTCATACATAGACTTTAGTACACCTCTTCCATGTTGATCATAAATAAGTTACATTTTTTATTCATTTAGTATAATATTTTTATTATTATTGTAAAGAGGCGAAATTAGTTGAAAATATTGAATTGTCCTGCGGTGTGATTTATTTTTGTATTTATTGATTTATGATATAATTTATTTATATTTCTAAATATAACATTTTTACCTTTTTACATCAAATGTATTTAGATACTTTTTTTTAAAGAAATGGCGAGTGATGTGTACACTCATATGTATTCAAATATTCACTGTGTAAGAAAATATTTTTATAATTTGACTGATGCCACATGAGTCGTTTAAACTTTTCTTGAAATTGTTTTCTTTAACATGGACGCACTTATTTAATTTACCAATATGTGACTTGTATTGTGAACACTTATATGTCACAAGCCGCGTTTCCATTACCCTTCAAATTGCGCAAATTTAAATTGCGAATTGAAAATACGGCCAATGGAAACACGTCAATTTCGCAAAAACTCCCATTTATCGCAAAAAAGTTTTTATGCTTGCATGAGGTGGTTTTTCAGGCAATTCGAAAAAGAAACATTTCGCAAAACTGCAATGGAAACAGTTTTTGCGCATTTACAGTCACCTGACGTAGATGACGCGGTGTGTTTGGACATAATACGAGACAGAGTTCTTTATTCATAAAAGACAAAATAATTACAGGAATACTGGATTCTAGACCTCAAAGAAATGCCACAATCAAGAGCTCGAAGCTGAAATGAGGGAGAAACACCCAGAAACTCCTCATATGAGCCGCTCACAGTATAAGAGTCTTTCCTTGCCATTAATGCTTGGATAACACACACACGTGATTAATAATAATGGCCAGTGCGGCGGCTGGGATATACATAAACCCACCAACATCCGTCGTCATGATGTTTGGAATGACTTATCGCAAGAGGAAAAAATGACGTTTTAGTCGCATAACATCGGTTAATGGAAACGTTTTTTGTCGACATTTAGAAAAAATCGCAAAGTTTTGCCCAAATCTGTAATGGAAACGCACCTGTGTAACTACGTGCAGTATATGGTTCCATCTGTCCTTAGGTTTGCTCTGATTGAGTTGTCAGGCGTGAGCACACTGGGTGCTGAGATCTGCCTGTGCTACTGCGGATATATTCTCTCTGGGATTGGCCTTCACCCCTGCGGATCAGGGCGTAAAATTGCCGGCCCTTTTGCACCCACATGTGTTGATAAGTCCCATTAATATCTCACTGATCCCTGCCAGCTCAGAAGCAGTGTGGGAACTCTAAGCTCCATCATGTAGAAATGGCTATCAGCACTATGATATCGAGTAGAGAGGGAGTGGCCGGCGCTGATCCCCAGTAGGCTGGATCAGGGAAGCGTATGCGAGCCTATTAGGCATCAGCACTAACCGATGAGGGCCGGGGGGGATGGAGTCAGGTCTGAGCTGGTGACAGGTGCCGGGCCTGGCTTTGGCTTGCCGTGACCCTCCGTGCTTGGCGGCGCAGGCTGGCGCTGCCCACCTAATCCCCGGCCAGCTGTTGCAGTTGTCGTCCCAATCAGGGTAAAGTGTCAGGGCAGGTGGCGGCTGGTTCAGGTAGCTTCGGCGCATGCTGATCGGCAGATCCGTGTGGCAGTGACAGAGCTCTGCTGTCATGGGGCTGCTTTGTGCTGACGGCCGGCTCCCTGAAAAATCTAGGCCACATGTTTCAAGAGCTGTCAGCGGCCCTCCGGCCTCCCATCCATTACCCCGCTGACGCTACAGGGCTACAGCATATCGGGGCCAGCGGAAAGGGCAGGAGGTGGGTCAGGGTGCACCTAGACACCCCTACCGGTGGTGAATGAATCATTTCGTCTCTTTTAGAGCAAGTTGTCACAGCACCATCCATCATGGCAGGAGGTTGTCTGTCTGAAGCGTTAGGTCTGCTGAACAGAAGCAGGATGTTGTGGCTGATTCTTAAACCTGGAGAGGTCATTTGCCTAGCCTTTACTATGACTTACAAGCTGAGTGTCTTGGATATTTTGGATATCTGGAATTCGAGAGGAAGCCTGTTGTAAATCAGCATGTGTGTTTTGGCATGGAGATTATGTGATAACCAGATTCAGTGGTTACTTTGCAAATATAAAGCAGAGTAATCTCCTGGTTTAAGCAGTGGAGCGGAGTATATTAAAACAATCAATACAGGCTATACATGAAGATGCTGAGTGCTCCCTCTGATCAATCAATACAATGGTTAACGTTTCTCCCGGATAGTTTTAACATCAAAGTCAATAACAAGCTTTGTAAATTGCTGCATTAGAATAAAAGATCACTGGGGTCCAACCTTCTGCTCCCCAAACTTTGAAATGAATTTGATAATTATAGATAAAGCCACTGCCAGGCAGAGGAGGTCCGAGAATGTGTATTTTAGATTTATTTGCAAATGTTCATTTTCAAATACCTTCTCTGATCCTGAAAGATCTCTCTAGCATCAGGATTATCAGATGTAATCTTACTTTTATGATGTATTATTATGAAATCGTTTTGATGTTGTATCATATGTAATATGATTTGTATTTTTGTGTCATTGTATAGGGCTGTTTAATCATTGATCTGTTAACTGGTGATAATTTAATCTTTTAAGTGTATTCACTGTTGATTAATCAGTTTCAGCACAAATGCAGTCATTAAAAAAAAAAAGTACAACTATATACAGGAATTTGTTGTTAATGATAATAAAATAGTGATAAACAAACTGAATTCCTACTGAACTAAAATGCAAATTTAGCAGATTAAAATGTATAATACCAGTAATTTAATTATGTATTTTTATTGTGTATTATGTAGTTAGTGAATTTCTAGTTCTAGAAATTAATAAAAAAAATTGTCAGTTGACTGTGAATGTTCCTCAAAATTGTCTATTTTCAGCCATTTTTTTCCAGCCAAGATCTAAAGATGTTTTTAATGTATTGTTTGTTTGTGCTTTGTTTTATTTATTTATTTAATAATTTTATTATAGGGAACATAATTTTTGGAATCAGTAGCGGATAAATGGTATTATCATTTTCCAAATTATCTAGGGCAAATAATATTTGTAGTTCAATATAGCTACATCTACATGCTTTTTTGTTTTGTGAATAAAAAAAGCACTCGACTAGATCCTAAAACAACACTGTTACACAGGCCCTCATCCTCTCTATAAGCAAAAATAATTTTGTGTATGGTCTCATGTAGAGTGCATGTGATAGTATTTGTGGGGTTTTTTAGATTATTATGTGGGCACATAGACTTTATATGTGGTCTCTATAGAGTCAGTCTGTGTGTATTAGTGTGCTGCTGGCATAATACGGGTGAGGTGGTCCAGCAGGGTTTGGCGTTAATACTCTCCATAAGTATCCAGTGTCCGGAGGCAGTGTTCGGATGGGAGTGTATCAGTTTCCATAAGACTCTTGCAGTGCTGATTCGTCTGTGGTTATTGGGCCGTACAGACAAGCTTTAACAACGGTGTCTAGTGCTGGAGCAGAGGGGAGAGGGTCCTGCCAGCCTCAACCCGAGAGTCCCTCAGCACTCTTTACAGTAATAAAACAGCACAATATCGGACATCCGACACCCCAGATCAAACCCCATTACATTAAGGAAATATTAGACTGGAGCGCCGGCCTGATGCATGCAAATGTCAAGATGGCGGACAGGGCTGAATGGCTTAGTCTGTGCTCTGAGAGGAAACAGACATGAATTAAAATATGTGTTTACCCCCCAACATTGTCAGCATGTTGGCAGGCTCTTCACAATACTGATGCCGTCTTTACATGTGCCGGAGCGTGTATTGATTGCGCCATATCACTTGCATCAAATGCATTTTTCTGCGTTGTGGCAGTTTGATATTTAGAAAATGATTCATGGAAAATAAAATGGCAGTTTGAAATGTAGAACATTTTTTAAATAAGTGAAACACTGTCATAATTTACTCAGCGTCATGTCAGAACCTGTATTACTTTCTGTGGAATACAACAGTGAATTTGAAAAATGTCTCCCAGTTTGTTTTGTTTTTATCCATGCAATGAAAGTCAACTAAGT
Organism: Meda fulgida; assembly: GCA_030578275.1. NCBI lineage: Eukaryota > Metazoa > Chordata > Actinopteri > Cypriniformes > Leuciscidae > Meda > Meda fulgida. The sequence continues at coordinate 18,263,349 of CM060630.1, read as the reverse complement.
CCGGCATTGTTTTAGACCCACTAACTTTCATTATATGGACAAAAACAGTTGACACATTTTTTAAAGTATCTTTCATGTTCTGCAGATGAAAAAATAAGTGAGGGTGAGGTAAATATGAAATAAATATGCATTTTTGTTTTTCAGTGAGCTATATCTTTGAGAATGAATTGCACCCTCTGATAGTGCCAATTATTTTCACATACTCTCTCCATGTTTTTGGTTCCTGGTTCAAAAATAATTAGATTTGCCTAAAAAATGTGCTAAACAATTTGCTCATCCTGATTCCTAATCATGGAGTTCATTCTTAATCCTGGCCATTTAAAGTGTGTATGCAAACACATACTGTATATAGTTTGAGAACAAGGCACATTGTACAATAAGCACAATTACATAGAACAGTGGCCTGTTTGCATTCATACAGGCATCTTTCTCTGTGAAACCCTTCATGACTCTGATGCTCCTCAGCGCACGACCAGTGTTTTAAGCTCTTCTGAGCTTGTAAACATGATTTTGGTCTTTTAATATTCCAGCGTTTGCTGTAAAGCTAGATGAAATAGCATTGCCCCTCAGCTTTTACTTTGCCTCGTGAGGTTTGACTTATGCGATTAAGTACATTTGCAGATCAGGGGACTCATTCAGGAGGAGCTGAAGTGGTCATTCTTGAGCAGCGAGAGTGAACGGAGGCTGATCTTCATTAGAGAGGGGCTAGCGAGGGGCTGATGGCTGTGGACCTCTGCAGCTCGGATGATTTAAGTGTCCTCTCTCCGCCTGGCCTCTATAAGGGTCACGGTGGGCCTTTGATGTTTCATTATGTACAGCGCTCCAAGAACAAAAACATGCAGGCCACATCAAACGGCCGCCCTGCTGAAGCGTCAGGAGAGGCCTCTACCCCCGCCCCTTCGCTCTTAGCACTAGATTACTAAAATCAGCTCTGCCAAAGACGAAAGCCAAAACAACATCAACGCGCCCACAGCAGAAAAATTACACCAGTGTAAATCAAGGAAAGCCATCAGCTGGATGAGAAACAGATCTGCTCCCACTAAATCAGATGGCACCTGTGTCGTTACAGCGCACAAAGTAATCAAACTTTAGTTTGTCTGGCCTCGGAAACTCATTTGCTAACTGGAAAACGTCCGTTTTTTGTTTGTTTGTTTTAGCTGACCTACAACATGAGAGACAATGAACATGGAAAAATATCATTGCTGGAACTCTGCCGAGGGGCTGTTTTGGTCTCTCATGTCCTTATTTGATTGTGTTCCAGCGGAGGTTATATGGGTTAAGAATCTTAACCGCACTAAAGCCCTTGGAATGGTTACTTATTAATCTCTTTCACTTCGAAGACATTACCACCAGGTTTAGCCGGATTTACCTCACCAGATAACATGGCCAGATTTGTCAAAACAGCTCAGCTGAGACTAGGAAGGGCAGCAGATGCAGAAAAGAATATCTGCACCTATCAGCATTCACTCACCCTATCTTTCTTTGCTAACTTCACTTTAAGGTATGCATACAGGAAGGAGAATCCTCCAAGTTTCCTGGTAATCCTGTCTTTTTTCCGACTTTATCAGGCCGTCCACCCACTGACCCAATTTTTTCCTAAAATTCTGATACAATCGTGAGGATTGATGTCAGCGCAGTACCATATGCATGAGTCTAATGGATGCTCTTTTGTTTATCAGATTGTATTGAGGACCTTGCTGGAACTCAGCTCTGTCTCAGACTGTCTTCATTTGATTAGTCATGTCTAGGATTGTCAAGCCAAGCCATACTACAACACTCCTTAGAGTGTTATATGCTACAAAGCATCTGTATTGCATTGTCATTGCTGATGTACAGTAACAAAGAGGAATCCAGCAAGTCTTCTGGTGAAGGGAACTTTTAATTGTATGTCGCATTTTGGCTTGAGAGCCTTGGTACACTGTAATCTTTAAAATGAATGTTTAATTTAATTTTATATTTTATTTGAGACCATATTTAAAAAAAATAATTCATTAATTTTTCAGTAACTTTTGCTGGACTACATATGTGAGATAACACACTGTCATCATCATTACTGATGTATAGTGCTCTTCAAAATAATGGCACTCTTCGTATGGATGTTCAGTAAAACATCATTTTTTTTATTTATATTTCTTTTTTTTTTTTTTTACTTTGTCTGTGACTTTTTGCCTGTGTTTTCACACAGTTTGTTAATAATTTGTAATGTTGTTGGTTCTTTTATTGCAAAAACAAATACGGTTTTAATTGTATACACATTATTTTTCAAAAATAATTTGCCTGAACTGGGGAAAACAGATCCACAGAGACAGGAGCCTCTTATAACATGCTTAAAGCTCTTATGCATCTAATCTTCCCTGCTCGCGGGGTTTTATGTCAGTGCGCGGGTCATTGGTGTGAGGTGATCTGTAATAGGTGATAAAATAGCCACCTAGACACAGGAGAGGCCCTGGGCTGGATGTTTGGCTTTTTAGTTAAGATTTTAGGGTAATGGGAGGTTACGCTGCATCTCGCATCAGCCAGTGCTGCTGTTGCCGGGCTTTAAATGGGCGTGTCTGTGAAATGGTTTTTATTGTTGGTTAATCTGTGGACAGTGGCAGGCCCATTTCACACTGAATTCCACCCTGTGGGGCCGTGGCTAATTGGACAAATTTGCACAGCGGGGAAGGAGGCACAGAACGGCGGGAGGCTTGATAAATGGGCACATGGCTGCAAAGCACAGTTTTAGCTGGCCAGTTACACACACACACACACACACACACACACTCTCTCTTCCAGCTACCATCCATAGATAGACCTCAAAGTGGAGGGAGTTGTTGGGAAATTGTTAGATTATGTCAGGAAAGCATAATTCAGTTTAACCCAAAAACAAAAAGTAATCAACATATTGAATGGCTTACGTAATTTTGGAATATCAAGAGAAGAAAATATTAATTGTGTTAGGTTATGCTTGGTTATGCAAAATATATTCTAATTGACAATTATTTGAGAGAAACATGAAATTTATGGAGAAAAAAAGCGATTTTATATATATTTAATTTTAAAACTGTATTTTATTATAAATAAATAAATATAATGAAATTATATACTAAAGTATACATTTGATGAAATGTGTATACAGTATGTGTGTGTACATATATTTGTACATGTATACATGTGTGTATATATATATATATATATATATATATATATATATATATATATATAATATATATATTTATACACACACAACACATACGCAATACATGCACCCCATAGTCTGTGTGAATACTCGTTTCTGATTAGCTGGAAGGTGTGCAATAAAACAGTTTAATTCACAGGTAGTTCCAAGTCAGTTTAATCAATATTCTATATTAATGCGCTGCTTTCATTGAAGCACACACACATACGTCATTCGCACATAGAGATCGGAAATCGTGCTGCACCCACACACAAACAAGAGCACAGAAACTTGTTGTCAACGCTGCTCCGCAACATTTAATAATTATATTATCCAACAAGGAGGTTAACGTCGCTATTTTTGAAGTAATTAAACTCACAGCTTCATTGCTAATAGAGAGACGCTGCACAGACTCAGGTAATTTACACGAACATCTCTCTCTCTCTCTCTCTCTCTCTCTCTCTCTCTCTCTACTTTATCTCTGTCTCATTTAAAGTGGACTGAATGCTAGATTTAATGAGTGGTGTTACAAAATAACAATACCATTTCAGTCAAATTCCATGCTGGAAACATCAATGACAGTTTTAACTTGTGAATGCTGGAAAAAGACAATGTTATACTTGTCAATGTTATAAGTGAGATAATCCATGGCTAGTTGTGCATTAAATCATTTATATGCACTTTTCAAATGTTCTTTGCCTCTATGTCATGCATTAAAATAGTTTAATGCACTGCTAGCCATGGATTATCCCTTACATATGTATACTGCATATAGCTGACTTATGAAAAATGACGGTCAAATGTGTCAATTTATATTGATCTTATCTTTTCGTTTGTTGCTTGTACTTTTTTTAGTCGCAGTGTGTTTTTATCTTTATTTGACTTGGCATGAATAGCAGGCTATTAGGATCCGTGATCCATCCACGCACACTTTTTACACAGGCACTGCCTTTTGGGATATCTGAATCAAAGGAGGTCTACTTGCAGTGACCAGAAACTTGTGGAAAAACATGGTCTCTTAAATCACAGCAGACCCAGCTCTGGAGTGTGAAGGCCAGGGCGTAATTGTATTTTTTTTTTCTGCAAGCTTTCTGCAACCTCAAACATAGAACTGCACTGCTGTCTTAAAGAAGCTCACGGCTTCTGTTTCCTTTTAGCATGACCAAAGTCCCGTTTTATGTTCTTTTATTCACCCATGATCGTTGGTTCTGTTCTGTTTTGTCATCTTTGAAGTTGTGAATGATGCTTTAATTAATAGTTTTGCTGCTTGCAGAAGGTTGGTGGATTATGGTACAAATGAAGACATGGGAGTGGAGAATGCTGTCTGTGAAGGCTGTGAAACCGAGCCCATGTTGAAATGGGTGGTAATTGCAGCGGTCGAGCACGTGTGAAGTTAGATCTCTGGAATTAAGATGCAAGCCGTGGGCTCCGGCTCTAATCACGACTTGGCCACGCTCCCTTCATGTGTTTGTATGTGTGCAGGTCATAAGTAACATTTTCATCAACGGCCTGGAAGTATAAATCTCGGGCCGGAACCCGCCGCAACACCAGCTGGGCTCCAGCTCTCCGCTTGGTGAAAACGACATGTAGCCGTGCATCTTAACCCACATAATGGGAGATTTCTGCACCCAGACCACAGCTAATACAGAAAATGATAGGGGAAGGAGCTCGGGGAGACCCGTCCCAAATCTGACAGTGATTTTCTCCGGCTCACTTGTTGTTGTTTTTGTTTTTCTGTCATGGCTGCAGTGCTGGCTTGGGGCTGGGCCCTGGGCTCTTTGATGTGTGAGCTACAGGGGGAGGCAGGCCGCAGAATATCAGCATCCGTCTGCTCTTTCTCACACAGGCCACTCGGCCTCCTCGCCTCACATTGCCTCGCTGGCCCATCTGGATTTAGTTACCTCATATTACTATTCCAGCATGTTGCCTCATCCTTCTTTCTGTTGCTTTTTTCTGTATTATTGGCCTGCTCATTCCATGTCTCTCTTTCAGACTTTTTCAAAGTTTCTGTCACGTTCATTGATCTCTGACTCTCATTAAGTCATATTCAGCCTCTTTTTTGCCCTCTTTCTCCATTGCCTCATATTTTTCTTTATTGTATGTAATTCAGGCCATTTTAACTGAAATGTGTCATAAACAACTTTTAGCATCATACTTTGCTTTTAATAGATATTTGAAAGAAAATTAATGGCTGGGACATTCTCACAGAGAAATGGCTAAATTTAAAAAGAAACACCAAAAAGAAAAATAGAAAATATGTATTTTAAGGAGAATAATAACAATAAAAACTAATTTTTTATTTAAAAATAGATTATTTTAATTCAAATTTTTTCCAAATATTAATTAAAAATGTAATAATGGTAAAAAAAATTCTGCGCAGGCACAATCATATTAAAACTTTTTTTAATTGTTTAAATTTCGTTCAGAACATAAAGTTTTGTTAAATATTTAAAAATGAAAAATAATATTTTACAAAATGGGGTGGGGGGGGGGGGGGGGGTGGGGGGGGATAATAATATATGAATTCCCTTGACTTTTTTCATGGGATTCACTCATTTAGTTTAGTACTTATACAGTTATTAGCATTACTGAGAATAAAGGATCTCAGCTCACATTGTGCCATCTGTCCACCTTTGCAGTGGATTATTTCAGGGTCTTTCCCCTTAAACACATCAGAGTCCCGTCTCTGCACACTCATCAGTCTCTGTGTCTCTGTTTGTAGTGGTGTGGCGTTGAGGCCGTGGTTAGGATGATATCAAGCTGATATAATGAGGCAGTTCCAGCTTCCCTCTCTGTTTCTCCTCTTCCGCTCTCAGATGATGTGGTTGTGGTTTTTGTAAAGAGGTCGCTGCTTCAGACGTTAGCTCAGAGCCCATTGTCCATCAGAGAGCCTGAGCAGATGTGGCAGCTTCCAGTATTTCACCTCTTTCTTAGTACTGCTTACACACACCCCGAAATGTTGAAAATTTAGCCCATGTGCTGATGAAGAGGAGTGCTGCTATACCTTTGTTCTCCTCTGGTGCCTGCAGCCTGGGTGAAGGAAATCTGACCGCTGCTTTGATCAGGGGAAAGCCTGGTTCTGGTGCGGGCTGCCTTGCGGTGGATCAGATCTAATTCTGACACGCTGTCCTACTGCTGGGTTTTGGGGGCTGTGTTTGTATGGAGAGGAGTGTGTCTCTTTTGTGTTCTAGCTGGATCATCATTTAGTGAATCATTGCTCTCGTTTCAAGCTGTGGAGACAGAGGCCCCTGCCAATACGCCATCACTCATTCAGGGCATGTGTGGTGTGAGCTGACCAGGTGATTTATGTTCTACCTCAGCAAAAACAACTGTTCCATTTGCATTTTATTCATTTCATATTGAGGCCAATATTTTTGGGTCATTTTGACCTGTTTTTGGGGTGCAGTAAATCTCCAGAAGCTGTTTTTGGTAACTGTTAACAAATTTTCAATATTATTTGACATTAGTATAGTTCTTCTGTGCCTCTGAAGATTGTTCTCTGAGAGCAGCAATGGAAAGACCATCCAGGTCTTAGACGGTTGTTCCTTTAACCTCATTCCTGCTCACTCAAGTCGCAAAGTGAAAGTTTACTCTGTGAGTATGTCTCATCTTGTCGCATTTTTGTAGAAATCCCAGTTGTGTTCGGTTCTCTTGGCTCTAACCGCATCCTCAGCACCACCGCTGCTGCTTGGGCTGTTCTCAAATCAGATTAACCATCTCCATTTTCCACTCGTGTGCAAGAGCCTCGTTTCTGCACTCAGTCACCCCCTCAGAAAAATCTATGAGGTCTTTCATTTATTATTATTCTCCATCTGGAACTACTTTATCATTGATAGGTACATTGTATGCTTTTGTGAATATGCAGTTCTTCCAAAAACAATATTTGTTTATTTGTTTATGCACCTTTTGCGATGAAAAGCACTGGCAGAAGTGGTGGTTAATGAAGTATGGGAGTACTGGGGCGTCACACACAACTTTGATGCAAATTTAGATATTATCTATTTGACGTTTCACATATCATTGGGAATATACTTTTTGTCTGAGCCAAAGGTCCCATCATTGTTTGTTAAAGTGTAGCATTAGTTTACAGGTGTTTTTGAGGATTATGTGGATAATAGGTGTGTTTAACAGTAGGTGGGATGGTGTGACACTATTGAGGGGGTCGGTTGACTGTAAGGGTCACAGAAAGAGACTGACCCGGCTCTGCAGACTTCTGTCGTCCTGTGTTTGGCTTGGCTTGGTCCAGAGCAGATCGATGATCTGTAAAGTGGATTTGTTATTGCCTTGTTTGCTTTGGCAGATCTTGAAAGCGTCCGGCTGATTACAGTCCCAGATGTCATTGCACACATTACCGCTCAGCGTTACTCCTTCTAAAGGCTGTTTTCTTTTTCCTTTCAGGCTGCCTTGCTTCCGACATTTTATTTGCATTCATACATGTCTATGCACACTTGACTGCTTATCCAGTTTAACCATTCAGGTTTTGTTTAAAAAATCTAATTTTAAGGTGCTTAGCATTGATTATGTTGCAAGTCCTTGACCCTTTGTAGTTCAGGGTGAGTCTCTCTATTTGAGTATTTTCAAATTCACATACATAATTTTAGATGACGCCCTCTCCTTTAATGTAGTAATGGACTTTTATAATACATTTATGTATTTTATCTTTACATAACATTCTACAGATAAAAGACAGGTTTAATTGACCACACATAATGTTAGCTGTATCACTGTCAAATGGATTTGACTAGCTTTTAGTATAATTTTTTTTTTTATTAATGTTACTATTTTTTTATTAATATTATTTATCCAAACTATTCATTATTTAATTAATATACATGACTAATATAATTATCTATATTCATTGTTCTAAAATCAACACTTTTTTAAAAGTTTTAAAAAGGGAAAAAAAATCTTCTTTTTTTTATCCATTCAACTTAGTGATTTGAAACATGATTGTCTGTCGGAATCAGATCAATGTCTTTAAATTATAACATGTTACAAATCTTTGGTAATTTATGATTGTACATATACTTCAATTACTATAATTATATCTGTGATTTTGCTCAAAAGTTGTATTTCGAACAGTAGTCCATGATTAGTTCCAAGTGAAGCTGCCTTAGAAAATGTCAAGCATGCTAAAGTGGTTCACTTGTATGTGTGTGTTTGTGTTTATTGTAACTGGTTGTGTTACAGAATCCCGTCCGTCCTGACCATAAACACACTGCATAAATCTTCTCTTCAGTTAGCAGCTGTGAAAGTGTCAAGCAGATCTGTTTGTATTACCAGCAAAAATATATACTTTTTATAAGTCTTATAAGTCCTTTGCCGTTTTAGTTATCCTAAAATAGTTGGATTTTTAGATTACTGGTTTAAGCCGGTCTTGCTGGAGACACTGGACTCCCAAATGAGGAGATTTGAGACAAGTTGGTGAAGTCCTGTTTGTCCGTTTGGAACGGTGCGCTGTGGCTGGGATAAGCAGCTTTAAAGGAATGGAAGGAGAGAATGAGTGAAGTCCCAGGTGGATGGCTGGATCTGGCTACAATCACCATATCAGATGCTCCTCAGTGGCCAGCAACTCACAGTCCTAAACTCACTGACTGATGAGACTTCACTTACCACTTCTGTCTCTCCAATAAGATTACTTCCACTTAAGAGGGTTTAAACTTGACGGTGGAGAGGAAATATAATGGTGACTGCACAGTCTGTGTAATAACCCGAAAACGCTCAGATTAAAGACACATTAGGCTGTGATTTCTCATTATCAAATGGGATTGTGACAGATTGCACCATGTCCAAATGAAAATCCTCTCCGCTTACTCTTTTTGCTGCCAAAATGGGCCATGACCTCTTCCTGGACCCTGGGGACTGCAGGCTGGCTGCTGGGTCGATCGTTTGGCAGTACGGGTGGTGCTTTCCCTGTATGGCCCTCGAGTCTGGAGATCAGGGCTGTTATTACTGTGGGGAGGCTCTGGTTCACGCTGCCACATCAGAACGTGGCGGTCCGGTGCTCGCCTCCACTAAACCTATAATTGAACTTTCGGCACGGTGCAGGAAGTGTTTGTAAGTGATTATAAGCAATATGTTTCTCTAAATCAGGCCTTTAATTAGCTCCACAGCTTTTTGCTGCTTCAATTGCTACAGGTTTTTTTAGTCCGTTTTTTTTATGGTAAGGGTAAAGTTCTCGCCCTTTGAATAACAATGATAAGGTTTGTATCACTCCGCCATCCAATGAGAGAGAAAAGTGAGACCGCTTTACTCATAGGCCAATGTCAACAGCTGCCTTTAAAACCATCCTCATCACTCTTAAACAGTCATTCATAACCAGGTAAAGGATAGTTCACTTAGGGAAAATTCTGTCATCAGTTACTCACCCTCAAGTTGTTCCAAACCTGTATTATTATTGTTTTCTTCTTCTTTTTTTTTGAAGAATGTCTGTAACCAAACTGTTGATTAGCCCCATTGACTTACATAGTGTTTTTCCCATACCATGGCAATCAATGGGGCCCATCAACTGTTTAGTTATTGACATTTTTCAAAATATCTTCTTTTGTGGTACGCAGAAGAAATAAGATTAATAACTAGCTGTTATTAGCTATTTCGTCATCGCTTAATCAATCAGGTTTAAGAGCTTGAGTTACAGTATCAGTTTTATAAATACAACGTATAAAGATCTTTCCAAACATTATCTGATTTAACCTTGTAGTCGGCCACTGGTCTGTCATTGAAGAGGAGAATCCATGGTCCTCAGACCTGGTGGCCAATCAGGCCATTGTTCCAGTCAGGTGTAACAGTGGCTCTAATCAATCAGATCACTTTCTCCCGTAGTGCGGCCTCTGTGGTGCACATCACCAGTCTGATAGATAATGCCATCTGACAAGGCCAGGGCCCTGAGGACGTGTCTGTGTGAGGGGGGGAACTCTAAAGCGCTAACCTCCCATCTCACAGCCAGCTGAGACCTCTGTCCTCTGCTCGTCTTCACACTCTCTCTCTCTCTCTTTCTCTCTCTCTTTCTCTCTCTCTCTCTTTCTCTCTCTCTCTCTCTCTCTCTCTCTCTCTCTCTCTCTCTCTCTCTCTCTCTCTCTCTCTCTCTCTCTCTCTCTCTCTCTCTCTCTTTCTCTCTCTCTCTCTCTCTCTCTCTCTCTCTCTCTCTCTCTCTCTCTCTCTCTCTCTCTCTCTCTCTCTCTCTCTCTCTCTCTCTCTCTCTCTCTCTCTCTCTCTCTAGTTCTCTCTCCTCCCCCAGTGGTGGACATGAAACAAATTGTTGGCCGTGCGATTCTAACTTAGTTAGCTGGACAAACGCAGGAATCACCGTCGCCATGTCTGTCTGAGTGTCCTTCCTCATCACAAATGAGATCACGAAGCCCCCCGAGTGCCCTGAACATGACTTCTTATTGCTGCTTGCATGAGAATATCTAAATAACGTTCTGCTATTTATTCATCGTGCACTAAAGCAACAGTAAACAGAATGCAGCGTGAGTTTATGTTTGTGCTGGGTCATTTCCTGACTGAAAGTGTGAACTATCAAGACCCTCGGAAACGCAAACACTGTAAATAAATGCTGCCAAAGAGAGAAAAAGAGACAGATGCTCATCTTCGTTTTGGACTTGTTGCATGGAATGAAAATGCTTGGCTTTAAAAAGTATTTGAACATTTAAGTTAAATGTGTAATGTGTAAATGTGTTTCATTGCATTGTATGACAAAATATTAAACCACGTGACAACTATTTTAATGAAGGAGCACAAACACACTTTAAACTCAAGATACATATTTCACAATGCTCAAACATGCATTTTAGTCCTGGACTAGGCTTAAGCCTTGTCTATGAAACCGGGCAGTATTGTTCAAAAGACTTCACTTCATACATCCACTTAAAATCACCCGATAGTTAAAAGTATTGAGTTAGTTAGTTGAATTAGTTTTTTTTTTTTTTAAAGAAGCCTCTTGGTTAGATATTTTATTATCTAATGCAATGACATTTCTACGTTCTAAAATGTCCAGAAGGTTCCATATACTTTCTGAAGCCACTGTACTCTTTTCTACACAAATCAGTCTCTGGATATAGGGATAATAAAATACTTTTGCTAAATATAATTAATTTACTAGTACCGATATATATATATATATATATATATATATATATATATATATATATATAATTTGGTATATATATATGGTAATTTGTTTTCTAAATACATTTCAAATCAAACACTTAAATCTAAAATCAATCCTTTTAAATGCTATCCCTTTAAAAGTCAATTTAGGCATCACAAAGTGTAATCCGTAACTGTTTAATGTAGAAAATACAATTTTGTATGAGTGCCAAGTCCTTTCTATTTATGTCATGGACATGTTCCTGTAGTCAGACCAGATGTAACAGGAATGTTACATTTTAAATTTATTGCATTAACCTAATGCACTTTATTTGTGCATCTTCATTACTCTGAGGTATTAGAAGTATGTGTGTGTGAGACTGAGAGAGTGAGTACAGGTGTGTGTTTGTGTTATGTGGGGATTAAAGCCATGTCCATCCGTCAACTGCGGGCTGGCAGTCTCAGGCGGTGCGTGGGCTCAGGTTTCCGCCGGCAACAGCGGTCTGATGGATGGGGTCTGCTGGGATGGGCGGTATTGTGATTAATGTGGATACTCACCCCTAGCGCCAGATTTTACGCTTCTCTCATAGATCTGAGGCACAAGTTCACATCTACACACACAGTATGCTTTGACGACATGCTGTCTGTCTGTCTGCCTGCCTGACTGTCTATTTGTCTGTCGTTTGATAGTTTGTTCAACAGGCTAGTTGTTCTTTGTTCATTTGATCATGTGTTCATTCGATCATTCGGCCTATAAACCTTCTAAATTGTGTCTTTGTCAATCCTTTGTCTTCACAAGCTTTGCTTTTGAAAGTTACATGAATTTCTTTAAATCAGTTAATTAAAATTTTACCTCGTTACAAATTCAAATTGCAATTCTGCAGTGTTTGATTCAAATTTAGTAAAATTTAGACATTCATTTCCAAATAGTGCACAACCCTGGTGTGTGCGATTGGTTATTTTTATAACTAGTTGTTTTATGAACAGCTGAGTTGGAACAATTAATTTTACAAGTCTGAGCACATCCATAACTGATTCTCTGAAAGTATCTTTCAATATTGCAATTTGCCCACTGGGATTACCTACAAGCCTTTGCCATGCACAGGTTACCTTAAGCTTAAATTTAAAGTACTGTGTCTGTTGTTCCTTTGACTAAGGTTTGATTGTGTTTTGAGTGCTGATTGTTGAGTCAGGCCATGGCATCATGTTTTGTTCTTAGTTCGGTGCGGCCCCGTAGGGTTTGGCTCCGGCAAGCACAGGAGGGGCTCGATATGTTCCAGCCTGTCAGGGAAATGAATGCACTCAAGTAGCTGTGAAACACATTAGCTTCTCAGCATAAACAAGACGTCTGCCTCATTAAGTTACAGCGTAATACAATACTCTTCCATATCAATTAGGCGTCCCTGCCACTTTGGCTCATGGAAAACGGCTTCTCGCTCGTTCGCTCTCCATCATTAGGCCACGTTCTGTTTACACGGACTCCATCCGTTTCATTTATTAGAAAAGCATCGGGACACACCTAATATGTGATTGCTGTTTAACCGAGAAGCATATATTACGCTAATGTGCCGCACTCCGGTGTGAGTGGTGAAAGACTCGACCAATCAACGCTCGGATGTTTGCGTGCGTATGTGTATGAACCCTGTCGAACAGGGCCATGGGAGTGCGCACTCTCGCCCGAGCTGTCAGAAAGCTAACCAGTTTGTCAGCAAACACACCCTGCAGGGTCTGCTCTGCGTCAAGCGTATCATTCTCCTTTAATCATTGCTGGGGCCGCGCCGCTCTTCATTATTAACGTGGTCCCAAGGCCCCCAATTTGAAGCAAAGGAACGAGAAAAGAGAAACACACAGCAGTGTTGTCCCAAGCGAGGTCGCACACGTTTCTGCCCTCGTTTATTTCCCGGACAGCAAGCGAGAACCGCAGAGGCTGGAGCAGCTATGCTGTTCGCTAATGCTGACGTTTGATGTTGAGTTATGGGGTTCTGAGGGCTTCTGAGAGCAACTAATGAGAAGAGTGGCTTGAACTTGGAAATGGAGGTGGATGGGACAAGTTCAGCAGCCCCACTTCTGCCAGGAATCACTCTTATGGAAGGTAAAAGGTGAAGTGGACCCTATATAAACCAGTGGGTTTGATACTAATGATACCCTTACCAATCACAACACCCCCTATTGCTTTAATCATCAATGCAATGGATCCTTTCTACATTAGCAAGACACACACAGCACCTGTGTACTCACATATGGGCTTGTGAAAGCTGCTGTATGTTTTTGTAATCTGACACTGGTTTAAACACACATGTATATCCACACTCAGTAGTGATATATTCATTTATATATACTTTATAATCTATACTTCAGGGCATTGATTTCTAGTGTTGTATCTCAGGTCTCCTTTACATGTGGCATTACCATGCATTTCACCCAGATATTTTTTTAGCCAAATTGATTTACATTCCCTCCAACACATTTCAAGTGTAATCAGATGGAGAAGAATGCATTGACTACCATTCTTTTTTGTGTGGGATGGCAATGCTTAACTTTCAGCATCATTACTCCAGTCTTAAGTGTCACACGATCCTTCAGAAATCAGTCTAATATGCTGATTTTCTGCTCAAGTAACATTTATTATGATCATCAATGTTGAAAACAGTTGTACAAGTTCTTATTTTTGATCCACTTCACTCGCTTGTCACCAAAAGTGCATGTTAATGCCAGATGTACTAGTTGGGTTTTTGTCTTCCTGTTTCTGCACATTCTCTATCCCATCTCTCAGCTGAATGAATAGGTGTTTTGAAACCATATATAATTAAAGGAGGAGAATACAAAGGGCAGAGCATATGAATACATAAAGACATAGGCTTCTCTTAATCTATTAAAGGTGTTTAGGTGCCCAGGCAGGTTTTTCTAATCCAGATGGGCTCAATGGGGACATTCTGATCCAGGGCTATGATGATTTCACAGCCCTTTTGTGAAGACAACAGGTCATCATAACTCTTAGTGGCATTATCACAGATTTAACCTTGCTTTTTTTATCCCCCTGCTGCAGGAAGAGCCGTTTCACACCCATGGAATGAATAAAGCTGTTTTTATGAATAGGAGACACAATGTCTCTGAATACACTTTCACACTGACAATTTAAGGAGCTGCAGCCGGTGCCACACACGATGTGTTGCTCTCTTCGCTATTAAAGGTTTAAGGCTAATTGTCAGACGGCGCTCTGTTTGCCTAAGTTTGCCGACCTGGCTTTTGAGCGGGGTGGAGAGTGCCGTGGCTTGAGTGAGCCAGAATCCATTGTGTGAAAGAGAGCGTAAAAGCCCGGCGAAGGTATTGATGGGATTACTCACACTCTCACAGCTAAAGAGCGAGAGTGAAAAGAGAGAGTGAGGGAGTAAATGATTTAAAAGGCAGTGTAATGTAATGAGAAAGGGGGCCTTGGAGGTGCGGGAAAAACTTCCTTATGGCCATCTATCTGACTGCTAATCCTCAGAGCTTACATCTACATTAACACTCACACATCTCTTCTAAACACTTCTGGCAGCTTTTGGGTCTGTATCGCTCTAGCTGTGGTGTGCTCGTCTGCAGCACTGTCAGTCTGGCTTTTAGGAGCTGTGGATGCTGTGTGTGTGTATACCGGTGGCACTTTAAAGTGGTTTCTGATTGAGAGCCAGTGAAAGCAGGGTACACAGAGGAGCTGGAGGGCATGGAAATAAAGCCGGCACGAGTGCCCAGTGTCACTGTTATCAGGAGAATTGGATGGCTTGATCTCTTCGAGGAGGACACTCACTCGAGCAAGGCCATAATCAGCTGATAATAAAGTTTACTTGACTAACCACAGCTGCACTCTGGCCATGCTACTTTCCTACCAAAATTTTGGTAATCGATTTTAGTAGTTGTTAGTTTTCTTATTGAATATACTATTAAAGGGATAGTTCACCCAAACATTTTGTCATCATTTACTCACCTTCATGTTGTTCCAAACCTGAGGGTTTAATAACCAGACAGTTGACGGTAGCCATTGACTTCCATAGCAGAAAAAAAAAACTATTGAAGTCAATGGCTACTGTCAACTGTCTGGTTACCAACATTCTTCAAAATATTTTCTTTTGTGTTCAACAAAAGAAAAAAAACTCATACAGGTTTGGAACAACATGAGGGTGAGTAAATTATGACAGAATTTTCATTTTGGGGGAAAATATCCCTTAAAACACATTTCTTTTTTTATTTCTTTTTTTATTATTATTTTATTTTAAAAGTTGTCTTTTACTTTGAAGTTATTAAGTCATCACCAAAATTGTAGTAGTTCATTTTAGTAGTAGCGGTAATACCAATTACATATATACTATTAAACGTTTTATTTTTTATTTTTTTTATTTTTTATTTTGAAGTCAGCTTTTACTTTTAAGTAAAGTTTGTGTAGTGTGTAAGAAGTGCATTCACCTTAGAAAAACCAAGAGTGTTTTTGATTGTTTGATCGTGGTTAGCACACATGCTCCAAAACATAAAGTATGTAGATCATGTGGGCACTTCCTGTTTCTGATCCACCTGTCTCTCCCTATCATTTCCTGTCCTCTCTCTACCTCTTATAAATAAAAGTGGCAAAAGGCCAAAAAATGTGTAGGTCTTCTCGGCAGAGGCTGTCTGAGCAGATGCCCCCTTGGACAAATGACAACCCGGGATTTACACACTGCCCATTTTCCATCAGAAGGTTGTTTGTTTTTCGATACAAGTGACCAACATTACACAAGTCTAACACACTTTCCTAGGGATAATTGCTTGTTAGCTCAATTTCACTTATGGCCCCTTAATAAAACCTAATTGAATTAGTCCCACCTTTGCTGTTCTTTTAGGTGTTTACACTTCTCTGGTGCCCCTTGTAGCCCAGAAACAGGATAATGTGTGTCCCCTGCATGCTTCAGTAAACCTGTTGTAACTCAAGGCTGTCAAGTGAATGTTCTCACTAAATAAAGAAAATCTAAAAAACTAGATAAGTAGTCCTGTGGTCGCAAACATCTAGGAGACCACTATTCAACACAGGTTTTATGATGATAAAAACATGTTGTTTTTTTCCTCCTTCCTGTTAAATGTTAACATCATGTCCTCATACCTCAGTGGTTAAGACAGAATTTTCAAGTGAAGAATTAAAAGCGTGAGGAACAAGCGTGGATCTACGTGGGTCAGCTCAGGCATTTTGTCTTACCCGGTACCTGCGGCAGGCTTTTTATTATTGAATTGGTGAGGCTGAGCTCTGACGGGTGTGAATAATGTGGAATGTGGGCTGTGGAGGCTGTCAGCCATTCTGATGAAGAGATCTTCCCTATTGGTGAGAATGAACTTCTGACCCCACATCCTCTGTGCCGTTCCCCTTCAGCTGTTGTACTGCTTTAAAAAACGCTCACAGAGGTGCGCTCTCCAGTCTCCCAAACTCGTTTAAAAGTGCATTATGTGACTTTCAATAGTTCAATGACCCTGACAAGTTGCTGACCAGTAGCTGATGCATCAAAATTTAGGTCAATTTCTTTTTTATTATTTTTTTTAAGGAAGGACACAATAAAGTGTGTCACGGTACACACACACACACACACACACACACACATATATATATATATATGTATATATATACTGTATATAGTATGTAGTATCTTGGAGACATCCAGAGCCATTGGTTGTAGCAGCGTGTGCGGTGGACACTCCCACTCGTCCTGCAGGAAGTTGCTTTGATGGCAGGCCTGTTGACTCTGGCGATTTCAGTGCTTTGAGGAGTCAATGGCAGACACAGGACAAACAGCTTTTTATGAAGTGGTATGAAGTTATCTGCTGTCTGTGAGTCTGGCCGGGCTGGTGTTTTACAGCAGATAACTGCAGGCCTCTTGCCTCCATATCAGCTCTGCGCCACCGGCCGCCTGCGCTCCTCTCTTCGCCGCACATTAGCGCCTGTCAGTGGCCTCGAGTGTGGCTGAGGGTTTGCAGGGGAGGCCAGACAAGGCCAGATAACCGTTGGCCTGCAGATCAAAGGGTCTCCCTACAGGCCGTTCAGATAAAGCAGCTATATTTCATGCAGCAGGTATCTGTTATAGAAAGACACCCCGGTAATGCCACTGTCTAAAATGTAGCATCATGGGAGACAGACAAATCATGGGAGACTGTGTCCTTCTGACCCCCCTCCTTATACAATATCTATTTTATTGGCCTAGGTGCTTATTGCTGGAAAAAAAAAATGAGCCCAGTGTTTTTGTTTGAAGTCATATTGGCCCACAGTGGTGTTTTTCAGGGGTCAGTCATTTCCTCTTCGCTCTCCCTGTCAGAGGAAGGCAGAAGGACTCGGCTGGGGCTTAGCTGCTATGTGTGCCAGATGAAACACAGATATCTGTTTATGACCTCCGAGTTACACCAGTATGGCCATAGACACTTTTCAGGTTCATTATGTATGACCTCAGACTTACAGAATTGTTTTCAAGCCAGCATGATGTTATTCTTAACAATTTGCTAAAATCATCATAGATATTATACAGTAAAGGACAGAAAAATCATAAAGGACAGAAAAAATGCAGTTTGCAGTGATAAAATTATCTTGTAATGAGCTTTAATGCAGTGTGAATCAAAATGTTGAACTGTTGTTCTCTATCGGTTTTCTCTGGCAGGCATGTTTGACCGCAGCGTCACCCTGCTGGAGGTGTGTGGCAGCTGGCCTGAGAGTTTCGGACTGCGTCACATGTCCTCTGTGGAAGCAACGGAAGAGGGCCTGAAGGAGAGGCTGGCAGATGCAATGTCTGAGTCGCCCAGCAGAGACATTGTAGGCTCTGGGACAGGTGAGCAAATACACTCTCACTAATGATAGGGGTGCACTAATGCAAGACATATAGGGAGGAACAAAAAATATTTTTTGTTGTTGTTGTAAAGTATGTTTTGCAAGAGAATTCTATTTAGAATAGTATTAGTCTTTCAAATGTTCCCATTTAATTAAATGCGTTATTGTCTATTATTTGCGATTATTTGTGCAATTTACAAGCAATTTCTGAGTAAAAGTTATTTTTGCACAATTTTTTTTCCCAGTGTAGGCAATGAATGTAAGATAACATACCCTTAAAAGCAACAGTTAACGTCAATGATTTAAAAGGATATTTCATGCAAAAAAAATTATTTAATCAAAACCTGTATGACTCACAAAAAATAAGATTTTTTGAATGATGTTTGAATAACTGTTCAAATAATGAAAGTCATATTTTCTCAAAATATCTTAATAAAGGTAAGTCTGAAATGATATTATGTATTTGAAAGAAGAACTTTGAATATGTTATGATAACTCAGATATTAGTTTTCCTTTTCATTTGTTCTTCTCATTAGTAGCTCATTAAGTTCAAAGGCAAACTAACTCCCTTGGAAGGGTAAAGTGGTAAACCCTATTTTGTTCGATTTGCTCTTGCTAATACCTCCAGTGACAATGTGAATCAGTTACTGATCCTCAATCCTGTTTGAATTACGCTGAGATAAGAATATGTCCTGGCGTATTTACGTGATTTCTTATACAGATCTTGGAAAAGACACATTTCAGAGGTTTTACAATAACAAATTAGGTCATTCACATTGAGGGAGAGACAGAGCGAAATGAGGAGGGAAATTGCCACTCTTGACAATCCAAATGTTTAACTCATTTAGGAAGCTGCTGCTCTCCGGCCCTCCCCCCCGTCTGAACAAGACCTTCTTTGATATCTGGGGAAGATGGAGGTTGGATCCTGGACGCCGCTGCTTGGAGCAGCGAGGTCACAAGGCCCTAATGCATTTAGCATCGACTGGCCCTCTCTCGTAGCGCGTCTATTAGGCACTAATTTGATTTGTACCTATTCATTTGCAGTCCCTGCAGCAGCACCGAGTTGGCCTTCTCCATAATTGGTTCTGTCTCTATTTTTGCATCATTAGATTAAGCCCGACTCCCGGACACTTGTAGTCTGCGCTTGTCCGTCCATTTATACAGCCTAATGTAACACAAAATTCATTACTGATCACATTACTCTCAACTTTTGGCCCCACGGGCTGGCGGATGAACGTAACGTTAAGCATCTCCTGAAGCAGGAAACCCAGAGTACGGACGAAAAATGGATTGCGGCGAGAGGCTCTAAATAAGCAGCATGGTGGTGGGGGACAGGGTGCTGGAGCCTCTGATGAGCACTAGCCATTGGTTATGTCAGTCTGTGTCTTTTTCACCCAGACGTCCGGTTGCAGTTAAGAATCAGTGCCAGACATTAAGAGATCAAGCCATTCCCATTTGGGTCTTTGTTGAAGGTACTGCCTAATGTGACATTAAGTGCTGGGAGTAACGGCCGAATATTGGTAATTACCCTATAGTCATCCAAAGTACCCTCTTCATTTGTTGTCATGTGTTGTGTCTGGGTTGTGTCTAGATGGCGACTCTTGTTCTGTGAAAAGTCTTGCAAGATTCATGTGCAACATAATACAGTGTGTTTATATCTCGACTAAATTTGACGGTGTGAAAGAATGTTATGAATTTGTTGATTTTAATGGACATGGTACATCTCAAGAAAAAACGGAGGATTTGTGAAGGCAACGTGACCAAAAGTTAAGAAAATTGTATCAAATTGGCATCAAATTTTCAAATGTGAAAATTTTGAAACACACGTTTTTTAAAAGAAGTATCCTCACTGAGGCTGCTTTTATATGATCAAAAATACTGTAAACACATTAATATTGTAAAATATTATTACATTTTAAAATAATTTATTTTTATTTTAATGTTTTTAAAATATAATTTATTCCTGTGACAGCATTTTCATCATCCAGTACTCCAGTCTCCAGTATCACATGATCCTTCAGAAATCATTCTAAGAAGCTGATTTTCTGGTAGCTGATCATTATTATTTGTAATGCTATTTTATTGATTTATTCATTGGTCTCTAAACTCCCCAGACCCCAGTTTGAAAACCCCTACTCTAGTATGTAAGTGCCATAACACTATTCTTACACTTTTCACAGAATAAAGTTTGCCATCATGACATGACTTTTTGGCTGATGGGTGAATTATCTGATCGGTTGTAAAGCAGTGTGGGATTGTGTTGTTGAGTTGTGAGTGAGCCAGTGCATCTGTATGTAATGCCTGACCAGCTTTCTTTATAGCTGTGGGACGCCCCATTTAAGAAGGCAGGTTCAGCCCAGGAGCTTCTTTGAAGGGTCCAAAGCAGATGGTTCAACACTTAGCATCTCCTCACGCACAGGCACTTCTTCAGAAGAGCATTGTAGCATCAGGGGACATCTCTGACTCTTCTTCTTCTTTATCAGTCGCTAACTACTTCTCCATGTTTCATTCCATCCATCCACTTCCTCCAGTCCTCGATTTTCCCACTCTTGCCTGGCTGACCATCGATGAAATTGGGAATTTTCATTGCGAGCTGGGAATTTCTTCCCATGCAGGTGATATGGAGTGAATCCAAGACTCCCCATTTACCGTAACACAAGGCTCCTTACCTAACAGAATGGAATGTAAAAGAAAACTCTTGAAATCTTATAATTAGATTTCAGCCAGCGGCATAAAGTTGCAAATTAGATTTTTCTCATTGGTGCGAACCCAACGTAAATTCCATTTAAGCAGGGGGAAGTGGACAGGGCTCAACCCTGTAAGCCGCGGCTGCCCTCCCCACACCACCGCTGCCAGTGTTTACTGAGGTTACACTCAGGGATTATGTCTCTGTCATACCTCATTACCCAAGCTGCCCCCAAAAACACATTTATATCTATTTCCCTGTTAAGCCTACAGCACTGTGAGCAACCCCATCGGCCTTACAGAGCTCTAAGAAAGTAGTACTGATGTAGACATGACTCTTAAAAATTTAATAATGCTAATATCTTGTCTGCCTTTAAACGAAATGCTGCAGCAAAAGTTTTCTTTTACGTTTGATTTATTTTAGATTAATTTGGTTCACTGTTTGAAAAATGATTCACAGATTCATTTGATTCTTTGTGCACACTTTTTTGGGGAAATATTTAGTATACTGCAGTTATTTAAATTAGAGTTTTAATTAAAATTAGTGTTTCAAGTTAAATGTTTTTACCCTAACTGAGACTCCCATTGTTCCCAGTAATGTAGTCATGACTTGTAATGTATTTTTTTTATTTATACCTTTATTTAACCAGGAGGTCCCATTGAGATTCAGAATCTCTTTTACAAGAGAGACCTGGCCAAGGTAGCAGCCAAATCACAACAAATAGATACATAACAAACACCAATTTACATTTTCATGTTTAAAGGAGTACAAAAAGAACACAAAAAGACTCCTAAGAAAAACAAGAATATGTCTCCATCACAATACTCGTTACAGTAGTTTTAAATTCATTAAAGGACATAAGGGTTTCTAACCTTAGCTCTTTTTGTAGATTAATCCACCCCCAAGGTGCTAAATAAGAGAAAGCAGTTCTTCCCAATTCGGTTGTAACTCGTGGCACGTTAAAAAGCAACCACTTTGAAGAGCGTAGCTGATAGAGGAGGTTACAGAGGTACAGTGGAAGTTTGCCAAGTATAGCTTTATAAATAAAGAAATACCAGTGCTGTTGTCTACGAATTTTAAGTGATGTCCAACCAACTAAATTATAAAGAATGCAGTGATGGGTAAGGGACTTTGTATTTGTTATAAATCGTAGTGATGCATGGTAAACTGAATCAACATGACGCAAGATGGAAGATGCAGCATGTATGTACAATATATCTCCATAATCAGTTACAGACAGAAAAGTAGCTTCCACAAGTTTCTTCTTAGCAACTTTCTTCTTAGTATATATCAATGCTGATATGGTGTATTTGCTGCTCCGTTGATTTAGACATATGAAAGCATGCTTGTTTGTTCTGTATGGCAGTGTGAAAGTTGAAAGGACTACCCTTTATTCTCTACTGAACCAAATATATGTGTTCTTTTAAAATGATTAAGGCCGATGGGTTTTTGTGCTCTTGACGGAGATCCCACAATAGCTTCATTGTGAAGAGGATGTTAGCGACAGCTCTCAAGCACCCTCTCTTTCTTTCTTCTTTTTCATCTTCATCCTTGAATATTCAGTTCTACCCTCAGGGCACATCTTTACTGTCAAAGCGAAACACGTACATACACTGTGGAAAATAGCATAAATCCACACACAAAGACACTCTTTCTTGACTGTAGTAGAACTGCTTTCATTTATGAATATCTAGTCACAAGCTACAGTTTCGAAGTAGCCTCCCAACACTGTCATGCACTCTAAAGCTTCATTACAGAAGCATTTACATGCCTTCCGCTTAAAACAGTCATGCATGGAAGCTGGTGAAAGAAAGAACACATTTACGTGAGCATGGTTTTCCCAACATAAACGCACATACATGCTGTGACCACCACTGAGCCGGCTGAACTGTGACCGGCTGAACTTATGATGATTAGAGCTTTCGTCACAAAACTAGGAACAATGCTCTTACATCCGCCAGTAACACTCGTCTGTACATACTTCTCCAATGGCCAGACACTCCAGGGCGCCAAAAATCCTTTCGATTGGCTGTTAGCACTCGTGAAAGAAGCAGGATGTTTGTTTTCCAACCTCTCCAAAGTCATCAAAACATTCATAATTTACTATTTTAGCCATTGCACACTAGTTGTCATAATTTAAGTTTATAAAATTCTCAGGTTCTGTTTGAACTGGCTTTATGGTTGAGTTAATTATCTGACCAGGGATGGGTTATTAGTCGACTCTCACGCACAGAAATCCACAGAAAGTTCCAAAAGATTGGGATGACGTCATTAATAAAGTCTGCAAGCACTCGCGGTTTAGTTTATTTAATATTTTGGCTAATTTGATTATATGTTCAGATATTAATAGAATGTAGTATTCTCAGCTCAAGCATTTTTACTCTTTTAATTAATTCTGCCGAAGTCAGCTGATTTTCCACCCTTAAATCAGTGCAGAAATCTGAGTGTCTCCCTGCTGACTGACTAAGCTGATCTTTTAAGCTTTATGTTGAACTTAATGTAAATTTAAATGTTTGTGCTAATTTATTGATAATATATATTGAGATATATTAGTCTTGATTGAGAATTAGGAATGAACATGAATCAAACAGGCTTTGAGTTGGTGATATACAACAGGTATATTTGCATGTCATTATTCCAGGTACTGTAATGGAATATAGCTGATTATCCCAGTGTTCATTGGTGTAGATCCACACCGGCTTACTGAAAAAACCCTAGTGTTTGCTTACCTTGTTAATGACAGTAATATTCCCTGTTTAAATTGGACTAAATCACAAGTATTTTTTTGCCAAATCGTTCGCTATTATCAGAGAAACCGTTCCATATCTTAATGTCACGGCTCATTTTAATGTGGCACGATAACCATCCCTGGATCAACAAGACACAGCTGAAAGCACAGCAGCCCAGTCACTCGCCGTGCAAAGGACTTAGTTTGCGCTAATCAATCATCCGCCACCTATATGCAGTGCACGGACGATAGATTGCATAAACAAGCCCAGCGCTAATCTGGGTCTGCTCAATCTCCTGCCAAACCAGAATTCCTCAGTGGAAGTGTGCTGGACCATGAAGTTGCGCTGAAAGACTGTAGCCTAGGTAGAACTGTATAGCTGCTCTGAAATGCCTGGTGCATGTGAGTTTGGTAAGTGTTCCTGCTCCAAAATACATCCATATGTCATTTAAATCTTACTTATATTTGATCTACCCCTTTTTAAACTGCCTCTCTTCCAGCACACTCTTCCAGGGCAGGCGTGATCATAGGAATATTAGGTCCATTTTTTTTCCTCCCTTCAGCACTCACCCATTCATCCCATGGTCAGTCTCTTCAGTTCAACCAAGGGTTTGAGAGTAATGTGTAGTGACAGGGTGAGACGATGAAGAAGAGTTCCAGCATTCAGAGACTCTCTTTCTCTCTCCGCCCCAATCCGTCAGTGACACATTGGGCCTGGATATCATTTTAGCATTTATCACCTGCTTTTTTTTCTCCTTACTGTTCTTCTAGCCTACAAACTAGTTGCTGAGACAGTAAAGAAAGGGACAGAAGCTGGGACTGAAGGTAGAAACTGAAGCTTGCAGTAAATGGGCTTTTTGTGGGATTTTCTGAGACTGCACTTAACAGCTCGCTCAAGGGAGCTACAGTCAGAAAATAGTGCCTCGGAAAGAAATGAGAGAGAAAGAAAGCGAGACAGCTGAGGGGGTGGAATGAGCACTTTTAAAAGATGTTCCAGGATGTCTAGACATGGTGTTGGTGAAACATGACGAAAGCATCAGGCATTTGAGAACGCCGCAAATGGAAGCAAGAGGCAGGTGTCGGGGAGACATGCTGCGTGTCAGGCCTGCTCAGAGCTGCAATTCCACAGCTGATCCGCACTCGTAAGGCATTTACTGTGTTTAGCCTCTCAAGAGTATGAAGAAGAGTTCATTATTCAATACCACATTTACCTTCCTCTTTTCTTTCTTCTCTCCTTTCTCGCAAACTCTCCCTTCCTCTCCTTTCACATCTACACGTGTGCTGTATATATATCAGTAAAAGAGGTTGCATGAATTAGTGATAGAGGACATAATGGAGGGGTTTCTTGAAGGTGCAGCTGAAAGGCGTTACAGCGCTAACGTTCCGCACCGATATGAGATCACTGACCTGACTGCAGCACTTTCCAGGAAAGTGAAAAGAGGAGAGATGACGTGAAGCAAGTGAGGGAGGGAGAGTGTGACTGTCGCTGCCTGTGCCGCTACCTCCCTTTCACACACACACACACACACACACACACAGTGCTCTAATGGCCTCACACTTAGAAAAGCACTCACACACGCCTCTCTCAGTGCTGTGAATAAACATTGTCTCTCTTTCTTCCTCTTGAGGCGTTCCGGCATTTTCAGGTGATCGTGCCCTCAAAGAGGACAACATCATTTAGCACTATTATTTAATTGCTTAGTGATGATCTGACTAATGCAAAGCAAAATGGCAATTATGCAAAGCAGAAAGGGCATTGCTGTTTATTTTCTAATGTGTTTGTGGCTGGTAGATGAAAGCTCAGATTTAAAGCGCCGTCGTCCGGTGTGGTGTTGGTGAGCTTGACGAGCAAGTGAGTGAGCAATGGTGCTTTTCACTGAAAGACCAGCTGAGTGCAGGATTCCTCCTTGGGTTACAGGGCTTTAGTGAACCTCACTCCATCAAAGTGCGTGTGCGTGTGCATGCGCGTGTGCGTGCGCGCGCGTGTGTGTGTGTGTGTGTGTGTGTGTGTGTGTGTGTGTGTGTGTGTGTGTGTGTGTGTGTGTGTGTGTGTGTGTGTGTGTGTGTGTGTGTGTGTGTGTGTGTGTACTGGCCCCACATCTCAAGATGCTTGGCATGGCGTACACGGCCGTCATGCTGACCGTGCCCATCAATCAAAGAGACATAAAGCAATATGGACAGCAATTAAATCAACTAATTGAATCAAAACTCAAATTAAGCCACCAGTCTGAGTGGTTTGTAATTGTAAATGGCATGAGCCTTCCATCCCACTGGCTCAAATTTGAGACCTGCGCCTTAAGCAACTATTTAACCAATTACTCTGCTTGCAGTAATAGACCTTCTTAATGCTGGCAGAATCTGAGTGATTTTGTTTGACTTGGGTTTTTATTCAGAGGCTGTGGTCTACTTGTGGCCCGTGCAATAAATTAAGAATCAGTCGTGTTTATCTTAATGGATTTTGGCCACATTTTGCCCATATAGCACATTTGAAAAGTTTGCTATCACTGTATACTATTCAGATCCAGTTCAAATAAACCAATTGGATTACAAAAGAAGTCGTTTGAAAGTCATTAGTGGTGTTGCTAAGGCAAGCGTCCCTATAAAGTGCGCACCCACATTTTCAGCTCGACTGCCCCGGAAGTGTTTTCCCCTTTCATTTTTTCCATAGAGATTCTTCATGAGTTCTAAGGCATGAACCAAGCCAACCAGCTCCAAGGTGAGCCACAACAGTACAAACTTTGATTTGAAAATAAAAAAAAACATAACAAAAATGTTTTACTGTAATGAGGGAAATACAATCCCATAAGCACTGTAAATTCAGAAAATGCCAATCAAAAGTTTGGCGTTATAATTTTTTTGAATAAATAAAATTAAGTTTTAATTATTTTTTTATTTAGCATGGATGCATTAATTTGATTAAAAGTGACATTTATAATGGTAAAATACATTTTTAATGGAAGATATTTTTAATTGAAATAAATGCTGTTTTTTGTAAACTTTCTATTCATCAAATAATCCTGTAAAAAAACATATCATGGTTTCCACAAAAATATTAAGCAACGCAACTGTTTTCAACATTGATAATAATAATAATATGAAATATTTAGCAGGAAAGCAGGATATAAGAATGGTTTCTGAAGGATCATGTGACACTGAAGACTGGAGTAATGATGCTAAAATATTCAGCTTTGCCATCACAGAAATTTAATTGTAATATAAATCAACAATATTACTGTTTTAATTATAAGAGACTTCATTCAAAAACATTACTACCCAAACTTTTAATTGGCATGTTCAAATAAAAATCAATGTAAAACAGTAAAAGTAAAATCTAGTTTATATTTGTAGAAATAGCTTGAGCCCCTGTTGTATTAGACACAGCAGACGTTAGCATCATGTGTCCAAGAACAACGTTTCCTCTCACATTTTCTCTTGCTCTTCCGACTCATCCGTCACCTTCGCATTATTTCAGTGAAAGCAAGGAAAGGAAAGAGTATATCTGAGAAGAAAAAATGAATCATTTAAACCTATAAGTGTATGTGTGGAGAGTCATTCACACCTCTGTGGTAATGCTACACTAGAGCCTGGTTGAGTTCTGACATTACATGGAGGAACATGAATATGCTTTCATTTCAACACGCACTAAACTCACCGTGTTCTAGTTAGAAACACGGCAGCAAAGTGAGATCTGAGAGTGTGGTCGTGTTCATAAATGTGATTAATTTTTTAGGACTGTATGTTTTATCATTCATAACTCATATTGCTGTAGTCTACACTCACTAGATTTCTTTCTGAAAAAAAATTATTGCTAGTTGCTATGGCGTTGCTAGGCCGTTGTTAGAGTAGTTGATAGTAATGAAAAGCACTTTCTGTGAAATGATCATGAAGTGAAAGAGTTTGTTTGGTCTGTCTTGCGTTTAGCCTCCGGGCCGTCTGCATGCAGAGAGAGGATGTCTGATCCCTCACACGCATCACTGTGGCCTCCACCAATAACTCAGCTCTGGTTCTAATGAGTAAATGAGAAATGTGCCCTTGCTGGAGGATGGTATGTGCCAGGGCAGCAGAGGTTACAGTAGGTTTTCATTATATGTAATTGAAAGCACAATGGAGGCCAGCCACCTTTACCTGTACCGCTCTTGAAAGTTTATTCTGTATTACCGTGAAATATGGAGACTATCACATGTGAGCTGGGCTGAATGATAGAACTTCTTGCCTTCCGTCCTCTCTGATAGGGTCTTGTCAGTTCGGCACTGGACTTTGCTTCCAGTCCGGAAAGGGTCACTCACACACACGTGACTATTAATAGCCCAGACAGAATGAGTAAACTGGATACAGGATGAGGTCCTGTCAGAGTAACAGTGTCCCATACACACTCACAATGCCCCTCAGCTGCTAATGCACACCTTTTTATGAGGATGGCTCTCTTAATGGCAGCTTTACATTTGAGTGATAATCTAAGAGGGACTGTGAAATAACTAAATAACTATAAACTTATCAACTCTGTGTGTGTGTGCGTGCGTGCGTGCGTGCGTGCGTGCGTGCGTGCGTGTGTGTGTGCGCACCAGAATGTTTCTGTAAAAACATAGTATTTATGGATTTCTTTTTGTGCTCAATGGGGAATCCTAGTTATGATTGAGTACATTGAGTACAGACATTTGCAATGTCTGATTGGAGTTCAGAACAGAATTGTTTTTATAATTTGATTTTATTCTTAATGATAATAATTCTGATTTATTATTATTTTACACAGTCATATTATAACTGTTGTTATAATAATAATTATAATAATAATAATAATTCATTATTGTCATTGTTATTATTATCCAAATAATTTACAGTTTTATACACATACACACACACACACACACACACACACACACACACACACACACACACACACACACACACACACACACACATATATATACATATTGGACCTGGGTACATTTTCCATCACACTTGATACATTTTTTAGAAGTGCATTGTGGGTGTTGAAGTATTTAGCATCTAAGTCTTTAGCAGAATTTTCTTAAGGGAATGTGAGGCTTAAGGGAATGTGAGGGGTGGCAACACCAAAGACAGCAAGCATTCAATCATCCATACTTAATCTGTACTTTAATTAAAAACAAAATATAGCCACAAATGTCAATCGTCGGGGTCCAAGCACCAATGGCCCCTTGTGAATGATTAGCGATCCAATTGAAATGTATCTTATGATGTTGTTTGATTCAAGTTGGAAAAGTCCTTCTTGAATCTTCACTGAGAGTTAGTTTAATGGAACAGCCAACAGCAACACACAAGTGTCAAGAAGGGCAACTGGATTTCTTTTTCTACTTCCTCTTACTGTTAGATTAAAAGAGAAAAAAAATAATATATATTTTTTTACTGTCTTAAGACCGTATTTTTAATGGACAGCAATATATTTTACCATGTCGGACAACTTGAAAAAATAGTTTTATTGGGGTCTGTTAAAGTTAAATAAACATTTAATGATCTGTAAGCATTCCACAATTTCTGTATACACTAATTATATAAAACTATACTGACAGTATATCATAGTTCATACAAATTAACTAGATAAATGCATTTATTTCCATTCAAATGGATGGAAACTGATAGAAAAACAATAGGCTAAAAATATTCCCTATCCAGTGGCTTCCTCTAGTGGACAACATTTACATGACAGCCTTCGTTTTTCAGTTGAAATGGCTGATAGTTTAGAATTTGCAGTTAGCGTCATAAATTCATTAGGGGTCCAATTCACCTTTGGCGCTTGAACCCCTAATAACAAAACATCAATATCCAGGGCACCAAGACACTGTCTATAAAACACTTCAACACATTCTAAACGAGCTTGTTAGAGTATCATCTCAAGAAAAGTTTAGAAATATTATGCAGTCTACTCGGAAGATATAAAAATCACGTTTTAGTGCTTCAAGTTTAAGATCAACAAAGTCACTTTAATCACTTTAAACAAAAGGAGACTTAAGACTTCTCATGCTTCTTAACAGATGTCTGTAAGTGGGCATTACAGAAGTTCACCCCGAACACCCTATTGACCATATACAGTCATTTCAATTTTCAACCCCCATTGCGAATCAGGTTTATTGGCAACATTTATATACTTTCAGCTCATTGCAATGAACAAATCAAACAAAAGTAATTGAGCTCAACACAACAAATGTTTCAAGTGGTTTCCCCAAATTCAACTGAAAATGCAACTTTTAATGACTTCTGCAGTATCTTCAACCCCCTGAATAGAATCCCTGGTGTTGTCTCAAGCACTCCAGACGCAACTAATCAAGGGCTTCATTAGGTGGACCAGGTGTGCTTGAGCTAGAACACATCTGAACCACAAGAGACCACATAGAAACCGCCTAGCAACACTTGAGCGACAACCCAGAACACCCAACTTTTTTGAATATCTATGTAATTATTTTACATTTCAAGAAAGGTTTGTCTTTCTAGTTAAGATTCCTACGTAACTCTGCTATTAGTTTCTGTGATTGGAATCTTGTTATTGGTTTAAGTGTATTAAGTCGGATAAAATGGAATCTTGTTATTGGTTTAAGTGTATTAAGTCGGATGGCAAATATATCTATGATGACTATCAGGACGGGATTTGATTTCTCTAATTTTCTGATTCATGAATAAATGGAAAAACTATTGAACTGGTTTTGATTCACCAAAAATAACCTGTTCATATGAGAGTCACCTGTTGCCTATACAGAGCGCGAGCAACCATGTAGAAGATCTATTTATGTCATCACATTTAAAGCATAGCTGCTATAATATGGTACACAAAACACTGGTTAGATTAATATTTTATACTGGGATAAATCTGGAGTGGCACCGCGGCAATAGTTTTTCTTAGGGTTGCCACCCCGGTAGATCCGCCCCTGCTCCACTCGCCCGTACACATGCATTTATCATGTCAGGCACAGAAACATGACCTGGAGAGAAGATTGACAAGAGACTGCTAATCAACTGCAGCTGCGTTACGCTACGATTAAAGTGCAAACAAGAAACTGAACTCTTAAAGGGTGAACATCAGAGTAAGTTACACCCTCTGTCCCATTTACCCCTGCCGCCCCCCTCTCTCTTATTTTGGGGTCACAAATTGGGTCCACTCTCTCATTGGCATTTACACTGGCACAGCAGTCTGATGAAGGGCTCTTTTTGTGCTTTGATCCTGTTGGTTTCCATCTAATGATCATCTGACTCCTCCTCAATGAGCTGCGCTCAAGCCGCATGTTCTCTGTCACCGAGTTGTGTTCTGCCCTGAGTGAGTCTAATGTGTAAGAATGCGCTGGTTACCCACAGCAAACAGCGTTCTAGGGTCTAGAAATGTCTGTGCCACGCTGGACTGGTGTTTACTGCCTGTTTGATCATATTGGAGCCTGGTTTCTGGGGACCAGGCACTCGTGGTGCAGCCGCAGGGGCCCCACAGCGATCTGACATGCCTGCAGTGATGCAGAGAGAGGGAATGGAAACAGACAGAATTTCACAATATGTGTAAATGGTAAATGGACTGCATTTATATAGCGCTTTGACAGACCCAATGGCCACCAAAGCGCTTTACATATTGCCTCACATTCACCCATTCACACACCGGCGGTGTAATCTACATATAGTCAAGGAAAGAGTTTTAGGGGTTAGAGTTTATTAGTGTTTCATATAAAAGAGAAGGCTGCTGGTAGATATATCATCATCATCATCATCATCATCATCAAAGCTTTATTAAGGACACACATGGTCCAAAATACAAACAGTAACAGAACACAAATAATAACAGACAAATACAAACAAAACAAAAAGTTAATAGAAGATAGAAAGTATATGTATATGTTTTACAACTTGTGACTCAAACAATCATATGTATCATGTATGATATTAAGTAGCTGTTTTTGTACTACTGGTTGTATTTATCTATTATAATTTATTATTTATAATTTTATAGACTTAATTTTATAGACTTTTGTTTTATTCCATAAAAAAAATCGAAATACACTTACAATTAAATACTTTACAAATTATTAGTATTCTATATAATTATGCTATTAAAGTATTTAATTTACTGGATTATACTGTAAATTAAATATTTACATTTACTGAATTATAAAAATAAAAAAAAATCACACATTTTATAGATATATAGTTCCAGTGAAAACAAGAAAATGGTGAAGTTGCTCATACCCTGATACAAGATTCTGGTCATACTCCTGTACTCCATACACAGGGTGATGTCATTATTTACTCTGCACTAAGGCCAAGAGCACAGTTTCCAGCGGAAACTTATCACTGCCGGCTCTCTGCCTTACATGCAGATTCACAAACAAACACACACCGCCTGCGGTCCACAACAGTACATTTGTCCGGTGCAGGTGTGGGCCCTGACCATCTGTGCCCTGCCTGTAATTAGTACAGCGCTGCGTGGCATCATTTAACCGGTGTTTATTTGCTCCGAGTGGTGCGTATGCCCACATGATGCGAGCGGGTTTGGGCTCTGCCACACTGTGTGCCTGTGCTATCTGCTGGGCACACGAGGAAAAGCAGAGTCACCGTCTCTTCCCTGGCACACTTTAGCTTTGAGCCTGTAGAACAGGATTTACGAGCACCTGTCTCAGGGGTATGTGCACCAAAGCAAACAAACAGCTCCTCTCCTCCCCCACGAGCGCAAATCATCAGGGGGAATGTGGCCACCCAGTCCCTGCTATCATTTTAGCACCGTACAGTGTGTGTGTTTGAGATGTTCTGCATACACACCAGATAAAAACTGAAAAATTATGGACACGGCCATTCTGCCTCTGATGTATGTTCAAAACACTGCATATATCTCAGTGGTTATGAGTCCCTGCTGTCGGTGACTGTGTATACGATAGACAAACTTTAACAACATGTAACATCCGCAACATATACAATACAAATCATGCTGATAATAACACTCTCCACAAGGTGCCCAAACACAGTATTTGTCCTTTATATCCACAAATATTTAGGGCCCTAGCACCTCATGGAATTGCTCTGTTTGTTATTTATTATATATATATATTTTTTTTTTTATCATTTATTTCTATTTACAAATTTCCATTTTTGTTTTTGATTCAGATTATTTATTTATTTATTTATTGTTTTTTTCCCCATTTGATCACACACTTTCGCCATCTATTAAAATGTCTTATAATATATGGTTTTATTATTGATAGCATTGTATCTCTCTCTCTCTCTCTCTCTCTCTCTCTCTCTCTCTCTCTCTCTCTCTCTCTCTCTCTTTCTAGCAGCTTGTTTTGAGAAGTGTGCAAATTACAGTGACCTATATGTAGGTTTTTTCAGGCCACAATCTGTAAGCTGCACCATAACTAAACATTAACTGATATTAAAGATAATTTAAACAAATGCAAAGTGTCTTTTTTTAGATATATTTGTAATATGTACTTTTTTAAATCAAGTCATAATGGCAATATTCAATCCAATGATGATTCTAATGAAACCTGTTGCTATGGTTACTTCCTCAGGGGAAGATTATTTATCTTTGTGAGTATTTTATAATTACATATTTTTAATAGATCAAAAATACAATAAAACAGTAATATTGTGAAATATTATTATAATTTACAAGAAGTGTATTTTCAGCATCATTACTCAAGTCTTTGTGTCACGTGATCCTTCTAATTATAATATATAAATATAAATCATTCTAATTGGCTGATTTGCTGCTCAAGAAACATTTATTTGTATTATCAATGTTGAAAGCAGTTGTGTTCCTTAATATTTTTGTAAAAAACAAACTATCACTTTTGTACAATTTCGCCCGTTTGTTCATTGTATTTCATTATCCGCTTTAACTTAATCACAACATGTTTTTCTTTATTATATAATGATCATTTTCCCAAGATTCTTACAGTTCTGTCATTGTTCTGAAATCTGAAGCATTGTTCCGCTCATGAACCACCATGTTCCTCGCTGCTTTGCAAACACTGCATTTATTTTTAATAGAACAACTTTAAACTGAACAACTACAAGTAACTTGTGGTATCTGTGTATTTATTTAACTAAATTCTACTAAATTGACGCTCTTAAGATTAACACACCTTTTACAGTAATCAATGAATCACTTAAAATCTTTCCTGTCACCAAACACTGCAATGTTCCTGCATAACAGCGTGAGTCATGTTCATGTTGTTATTTGCTTCATCTCTCTCTCTCTCTCTCTCTCTCTCTCTGTTTTGAATGCAGCAGAGCTGCAGAGGGAGGGAAGCATCGAGACTCTCAGCAATAGTTCTGGCTCCACCAGTGGCAGCATTCCCCGGAACTTCGAGGGCTACCGATCCCCTCTCCCCACCAATGAAAGCCAGCCCCTCAGCCTTTACCCCACTGCATTCCCCTGAAACCAGCCGTCCCGCCCAAGGAAACCTCTCTGTCGCCTTTGGACAATCTTGACAGCACAACCACAACACATCACCCCATGAGAGAAGACACTCTCTCTCTCCCTCAGTGTGTTTTCATAGCATCCTGCTCCGCTATATCTTTTCTCTATTCTTTGAAACGTGGATTTTCCTTTAATCAAACTTGGCATGCAGGAAAGCCCTGTTAATGAGGCCCGGAGTTAACATCCTTTGTCATTCA
Source organism: Meda fulgida (assembly GCA_030578275.1). Classification (NCBI taxonomy): domain Eukaryota; kingdom Metazoa; phylum Chordata; class Actinopteri; order Cypriniformes; family Leuciscidae; genus Meda; species Meda fulgida. The sequence continues at coordinate 18,229,259 of CM060630.1, read as the reverse complement.
CTTCCCTTGTAGATTCATTTCAATGCAGAGACTGAGACTGAGTGTACGTATATATTAACCTTGATGGGTCGGATGTACCTTAGAAGGGATTGTTGCCGCTTTTCTCAAAGACGTGTCATATTACCAATATCATTATCAAAAGAAACTTCCAGTGCGTATCTTTACTGAGGGTGTGTGTGTGATAGAAAGTGTGTGTTCATTAGATAGGTGTGCTGATTACCTCTCAGTAGTTGAGTTTAGGTTTGAGCTTATAAAGCGTTATGCTGATTTTTTTCCGATCAACACATGCTATCATTAGACAAATAAGTTTTAGTAGACATACTGTAGTTAAGATTTGAATTGATTTGAATTGTATAGGTAATTCAAATTGGTTATGTTTACAATTTATTCTTGTGTTACATTATTGTGTTTATTCCGCACATTTTTTCTGTATATTTGATTTGATTGTTTTTAACCAAAGTCCGTTTCTTGGACTTCTTCTTGGCTTTATAAATTCAGTGGATTCAAATTATTCAGATAACTTTCAATTTATGGGTAAATGTGAAATCTATTGATTCTTTCAAAAGGGACGTTTTTTTGCCAATGCTTCCGCGTTTGATTGGCTTTATAGGATGTGTGCGAGTCTGATATTTATCGAGGATCCACAGCGAGTTTCATTCAGCTCAGGTGATATAGACACTACCCAAATAAAAAAACAACAAAAAAAGAGGTTCCATTGTTATCATCATTATCATCAATATGTTATTTTGTATTAGCTTGTTTATGTAACTATTTTAAATTGCTCTGTTTGAAGAATTTATTTTAAGTTGCTTGACTGGATGTAAAATGTTACACACACTCAACTATTGATAATTACCAATTAAACTGATATGAGAACTGTGAATAAATGGTCCTAATCATCAGCTTTTCAAAAAGCTTAAAGAGCTGCTGTTGGCTGAAAGTAGCCGGAGAGGAAACATGATGGGGTTATTCAGCTTAATTCATAATGGCATTCAAGTTGGCATGACTTTCAATCTCAATGCAGTGCACATGCTTTGTATGGACTACAATATTTTTTTGTAATAATTCTTGCGTAATGTTATATTGAAATAGGAATTTATGCAAGTGAATTGAACTTCTATACATCTTCTATACATTTGTGTGTTTGCTTAATACAGTATGCATTTTGACTTTCACAGTTATTTTCCCTTGTTAACTTACCTTACTTTCTCCTGGATATATTTGTTATACAAAAACAATAAATGCATTTAAATGACGATATTCAAATCTGGGCTGGAGTCTACAAATCTCAATCACTGCTTTTGTTTAGAGAACTGTTTTTTCTCATCATGAATCAAGTCCACAGGCTTCAGGACACGGGCTGAGATTTCCTCCGCCGCTGCTTTAATTGCATGCATGTAAGCTTTGTTTCGTGATATTATAATGAAAGGTGTATTTGCATTTAGTTGCATTTTCCAGCACCAGCTGTGTGCTGTAAAAATTCATCAGGAATTTATCAACATTATAAATATTTGAGATAGGTAACAATATATAATAACAGATGTCGTTTTCTTTAATAACACGATTCTTTTATTATACACATTAACCTGATGCCCAGAGGACAGACAAAACCACTAACAAAGTCGTTGTGTCATCACAGTGATCTTTATTGTGCGGAGTCAGACAAGCAGAGATATATTGCATGCAAGGAAGCAAGAGGTAATTTTTTCCACTATTACTACTGAACTCTTAATCCTCACCAGCATCTTCAGGTGTCTTCTCAACACTCCCACCTTACACACACAATCACACAGTGAAACACACAGTGTCTCGAAGGCGCCGTGAAGCAGTCATCTAGATGTGTGGAGGACGGTGACAGAGCTTCACACTCTCCATCAGAGAAGGTCAGTCCTCGTTTCTTTCTGTCTCCCTCCAGACCGCCAGTGCCACCTTATCACCGGAGCGACAGCCTATAAATACCAACAGAAGATAGCCGGCATTTCAGTGAGGAGTGTCAGAGGCTTCCTCCTCTCTGCGGGGTCAGGAGGCTGCTGTGTAAATTAGTACATTTAGTTGAAGAAGCTTTAATCTATGAACAGTCTGCCGTTTAGTCGCTGTGGCACTGATACACAATCTACCAGCGTCAATCTGTCTAGGCTGGTTGGCAATTCATGTAAGATTTTGTGGCTGTTTGTTCCAAAACACTCCCCCACAATCCATGTATCCCAATGGGAACGGTCTCCATTCAGTAACGGGCTGTTTTCTGGAACGGCTGCTGGTCTTTCCCCCCTTCGGAGGTTGTTCATCTCTTAACTACTATTTGAACGAATGTGACTGCTCCTCCAGAAAACATAAGATGTCTTTAAGGGAATAAAAGTAGAGAAAACTATGAAGTATCTCAACCACCTTAGAATAAAGTATTTTACTGTATACTTTCACTGTTTTCTTGTAGGCATTTTTCTTGACGTCAAACTTGTTTTTCATCTTCTATATCCATGAAGATATGTTTGGCCTACCACCCGTCTTGTTTTTCCAACTTATCCTTACAAAAAAACACATTTTGATTGAAAAATAATATATAGAAATGAAAGCTGATATTTTGTACTAGCTATTTTGATTATTGTATTCTCATGATGAATGTTTTTAAATTTGAGAGGATCTGTTGATTTAAAAAGACATCAACCTTGTTAATGTTCTAATTTAAAAACTTCATTCATATGCACCAATCAGGTAAGTGTCTCCTTTTTTCTTTTCTGTTATTAGTAGGGGAAAAGCTTAAATACACAACCCTGTTACTACAATTTTGTACAATATTGAAATATAGAAATTAATTTATAAATCTCTAATAACTTGTTAGTGTTATGATCTTAAGAACACAAGTTTTACATTAAACTGTCAATCCTGTTACTTTTTACTATCCATTTAACCAGCACTAAAATGTTTTAGATCACTCATTACCATAGAATGTTCTTTAATAAATTCACATTAGCCTACAAATCCCTTTTTAAAATGAAAAAGGCGGCATTTCGTGAAATAAACTCATGACAATCTATCTGCGCGGGTTTTGAGTCTAACGAGGGAGCTAAAGTGTTTTCCATATAATTGCTATATGAGCCCATTTACGACTTAGATATGTATATACAAAATAAATACTTAAATACTAATAAATAACATGTTGATTGGAAGTTGTCTGTTGCCTTCCCGTAAGCCGTAGCGCACTTTTGTAATCGCTTTGTAATATGTTATTTGTCAATCAGACGAGACGTGTAGTCTATAAAGCACTCATCTCTTTAACTGTTTGAGAGACAGTAAACTGAATAATGACTGACAGCTCCTGGGAGATTTAAAAGGGTCAGTGTTGACATTAATGTGTGACATACACACACACACTTTTTTTCAATTAGCTGCTGAATAGCCTCGATTAGATCAACTTATCTTCAGGATCCCCACACCTGGACGCGCATCTCATCAAGTCCTAATCGAAACATGGGCGTCTGAATGCTATGACTTACTGCTAACAGATACAGTAAGAACAATCTGTCTTTATCTTAGAGTCCTTCTCAATGAATAGCGCCGGATTGATTGTGAAATGGTCGTTGTTTTATATTACTGATGACCCCCCCCCCCCCCCCCCCTCCTAATTTACTGTCCTAATACAATGACAAGCTAACTTTCCTATTTTTAAACTTTCATGAGCAATCTGAAGAAAAACATTATTTAGTAGCTATTTTAGGGAAAGTGTAAAGTATATTTAACAACATTAAATACAAAGTCGGAAAAACATTACGTGCATGAAAATAATATTGAAACTATGCTATGTGAATATTTTGACACTGCTCTAGACATTTCTGACTGGAGGTAATAAAATGACTTGAAATGCATAAGACTATAGCCTAATTTACAAGTGTTCGTTTGAAAGTAAAAAACGTGATCTGCTTATTGTGACTTGATATAGGGCTAATCACCAATGAGTAAAGTAAAGGTCGACTGAACCGATTCAAGAACAACGATACTTAGATGTGCGTGACATTAAAAAGAGCACAAAAAAAAACACCACATTTCCTACTACTGTATTAAAATAACAGGATAACTCCACGTGCCACAAAAGGAAAATAGATGAACATTTAACGAATAATACGTCTAATTTCATTTCCCTCGTGTTTAATAATACTATTTAAAAAACACATGGCTGATTATTAAAACTACTGTGTGGAACTGTGTGCTCAATGTAAAAAATAAACTAAAATTGTTTAATAAATATTTGTTGGTGCCAAAGTTCAAATCAGCATTTCACTTTTCAGTTGAAACATCAAGTAAAAAGAAAGAATTTGTTATTAAAAGTTAATTGAACGGAATAAAAGATGTCAAACATGATGAAAAGAGTTTAGATCACCCTTGTTAAACCACTACATCAATTTAGGAGGTAATGCAATTTTTATCAACCACAAATAACTCTACAAGTTAAAATTCACAAAAGGGTAAAACACTTGTGTTTAGACGGAACACGAGGCTCGGTCGCTGAAGGGGAAATGATGGGTTCAGCATCACACAACACAAAAGCTCAGGGGACCGAGAAAGTCCAGTGTGTGTGTTCGTGTGATCATAAAGGAAACAAATATGTCACTGATTTTACTTACTATTAGCTACAGTATGCCATTTAGATATGTAACATTGCTGTTCACGAAGCCTGATATGCTTCATGGCTAATTAATAAGTATATAGCCTACTCAATATATGGCTGTATCGAATGAAAGGTTATTGCTTTTACTACAAAAGCATAACACAGAGCCTGTTATTATTTTCAGGGTCTCTGGATGTAGGCTACTAATGTTTGGGAAATTGCGAAACAATTAAAAATGTGTCATAGGCTACACGATTTAGTATAAAATAACCGAACCGAGCTAGGCGTTCAGTGTGTTAAATTTATGCTTGGGGCAAAAAAAGTTGTTAAATGAAGATAAACTACCATAGTTTCCGAACTAGACCACATTTGAATGCTTGTTTTAGTCTCGGATGATGACACACGGCACAGTACGGGCTGCAGAAGCAGGTACACTGATTCCCTGAGGTCATTAGAGCGCCCCCACCTGTTACCTGAAAAAAGGTGTCACTTCAAATAATCGGCAGTCGAGATACGCCCAAGTCGATTTAAGCGTCATTTAGAAGCAGATTTAGTCATTTCGAGCGTGTTGGCAATTAGCACAATTTTATGAGGATTTTTTTCAAAGATTTCCTGATACTGGGCTACTGAATATTTACCAAAACATTAGATGAAATATTTACTATTCATTCCAAAAGTATAAAGCTATACCCAAATAATATATCTTGAATGTTTTGCAGCGATTGCTGGTTGTTGATCAGAGACCGGTGCATTTTCATGACCTCGAATCTTGCTTTTTCCTTTAATGCCTGACACCAGGTTTATCCGAACCTGTTAGCATCCTTACAGAAATGTCTTAATCACTATTATTATATTTCTTTATATTACTAACGGTGAACGCCAATATTCGCTCTTAAACGTATGTCATCTAAGTACTATCATAGGCTATAGCCTACATTAGGCCTACATTAAAACCATTTTGTTTTTGTATTAGCTAATAATTGTGAATTCAATTGTATAAAAAGGTTATGATCTATAGTAGGCCTAGGCTATCTAGAAACATATTCTCACAAATAGTAAAACCCACTTGTGATTCTCACATCTACAGTGATTCTCATTCATATAGCCTAGTTCATGTTGGGTTTTAAATCTCCTGAAATCAACAGGTTTGTGTGATTATTAGGGTAGGGCTAAGGTTTAGCATAGCATCACCTCGGAAAAAAACTAATAGAATAGTGCACGCAACATTCGGTATAGTTTCGGAATGTGCTTTTGTGGAGTATGTACTGTTGCCTATTTACTTTTAGGCATAAGGAGAGTGGAAGAGAAGAAGCAGAGCACCAGAGCTGTCTATAAAATAATTGTTTCTCATCTATCAGGTACATTATGTCGATGTGCAGAGGAGGTGCGGCTGACTCGGTTGGGTGATACAAAATGCGCTATATACGAAAAGCAAATTGTACGATTTGGCCAAATAAGCGCGAGCATATCAAATACACTGTCCTAATGCAAAAGAGGAGACAAGGGAACATGTATCCAGGGTGTTTGGATGGGTAGTAAGAATGGAGGAGAGAGAGCTGGACGGAAGGGAGGAAGAGAAGAGAGGGGGCTGCTAGCTGTTGCAGGCGCTGGGTATACATGTGACAAGGGGAAATATGAGGGACTTTGACAGGTCTTAAACGGTCTGGCGCCAAGGCCTCAGTCTACTGGCTAAATATAGCAGGAGAGATGATGCACAGAGATGATGAAAAGATGAAAAGAAGGAGCAACAATGTAAAAGCGTAAAAAAGAGCAACGGTCATTTAATGATTAGCCCTAGAGGATCATCTGGTTTCATATAGCCGGCTATGTGAAGGTATTGCAAAGGTTTGCGTTATCTTTTTGCAGGAACATATTCATTTCCTCAGAACCCTGGAAACACAATTAGACACATTGTCTTAACAGCGGACACCGTCTCAAGGACACAAAAGCTGACAGAAGCAGATCATGCATAAAAGTTTGGCATCCGGCTATTTTTAACTATGAAAATGTTCTCTGGTCGAAGCTTATGCACACAGACAACGCTCTGACACACCTTTAACCTTGTTTTTCATCATTACAATCATCCTTGGTTTTTCGACGCCTTGTAGTTTTGGCAGTAAACAGTGGCAGCGCCGTGAAAAGTTTTTCAGCATGAACGCTTTTTCAATTACGTGTGATAAAAACTCGGCGCATGATTACATTCTTGTCGGTTTAGATGTGTACAGCGGGGAAAATAAATCTGCCGTGATTGCAGAGACTTTGTTGATGTAATTACTTCCTTAAGTATATACATAGAAAACCATTACAATTTCCATGTGTGGTTAATCACTTCTCAATCCAAATCACTCTCTGTCGAAGCTCAGAGATCAACGACTATTGATTAGGCTCTAGCCTACTATTTCAACAACTTGCTGCAGGTAAAACACTTCACATACAAAACAAATATTTCATAAATAATATTTAATATTTACACCAAAGCATGTCGAATAACAGTGAAAACTGTTAAGTGTTTAGTGCTTGTTTAAGTGTCAGGAAAAGAAGTTCACTAAACCATATAGCATATTGATCATGCCAGTTTCTCCCCTAGAATGATTTCATGTTAAATATATCACAGTTTTTTTTTCATTCTTGTCAAATAGATGATTGTATTAATTAGATTTTATTTTATGAGATGTTATTTTATTTTATTCTCATCAGACGTGAGATCATGTAGGGCCTATGGCTGTTAATTTTAGCTTAAATAATGAAGATTTTATATCAGGAGAAAAAGTAGGCTTCTTATTTTCTTGTTTGTCATTTCGTTTGGCTATTTAGACATCTGTCATTATGAAAGCAGAAAAACGTTTTTTAATTCGCCTATAGCCTATATAGTCTAATATGTTATCGTAGCCTCATATTGAACACATTCGTAATAATTGATTAATTTTAATTTTATATTATGTTTAGGCTATATATTATTTTCACGACTTTCAAAAGAAAATTGTATCCTATTTGAATACCATACCTTTATTGTAGAGCGTGCATATCTCATAATTGAGTGTCAGTTTTAATAAATCCCGCCAGCAGTCTGTTCACTCGTGACTTCGGCAACAAGTGTCTGCCTACTTTGTGTCGGTTTCCTCTATGTATGGTGCGATTTAACTATTCTTATGCATAGTTATGGTGTAAATGTGACATTTAACTTCTCAATAAACAATAATGAAATTGCTAAATATTCTTATTATACTTTAATATTTAATACCCAGTTCGAAAACGCAATATAAAATAATTTTACAAAGGTTAATTTAGCTGTTTTAATGCCATTTTGACGTGAGTGGCAATCCGCAATATGCTCTTTAATGAAAATATATGCCCTCAAAACCACTTTATTCACTAAATACATTTAATCCACTTTTTCTTAAAAATGTTTGTTTTAGGCTATAGCCTGTAAACGTCGTCGCCGTTTTAAAAAACAGCTGCAAACACACGTTTCTGTTCAGCTGTTGAGAAATACACGCTGATTTTGTTTTAATTTCAGTATAATAAGCAATGTTTAATGACTCAATCAGGTCCTCTCTGGCGCAGTAGGGGTTAAACATGCAGCCTGTCATCGTGTTCTGCTGATTTGTATCGAAGTGTAAAGGTGACAACATTCCGCAACCGGTTGAATCCGTCCGCACAAAAACATTGATGCGTTTTGGAAATATTGGAACTATGTGAATGCGACATCTGAGTGAAAAGTACGTTGACAAGCTAACTTATAATGATCACAAGTCATTTGGAGACAAAGAAAGCAAGCGCAAGCCAAAAGTTTGGCGTAAATGCTAAAGGGATTGGAGTGCACTGTTAGAGGATTTTGGAGTAAATATGAACTGACAAGAGACGGTTCTTACTGCGGTACGTCAGCCGACTGGCGCCAAGCGGCTATCTAACAAACCCAATCCAAGTAAATCTAGAGTCCACGAGTGGAATTCTTAAAGGTATAGACAACACTCATGGCTTGACCCACTGCTGAAACTACAGGTCGAAAGTAGACGGTGAACCTATATAATGGTCTGGCTCTTGAGACGTAGCCTATAACTATGTTTTTTTAAATGTTTTTTTATTTATTTTATTTTAGAATATAGAGAAGCATATGCTTTTTTTTCCCGATCTCTTAAACATTCCAAGGAAGGAAAATCTGCGCACAGTAAAATATACATACATGTAGCCTACATATAAAACATTTACATTCACCAAACAGCTGTCTATGTAGCCTATCCTTTAGAAGATTAAAAGTTAACAACCGCAGATGCTTGTTAAGAGTTAACAGTTAAGAGTAATGCAGCACTCACCAAAATGATCTTTACATTGGTCTTTAGATTCCATCAACCCTCTTCCTCTTTCCTCAGCATAGCGCGTGGCTGTGCGCTTTGAATGACCCGGGGCAGAATTTAAAGCACCAATGTCCGGTTATTGGCTGCTGTTCCTCACATGAAGTCCGAGCACGATGACACACGCACAACGGACGGAAATAGTTATTCACCGAGTAACGAACAAGGTCCTTTGGCCATGAGTGTGCAGTGCTATAACAAAATACTCGCACGCGTCACTTTGACATGTAGGCTACAGCGAAAAGATAAACGCTATTTGCTGTGTTCCTTATGTTTTTATTGACTATTGCGAATAGTTATTCTCAATTTATAATGTTTTAAAATGTTTTACCAATGGAAAGCATATAACATTTTTGCGCTGATCCGTCATAACAATTTACACTTTTTTATTTACACGTCAGTAATCTTAATTCCTAGTTTTCTGTGTATCTGAGAGTGAGTTTTGTTCCTCGAACAAGGAGGCATCGTAATTATAAGCGTAAGCCGATGGAGGTGCAGTCTCCACCGGCTAAGCACTGAGGGCTGACCCGCCGCTTGGCTTGGAGACGGGGGTGGGATTTCCCGATCTTTTCTGTCATTGGTTAATATTTTATTCTGTTGACATGTTTTCTTACTGCTAATGCTTCCGACACCTTTTTGTCCACCCCCTCTTCTTGAGCCTGGCCGGAGCTGTCAAAACCACGCCTATGGAGGCCCACAATTGGTCCAGAAAGCGTAAAATCAGCAATCAAGGGGGCTTGGTTCATTAGTGCTGGGATCAGAGCAGGAAGGACATGTGAGATAGTTACAGTTGTACAGTGGACAGAGCAAGATCTAACCATTTCAACTCCGTGTCTGCGTAGAATGACTGCGCTTGGATGGACATCCGCATCGAAAGAGTAATCTTTTTTTGAGAGCAACTGTTGGAGAACAGGAATCCCCAAATCTCCTTCAAAGCGTCGCTGCGCTCACTTTGACTGATATTATTACGGGGACTTTGTGGAAACTAGCAGCTCCGGGAGTTAAAGTGGAAGATCCTTACCACTGTCTTTCCTCGCCTTTTCGCGATTCACATTTTGCCAAAATTGCCTTTGCTGCGCTTTTCCTTCCCGTAGTGAGACAATCTATCGTCTGGATACGCGCTCCTTTTTGTCAGAAAACACAACTAAATATATTTTTCACTACGATTGTTGGATGCACCGATGAGAGATCCAGTTTTTACAGGGACTGCGATGGCTTACCACCCTTTCCACGCTCACCGGCCGACCGACTTTCCTATGTCAGCTTTTCTCACGGCCGCGCAACCCTCCTTCTTCCCGGCGCTGACCTTGCCTCCCGGGGCTCTCACAAAGCCGATCCCGGACCATGCCCTGGTCGGAGCCGCGGAGGCAGGGCTCCATTCTGCTCTGAGTCACCATCATCAGGCAGCTCATCTTCGCAGTCTCAAGAGCCTGGAGCCAGAGGAAGAGGTTGAAGACGATCCAAAAGTCACACTGGAAGCGAAAGATCTATGGGACCAGTTCCACAAAATAGGAACAGAAATGGTTATTACGAAATCTGGCAGGTGAGTTCACAGTTGCTCTATTTTTAGTCTTTTGTTCCAGCGTTTATACGAGTGAATGGTAGGCTATGATGCACTCCCCGTCTCACATATATTTCGCCGTCTAATGCAGGGGTTAACAACAGAAAAAGATTGTTTCGTTCGATGGCTGTGTAGTTCAGCAGGCCCAGTAAATTCACTACTAAATCTCTGTTTTTTGCACATCACTCTCGTAAGTCATTTAACGTTTTGCACCCTGAACTGGCTGACCTAATTATTGTCAAAGAGACTGTAGAAATTAATGTCTTACTATTAGAACATGCGTTAGATTCATCTGCTTATTTGACTTATGAAAACGAAATGGTGAAAGTACAAGCGATGCGTACTCTGTGGCTAAGCAAAAGTAAAATAGCTGAGGCTTTATGCTGCTTAGGCTATATCAATATGAACAAATATTGACTCTCAAGGCACGGTGTGGCACAGTTAAATCATGCTTTAATTTATTTCGTGGTCTGCATAGATGTTCTGAGGTGACAATATTCTATGTAAATTTCTTGCCACTTTCGTCGGCGAGCTAAATTATCTGCAGCTGAGTGAAATGTACATATATATACCATTGTTTTATTTAATAAATCTAGTTAAGCTAAATAAAAAAGGCTTTGTTGTTGAAACGTTAAGCTTGCATTTGACCACATTTGCATAATAAAAAATATTTTAAAATTTTTTTTTCCTTATATAATAATATTTCCTTTTTTTCAGGAGAATGTTTCCACCTTTTAAAGTCCGCATTAATGGACTCGATAAAAAAGCCAAGTATATTCTATTAATGGATATTGTGGCTGCCGACGACTGCCGTTACAAGTTCCACAACTCTCGCTGGATGGTCGCGGGGAAGGCCGACCCGGAGATGCCAAAGCGAATGTATATACATCCGGATAGCCCAGCTACTGGGGAACAATGGATGGCTAAGCCTGTTGCTTTTCATAAACTGAAGTTAACCAACAACATTTCGGACAAACATGGATTTGTAAGTACCCCATTTTCTTCAAAAGCCATTTTTTTGTGTTTCGTGTATAGGCCTATTATAATTGTGTGTTGCTGTGTAATCTATAAATATAAATTTACTGCCATCTGTGGGTTGTAATGCTTATGATCGCAATGATTGTTCATGCTTACAATATCGCTGTTTATTTCTGAGTGGAGAGAATTATGAATGCTTGTAAATATAAAATGTACTTTCTTAAAATGTATTCGGCTGTACAATTATTTTCTGCCGTGACATTCGTTTTTTAATTTGTTTCGGCACGTTTATAAACCAGATATGGGGTTCAAGTCATAATTTTATTCGTTATGAATAATGATGGGATTGTCAGCTTGGTTATGTAATGTAAACACTTATCCTGAGGTTTTTTTCTTGGCCACTGTTACTTCTATTGTTTATGATAGGCGCAGAGCGCTATAACTTTTATGAGAGGGTGGAAGTGACCAAAAAAAATGAGGTCAAGGGAACGGGGGAGATCTTGAATCACGCTACAGTAAATGAGTTTACAAATAGTAACAGTGAAAGTGTATTTCGGGCTGTTTTGAGTGAGCGCAGCAACATATTGTATATAGGTAAAGCGACATGTGCAGTCTCTGATGTGTTAGTTTCAGTGAACAATGTTGAGACAGATGCAACGATGCTGAACAATACTCTATGTGAGCAGTCAAATACAGTGTGTGCCCTGCTCCCTTACGTGACTTGCAAACAAATCGACTTGAAACAAATGGAACATTTACATGCATGGCACAACCATTCTATATGGTCAAATAGAACATAGGTTAGCCTACATGTAGCCTATACCTGTGTAGCATCACATTTTGTTGTTGTAAACAAATTGCTTCCTTCAACTGTACAATTAAGAAACTCTTATTTTATTTAATTATTTCAGATTTGATTTGTGTTATAATGATAGCGCCACAAAAGAACTCATGTTGCATGTCTGCATGACTGGTTTCTGTCTACCTGCCACTGGCACAGGCCTGTTGTTTTGTTATGTAAGAACAATACTTCCACTATTACTAAATATATTATGCGGATTTATTGTCTCAAACGATTTTTAAATACTAATTATTTGAAAGTGATAATTATTGAGACCAGCACTAATGCCTTCCATTCCTCTTCTTCTTATTAGACCATCCTGAATTCAATGCATAAATACCAGCCCAGGTTCCATATTGTGAGAGCCAACGATATTCTGAAGCTCCCGTACAGCACTTTCAGGACATATGTCTTCCCCGAGACTGATTTTATTGCTGTCACAGCTTATCAAAACGACAAGGTATGTATATTTTGATTAGTTTAAGCATTCGTTCTCTGACCCTTATAGATGTGCACTAGGCCTAACATTACTATTCGTATTAATTTATTTATTTTACATATACTTGCGTTTGCATACTTTCTACAACGTTTGATGGGATTTAGCTACTGTTTACATCCTACGTTGACCTCATCAAGATGAGTAATAGTAGTAGTAATAGGCTATGTGGATGCAAAATTATATCTTTAAAACATTTCAAATTCCTCATGTGTCCAGTGCTACTTTCAGCTACTGCTCATGTTAATTGTCGTCTGTGTCCGAGGGGCCTGGTGAGCTTATCGGTATCGTAAAATTTATGACACAGTCACAATCGATTAGCAGGCACTTAAGCTCGCCGGTTTGTCCGGGAGCTACACTCGCTAGGCAGAGCAATCAAAGCGGGACAGTTTCTGAACGCAAAAAGTAGAGGCCATCTAGCTTAGCAAGCTATGAACTTTAAGGCCCTGGTTTCTCCTGAATTTACAGCCTACAGCGTCCAAATCACTTGGGCACAACGAAAATCGTTCTGTTACATCGCTTTGTATTTTCATGGAACTTGTAAAAACTGGCAATGATTCAAACCACACTATTAATTATTGATAGCAGGTCGGCGTCACTCATCTAGTTCGCCTCTCTTGTTCTCTCGGTTGTGCTGGAGAAAAACAATTTGACAAATGGGAAATGTTTATTCGTGGAATTTTCTCAGGGGGGTCGTGATTAGATATTTTTTCATTAAACATTTTTAATAATTAAATTATATCTCAGAAGTTGTCTGCGTAGCGTGTTTAACAGTGTTGAGATAATAACTGATCACATCACATATAAAGGCTTTTCTTTTTTATACATTTAAATTTTGTGTGAATAAGTTTACTATTATGAATTCGTGAAGCATAACACTGACAACAACACTACTGCGATGCATAATAAAGCCTATTATTACTAAACTGCTGCTAATCACCATTCACAAACAAATGATAGGCTATACATAATATAATATACACATTTATTTTTTCTTTGAATTCAGATAACACAACTGAAGATTGATAATAACCCCTTTGCCAAAGGCTTCAGAGACACAGGGAATGGAAGGAGGGAAAAAAGGTAGGTTTTACCTTTATAGTTCCCATCCATTGTTACGTAATGTAAATGGCCGAGGAACTGCAATCAACCCCTTGCAAAATCTTTATATTTCAAATAATTTTTTTATTAGATTTTTTACTGTGCACAGTGTGGATCAACTCAGGTCAAATTTCCTTGATTTATGACTATTTTTTATTGTGTGTGTTAAAGGAAACAACTGACCCTTCCATCATTACGCATGTATGAAGATCAATGTAAAGTGGACCGTGATGGCGCGGACTCTGATGCTTCCTCAAGCGAACCTACAACCGGCAGAGATGCTACTCATTCACCTGGACCCGTTTCCAGTCCACTTAGATTAAACCGGGGCAGCAGAGGTAAGTCTAAAACTATGAATAAATTATATTGCTATGCTTCACGATCACTGAGAGGAAACAAGCCTAAGTGTCGTATCATTTACAAGACGCTGTATTATGCCTTCAGCGTTTTTCAAGACTATTTTAATAATTGACAAAGTCATTTTAATAAAGCAATGTGATGATTTCCCAAACACGTTATAAGATGAAACAATGTGGCGCAACACATAGGCCCAAGCCCTGAACCAGGCTAAATTTCGTTAGAGGTCTGGGTGGAAAACTAAATAAAAAATGTCCAACTTTTTTTTTTTAAATGGATAATTATTTCTATTTCATCGCATTTATTTGTATTGGTCTCATATTGTACAAGAGCTAGCCTACTACATATTAATTCAGCAATAAATAAAAAAAGTGTGTACAAAATGGGGAAAAAATCGTTAGCCTTGTGTTTATGTTATGCATGAAAATTAGCATGGAATTAGGTGACTGTAAAATGTTAACCTCACAAATAATATCAACATAAGTATGATACTGCATTTAATTTCGTCTTATATCGCATGGATACACATTTTTTTAATTTCATCACAGACGACAAAACATGCACTGACAGTGAGCAGGAATTGGACAATCCAGATGAGCGGTGTGGAGGATCCAGCAGTCCTGGACCAGAGCCTCCGTCTCCATTCAGGTCGAGATGTGAGGACCGGGACCGGGGGCGGGAGAGGCCTGTTGTGGAGAAGAAAGATGATTATGCGGAATCCCGAAAATCAAGCGATTCTATATTTAGCATAAGAAACTTGGAGAAAGACAAACTAGAGAGTAGGCCGAGAAAAGACACAGACTTGTCAAAGAAGGACACGGAAAACGGTAGTCTTGGCAGCAGTAAAGAGAGCTTCTCTCCTCTGATGGTACAGACTGAGAGTCCGTCACATTTTGGGGCAGGGCACCTTCAGAGTTTGGCGCTCTCCGGTCTACACAGTCAACAGTTCTTTAACCCACTAAACACCGGACAACCTCTATTATTCCACCCTGGACAATTTGCAATGGCACCTGGGGCGTTTTCAGCAATGGGTATGGGACATCTATTGGCTTCAGTATCAGGAGCTGGTGGCCTGGAGAATGGAAGCCTGTCAGCCCAGGGTACAGGGAGCACCACGAGTCCCTTTCCCTTTCATCTTTCTCAACACATGCTTGCCTCTCAGGTAAGGAAACTCGCCATTAAAATTTTAAACTATATCATGATACGAGCTGTCTGGTTATGGAAGCACGCGAATGAAAACAGGCGATCTATCTAGCGATAGTTTTGGTGCGATGTTCTATGATTTTATAGAATGTTTGTCAATAAATTGCTGTCGAACATTTTTAGTTTTGTTTACAAGTAGGCTACCTAGCCTACACAGAAAATACATCGCTTAGGCCTATATAGGCTACATTTATTACAAAACTTTTGTCATTTGAATACAGAAGGCAGACATAGATTTTAAGATATTTCAAAACATCATTGCAAAAGCTAATTATTAAAAAAAATAAGGTCGATTGTCAACTATTTCCGTTCCGTTGACAATCAGCGATATATTGTTTTTATTTCTAAATGAATAAATAAATTCGCCTGCCATAGAAATTTGATGTATTGCAAACAGGTGGCTCTGGTTAATCTGAGCAAATACTTGCTCTCTGAAAAATGCTCTCATCGCCATGTAGCAAACTATCGCATGTTCGGTGTGCTCAATATCGCTAACGAATGTCTCTTATTACAGGGCATTCCGATGCCAACCTTCGGTGGACTTTTCCCGTACCCCTACACCTACATGGCCGCGGCAGCTGCAGCGGCCTCCGCCCTTCCCGCGAGCAGCACAGCCGCCTCGCTCTCCAGGAACCCATTCTTGAGCAGCTCCACTCGCCCTCGGCTGAGATTCAACCCTTACCAGCTCCCCGTCTCGATCCCTCCATGCACAAACCTGCTTACCACCGGATTGCCAAGCGGCCTAAACCCCTCATCTGAATCGTCTAAGTGCGGGAGCAGGGAAGCGAGTCCTGTGCCTGATCACAAATCAGGGGCGAGTCAGAAAAACGGCTCACCTAAAACAACAATGAAGGAATCCATCAATGAACTTCAGAACATTCAGAGACTAGTGAGCGGCCTAGAGAGTCAGCGGGAGACTTCCTCGCCTAGGGATTCGCCCAAGTGATCAAGCGTCCCCAAACCTATCCAGGGCATGACTTGAATTGCCAGAGGATTTTATTAAGTGGTTCTCTGCGAGAAATTTCATCAAGTACTGTTTTTGCGCATGGATGACTGAAGTGGAAAAAAGCAAACATTAGTCAAAGAGTAAAAAAAAAAAAGGCCTAATAAAAGAAAACGTTGGACTTGGCGCTCTTGGTGGTGGAGATCTACGAAAGTGCTGCGAAGACAATCTACAGTGTAGCCTAATTGACTCTGTGTAGAACATGCTGACAAGACCACACCAATCTTTTGAAAAAAGGAGTTTTAAAATAAAATACATTTTTATTTGCGTAATGTCAGTAGGATCACTGCTGGTTTGTTGCAATATCTAAATGGTGATTCACATAAAACCTGTGGACTGAAAACAACCAAGCTACATCCAAAAAAATAAAATAAAATAAAAAAAAAAAACAGGAGAAAAAGAAATTAAAATGGATATTTCAAAAGGGATTGAAATGACAGTTGGACCGTTAGTTAAATCCGACAGACAGTTATACCTGAACTATTTAATGTAATTATTAATAAAAGAAACCTAATTCTGTAAATAAGCTACAAGGACCTAAGAATATGCAAATTGGTATTAATTTATTCAAAGCTGTGCATTTGCGTGTACATAATATTTAGAGTTTAACTCATTGCATTTTTTTCTTCATTTTTCACTATGGTTGTTGTAAATGAAAGCTATAGCGTTTGCTGTTTGGAGACAGAAGGTGTTCCTATCTGTGTTAATCTGCCCGTGACACGCAATGAAAGCGTGTGCCATCAATGCATTGTAGCAGTCGCTGTAAAAACACTTATCACGCTGCGGGACTCACAAGGTTTGGGAAGCCTCAGGTTAATGTACTCCAACAGAAGAGACCGACATTCCTCTTCTTGAGATGAGTTTATAAAGAAATATATGAAAGTGTCCCGTTGTGCTGGCTGTCCGGATTTTTCTGTTGTTGTTGTTGATGTTGTTGTTGATGTTGTAGGATTCTTTCACGATTTCAATAAAAAACAAAAATCAACGTGTTTAAATATTTTACATTTATGGCACCCCCTTTACCTTAATGATAAGCATGCATTCTTACAATTGACAGACCAAAATTATAGTTGGCCCATATGCATTATAGTCTAGTAGCCATATAGCCATAGTCTATACCTATGAGAACATAAAAAACATAATACAATTTATTTGAAAAAAAAAAAAACAAGAAAAAAAAGAAAACAGCTACAAGCAGAAAACAAGTGTTTTCTAAATGCATGGGTCAGCCACACCCTCACTATATCTGATTAAGGGTCACATGTAATAATAATAAACGTTAGGATTTTAGAAGAAATATTCTGTGGAAAATAATATGTAGAAATATTAATAAATTCATAATGGTTTTTGAAGGGGTTTTCAAAAACGTAGCATAGCAGCCGATAGCAAAGCTACTGCGCCCTCTGTCGTAGACTCACGTCATGACACATCATTTTACCCTCATCAACTTCAATAATGTGATTTTACCGCTACAACGGTAGTTGTATTAGGAGGCCTTTAGGCATGTGCAAACAATTTTAGTTTAGGTATTCGTTTATTATTATTAATATTATTATTTTACATGAAAAGGGGTGTATTGTAAAAATACAAATGCAACACACATGCCTCATATAGCCTATTCAAAATAGTAATAGAAGTAGCAACAATAACACAATGTTCTATAATCTACTACTCTCTAATAGGCTAATAATAATAGGCTACAACTAGGACCTCACCTAGTGAAACCCGCACTGTCTTTTTGGCCTTTAGTTAGCTATCTTTGTAGACAAAACACAAACGTTTTTTTTTTGGTGTGTGTGAAATGGGACTATTTGTGATAAGCAAATCCATAACCAAACGAAATAATGACAGTGTTAACGTTTGTTATGTTTTCTCTGATGATGACCCTTACAAAAAAGCTATGGTTAGGCAACCTCTTGAGCGACCGTGATCTAGGCTACACTACGTCAATTTACCGCCAGGTGAAAATAATTTATATCTAATTTATATATAATACTACTACTACTACTACTACTACAACTAATAATAATAATAATAATAGTCTAATAATAATAATAAATCATCTAGCCTACATAATGGTACAAAGACCAGAGTTCTAAATTTGAATTCTTTATCGTTTCCAGTGTTTCCCGTGGAGTGTAGCCTACAATGTCATCTATTGTGTTGTTTTAAGCCTATTTATAGTCATATAACTGCAATGGACGAGTATTTATAGAGAAAGCTTGACTCGGAAGCAGAAATACACTCCACTGTCCCCACCTCATTTCCTTCACTCTCTTTGAACGACCCAGATACTGTATGTTGTGCGCTTTTTGGCACCAATCATTAATGGTTTAAGCGCGTCTAGAACACAGTTTATGCTGTCGAGCCGTAATGAGTAGATAAGCTGCACAGCAGAGAAGAAATACTCTCATGTTATAGCGAAAGGGTTAAGTGCTGCGGATTGGAGGTTAGGGAGGATGAGAGTTTGGACGCCCAACCACTTTGGCAGCAGACAACCCTTTGTCCAGCCACCGGCGCCTGTCGCCTGCCTGCCGGCCATGCAGCTTCCCCACACCCGCGCACAAAGGGACAGATCCCGAGAGTTACAGCTCCTAATTAGAGATACCCCCTTGTTTCTCCTCTTTTCTTTTTCGTGCAATAAGCACAAGCCCTTGTTTTCATTAAGGGGCCATTGTTAAACCCTGTTATATTCAATTAACAGACCGAACAACGCAACCTAACTCTTTGTCCAAACTAATCAGTCAATGACCAATCAATAAACTGCGATGACAAGCAATTACGGGCCTGGTACTCGACAAAAACCAGCCAAGTGTTTACATTTTAGCTTTACGTTAACCAAATCGGATATTGAGAAGGACCAAATCTTTAGTAGCCTACACAGCCCGAAAGTGACATTAAGCGTAAAAGCCAATTATCAGTTGTTTCTTTTATATTAATGGTAAAAAAATAAAATAAAAAAATAAATCAGACAAAAAGACCATTGACAACAAGTGGTTTCTCACAGTCGTCTGGGTGAGTTTTTATCTGATCTGCAGAAGCTGAAACTGAACACTGAGAAGCTTGAAAATCTATGAAGGCACTGAGGGGTTGAGATGACTGGATGCTGATATCATTCAATACTACAAACCTCAGAAATACCATGTAAAGGAGAGTGAGAAAGACTCTTCAGGCTTATTGCCAGTACAGTATTACAGTACCACGTCAACATTATAGCTCACGTGCACCTGATCAATCTCTACTGGTCTATGATCATTTTTTTTAAGAACATAGTCCACAGGTGTTTTACGTCAGTTTATATACTAATATTTGGCCATTGAAGCACTTTTCAACACCTAAAATTACAATGAAATTAATTGTATAATTTATATATGAAATCAATAAAGGTGAGAAAACACCTTCACCTAATATCCATTTAAAAAACACAATTAATATTAAATTCTTCTAATATCATATTTTTCTATGTCGGGTAAACAAGTGAACACAAAGCCACTACAAATGTTTGCATTTGTACAATTAATTAATTACAATATTTGCTAGCCAAAACAATGGTTTGTTATTTCTGTACATTTCCTTTTACATTTGTTGCTGAATTGTTCGACTGTTTTTGCTGAAAAGCAATAGGCTGTTTAATAGTGACATCTTAACCCATTTAGTGTGACAACACTGTGTTCAGTGGATCTTTGTCTATTTTTTTCCTGGGCAATAACAGTGTAAACAAGCAGTTTTGTCGCCAAGACAAGAAAAAAAATATTAAAAAAAATAAGCCTATCCTAAGAAATATCCAGTAAGTGACAACTAGCCTGACTAAGGGGTGGTGAGGAACAGTTGCTTTCAGAATGTGGTAGGTAAGACAGTAGTTTGATGGAAATGTTTAAATATTACAGTGCACAAGACAAACGTGAAATTCTCACACACCTCCTTGTTGAAGCTTTCAAGCTTGAGTGAAGCTGTCAGAATCTGTGTAGATCCTGGGGAGGAGGAGTCTCATTCTCACACAAGTTGCACATTCAGAAAGGCTGATGGTGAGTTTCTCTGGTCTTATGTATTGGTTTTGTTAAATTTCAAAGGCATTCTGTTAACACACAACAACAACAAAAATCACTTTTTGGTCAATCAGAATAAAAATATGAACCAGTGGTCCATCGCCACCTTCTGGACATATTAATGAAAGGAAGCGATTGTTAATATTATGTCTATATATGTTCTTGGTGAATGCTTTCTTACAAAGCAATTTATAATGAAGTGTAAGCCTACAGATTTTTACAACTTCAGTGGCAATTTACCAGGACAGCAGAGAATACAACACAAATATGTGCACTGCAAGTAAACACATCACAAGTAGACTACTATTCAAAAAAGCAGATAAAAAAAAACTTTTAGTGAAGGAAAGCAGACAGGTGCCAATAATTGGTCACGTGAAAGTGTATTTATATTATAAAACCCAATAATGGTTCATCATCTGCACTAATATTAACTTATATCAAAATTTAATATTTAAACTTTTTTGTATAAATAAATTGTTCATGCAAGTAAAGTATAGTTTATCATCCAGTGAACACTAACCACAAAATTCCCAGTGAATCCAGTGGACTGTCACTCTGTTAATAGAAAATAAAATAAAAAAGCTCACTTTTCTGCAGTACATAACACAACCACTAGGTGTCACAATAACCTTCTAACCATTTCCTTCATTTCTGTGCAAAACAACTGATAAATACAGACTGCACTCAAATGGTTGTGATTACACTGAAAATGTACTTTAATTTTCTGTTGAATCAGCCAGTGCTGCTCCAGGTAACAGAAAGACAGAAATGAATATCACCTTGAAGTCACCAGAGCAGCCAAGGCAACAGGCGTCTCCAAAATCCCACTACAGATGAAGTTAAAGAGGGATTTGTGTGCCTGACCCGTACTCGTCTACCCGCAAGCTCAGATCCTGAGATGAACACGAGAGATTACTAAAAGACTAACAGTTGATCATGATGAGCGAAGCGTCAGGCCAGGGAGGGTCTGAGACTAAACTATCAGCCCTTCAAAAACATGCAATTCTCAAGAGCGTACAGCCTCAAGTGCCTGGCTAATGTATGGCTTGTTTTATTAGCTTGCTATATATTGTGAATTGATAGATAAAAAAATCTTTAATTAATACCGCTATACCACAAACATTTGAAAAAAAAAATATTATGACTTTTTAATTTAAGCGATAATGACTCTGACTTGTGTGTGCATATAAAGGACATGTTTGAGATCATCTGCCAGGTTCATTAGTGCTGAAGCAAATCCCGAGGTCAATGTTAAGGGTCATTTTAAGGGTCTCTGGGTATTTTAGAATAATATCCTCTGATATGACTGTTTGTAAGCGATCTTATGAACTAAAAGGATAAACTATGCCAGCACGCCCTGACAGGATTCATCCAGAGAAGCATTCCACTGATACACAGAGCAGTAACTATATTTAGAATGCATTACCATAAATGTTACAATAGAAGGTATCTCAGGTGAGAATGAGTAATTATTTAAGATTAATAATCATTATTACTACGAACTTTACTTAATTAAGTGGTCATATTGGCTAAAACACAACAGGACATATTGGACTAAGAGCATTAACAGTAGATTACAGGCATTCAAAATACGTCCATGTTATTGTTTATTTTATGACACAATAATTAATTTGGTTGCACTTTATTTTGATGGTCCACTTTAGATACTCTACTACACTATAAAAAATAACATTATCAATAAGTTATAACATATGTTTTTACATTGCTTAAACTCATCAAAATTAGTTAAGCAATTGTCAACTTTTTTATACGTTATACAAAAATCAACCCATTTTTGAAGTCAGTTTAATGCAATTTAAGTTGAAATTATTAAGTTGAATGAAGTTGTTTGGACTTAAAATTTAAGCCGTTTTATTTATTTTTTTACAGTGTAACTTTGCAACTACATGTCAACTGATTTTTAAAATAGAGTTATGGTTAGGTGTTAGGTTTGGGGTTTAGAATAACTTGACTAGTTGTATAGTTACTTATAGTCAGTAGAATGTCTTTTGGGGAGCATCAAAAGAAAGTGTTAGCAAATAAAAAGACAGTCTACTAATACTGAGAGATAGTTGACATGTTGCAAAGTTATATAGTTAGTAGAATGTCTAAAGGGGACCATCGAAATTAAGAGTTACCATTAATTCTTCATTTTCTTTTCTTTTCTTTTCGATTTAAGGATTTCGCAGAGAAAATGTAGAATGAAAATCTCATAACCAGGCAAGAGTTTTGGCTCTGCTTACGTAATTGAGGCCCAAACACCGAGAACCACATTAAAATGTATGTTTCTCTAAAATGACAAGTATAGCACCCTCTTTGCGTCAATTTTGTGAAGCTGTAAGCTTTCTGGGATTTTTGGGGTACTGAATGCGCAAAGTGAGGACCACATTTATTAGCTAAACTTCATCCCGTGCCCTGAGTCACATGGTCAGAGGTCAGAGAGCAGCGCTGATGTCTGCGATTAGCATGAAGCATGACTGCATACGAGCCATGTGATGTCTAATAGCCTAAGTGATAAAGACACTAAATGACTTAACAACCCATTCGCAATGACAAGCATAATAAACATCTGAAATGAGCTAACTGCTAACACAACAACTGCTAAAGGCCACACTTTTGATCTCCAGTTTATTGCGACACAAATGTATGCAATTGGTAATACTTATATCTTTGTCGGACATTTACATATTACTCTTCAGGGTATATAATGACATTTATAAAATATAGCTACAACTGTTCTATGAATTTGCACTCATGAAATTTGAACTATGTAATTTTGCATGTGTAGCTAATATAGCAATAAATTTAGCATTTCTGCAATACAATAAAAACAGATTAGACGGAACTCGTTTGATTTAAGGTTGCTGCTGCTGAAGGTTTTACCGTGACCCTAACAGACAATTCAAATACGTATTTTCAGTGAAACTACAGGAAACTAATGACACATGATGTCGTTCGTGTCAAGTCTTTACAACGATGCCCTTTCCCAACTTTCCATATTCATCATTTCCACTTTTCAAATCAATACTGCAGCAATACAGAAATGTTTGTTATTGGAAAGCAACTGTGCTTATATTGTGCAGGTCTTTCCTTGAGGCTGTATCCAAATACTCAAGCAGAAGATGAATGACTCTGTCTGTAGCTGACAGGTGCTGAAGCATTTGAGAATGACACCTGTGCAAGCCACGTGAGATTTCTGAGGATTGTGAGTAGAAATATGTGGGGAATTGAAGGGAGAAGGGAAAATATATTTTGTGATATATATAATTTATTTATTTATTTATTTATAATTGTGTGCTAAAATGTTTGCATTTGAGGTAGGGCATATTCTGGGTCTTAGTGGTAGTTTATGATAAACATGTATACGTTTTATATTCTAATTGCTGAACACATGACATTAGATTAACTTCTGGCAGAGGTTGAGGTATTCAGAGCGAGGTTTACGTAAGGTAACGTGAAAATAATCGGGACAGTCTGAAATCAGTCCCAATGGCTCTAAATTACTGCGCGACGCAGTTCCATTTTCCACCACAGATTTACAAAGAAAAACTGTGGGGCGCTGTGGAGGCCTGCGCTGCCCCGCTTAGTGCCATAATCCCTACCGAATCCGTACGCTAAATTGTATTATATATATATCCTGCTCACTTAAAATAGTTTAGAAAATTCAAAAAATATTTTTTTGCGGAATGCTGAACACATTTAATTTATTATGGATTCAGTTTATAGAGAGGTCTTTGTTTTGGATGACTATTTTGGCTGCAATCACATTCGAGCCGCTGCTGATGTAATTTGTCAACTGTGGCGACACGATCAGCTCTGCTTCCCCTAAACCTCAAAGTAGTAGCCTACTGCTGTTTTCCCCATAACCATCTGTGCTACATCATATTGCAAATATAAGATCATCGTAGCCTACTGTAAGATCTATCCGTGTATAGATAGGTAGTGCTTTAACCACTGAGTTTGGCATGGGTGTTCAGCTAAATAAACCATTTTAGTTTTTAAATAGATTTGTACCACAGCACCTTTAGGCTACTCGATGACACATGACAGCCTCGGGTCAATGTTTTGTTCTACACCAAATCCTGTGTATAAACGGTCTGTTTTTGATGATGAAATGCGTCCATGTGACTTCATGACCAGAGTTACAGTATTATATTTTGGTCATTTCTAACCCATTTTTATCTAAAAATGTATACATTTATAAATTATCAGTTTAAAATGATAAAGTTAGCTAGAGAACATCTGTCATGTAAATTAATACTGACCATTTATTTTAGGTTGAAAAACTTTTATAACAGTTCTTGCATCATAACTTTTAATAACTCAAATAAGGTAAAAAAAGAAATGTGACCAAACCATTTTCAAATGTTTTCAATAACATAAAGACCACAACCAACCGAAATGAAACGCATCAGACTTGATCTAAACGCACTGTGTTTTGAACACTGTTTCTCCAGTTTAATCAGACAGTCTCTTTTCCTTAATTGGACATTCAGTATTTCCTTGTGTGTTGAAAAAAAGATCTGCTCAAGAAATGTTCAAGACTATATAAATATATTTGGCCATACTTTTGTGTCAAAGTCAAAACCAAACCATTTGTGGTTAGAAGGGTTATCCCACTGATCAGTGCTGCATTAGTCCAATGACGGAGAGATTTATCTAGTCCTCTGTAACTGAACAACCTGAATAGTACTATTTCATGAGTGATGACATTTGATGTCATGAATACTAATGAGCTGTATACATAAAAATATACACTGAATATAATTATCTTATATAATCCTATAATGTTTGTTGAATCAAGTAAAAATCTGAAATTAAAAGGATATTTAAGGGAAAGTCTAAGGCACACAAAACTACAGTTAAGTACTGTATATATTTATATACCAAAGACCTAACACTGATTAATTCTTCTAGTGATATATCAATGATAAAAAGACTGATCAGATGGTTCACATCACTGTGCAGCTCATGAGAGAATTAATAAATATTTGAAATTACCTAGCAAAACCCATTGACTTACATTAAATAATGATACGATTAATACTGCCCAGTTAAACAAACACATTCGAATACTAGTGGCTAGTTTCACAGACAAGACTTAAGCTAGTCCCAGACTGTTTGAGCTGTTTTAACTGAAAGCGACTTGCACTGAGGTCTTAAAATAGATCAGTGCCATTGTTTTGTCTCAAGAAACACACCAGTAATGTTTTCTTTTCTAAGGCATGTTTATAAAAGCTACTTAAATGTCCTAAATTAACTAAAGCCTACTCCTGGCTTAATCTAAACACTGTCTGTGAAAGCAGGCCTAGATCTTTTAACCATATTTAAATACATAAGCTTGTTAAACCGGTTAGGCCCTACATGGCCAGATTCAGCACCATATCAGCATGATGAATTTGGTCTTCAAGCGAAAGTAACTGGATGAATATTTGAATGCTACTGATCCCGATCTGAATTCTGACTTGTGATGCAGCCTGAATCATGATGACACCGTGTTCGTTTGCTGGCTCCCCGAATGAGTCGTTTCTCCCATGGTTTTTCTCTCTGTCACCTGATGGAGTTTGGGTTCCTTGCCACTGTCACCTCCGGCTTGCTTATGGGGACACTTAATATTCAACAACATTATTGATCTGCCTGTACTGACACAGTTGTATGAGAACTGACAACGAACTGTGCTGGACAATGACATCATTTTTTTTTTTTGCAGAACTGCTTTATAGATGAAATTAACTTCTTCAATAATTGATGAACTTTAAAACGGAACTGAATTAAAGGTGCTCTAAGCGATGTCATGCGTTTTTTAGGCCAACATTTTTTTTGTCACATACAGCAAACATCTCCTCACTATCCGCTGGCTGCCTGTCCCCTGAACACACTGTAAAAAGACGTGGTCTCTGCAGACACCCCAGGCTCCACAAACGGCAACAAAAACAAACTGGGCTAACCCGCACCACGAAACATAACAAACTGTTCCAGCCAATAACAGACCAGAAGGATTTGGGGGTGGGGTTTGGGGGGTTAGTGCGTGGATGAGGAGGAGAGAGGGTCGAGCTAGCCTCCGTTTTGTTTGACAATACTTTAAACGTCAACAAGAAGTGACGTCACCTGACATCGCTTAGAGCAGCTTTAACACTGAACCGACTTCAGCTGAATCTGTAAAATCTACATACAATACAATGTAATAAAATGGAAACTATAAATGACTCAATTTAAGAAGTGTTTTTAAAAAAAATATAGTTCCTTAATCTAAACATACATTAAAATCATTTATTTCAAAAGTATGCATTCATTTATATTTTCATATTACACCTGGGCCAGCTTGCTGTACTGTGAAAATCTTCCCAAGCTTTCACTGCTCCACACACAGGAAGGGTGCTTATGGGAAGAGTGCTAATGGTGGAAGAAAAGACACAGCATGCGCGTTAAACACTCTGACTGCACACATACATCTGAGCTAATGACTGTGGCAGTATGGGGTTATGCTGGTTCCAGGGTGGCGGGTCGGTCTGTGGTTTTACCATGAAGCCATTGTGATGTCACTGCTCTGTACTGACTATCTGCCGCCGGGAGCAGACAATGACCTAGTGTAGAGCCAACTGCACATAATGCCCTTCTGAGAAATAAAGCAAGCTGAGAAGAGATGAGAGCATCCTCACCCGATAATTTCATGCCAAAGACACGATACTGGGCACTGTGTTACCACAGTATAAACCAGTGTGAAAAGACTGGATCTGTGCAGGTTACGCAGACATTAGAAGGATTTAGGAAATATTTGAGACCATAATGCACAGTATTGGATGAGGATTTCAGGTATGAGAGAAGGAAAAAGGGGATAGAGAAATGTAGGACGACTCTGTTGAAGCAAAGCCCCCCTCCCCCTCCCCCTCCATCAGCCTCTTTACTCTTTGTTGTTTATTAGCACAGACCCCTCTTGCCCATGACCAATTATACAGGCAAATGTTTTTCTAAGGAAAAAGAGCCTGCAATCCCATACCCATTAATCACTCATGGATGCTTCCATGAGGATTTTCATTCAACTGACAGAAATCCAGCAGTATTACTAAAATTTGATGTAAAAATCTTTAGTCAAGTAATTTTATTGTAAGAAACCGAGAATGGGAATGGGGAAAAGAAATCTAATAAAAACTGAAAGATTTCTTTCTTAGAAAGACTGCAGTAAAACTTTCATAATGTAATGTAAACTAATTATAAAAAGTATGATACAATAAATTATGTAATTTATTATTTACAATATTAACATTATTACCAAAAAAGTAATGTGTAAATATAACTTATTTAACTTAGGCCTACATATAACTATTATTAATAATATGCATGTAATATATTATAAATGTTTACAATAATAATTATTACAATTTTAAAATGTTTAGCAAGACTAAGAACAGGCTATAAATCAAAAAGTATCATAATAATAACACTTCTCTTCTCTTCTTCTAAATATCAGTATAAAAAAGGCTCTCTAAGAAAATAGAAAATCAAGGTATATGTAGGCTTTAGGCTATTCATAATTTTGCCCGTTCAAAACTTAAATGAATTAGTAATACAATATGTGCAATTTTACAGTTTTTCCCCCCTATGGTGAATATGAAACTATTGATGCAAAATTCGATTAAACATGTTAATATCCTATTTTTTAAGACTGTATCTAGCCCAGAGGAACAACGCAAAACATTGTAGAACGATATCGATATATTCATAGTTTTCTGAAGGTTTAAACGTGAATTTTGAATGATCATCACATTTGTATGAATTATTAAATGAGAGTACTATTTTTTTTAGTAGGCTAGGCCTATCTATTTCTATTTTTCCCCCCTATGCGAAATAGATGTTGTTAACGGCCAACATTGAAGAGAGAGTGAAGGGAAAAGTAAAGGTCTGGCGGAGAGGCATCAACTGTAACGTGTAAGTTTTGAGAGCATCGCTCAGTGTCTGTCCAGTCGGTAACACCCTGCCCTCAGTACATAAACTAACCCTACTGCTGTTCCTAATTTCAAGACCACGTGACGGTGGGAGTGAGTGAAGTTTAAATTCCCTTTCAGAGAGGCAGCTCAATTCATCCCCTATAAAAAATCATCCCTTTTATAGCGACAACTTATATAGCACGCTAAGGTATAACTTGCCTACTTGAGGATCCCCAAGAAAGCGCGCATCTTGAGCGAGTCTCATCCTGAGGTTCACACACACAGAAAGTGCGTCAAGATCAGTGAGGTGGAGGTAAGACCAATTATTTTCAATCACGTGTGATAACGGTAATACATGGGGCTTTCAGCAAATAATTCCTGCCTATAATTATTATTCCTCACGAGAATATTTCGTGCCTCCAGCCTGAAGGGATACGCCGGCTTTATTTATTTGTGAAATATGACAAACATTAAGCTATTTATTTTCGCTCTAATCTATGACAATTTGTCGGTAACAATGGAGTAGCCTAATTAGATTAGCACCTTTACGAAAGAAATCAAGAATTAATTGTTATGAGATTACCTAATAATTAATGACGTGCGCATCTAGGCCTTATTTAATGTTTCTGTCAAATAAACGTAACTCCTTTTTAACGGTATAGCCTATATTCGATTTCAATATAAAGGCCTAAGTCTATGGAGTATTGTTTGACGACTTCTGATGCATCAAATAAAGCAGATGGGCCTTCACGTGAACATTTTGAATTTTAGTAATCCTGAAGTAGGCTATAGCCTGCTACACTTATTGCAGATACATTGCCTACACTAAAATATGACTAAAAGTTTGATCAGAGATTATATTTACAGCAGTAGGCTATTTTTTGGAAAGCTGATCCTCATTATTTGACAGCAAACAGCGAAGAGACAGCCTACAGTCGAAAAACGTGAAAATAAATACCGACAATATATTCAGTAGAATATAAATATACCTACATTATAGTCTGTTATATTATGATTATTATTAGTGTTATTATTGATATTACTGTATATTAAATATTATAGTATGTCTGTTTTAAGGGATTAGCAACACCTAAAACCTTGAACGAATATAACACTTTTTATAAGCACCAGGTTACATGATTTATTTAATTAATCAAACAAACAAACAAATTAATCTATTTAATCACACATTGTGTCAAACTTTTTTGGCTGAAATTCAGGAGGATGGACTGTACATATTAACTTTTAAAATAAACCAAACACGTGTGTCCAGATCTATATCCCAGACGAAAGAACATATAAAATAGGCCTGTGTGGTCTCGAATTGCTATCACTGTAGCCACTGAGGCTAAAACAAACAAACCAAGCCGATATCACCCATGACTGAGGCCTATCTCCTAAAACCGTCTTTCCTTATTCCTGCGTTTATTCTCATTGATAACATGATCTGTTTGGAAAATTACACTGGCGAGAATGACAAACGGGTCTGAGAAGGACATATTCTGGCTGTTGCCATTCATTTGGTCACGTCACCAGTAGATATAAGTCAAGGCTCCCACGGCCCTCGAACTTCTCCAGGTGATTTATTGATCTTTCAGCCTCGTGCTTCGACCCATTTACTCCAAAACCGCAACCATATTTCACTGGAAATGTTTAAACGAAATTCTCAGCAGATTTCCCATTCAAACATGCGAGCCTATAAGCGGAACAAATATGCTAAAAAATGGAACAATGTTAAACTGTGAAATTGATAGAAAGCTAATGACATATAAAGCCAAACAAAATGACATAATGTTAAAGACATGGCTAACGTTCAGCCTGTTTTTGCCCGAGCATAACATGGGTGATTGTTTAATAAGAAGCACTTTCGGCTAACTTGAAATCTTGAGTAATGATCTTATTCTTCAAACAATGTTTCATCTCTGTTAACACATTTTTCACATCATTGAATGAAGATCGAATGCATGGCTTGATCAGCCTTCAGGGTTTGGTATAATGTGTGATGCGGTAAATCTTTCAGCATATTGTTTGATGTGATGATGATATTTTTTTGGAAAAAACAATATATTGAATTGCTAATACATGCAGGATATAACAGTAAAATAACTATGAAATAGAAAACATTATTTCTGAATAAAAACTTTATGGCTACTAAAATGAATTTGTATAAAGCTTCTCTCAGATCATAACGTAAGAATATTAAAATGAATTATTTAGCCTATGATCTTCAGTCTTCTTCAGCGGTCACTTTGCTGTCTGAGATGTTTTACCCTGTATTTATAATTTCCATTAAAGGCAAATGGAAGTGAGATGGAGATGGACTCAATTGTTGTCTAAAATGCTTGGCGTGATGGCAATAACAGCAGTTACACTAAAAACAGACCAATAGACATTAATTATTCACGTAAATTCCAAACGACTTAAAATATGATTTTTAAGTTCTTTTGGGAGTGGGAAGCAATGTTGAATTTTCGTAATTTAAATATCTTTATAAGGGGCAAGTGGTGGCGAACTAGCCCAAACTAAAAAAGAAAATACCGTGCAACATAAAATAAACTAAAAAAAAAAACTATACAAAACAAACTAAAAACTATTTTAAACATTGAAAAAATAATCACAGAGGACAGGAAACTTAATTTCCCCAATATAGAGAAAATTAGAACATTTTAAATGATCTTAATGTATAGGCTATTCTTTTTTGTCCTCGTAGCTATTTAGAATAGGCTACCTGCACGTTAAACTATTGCTGTGGGGGAGAGAATGATGAGACGAGTCTACCAGTCATGTTTTACGATGAGTAGACTTGCTTTCCTCGTGAGAGGACCGTTGGTTTGAGTCAACCCTGCGCATCGGCTTGTTTGGGGTTTGGTGTTATTGAGAGCAACGTCAGCGATGAGGCGCAGGGGGAAGGGGGGAATGAGTGAATGAGCCAAGCTATTCACCCCAGTGTTTTAACAATTCAAGCTGTCCTGTGGATAGTCGGTGTTTCCAAGAAAACCATTTGCCTCTGAGACGAGCACTCGCCGGTGTTAGCACTCGCGGCGCTATTTGAACAGAAGCAGACTGGGGAAGAGAGAAGAGACAGCTCAGTCTGCTCATGATCAGATACAGGGGATGCTGAACAGATACTAGGGCACTGGACTCAACGACACAACTGGACCTAGCTTCCCGCTGTAATGCCGCAGTGGGCAGATTATTGCGGTTTGGAATGATATGGAGGATTTCAGAACATAATATTTTCTGAGGTAACATTACATTTGTTCTCAGAAGGTCATTTCACGCTCTGAAATCCGTGTGGCGAACTGAACCTTCTCTTATATGTGCATGGAGGTCGGTAATGCGATTAGACGTAGTTGATCTATCCTTCTTTATCAAATTAAGTGATCAACGAGAAGGCGTCAGTTCTTTATAAATACAACTCTGGCTATCTGGCTATAGGAATTGTCTTTAACAATATCTGAACATCGTCTTAGCTTGTGATATAAATAACCTTAATTTCGGTTGTAGGCTACTACATAGGCTACTACAGTAAACGGTGTAGAATTTTTATTGTATTATTATTATGTCGCTTAAAAGACCATTTATTTGTACTATATACTTGATGCATTTGCAGTAGCCTATATATACACTGCTTATAAATGTCATTTTGTACAACATTTGATGTAGGATGCTTCTGCATTATAGGCAACTGCGTGTTAATGTGATTTATTTCAAGAGAAATTACTGCGGCCTGTGCGTTCTCGCTTTATATTTTTAATGAATTGTTGGGAGCACAGATTTAAACATCTGATGATGCAGTTACTGTTGATCTTGTTCGTGTCAATCCCTGATCAATGAATGGAGTAGACCTAAAGGCCTCAACGCAGCAGCTTAATTCACTCGGATGGCGATAGCATAGTTCTTGGTAAACAATAAAATAACAAATTTCTTAATAATTAAAAATTTTTATGCTAAAAAAAATGTAGGCTATAATTTTTTTATAATCGGAAATAAACAGAAACTTGACAAATGCATAACAACAAAAATAACAATCATGAAAACAAATCAAAACAATTATGTTTAAATAATTTATTTAATTGTAAGGTGGTGAAATGCACTTTTAGGTTTTTTGGG
Source organism: Meda fulgida (assembly GCA_030578275.1). Lineage (NCBI taxonomy): Eukaryota > Metazoa > Chordata > Actinopteri > Cypriniformes > Leuciscidae > Meda > Meda fulgida. Next base: position 18,196,683 of record CM060630.1, on the reverse strand, counting down.
GGGTGGGACTTAATCAATTAATTAAATCAAATCAAGAAAATCAAATTAATCAAATCGAGAAAAACAGGTAGGTCTATTATTACACAGACTGATTTATTCAATAGGGCCTATACAACAAATGTACCATTAGTTGCACTCTTTTATATCACAACGAAAATGAAAAGCACATCTAAAATAAAATGATTACATAGACAGATTATTATACAGCATTATATAGCACGAATTATACTATTATATTATACCTTTTAGAAAAGGAACATACAGTATATATTCAACAGAATAATTTGTGTTAGAAATGAACCCAATTCTTAATCTTTTATTCTTTTTTTATTTTTGTTGTTGTTCAGCTGTCAAATCCTATTTAATTCAAAAGGTTAAAGGACACCTGAAGGGGGCAAGCACATTTCCAGCATTTTTCATTTTCATTTGTTTGTCAAAATGACAATATTCAAGCAGTCATGGGATAACAGCCCACAAATGCTAAAAATAAAATGTTCTAATTTGAATACAATGGTCTGATGCCTTTTTAAGTCCCAAAACGATTTTGGCTTTAGAAAACCATCTACTGGTGCTTTAAAGAACTCAGAAATCAATGCACAAATCTTAGGAACCAATCATGAAACATCCAAGTGATATTTAATCTCCAAAGAATTGGTTCAGCCAAAATGGTTCAAGTGTACTTTACTAAACCTAATCTGCTGCAAATATCATTGAATAAATATAGCAGAATATCACCATTGGAAGGAAAACATGCTGTGTTAGAAGTGAACAGGCCTGTTCTCTAATACGCATTGTATCCACTTTGGTACAGAACAAAATGGAAGATCAAATCATACTGGGCCGCTATTATAACGTGCATCAAAACGGTGTAAAACACCCCCCTCCCAGGCACGATATTATTCCAGGTTTCCAAAAAAATCAACTGGGTGAATTCTGACCACAAAACATAGCCAATATAGTGCAGTCCATCCTCAAACAATTGTATTATTATTACTTTTTTTAAATTTGATAAGAAGCGATAAGTCAAAATGTGGTTGGTGTCGAACATTTTGGACAACACACTGGAAATAGCCAGCAAACCCCAGTGTGCACACAGCAGTATCTGCCAGGAATAGTTTAGCGGATTATATGTCTGGGGTGACAGAGATGTAAACAGATCTCTCGCTCACTGGGCTTAGTTAAACAGTGTAAGTGAAAGGCACATTTTGGACTGGAAAAGTCCAGGGTTGACTTGCTGTAGCCTTACTGTGCCTGTCAGACTTTATCTTTATTAGCTTTGGCAAATGCCTGCCCGAGTTTACACGGAATCCTGCTCTTCTCCTTTTATCTGAAGGGCGCACACTCACATTGTTTACATGCGTGAGATTAGGAGCGGGTGGGAGGAGGTGGCTTTCACCATGAGAGCGGTTTGGTGTCCACCGTGCAGATAGGCAGCATTCTGTTGTACTACAGTAATGAGACATACCTTTGGTGTGATGTCTGAGCGTGAGCAGAGAAGGGGCGTGAGAGCGGGGCTAAGTTTGTGACCTCTCTTAATGGAATCAGCAGTGTTTAGCACGCTTCCATAAAACCGAGGTGCCCGAATGCTGGAAGTGTAAATATTTAATCTTGCAATACTTCAGAACAAACGGATCTCGACCCTTTTCCTTGAAATGAATTGGCCAGGCCATGTTATGGGGACAGACTTTCCCTCACGAAATGTAAATGTTAATGTACGTTATTTCTCAAATTTTGCAGCCCATGTCTTGTCTCTCTCTGTGTATAATCAATTAGAGTAGGCTATGAGAGAACAAAGAGGAACTATGGCATCTGTGGTATTTTCATTACACATATATCATTAGGTTTTTAGCTTGTGTTAAAAACACAGCATGAGGTTAGTTTTTTTCGTTGGCTCGTTTTCAAATTTTTTGAGACAATAAAAAAAAATATAATTCATTATTTTCTTAGCATCATAATCTCAATGTATATTTTATGGTTTTCTATTTTTCATTTTATATTAAATGATTTCTTTTTCAAAAAAGTGGATAAACTAATATTTCTGTGATTTTACAGAAATGCTACAGGAGAGGGCCTCAGCTGTGGCTGATGAAGGTATGACCGTGGCCCAGTTGGGTGGGCGTCCTGAGCTTGCCAGTGATTCCTCACATTTGGGCCTGCCTACAACTCCCAGCATTCCCCAGAACAATGAGCCTGACAAGGTAGCCAATCACTTGGATCCTTTTAATGAGTCCTGACTTGTAGCTCTTCACCTCTGCTATGATATGTAATGGAACATAACAAAGATTTAATGATAAAACAAGATAAAATGAATTATAGTTGTAAATAATACAATTGTTAATTTCATATTTTTCTCTTTTCATTTGAGCAACATTAATAGCCATTTTTCCATTAACAATGACTCATTATCATTTATCTTTTTTTTTTTGCCTGTACTTTCAGAACATTGAAAACATCAAAGTGATTCTTCACGACAGGGAACTATGGAAGAAGTTCCACGAGGCCGGAACCGAGATGATCATCACCAAAGCAGGCAGGCAAGAAGAGCGTCATTTCTCACACACACACACACACACACACACACACACACACACACACACACACACACACACACACACACACACACACACACACACACACACACACACACACACACACACACACACACACACACACACACACACACACACACACACACACACACACACACACATACACACACACAAGAGGTGTTGCTACAGGGAAATGAAAACATATCTAGGCCATCTCGCTTCTAGTAAGAAATGCAAATGTGAAACATTCTTTTACCAATAGGCTCAGTCACATGAAAAGATGAAGTGCTTTTAATAGAATATTTATAAAATATTGTGTGACCAAGAGAAAGCAAGGCTGAATTCCTGTGCCTACAAATATCTAATTGAAAACACAAACGGCTGCCCCGTGTGTTAGATTTAATGTGTCCTGTGGATTAAGAGCAGGACCCTGGATATTAAGCAGAGAATGAGTCAATGCTCTCTGCCAGTCTTAGCCAGCAGTTTCTCAGCGCTTTTCTGTGGAAAATGCAAAAGGTCACCACAATTTTTCTTTAATGCTGTAACATTGTGAGGGATGGGCTTCTCCCTGTCCAACTGATAAAGTGCTCCGAGAATCCTTAAACCCTTTGAAGAGCAAAGCACTGTTCAGTCAGACAGCTGTGCACAGAACCGGAGACTGTACTTCCACATAGTTCCAACAACAGATGGGCTCATTTCATTTTACATACTTTAGTGTATAATGGACACCAGGCTCTATTAAAGATGCTCAATATGTCAATCGAGCCATGAAGTAGGGAGAGCTTTTAACCGTTTAATTTTATTTTGGTTTTTTTGGGGGGGGGGGGGGGGATATACTTGTAGGATATTAGATAGCCATTCACTGAATTGTAAATCTTGAGAAAACTCTCCAGGTTTCTTCACGATGGGTCCCATTACACAAAGTTGGGGCCAATTTCATGCAATGATTCTCATTGTAGTCTTGTGTTACATAGCAGGCTTCAGCCATGTCTGGATGGTATATGCAGTTTGACAGTATAGGTTTACGCTAAAGAAGAATGCACTCTTATATACAATTTATTGGGTCTCCTATAGTAATAAACATTGCAAATGACAGCATTTTGCTTCTGTGAATTGCACAAATAATTCGCAAATCCAAAGAATAATATAATTGAAAAAAATTATCTCATACCTGATGACTATAGCAGTTTTTGTAATCAAAAAGAGATTTAGTTTAGTATGAACATTGAAAAACAATCCCCCATGTCATGCGACTATAGCACTACTTGCTACGCAGAGAAAGTGTGTCATACATAGTGTTAAAGAAATATTCTTGCTTCAGTACAAGTTAAGCACAATCAACAATAGCATTTGTGGCATAATGTTGATTACTATGAAAAATAATCATCTCCTTTAAAAAAAAGCCATAATCTAGGTTACAGGGATGTAAACATTAAAATGCTCGGTTTCAATAGTTTAGCCACTAAATAAACACAATGTGTGTTAACATAACTTTAGTTAAAAAAAAGCTAACTAACCTTTTCTGTGTAAAGTTATATCCAATTTAAGAATTTAATTAACATGATGACGTAATGGCTCTAACCCAAACATTTCTTTAAAAGTGATTTACAGCTCAAAAAACAGATTTACGCGCAGCAATAAAATGACAAACTTCATATCTCTGCTTTTAAATCCTTTCAGAAATTGGACTTATGTACTTACAAGGTAAGTGATTCATCGTAACCTAGATTTTTGCAAGTCAAATTTTACAAGCCACTTTTTTTGTGGTAATCAACATTATGCTACAAATGCTGTCGACTGAGCTTGAATTGTACTGAACACAAAATATTTCTCCGAGGAAAAAGTAGAGGTGAAACTGAGCTGAACTCTGCTACAACAACTCATCTTGTTATTGTGCACATCTGTGGCCCTGCACTAAGCACTAAACATGACTATTGAAAGCAGCCGGCTGGTGTTACTTGTACACAGCCCGTCAGAGTAAGCATCAGCGAGGCTGATGAGTGAAGCATGGTGCCCTGTTCCATCGCATCTCAGGCCCTAAAGGACCCCTCTTGCTTTATCATCTCGCTTCTTTTGATCTAGGCGCTCTTCAGATAGCATGAATCACTGAAAGAGCAGGCGCGCAAGAACGCTAAAAGAAACAGCTGCCATAATGCACATGCTGACACCGATATGATACACTTTCATACTTGCCATTTCTCACTGTCGTCCTTACACATATACACTGAAGCGCAGGGCCACCCATAAACAGTGCTTTTACTAAGATAACTAAAAAACTAACCATATCACTTGAAAGAAATTTCACTCTCATAGATATTGTCAGGATATCTAAAACTTGACGTAATATATACAAAAAAAAATGAAATACAATTGTCATCATTTATTCACGGTCATATCATTCCAAGCCTGTATGACTTTCTTCTGCAGAACACACACACAAAGATATTTGGAAGAAACAACATTGGACCCCACGAAAAAAAAAAAAAAAACCCTGCAACATTTTCCATAAAATATCTTTTTTTTTTTTGCTCCACAGAAGAAAGTCATATGCAATGACATGAGGGTGAATAAATTATGACAGAATTTAAATTTTTGGGTGATCTATCCCTTCAAGCAACAAGACGCCGTTTATACAGTAAAGTAAATGGTGCACACAGCTGTTCCCATGCCAAGGACAGCACTCCAACATGACTATTACAGCAACAGAATACAGTTACAGGGCCACTGTAAGCCCCCTTTAGACATGTGCAATGTGATCTTCTGTGGCAGCCATTATGTCAAAGTATTGCATAAATGGAAAGAGCATTACACATCCCTCAGGTGTTTACATGTGAGTCTTGAGTAAATGTGTTTTACTCAAGATTTATTACATCCTCACTGTTAGTACTGTAAATACTGGTTAATTTTTCCTAACTGTATTTTCTTAACATGAATAATTTATTTTAGATATATTTACATATTTTGAAAATGTCTAAATGTTCAGTTCGCCTACATAAAAATACATACAAGAACGCTTGTGATGTTTAATGTAATACTAAGTTAACATTTCACAGTAGGTTTAATTTAATGCAAGAAGTTAATAATGTAAGAGGTTAATAATAATACTATTTATTTTGTTCATAGTTACCTGTGAATGATGCATTAATTATGATTTAGATTTAAAAAATACAATTAGAATAAAAACAAAATTAAAATTGCATTGTTAGTTCATGAGACCAATGGCATTGACTAATATTAAACCTTCTTGTTCTTAGTGTCGAAACAACGTCAGAACCAAAAATGAAACAAGATTTTGTCAATTTGTTAAATTACTGACAGAAGAATAGGGAAAGACATCATCATCAGAGCATAGCCCGGTGGACAGGTTTGTTTAAGACGTTCCTGACGGCTTAAAGCACCTCTTTACCAGTGTCTTGCCCAGTGTGATTTACATTGATTGGACTGTAGGCCTGGGCAAGACATAGAGCTCTTCCTCTGTATTAAAGCTAGTGCTTTCAGGGCCACATTTTTTACTTTTTTTACACAGTGCAGGCAGTTGTGCATTTGCAAATGCAATGAAATGATTCAGCTCAGGGCACATTAATTTGCCGTAATAAATGTATGACTGCTGGTGGAACCCCCCCCAAAAAAGTAATGCACTGCAGTGGAACTTTTCTGGAAGAGTGGGGTGGTGCAATGAGGCTGTTTAGCTGCTCGTTGTTTAAAAGACCTGCCATTAAAAAAGCACTCAGAGTTTATAAGGGGAATCAATCTTTTTGCAACTTTTGGATTTTACATGCGAAGAGGTTACTCAAGGTAGCTCTATTGATTTGTTTTATGACTGCGTCTGCTATATTAGCATATTCTGTCTGTCATCTCAGCTTCTCCTGTATCTGAACAAAATGGAGATCCCACATTTTATAGAGCGGCTCTTTCAAAACAGAGTCAATCCCTAAAAACATATATCTGCCCCAAAGAAAATCAGTACCAGGTACAGATCATGACTCCTTATATGGGCTTGTTGAGGATAACAGTTAAATTTTATGCTTTAGGGTTTATGAATTTTTATGAAGCGTATCCTTTTATGGTGGAGCCGTTTGTGTGAGATGTTTTGCAGAGTCGTCTGGGGATGCTTGAGCAGGCAGCCTTCTTGGAGATTTAAGTGACCTTTTGTGTCTCTTAAACAACTAATCTGTCCTAAAAACAGGTTAAGCTGTTATCTGATCACTAATCGTGTACTCATCCGCCCAAAACAAACACTTCCCGTGATTCTCTTGCACTTAAGGCCTGTTAAAACCCTCGAAAGGGCTGATAAGACGGTCTCATCCATGCTTACTGTCAGTGCTCAGCTGTTGCATACGCAACCTGGCCCTAAGTCATTCGGAGGAAAAAGCTGTTCCTGTAGTGAGCAATAAAGACGGCATTGAGATACCTGAATGGCACAAATGGGATAAGCCTGCGTAGATGCGATTGAAAGAGAATGACCTCTGAGCACAAAAGCGCATTAACACCAAGTTTTCAAGTTAGATCTAAATGGCATTTAGGGAAAAAGCACAGTAGTAAGTGAATAAACACAACTTGGTTGCCGTTATAAAAAAATAATAAAAATATTAGTAAACTGAAATAAAGTACGAAACTAATTAATACATTCATTTCTCACCATGTACAACGCCCGAACAGATGAAGCTCTATGAAGGTTTTCTATGTGTTTTAATGGTAAGGCATTATTTTAAACCCTGATGACATAATTTGCACTCTCTTTAGGCGGATGTTCCCCAGCTACAAAGTTAAAGTCACAGGAATGAACCCAAAAACCAAATACATCCTATTAACTGACATCATTCCAGCTGATGACCATCGGTACAAGTTCTGTGACAACAAGTGGTGAGTTTAACATCCCTCTGTCCATCTTTACTGTTTCTGCAGAAGGCGACATTCATTCTGACTCAAAACTGCATAATTAGAATGAACACATTCTGGAAAGTTGTTTAAGGATACTCTAAGCCTTTGGAAATTCAGCTGTAACATGCAATAGCAAAAGTGACTGGATCAGAACAGTGACCGTTCGCTTGAGGCATCTGGACAAACACTTATCCAGATTACATTGCAAAGAAACAAAAATGAGTATGTCTTATATTCTGCTGTCTCCTCCAATCTGTTTCTTAATTTGTTGACATGATTGGACAAATGCCGCAATCCATATCCACAGTACAGATACACACTTTTTAACACACTAAAAGGGAATTGCTGATAAACTATAATAATTATAGTTATTAATATTAAAATACATTTTTATTATTTTTTTAATTATATTATAAGTAATGATTGTCAAAAGTTTACTCATACTTTGCGATACTGAATATATTTTTGGTAAATAATTAAATCCCATCACAAAAAGACTGCATTGGCCTTGTTTCCAACACTTTTCTTAAAATGATAATTCATCCAATTAAACACTTTTGCAAAGGCCAACACTGAAGGAAACTCAAATTAATTATTTATAAGCAAACAATATGCAGTCGATATCAGTTTATCCATGCAATGCGAGTTCTGGCCGTGGATTGTCATTAGCACACAGTTAATACTGTAACTGTAGGCCACAGCAGGCAGTCTGTCAAAACCAATGGGCTTAAAACAGCTGGGTTATGCATGCGGTCCTCTTTTTGACCCTGTACCTCTGGCAATGCCACTAGATATAGGCACTATTCACCCATGCAACCATCAGCACCACAAATAAGTCAGATCTGCATGTATCCAGCATGGGAAAAACTAAACAAAATAACGATGGCACGCAAATCTCAATGAATTGCATGTTTTGTCACAAGAACGAGCATTTTATGAGCATTTTTCAAAATCTGGGGATAGACTGGAATTCCACCATTTGCCAGCATCGGTTCTGGAGATCTTCAGCAACACCTTCAAGGCACACAATTAGCAGTAATGTTTTGGTCAAAGCAGCCACCAGTCTTTGGGAAGTATTCCAAAAATGTTTTGAACATAACCACTCGTGCTCTGATCATTAATGCGCAGATGTTCCACATAAAGCCTTTCTGTAGCCTGCTGCTATATCCTATAGATTTTGCGTGACACTGAAAAACAGTTTTCCTTTTAAAAGCGCTATGGCATGATGTCAGAGGTGCTGGAAAGCTATGTAGTACTAAAAGAAACTCCAGGAGACTGAGCCTAATTCACCACACCAAACCAACAACTGTAAGCTTTAGGTCTTTTGCAAATGTTGCTAGTGCCTTTTAGTGTGAAAAAACAAAAAAAATGCTCTTGTTCTTCTCCATAGGATGGTGGCAGGAAAAGCAGAGCCTGCCATGCCTGGAAGACTCTACGTCCACCCAGACTCTCCTGCAACAGGAGCCCACTGGATGAGACAGCTGGTCTCCTTTCAAAAGCTGAAGCTCACAAACAACCACCTTGATCCTTTCGGACATGTGAGTGTCCAAAATCTGAGATTTGATATTAAAATGTGCGATTTGCAGTGTGCAAAGAAGAGAGACTTACAAGGTAGACTAGGTGGTACACAATTTTTGCTCAAAATTGTGATGTAGCTGAAGTGGAAACAGATATATATTTTTTGTATTGTACATACAAGGTTTTCGGGAAAAAAAGTAAGGCAGGGGCTTGGTTCAATCCATCAGTGTTTGAATGGATGGATGCAGAACTGAATGCAAAAGAAAATATACACTACCGTTTAAGTGGACAAAATAATTAAAGAAATATTTCGGTAACACTTTATAACCGCACGCAATTAATCATTCGTTAAGCATTAGTAAACAGTTCATTCATCATTTATAAAGCATAAGTAGACATTAATAAGCAGTTTATAAATACAGCTATAAATGCCTTATTCTTGATTTAAAAGTATATCTATAATGTGTTTAATAATTGTATTTTCATTCTTTATTAATGATAAATTTATCAATTCTAAATGAAGTATTGCATTATTTACAAACCAGTTATTTAGGTTTTGTCAGTAGTTCATAAGATCACTTAGAAAGTGTAAGTAAATGATTAATAAACTATTTAAATGTACATTCATCTTATTATTCAGACATATAGTAATAGTTACTTAGTGTGTTAGTAAATGCTTTATTAACATGTATTTCTGCTGTAATGTAGGGTTAATTCAGGTAGTTATAAAGCATTTAGCGATGGTCAGCAATGGTCATTTTACAAGGCATAAATAGTCCTCACTTTAGATGAGCTCACAAAAATAGTTAACTGACCACTACTAAATGCTTTACAACTACCTGAATTTACCACATTTACTTACAATTTCTAAGTGATCTTATGAATCACTGACAACACCTAAATAACTGGTTTGTAAATAATGCTATACTTAATTTAGAAATGATAAATTGATCATTAATAAAGTATGACAATACAATTATTAAGCACATTATAGTTAGGCTTATAAATCAATAATAAATCATTTATAACTGTATTTATAAATTGCTTATTAATGTCTATTATTGCTTTATAAATTATGAATAACTGCTTAATTAATGATTAATAGTGTGCAGTTATAAAGTGTTACCAACATTTATTTTCACCTGAAGATTTAGTAATGACATTTAATTAAAAATTATGTGAATTACGTGATTTTTTTGGATGAATGGTTGAATTGCTGTAATGGAATACATATTATTGATCAATAAGATCAGTATTTAATCAATTGATCAATTAAGATGTATTTAGAAAATTTATTTTAAATGTAGACATTAGACACTGAAAATAAATACTGTGCTATTGATTAAGAACATAAAAAGCCTTTCTGTTATAAATAAACTTAATTAGCCACAGCCCACAGGAAGTTGAACTAGACTGACAGAATTTGGGATTTATTGAATTGCAATTCAAAGAACAAGTAATACAATTCTTGGAAATTTTTCTTTCCCCCGCCATTGACGGAATTTTCCGGCTTTCCGTGTCTTCATCTTCTGAGAGAGTACTGAATCTCCTGATCAAAACACAGATGGAGAAGATGCAGAAACAAGTGATATGCATATGTAAAAAAACGCAATCATCAACATTAAACAGCATGTAAATCAAAACTGCCTAATGTTATTCAAATCAAATGTTGACCCATTTCAGTTCTATAGGACTGTGCAAGCATTAGGGGTGTTGATGGACTCGATCTACTCCATGTTTTGATCATCTTTCTGAATCCGATCTGGATGTAGTCTGACAGTGATTTTCTCAGCTTTTTGCTCAAAATGTTGCTTACCCATTATGCAAGTGTTGATAAAAAAAAAGAATGCACAAAGCTTCTGTATATTAACTTTTTTTTTTTAAAACCAGTATGTTCTTTCTTTTGATATATTGCATGTTCAGATATTCATACAACAAAATATTCATGAAATCTTTGTGAAAATGGTCAAAAACGCTGGCGGTGGTTGGCAACTTAAAAAAGAAAAAAGAAAAAAACTCTTTTCCGTAACTCCATAAATCTGTTTGTCTGTCTGTAAGACTTTTTTAAACATTCAAGCAAGGCAGTCAAGCCAACAAGATTAAAATAAAAATTTACACAATTTCAGTTTGTGAACTTCCTTAAAATTTAATTTGACTTGCAAGGTCCGGTTTTGGTTCAGAATGAATACACCTCATATGAGAGGTATGGTAAGGGTCATCTTGAGAATCTCCTACATTCTAAAGAGAAGAGAAACAGTGGAGCAGAGGTGAGGAGTCTGACCATGGCAGTGCTGCCCAAAGGAGCCTGTGGACCTAGCTTGTCTGATGAAATAACATCAGAAACAAGCTCATTAGGTTCATAACCTGTCAGAACGACACAAAGTTGGCCTGTCAGGATTAGTTGAATGCCTAGGAAGTGATAAGGGCGAGTAATGAGCAGGGAAAGAGGTTGCTAAGCTCTACTGACGCCCACAGCAGCAGGGACACCACGGCTGGCTGAGAGCCCCAACACAGGCCGCCACTGTAGCCATAGTGTGCAAACACAAGCCACAGTCAAAACATACACTAAGGCTATATGCACAGATATTGCAATTGTGCTGATAATTATTTTTAATGTTATGACCGACAACCAATACATGGCAGATATACGTTTTTGGTCACACTTTAGATCAGGGTCCAATTCTCACATTATGACTTTTGCCTCAATAAACTCCTAATTACTGCTTATTAATAGTTAAACAGCCAACATCCTAATATGCATGCTAAGCAACTAGTTAATAGTGAGAATTAGACCCTAATTTTTTTTATATAAATATATAAAGGAAATCATATATATATACAGTTTATAAACAGTTCTTAGTTTTCTGTAATATTATTGATTTAACTGCACTGGCACTATTGGTTGAGAACTGAACTGAGCTGGATGATGACATCACTGTTTTCTGCAGAGCTGCTTTATACTGTATATTAATTAACTTCATCATTTATCAATTTTAGTTATTGAACCAAACTAAATCAACACTGAATTCTGTTTTCATTGATCATTATTATCCTGTTTTTTCACTGTAAATCTGCTTAGATACAATCTGCATTAAAGCGATATATAAAGTTGACTTGACTTGACTTTGTTGCTTAACATTTTTGTGGAAACCTTTCAAAAGTATGGGGTGAGATTAAAAAATATATTTTAATGTTTATATTATATGTAAATGTAGATTTATAATGTCACAACATATGTATATTAAAAAAGCTGTTTCAATTTGTCAATTAAATCTTAAAAAAAAGTATCAGGTTTCCACAAAAATATTAAGCAGCAAAATCTGTTTTCAAAATTGATTATAGAGTTTTCTGATAATAGAAAGATTTCTGATGGATCATGTGCCACTAAAGGTGATAATGCTGATAATTCAGCTTTGCCACCACAGGAATACATTATAAATTAATTTTACTTTCAAAATATATTGAAAAAGAAAACAGTTCTTTTCATCACATGACCAAATTGTAATACTTCTGGTTTAGTGTATTTAACTTTTAAATTGTGATTTATTGATGTCTTCACTTCACCAAGCTTTGATTTCTTTTGCTACACCACTGACCGCACAGACACCCAACACCCAAAGATATTTATAAGCAACTTGCTGTGGACTGAACGCACAGGAATTTTTTCAATGCAAGGCCATCTAGCTGTAAGGTCACATGGCACAATCCCCAAAAATAGATCTTACATTAAAAGGAAACGGAGATGAAAGGCAGCCTCGGAGTCTGCATTGATCTGACAAAGGTGCTTGATTAATATACTTGGACAGCACACATCCCTATATCTGGATCATCAATGCAGGTTGCATCACATGGTATTACCTCAAGACGCCAGCCAGGGAACCAGGCAAAGGTCACATGTGTCTGCACTCACCAAATGAAGCGCACAAACCATTCATTTGGCTGAGGCTACCGTCTGTGATGGGGGGATTGACCTGGGGTTGCCCTCTGTGCACTAGTGCTCCTAACTTCTCTTCGAAAAGTGCAGCAACGAGGAGAGCTGCCTCACTCTCTGTCTGAGAGTCGACATAACAAAGGGAAAGGCCCTGATGCTCATTGGCCCTGACAGATCTGTGTTGGGGATGACCCTAACTAAACGCTTCACTGAACACCAGACACATGGGCACACTGAGCAGACTGGTGCTGCTAGAACACTATGATCAAACACACATACACAAAGGATCCAGATGGATTACTTACATATAACACAGAACAAAACCTCTTGACATATGTATTGATGCTGTCACTTTAACATATACTGTACATCAACAGCCTCATCAGTGATCAATGTACAGTTTCATTCTGATATTTTCTGAAAATATTGATCAGATCATTCATACAGGTTTTTATATATGCACAGCTTTAGAAATGTAGACAATAATTAATCTATAAATATAATGTATTTGCTATATAGACTACCATTCTTATTGTCATTGATAATAATAACAAGAAATGTTACTTAACGACCAAATCAGCATTAGAATAATTTTCTAAAATATGTTAAATAATCTTTTTTTTATTGATTTGATCAAATAATGCAGCTGCAGCCTGTGCGAGCATAGAACACTTTTTTCTAAAACATTAAAAAAATACTACAACCCCCAACTTCTAAATGTAAACTTTTGCCTAAATAAAATATTATAATATAAATATAAAATAAAAATGTAATATTTTAGCTATATTTTAATATTTTATAGAGCTCAATAAATCAAATTCAACCCATTTATTCAATATTTTGTCAACATAAGGTTTCATTAACATTTGTGTCTATAAAGTTGTTCACACGTAAAGTGAGGCCAGTCTGTTAATAATGTAAATTTCATGTATGAAATGTGCTAGAACCAAACTTTACATGCAAATACATATGATTACTAATGAGATTATTACATTTTCATATGCAAAATAATGGAAAATGTCTCTTTCTCAATCTATCCTAATGTAGGCTTGCATTTCTATTCACAGATCATCTTGAACTCGATGCACAAATACCAGCCCAGGTTACACATTGTGAAAGCTGATGAGAACAATGCCTTTGGCTCTAAGAACACAGCCTACTGTACTCATGTCTTCCATGAGACAGCTTTCATCTCCGTTACATCCTATCAGAACCATAAGGTACCATTAGAACCTGCCCATGCAGTTATTTGTATAGCACACTACAATTGCTAACTTGTTTGTTTCTTCATAGATCACCCAGTTAAAAATTGAGAACAATCCTTTTGCCAAAGGTTTCCGTGGCAGCGACGAGGGCGATTTGCGTGTGTCCAGACTTCAAGGGTAAGATTATCATTTAAAATATGCTGCATAATGTACCAAAGATTGTAGTCTTACTGATCAAGTGCCCATTTTCCTAGGAAAGATTACCCTGTGATTTCTAAGAACATGGTCCGGCAGAGGCTTATCTCATCACATGGTCATCTGTCAGGAAAACTGGGTACAGGTGTGCTGAACAGCCACTCACAGGTGGTTTCTCACTATCAGTATGACAGTGGCGTCCCCCTGCCGAATTCTGATTCCCAGGAAGCTCTCTCTCACTCCTTCCCATCTAGCAGGGAATCCAGCCTTCTTTACCACTGCTTCAAGCACAGAGGTACAGCGCTGTGGCAACCACCTTATTTCCCAAAGACTTGTTGATCCCGATTTAGAACACACAATATTGGTAGTATATCGGTTATTGGTCAATAGCTATCTGCCTTCTTTATATAATTGATATCAGCTAAGCTCATTTACATTTAGATTTCCGGTGCAGTCATCTAACGTTCACTAAAAGTTTACATTTAAAAGCACTAATAATTTAATAACACTGATGACTGATATAATCATCAAAATAAAATGAAAATGATGCCTAACTTCACTTATATGATTCAAACCAATAATTCTAAATGCTGCAAGTGGATTTAGGCATCATAAATTAAAATGTATTTGCTGTATTTTAATGCATAACATAACATAAAACATAACATAACACAAAACACCAATAAGATTATCAGCATGGGTGCATTGCTAATCCTGATAAATTATTATGCCACGGATTTAAAGTGAAGTTTTCAAAAAATCTTGCATTTCCAAACCTTGTGGATTCAAATATGATATTTTCTTCTAGATAACACAAGACATTTGGACCTGGGATGCAAACGACCCTATCTTGACACAACAGCCTCTGCGGTTTCTGAGGAGCACTACTTCCGCTCCCCTCCTTCCTACGATCCACCTCTGCTGTCCCATCCATACTGCAGCGAGGCTTTCGGTTCTAGAGAGGCATGCATGTATGGAGGAATGGAGGGAGAGGCAGGGAGCGCAGTGGGTACCGATGACCTCCCGGCCCCGTCCCTGAACTGCAATATGTGGGCGTCAGTGCAGCCGTATCCTCGCTACGGCATGCAAACTGTGGAGTCTGTGCAATACCAGCCCTTCACTGCACACTTCAACAGCACAGCCTCCGCGGTTCCTCACCACTCATCGTCCATGCAGCGTCCACATCCATCACCTCCCGACCTAGTCACGTTTACCACACAGCGGGTGTTGCCACCGACAGCATCTTCAGCATCCTCCTCCCCCTCCGGCCCCGCCCCCCGTGACAGAGCACATTCCTCGCTGTTTCACAGGAAGCCTGGGTCGCCATTACGTTCACAAAGGGATTTCACAGGTTATCCGAACCATAGCCCTGCTTCAACACGAGAATCAGCCTATCAGTTCCAAACGGGGCTGAGCAGTGTTGGGCCTCACTGGACAGACAGTTAAACGGCCACCGTCTACAACTATAGTCCTCTACAGCTTAGAGAAACAAACTCTCTGTGAACAAAAGCTGCAATGAGATTATTTTTGCCATGATGCTAAATTGTAAAGCAAAGCCATAAATCTATTTAGCCTCATAGTATAGGAAGCCCACAATTTGTGGCACTGTATATTTATTTGAATTTGAGATAATCAGAGTTGTAGTTCATGCGCAAGTGGTGAAGCCAAGCACAAACAGCCTACTTAATGCACTCTTGTTAGCATTAAAGGGATAGTTCATCTAAAAATGAAAATGTCGTTCCAAAGCTGGTCTTCCGTGAAACACAATATATATATATATATATATATATATATATATATATTAAATGGGTCAGCTGTTTTTGGTCATATACTGTAGCAAATGTATTTTTTGGGAGGAGAGTCATACAATTTTGGAATGAGTGAGGGAGAGTAAATAATGAAAGAAGTTTAATTTTGGGCGAACTGTCCTTTTAAGAGGAACCTTATCAGTGCTGAATTTTTGTATATAGCACAAAATGTGTATCTGCCAACTGCATTTTGCTACACTTGGGAGATTTTTTGTATTGAGTGCAAAAAAGTCAGTGGATTATATTGAGAAGTTTAGTTGTTAGTTAACCTAAACAGACTTAATGAGGCTGCCTTTTTCCTCTTGAAATGTTAGTGTGCAAAACATGTGCCAAATCCAAAGATTGGTTATTTACTGGGTGTTATTAAGAGATCCTTATTATTTCCTAATAATGCAATAAAGTTTTAAACAAAAAAGGTATTTTTTTCAATTATATAAATAATGTATCTAGAATTGCTAATATACTGATGCTATGCAATTGCTACTATTTCTTTGTAATGCAATCACAACAATGAAGCTATTAAATATTAAAACACCTCTTCCATAATCAAATGATAAAAATTATATTTGTGGTAAAAAAAAAAAAGATAATGTGTTAAGGGGACATATAGTGGTGTTTTTACTCAAACTGTCATTTAAGTTGACAAATCTGACAAAATTCATCTTGTGACAAATTTTCTCCATAGGTATTTCAGTTGCGTGCACATGTTGAATAAGACGTGCCTTTTTAGTCTCTTTTTAGAGATTACAGTATGTAGCATTGAACAGACCATAGAAACCAAATAGGCCCATTTGATAGTTAATTAACATAACTAACAACATGTTAATAATGATCTACAGACAACACTCAAATTTCAACTCACCTGATTGTTAGATGGAAAAATTCCAGGTGTGGTATGTGGGTTGATTTTTGGTTGTGTTATTAAGGCGTTTGTCTTGTTGTCAAGCTGTTACTCATAACCAGTCTAAAATAATTCTTATATCTAAGGATTTTTTTTTTTTTTTTAGAACAGATTACAAAATAATGTTCATTTTAATATATCAGTTAACAGCCATAACAATATTAATAATAAAATAAAAATAAATAGATAAATGATCGCTGAATTTTGTTTAGGTCAAATCTTTTTTTTATAACGATGCATCAAGAAATATCATGCTATAATATTTATGCTACACTGGAATGTACACCATATAGGCTATAATGTTTTCACATATAAAAAATGTAGTCACATTGGATAAGAGAATAAACTAAACAGCTAAACTGTTTTCATCCATGATTCATTGATAAACAGAAGTGCTATGATGTGATTTTCTTACTTTATTTAACAACAAACAAGTAAAATTGAGTTGATTTGTATAAAGCAATTTTTTTAGAACATAAGGGAAAATCTTCATACTAAATATGACTTTCTTGTGCTAAAAGTAAAAGGGATATTAAAAGACAAATGGGAAATGCAGTTGATTCATCTGAATGGGTCCCAGGGTATTGATTGTAGAGAAGAACTCAACTGCTGATGAAACCAAGCAGATCTAAGGCAAGGGAGGAAATGAGAACATGATTCTGGGTCTTTGAAATGCTCCAAAAAACATTTTGATTTACATGAGTGATACAGTCCAAGAATGAATCCCATAAAGTGCCAATAGTATACAATGGGACACATGAGCATGAAGTAAATTATATTATACATAACTTCAAAGGTGTGCGGCTCTGTTTTTGACTGGGTTCAAGTACAGGAAGTGTCATTTGGTATTTTAATATGCTTTTAAAAAATGAAACACTCTCTCTAACCAAATCCCATCTGATAAATCTAGGATCACTTAAAAAGAGCCCTCATTGTCATCAGATCAAAACTTAGCTGGCCTTTTTTTTTTTTTACCAATCTTTGGTAGCACATAAAAAGACAAACTGGACCTATAAGATTCATGCGATTTAACTTTCCACATATAAAGCCGTCTATCTCCATTAAAATAGAGCCAGGTTTAAGCCTCACAGAGAATATTCTAGTTTGTAGTATCTATCTAAGTTGGAACTGAGGGGCATCTGGAACTCATTGGAGGAGATCTCCCTTGCCCTCCACTTGCAGCTTCACACTGTCGTCCCTAAATCCCGTCTGAGAGCTGCCTTGGCAAGGCAACTCTCTGACCCAGCAGCTTAAGTCACTCCTCCTTGTAAAACGTTAGAATCGGCTCTTCGAAGGAGCACTCAGAAGCACACTTTAAATACTTTGAGAAGATTTAATATCAAGTCCATTATGGCCTTTCTGGAGCCCAGTAAATAGTCAATTAGTGGATAATTCTGATTCGATCCACATGCGGCCAGATCCGCTGGGGGCGACCGGACAGCTTTGCATTCAGTGGGCCCCGCCAACACACTCGGGATGAAAAAAGGGGATGACTGAAATGGGAGGGGCACCACATGGAGCCTTTTTGTGCATAACCTGCCCATTGCAGCAGGCATTAATCCTGTCAAGTCTAATGCGAAGTTGCTTTATGCACTTTCAGTGACTTTTGAATAAAAACGAAATCATAATCCCTCAAGCTGGAGTTGTTTGTGGTCTTCCTGCATTGGAATGGAGGGGGGTTGACTGATCTTACACAAGAGGGTGGGCTTCAGGAGGAGGGCCAAATTGGGAGATTCAGCGGTCCAACTTAAGGCGGCATCCATTGATCAAAAGGTACATCTGGTCGACTCCAATAAAACAAACTCAACTGTAGAAAATTGGAGTCCGACATTACTGAGTGGCTTTGGATAAAAGGACCAATAAAAATTTATAATTGTATTATATACATACTGCGGATTAGAGTTTTCTAAAGAAAGGGTGGATGGATTAATATTTTATCCATCGGATTAAATGGAGGCCGGTGAGCCTGATATATAATGTGCCGTGATGGCAGAACAACACAGACAACAAACAAGCTAAAATTTGGGGCTAGTTTTTCTAAAAGGCTGTTTAACCAATAATGACAGTGTTTCGCAAAGAGAAAAATGTTGATCTGTATCCAAATACATACTTCACTGAAAAAAAAAAAAAAACGGATATGATGAAAACATGAATAGACTTCTATTTGACATGTATAGACTTCACATTACCTCATTGTTGCATCATATTTGTCTAATGGTTTAGAGTGCGAGCCTGTGCATGTGTAGTAAAGGAAAGAGCAAGTTCTGGATGGCAAATTAGTGTTTGAAAGTGTGATATGTTTTAGTGCACTTCAATACTCTACCTCTTCATTCTCAACAGAGTTTGTGTTGGGTCTAGACAACCAATCAGCTGTTAATACGCCAAGGGCTGCCCCTTTCACAAGCCCCCAATCTTAACACAGCATCCTAGAGTGTGTGCACAAGAACAAGAGGGAATGAAGGAAGTGTTGCACAGAATAAACCAACCAGCAAGAGGGTTTTTGCAGCATACACATGACCTATCAAGCGACCAATCAATGATTTAAGTAACCAAGTCCGCTTACCTCTGTATTTGATCTGCAGTAAAACAACTGTACAGGTCAAAGGAAAGAGATCAAATTTTGCAGTCACATGACAACAATTAGGCTGTGTTTTTTAGGAGGACAAGGTGTAGCATTTGGTCTTGAGGGGACCTCCTCGAGTACATGGCATCTTAGTGACAAGATTGAGTTTACAACAGAGGATTCCTTCCTTCCACAAGTCTTTGACTCCCACATCAGCACTCCTTTAAAGGCATTAGCCATTTAAGGAAGTGGAAAACCAATTTGTTTAAGCTTGAGGCACTGTTTATGCTTACATCACTTGTACCAGTTCTGTTACTACAGCACATATTCCGTTTATTTGACCAAAATAACAAATGAATGAAGTCATAACTTGACAGAAAAGACTCAACAGGGGCTGTCTAGAGTGGATAGTCATTTGCTTTAATGATTAGGGACAGGTCTATTCAAATAGGTATTGTGTATAAGGAGGGGAGAAAGGCTGCCAGTTTTCATCCATCTAGAGTGCCAATCCCCTCTACTGGCTGAACACTGTTACTGCAGAACCATGGAGGTGTTAGAGAAATGAGGTTGTAAAATCATAATATAATACCGGTTTCTGTGGCTAACATTCTTTAAAAGTTATTGGCTTTCCATAATAAACAAAACAATGAACAAGGTTTTCAGTGCAAATGTAATGTTAAGTTTAAATGGATAATTCACCCAAAATTGAACATTCCATCATCATTTACTCACCCTCATGTCTTTCATACCGAAATACAAAAAAAGAAAAAATGTGTCATACAATTAAAAGTCAGTGGGATCCAATGTTATCCCACTGACTTCCATTGTATTGGTTTGGAACAACATGACAGTGAGGAAAAAATGACAGAACCGGAGGACTGTGTCTCCCAGAATCATCTTTGTCACTTTAATGTAGTTCCCAGGAGAGTCTGGCAATCCCATACACTGTGAGGGAAGATTTGGGATTAGCCTGGAAAAAGCAACTGCAAAGCCATCGAAGACCATCTAAAAAGTGATTACCTGGCTAAAGGAGGAGGAGGAGCACAATACAACCTTGTTTGTCATTTTACACGCTTTGCCAAGCAAAGCCTGTAATGCTAATTAGCCAGATACACCATTCTTTCAAAAACAACATAGAGAGTAGATGTCTCAATGCACAAAATTGATGAGATTAAGAGTGAGTTGAGCACAAACAAAATTTTAATTTGCCAAAGGACAAATGGACTTTCCAGGGCCCACTAGCCAAAACCGATGCCAACTTGAGGCGCTGTAAGTGCCCTAAGCCCGAGATGGAGGGCAAACTAAAGGATTAAGGTCCTCAGTTAAGGCTCAAAGAGTCTTTACAGGTGATTTGAAGCTCATCCTTGCTGGCTTACGTAAAGCTGTTCTGAGCTGATATGGCAACTTGGTCAGAACAGGTGTTTACTGCTTCATGCTGACAAGATGGTATGTGGAGTGGCTATACAGGAAAATGACATGCTCTAAAGGTCACAGGAAACATTTATTTTCTCTATATCATAAAACCGACCGGAAGTAAAGCTAATAAAGTAAAGTTAAAGCAGTAATATTCACCCAATATTAACTTATTTCTCAAAGCCAGTGGTTTCTAAGCATTCATAGACATAGATGTTCAGAAAACCCCCAGCTGAAATTCAGGTTTGATGTTGCTTGTGGAGGTGACCTTTCGTGCCCTCAATTTAGTTTTGACTCCCTTACAGAGGTAAAGATTACAAATCATTCAGAGGATAGGGGAAGCACACTATATTACAGCTGCATCAATGTTTCTACCTTTAACGAGCAGCCAAACAAAACAGATAAAGTGGCAATTCACAGAGACGTCTGCATTCAGACTTGGAATGAAGGGTGATGCACCTTTTACCTGTCATGCTTGGACACCACTGAAACACTGGAGGAATGGTGGGTATGCGAAGAACGCATGAAAGGTCACAAGATTAGTGTCAGGTTGTGCTGTCGTTGTCATGATCAGTGCCAGTGCAAACATTATCTTTCTAATGGCCCTATATGGCTCAATAGGCCTCAACTTCAGTAATGTTGGTGGTTGTATATTAGTAGAAGGGCTACGCAAACAAAGCTGAAGCGGGTAAGACCACTCTAAATAAGTTTGAAAAGGCCTAAGAGAGCAGAAAAATGTTGTTTCTGTCACAGACATGTTTATATCAAATGCTATTCAGTTAATTATTTATTTCTTAAATTACTTAACTGCTGCAGTTGCCCACACGTCTCCTAAAACCCAACACTTAAATGAGAATAATTATAGTTTAAAAGGAAAAATCCAAGTTCTCGCTGACTTAAAGAAAAGCATCCACACACAAGAAGAACTTAAGGTGCTGGGTAGATATAATTTGTTATGAAGCGAATTATGATAATTTAGTGTGTAAAATAAAATAAAAAAACCAAGATCTTTATTTCCAGGCAGCTGCTGGAACACTTCAACCAATAAAGGAAGTGTTTTTAATACAAAAAAAAAAAGTCAACCTTCAAATAATTATGTTCAGTTATGCACTCAATACTTGGTCGGGAATCCTTTTGCAGAAATGACTGCTTCAATGCGGCGTGGCATGGAGGCAATCAGCCTGTGGCACTGCTGAGGTGTTATGGAGGCCCAGGATGCTTCGGTAGCAGCCTTAAGCTCATCCAGAGTGTTGGGTCTTGCGTCTCTCAACTTTCTCTTCACAATATCCCACAGATTCTCTATGGGGTTCAGGTCAGGAGAGTTGGCAGTCCAATTGAGCACAGTAATACCATGGTCAGTAAACCATTTACCAGTGGTTTTGGCACTGTGAGCAGGTGCCAGGTTGTGCTGAAAAATGAAATCATCTCCATAAAGCTTTTCAGCAGGTGGAAGCATGAAGCGCTCCAAAATCTCCTGATAGCTAGCTGCATTGACCCTGCCCTTGATAAAACACAGTGGACCAACACCAGCAGCTGACATGGCACCCCAGACCATCACTGACTGTGGGTACTTGACACTGGACTTCAGGCATTTTGGCATTTCCTTCTCCCCAGTCTTCCTCCAGACTCTGACACCTTGATTTCCGAATGACATGCAACCACTGAGCAACAGTCCAGTGCTGCTTCTCTGTAGCCCAGGTCAGGCGCTTCTGCCGCTGTTTCTGGTTCAAAAGTAGCTTGACCTGGGGAATGCGGCACCTGTAGCCCATTTCCTGCACACGCCTGTGCACGGTGGCTCTGGATGTTTCTACTCCAGATTCAGTCCACTGCTTCCGCAGGTCCCCCAAGGTCTGGAATCGGTCCTTCTCCACAATCTTCCTCAGGGTCCGGTCACCTCTTCTCGTTGTGCAGCGTTTTTTGCCACACCTTTTCCTTCCCACAGACTTCCCACTGAGGTGCCTTGATACAGCACTCTGGGAACAGCCTATTTGTTCAGAAATCTTGCTCTTGCTTGAGGGTGTCAATGATGGCCTTCTGGACAGCAGTCAGGTCGGCAGTCTTACCCATGATTGCGGTTTTGAGTAATGAAACAGGCTGGGAGTTTTTAAAAGCCTCAGGAATCTTTTGCAGGTGTTTAGAGTTAATTAGTTGATACAGATGATTAGGTTAATAGCTCGTTTAGAGAACCTTTTCATGATATGCTAATTTTTTGAGACAGGAATTTGGGGTTTTCATGAGCTGTATGCCAAAATCATCCGTATTAAAACAATAAAACACCTGAAATATTTCAGTTGGTGTGCAATGAATCTAAAATATATGAAAGTTTAATTTTTATCATTACATTATGGAAAATAATGAACTTTATCACAATATGCTAACTTTTTGAGAAGGACCTGTATATGCACATATGGTAAGGTATGGTACCACCTCAACTAAGAGTGATAAAACAATAAGCTTTTCATAGATGGTTGATACGCCATTAAATTTGACATGTTGTACCAACATGCTTCCATATCTCATAGAAATCTGACCTTTTGACAGGTTGTACAAAGCTTTAAAACACATTCCTCCCTACAAAAGAATGTTACTTTAGTAGCGAAATCAACCATGGACACTTACTGCTGAAAGTGAAACTGAACTTCAATGTGTCAGTGCATTTTGTCATTGACATGGCATAATATACATCATTTAAGCTAAATAAACGGTGTTATGTCAGTCCCTTGCATAAACTAGTGACAAAGAAATCCAATTACACAACCTCTTCACCATTAATTAACATAGAATCTTAGGACAAAGGAAATGAGACCCACTCAGGTCAAACAAAAAACACTACAGAGTGAGAGTAACAGCAAGTAAAAAGGAATGCATACAGCATAATAACTTTCCTTGTTTTTTTTTTCCCACATGGTCTTTTGTTTTCAACTTTTCTTGTAAATTCCTGCTGGTTTGAACGCAGCAGTTTGATATGTCTTTACTTCTTGCAGACATGCTGACTACGTTTTTGCTCTTCAATTAGACACTGTTTCCATTTTACTAACCCAACTAACATGGAAAACATAGTTACATGCTGTATCCACACTCATCAAGGTCATACAGTCAATGTTCAAATAGGTCATTCTTATTGACCTTTGTTTATGGTTCATGCCTACATCTTATTATCCAGACAAATTCCAACAATGCAAGGCATGTCTGGTCAGGTACAGCGTGGTTTGGAATCTGACACAGATGGATATCGAGAACGACTGAGAATATCAAAACTTGATATTAGACTGCAATGGGGGTGCAGTCGGGTGACTTAAATATATTTGAGAAAATTATCTTTGGTGCATTACAATAATCAATTCACAATCACTGGTTACAAAATGTCAGATCAAGGCACAATGGCCCACACCAGTCCATATATTGCTTAGTTTATTCCTCATCTCTTTAAACAGCATTATGAATGCACAGTGGTTGGTTGACACATTCTGCTAATTTGCATGGGCATGGCTGTGTCCAACTAAAAAAAAAAAAAAAAAAGGAGAAATTGGTATCCATAAACCATCGGGTGAATTAACCAGTTAACATTGCTGAGTGCTAAAACAAGAATCAAGGTAGACTCACTAAAAAGTAGAGGTCATTGAAGCAAAGTCATATACAGCAGTTTAATAACCAAACCACCATGAACAACATCCCCATGACAGACAAATGAACATTGCTGATACGAATAGGAATCTGAGCTTAGATATCAAGTAAAACATAACAGCTAAACACTAAACGGTCGAAACACTAAACAGTCATTCTTATATTTAAAGCTGCAGTGCAGAGGTGTGAAAACAAAATTGCATCACTTGCTCTTTTAGGTCATGTTCTCTAGGTTAGTGTGATTTGTTTATAAATTATCTAAAGGGCATGAACGAATCGGGTAAGTTGATCTACCCCCAACTGACGCAACAGCTTGTCTCTTTCAATTCTTCATTCTCATCCGGATTGAACCAGCAAACATCCTTGTGTCACAAGAATGAACTAGCACAGAGTGTCTAAAGTGCAGGCTTAGTTGACATCCTGTCAATGTCCTAAACATGCATGAGAAACAATCTGTTCGTGCACAAAGATGATTGAAAAAGCATGTTGTGAACTAAAAGCACGCACAAATTTATAAATAATAAATCCATCAGTGGTCAGATTTAGCTTGTTGAAGCTTTTACCTTGAGAACAAGTGCATGGAGGGCAGTTATTACCAAAATACGAGTAGAGATATATGAACCAGAAATATTCCTGTAAAAACAATCATTTATAAATGAAAGCATCATGTAAGCTGTTGAAAATGGATGAATGACACTAAGATCATATAAACACTCTTAGTCCCTCTTCGTGAGAAAAAAGTATTAATAGTATTGTTAGTGACAGGCGGCAGTCTCTGCAATGAATCACTTATTCATATTTATCTTGTGCTTAATATCGAGAAGGAAATATTGACACAAAATTAACTGTTTATTAATGGTGTTAATCTAAATCAATCAATCAAATGTTGACCTGTAAAATACTCTTTTGGTGAAGCCTAAAAAGCAGCTGACTAGATAGGATTGGTGAAGCCTGTAGGAACATACACTTCTTGCCTCTCCCAAAACTCACAGCTATGCTCATGTCTCCCTGCTCCCAGTCCCCACCCTTGTTTGCTCTTTGGATTACTCTGATAGCTTCTACCCCTATTGGTCTTTGTGCTGTGTGTTTGTTTATGCGCTGTGAGCACAAGAGTGAGAGAGCACACAACTCTTTTGTTCAAGTGACAGCATGTGTGAGAAGGAGAATCCTTCTCTGTTCTTTAGCAGTAACACCCTCACTGCCATTAGCAATCTGATTGCTAATATAAAACATCACTCTAAACTATGCGTTTTAAAGTGGCTCAACAGTTAGTCAGGTAAATATTGACTGCCAGCAATTAAATTTTTGCTCATGAGCAAGATTAAGTGAAGCTATGAAGCTACAGGCTATATGTGCAGAGCGTAGCAGAGGAGGAGACATCCATGACATGGAATTGCGTGACTCAAAATAATTGTTATTCCTTTGTCATCAGAAAAACAATAACTGTTTGCTGTTGAAAATCAAAGACGAGCAAACATGCCTTACCGTGTGAACACTGCTCCTGATCTCACCTCTACTGTCACCAATAAACATACTGGGATGTTGAGGCTCAATTTTATTCCTCCAAAACATACTCTAAAAAATGATTATAATTTTAAGAAAAAAGATAGCAAAAGTGCTACAGTAAAAACCTAATAATTGGTAAACTAAACTAAAATATTACCATACAGTGAAAAATGTTATTGTCAATGTTTTAACATTTTATGTAATTTTAATGTAATTACAATATAATCTTTAATACTTTACAGAAAAATACAAGTACTTTCACAGATAGTAACTGTTAAATGTAGGTTATATAAAAGTAAAATATATATTTTTTAATTGCAAGTCACCTTAAAATTGATGGTGAAAAAAGGACATTCCCTAATCACATCTGATTATAATTTATTAAATCAATTCTGTATATTTGTACAGAAATGTACATAAATTAAAAGATTTATTATAACATATTACATTATATAACATTTAAACTAAAAAAGGTTAACATACAAAATCATATATTTAAAAAATATATTATATAAAATAATCATCATTGTAATACTGTTAATGATTTAAGAAAACTAAGAAAATTATTAGTTTTAATATCAGATTTTTTTTTGTGTGTATTAAAATTAAAATTTTCTGCAATAGTAATCAGGATTAAAATACCAGGAGATGAATTTGGGCCTATAGAAGTTGTGCGGGTCTAGACATGGGCACTGAAGGATCTCTTTGTGCTGTCAAGATGATGTTCGCTAACACTTATAAAACAACAAGTCAAGCCCCCCTGGGAAACCATGTTGTTTTAGACACTCAATTAATTTTGGGGGGTCAGCAATATGTGCTCATAATCTTCCCTTACACACTTTAAAACTCCAAAATCCTACCAAGTACGCCAGACCACAGTAGTTTGCTTTGGTACACAAAGGATTTTTGGTGAAAACTGCTAGGACAGACAAATGATTTGCCTGGTACAAAAGAGAGATATTTGCTTGTGTTTGCATTGCTGATTGAAGGAGGCTTCCAGAAGTTTGAACAGCCGGTACTCTATCAGATGAGACTCAGAAGCAGATGTCCTTGCACCATTTGTGAAGAAAATAGGCAAGCTTAAATATCATCCACTTAGAGATAAGAAAATCTTTGCATGGCTCTCCCAAATCATCTATTTGAATAAATATAAAGAGGTGTGCAGAAATGTTAGTGAACAGCACCCCCTGTCTGCAGTCAAATAAGATGTAAAATAATGGGATGGGAAGAAATTTTACTGATGGGGTAAAGAATGACGGGTTGAAGTGAGCACGTGGTTGACACCTTGGCGTTCCCAAAGAGGAGGGTAATTAGAGATGGCGCAACGATCCGATCGGCAAACCCCCTCCTTCACTGCACAATTGGACACATGACTGGAGATGCACAACGGGGGAGCTGAGGCCTCACGGGCAAAAAGTGGGTCACGAATGAAAGCCAATTAACAGACAATGATGGCACATTCAAATAACGCACCCTAAAAATGAGGGAAATGGTTATATCTGGGTCATATGACTCGAAGATAGTGATGTAGCTCTATATGCATCCGTCCGAACACGACAGGGTTAACAGCTTCAACCATATCTGTGTTAATCTTACGTACCTCCCAGCGCACTGGGAGTGTGTACTACATTCACACAGCTAGTGGAGACACCTCTAAAGCTCCCTTTGTCTCTGTCAATAATCCTGTTTGCCTTCTCATTATCCCAAGCTTTAACGCCTTCGACTCATTCCTAATTCTGCAAACGGCCTTCACAAATATATACAGCTCAGCAGTGCTGCAGGACATGGCAATTATCAACATGTTCTCTTTTTTAATAGCAGTCCCTTGTCTCTCCTGGCCTGAGCTAATAGCATAAACACAAACATTAACACATAGCAGGAGAGGGTTGCGAGGTCTTCATCACATGATGACAGAATTGTTGTCACACAACCCTTCTCGGGGCTTTAGGAGAGCGAAGTTCTTCAGCCAGTCCAAGCCTCTGAGGCTGTACACAGCAAAGATGTCCTGCTGGTCATTACATACCAGCAGCACAGAGCCAGTGAGCTGCTGTGAGGATTTCAAAGGTTCAGGGGTATATGGTTGACATCACATCTTAAATCAATGACCATGTTTGAGATGATTGAGCAGAAAAGGAGGCAATAAATGAGCTGTGCAGTTGTGCATAACCTTATTTACACATATTTGTGTAAAACAGAGACAGTTGTGCATCTTTGTTGTGACATGGTTAAAACCCTGCTTCAGTTAAAGATGTCTTGAACTGTCTAAGTGACTATGAAAGGCAGGTTAAGGATATTATAAATCTATTCACATAAGCCAGACTATGCTGGCAAAACAGCAATGCTGTGGAGCATACTGCCATCTACTGGCGTTCAATGAATGAATGATTGAATGTCCTAATAGATAAACAGGTAATTAAAAAAAACAACTCATATATACTCCCCATATGACATTATTTTTTTTAAACATATCCACAAACACATAAGGTTGCTTTAAAAAAAAAAATATATATATATATATAAATATATATATTTTTGTACTACACTTATTTGTCTCGCTATTTATTTGTCTAATATATATAACACACATAAGTTATATATATAATTATATATATATATATATATATATATATATATATATATATATATATATATATAATGTTATAAAAGTATTATAAATGCAGCCTTGGTGAGCAAAAGAGACTTTCAAAAAACTACAATTCTTACTGATCTAAAACTTCTGAACAGTATTGTATATTGTATTTATACATACAATATATAACACACACACACACCAAAAAATTTGTGGGTAAGAATTTTTTACAAATACATTTTTATTTTATTCAGCAAGGATGCATTAAGTTGATCAAAAGTCACAGTAAATACATTTCTAGTTTTACAAAAGATTTCTATTTCCAATGTAGTTCTTTTGGACACTATTAATAAAAAAAAATAAAAAAAAATTCAACATTGCTAATAACAAGAAATGTTTCTTGAGCAGCAAATCTTAATAAAAAAAATAGAATGATTTCCGAAGGTGATGCTGAATTACATTTTAAAAAGAAATTAAAATATAAAACAGTTATTATGAATTGCATGAATATTTCATAATTGTTACATTTTTACTGTATTCTTGATTATAGTAAATATATTGAGGCGTAGTCGTCATAAAATAAGTTTTGAACGGTAGTGTAAATACATTTATGCAAATTACAATATAAATGTAAATATAAAAATATACTGTAGATGCAAATCTGACTTGAAATGTCTTTCAAGCATTCTTATTAAAAATTGACAAAATAGAAACTGAGTGGTTTGGTTTTCAGCAAATAAAAAAAGAAGCGGGAGATGCCGAGTATGAGAGCACCTCAATCTCTATAAACATAATTAATAACAAAGCTTATCACTGCACTTTCCTGTTCTCTCAAAAACAATGCTTTGTTGGGTGTGATTGCAAAGTCAAAGAGAAAGCAAACACAGGTCCTAGTGAGAATAGGCGGCCACAATACATCAGAGCAGCTCTTTAATGTAACACCTGCTGTCCAGGTCTGCAAGTCATTGTGCCCCTAACAAGGCACTCAGGGGCATAAAAGTACAGTACAGTGGTCGCTTTTGTGGCCAGCTATGACTGTGTTTGCTTTCGAGGTGTTCTCCTGGTGCGACAGCGATGCTCTCATTGTCAGAAAGCCCATGGGCTTTGTGCGCTGACACGCAGAGGAAGGGAGGGGAGCTGCAGATGCGTGAGTGTGTCTGGACCTCGGCCAGTGGAGCTTCTCAACAGCGAGAGGCACCTGTGCCGACACCTCCCCTTGTTATTTTACATAAGTAATCCCTTGCTTGCTAAAGCACACAAACTTCTGAGCACGGATCCTTTCACTGCATAAGTGTCTTTCATCCTTTTGGAAAATGACAACATTGACTTGTTTTCAGTTTCTAAGGTATCACCTCTTTTGTTGTTGCAAAGATTCTAGCTTGAGGCTGTTCTGACACCATCTTGTTTTTTTTGGGTGTGATGATTCCTGGTATAAGCCGGAAGATATTGAATTAAAAGAGATGGTATTTTATCTTTTTGACTTTGGAGGTCACACCTGGTTCTGGTCAACTTCGATTTTACTGAGAGGAAATGTAACTTGCTAAACAACTTCTATAACACTTCATAATAAGGTTACATTAGTTACATTACAGGTGACATAAGTTACTGCATTAAGCGTCATGAACTAATGATAAACACTACTTATAAAGCTTTTATTAATTTTTTTAATGTTAATGTATACATCATTTTTATGAGTAATTTTCATAATTAACATTAAACTGTAATAATTATTAGTGGAAAACAAGCAATGGCGTATATGCCAATACACACACACAATAGACACCTTTATTTGATTTTAGTCTAGATTAATAAATGCTTAAAAAAATGTTTGTTATACAATGACTTAACTAAAGTTAACAAATTGAACTTTTGAATTATTAACTGAAGCAAAGTATGCGGTATTGATCCTTTAAAACAAAAACACATTAATTTAATATTAGCTAGATAAATAAATGCTTTAAAAGGATTGTTACCTGCACGTCTAAAGAATTAACCAATGCTAACAAATTGAACTTCACTGTAAAATGTTACCGGCTATTCAGGCAGATAATGTCAAAATGTATTGCAGCAGAAAGAAGCATAGAAACAAGAAAAAAAATTAGTCACAAGACATGGTTCAATTAAGTTGTAAAGATAAAAGTCAACTAACTACTCAGCAAAAAAGCTCTTTGAATTCTTGCTGAAAGCCATTCTTTACACAGCCGCGCTTCCGATGACAATTCATTAGTTCTTCATAACTCATTCCATCTTAGTTGTACTGAATCCTTTGAAAACCTTAAGACATTTAGCACTGTTGGCTTGTGTCCACATGCTAAACTCCCATCTCTGAAAGGCCTTAAACCAGTTTCATCCATTTGAAAATGAACACTAGCGATCTTGGGTCGTGCCGAGCTGGATTAAAGGCAACAGGAATAAAAGTGCTCAAAAGAGGCTAAATAAACAGTTGCCTTTTTCATGATGCGTATGCACCGTGTAATGATGAGTCAGGGCAAGTGTTGAGTGTTGTGAAAGTGTGCATGCATAATTCACCCACCCCGGTCTCTTACACAGTCTGTCTGTCAACACACGGAGTGCCTCTGCTGTTCGGCTGCCACTTTTAAAGGCCTCTGAAGTCGCCTCTAGACAGAGGCACGAAGGGGAAGGGTGCGCCTTAGTATGTGTGTCTGTGTATAAATCCTGCATCGGAGCTGTCTCTGCCTGCACATTAGGGCAGATGTCTGTCAGCAGAGTTCATTTGCTTAAACAAACCGGCGTGGCACTCCACATGTGGCCCCCATTCATTAGCGTGGCACTTGAAACCCTGCGTGTTTTGACACACTGTGTCTCAGAGCTTCCAATATTTACACAACCACAGACCACCTACATTCTAGCAAGGCACACAAATGCGCTAACAGGCGCGCATACACACTTCTAAAGCATTCAATTTTCACTTAGGTTTCCTTCACTCATTTGCAAGCTCTGAGAGAGGAGGAGCCGGGCATTCTCTCACAGCCAGGAGATTTTTTTTTTTTTCACACAAACCTTTACAAACAGATGTAGCATCCATCATTCTTGGGGCTGGCAGCTGGATTTAACAGTAGACGATTGATTGGTTTCTCTGATGAAATCGCTATCGACTTGTTAAGAACATGCTTACTGTTTACTTAGTTATGCATATGCATATGTCAAAATAAAAACCCTGTGGAAAAGTCATGTAAATTAATTAAACGTATTACTTATGCCTTATATGCGGACATCATAGGGAGAGACTCTGGCAATGCAATAAAAATGTAAAACACTTTACATTACTTAATGCATCCGGTATGATGACCTAACATTTTTAAGCATTAGGCATAACCTAAGCATTTATTAATCTAGTTTAAGATTAATTTATAAATAAATTAGTGTTCTTTGTTAATAATAGGGTCCTATTTATCTGAAACACAAGTATCAAACGCGAAACGCAAGTAACTTGGTGGGCGGATTTTTCCTGGTCTGTGGCGGAATTATTTTCTGAAACTGCAAAATAGCACCAGGGAACTTTTGCGCCGGAACACGCCGCCTCTTTTCACTGAACCGCCCCGGGAGCGCAAGTTCATTCCCTAATTTACCGACGTGCGTCTGTGGAGGGAAAAGTCCGCTGTGCATCAGGTGCAAAATAGGAATGATACATGCGTCGGTGTACAAAGTCAATTGAGCTGGGTGCAAGATAGGGCCCATAATATATATTTTAACCCCTTGAAATGTTAAAAATATATTAATGTCTTCAAATTAATATTAACCAGGATTAATAAATTATGTAAAAAATACTGCTCATTGTTATATCACATTAATTATTGTATTAAGTAATGCTAACATATAGAACCTAATTGTACAGTGTTAACATTCTTATAAAGTAGCAATTATTAGTACTTAAAAAAAATTACCTTAATTCCATCCAACCCCACATATAATAAAATAAAAAGAAATAATGCAATAATAATGAATATAGTAGTATAACAATCAAGATATTTTTTTATTGTAAATAGCCCCTCCAATAACAGTTCTTTTTGTCTTTAAAGACAGAAAGAAAAAACATGACTTGGAAAAACCTGAATAAATGAGGTAACCTTATTTTAAAAGTATGATTTCTAGATGTGGAAAAGTCATGTAAATTTATTAAACTTACTTATTACTTATGCCTCATAGTTTCCTTAAGACTGTGAAATGTATTAAAGATTCCACTGGCATCCAAATGTAGTGGTAAGTCATAAGTATCAGATTAGTCAAAATATTTAACAAAAAAGATAGGGGCAATATTTAGATATGGGTGTTCAAATAAGGTAGAAGCCAGTGAAAGTCACATATGCATAAAGCTATTTGGCAGTTAAACTAGAAATTCTCTGAAAGGTCTTGTTTTGTTGTGTGTTTGTCTTACTCTACTCCAGAACCATACAGAACAGTACAATGCAACTTACACTGAAAAATGCCTTACAAACAAGACAAATAATAAAGGACCGGTATTTTTTCTAAAAGTCCAAACAAAGATAAACATGTACACACACAGTGGAGTATGAGGACAAAACAAGGGCCTAAATTAAATTCAATTTATGACCTGCATCGATACCACACAAAATAGCTTGTCTGCAGCATTTAGACGACAGCAAATCACTAACAGCATGGAACATCTACCAACAAGGCATTAAGTCATTGATTTACCTTTAAACTCAGCAAGGAAATCACATATTGCCCCTTAACATTCTTTGTGAGGTAGGAGACAGACATTCAAGAGCATGGTTATTTAGCACCCTGGGCAGGAAGGAGTGCTCTCTCCTCCAATAGCAGCCAGCGCTGAGTCTTATAGCATGGCATGAAGACCGCCAAGGCTCACAGCTCAGGTAATCCCCGCTATGATCAGCACCGAGGAGACAGTTCTCCCAGAGTACTGAACTTCACAAGCTTTCCATCTAGCCTACAGCGAAATCAAAAACACATGGTGGAATCAGACAACTTTATAGGCACCTACATCACAAATCAAGGGGAATGTGAGGTAATATATGAGCAGTCTAGCAATACCACAGCAGAACAGGACAATGAGAGGCTGTTATCCATTGTCTGGTTGATTTGATGTTGTCTGTGGCTCTTTACCAGACAGTGCTTTTACCTGAATCATCCAGAAAGAATTAAAATAAGACTGTTCAATCTAAGCAATGGTCTGTCTGCCTATTGGGAATCAGTTAGTTCCAAAAGGGTTTAAAACACAGTGACTAAAGGGAAAAAAAGTGCATATAAAGTCTAGAAAAATGCTACATTTGTAGAGCTGATTTACAAAACTCTCTTAGGCCCGTTTACACCTGACATTAAGATGCGTTTTGGTCGATTGGATCACAAGTAGATGAAGGAGACATACCCGTTTATACCTGATCTTTTAATCTGTCTCTTTTGTCCACTTTCAACAACTTCTGTCCTGATTTCTTTGAGGGGAGGGTCTATGGGCGGGTAAATCTATGTTTTTTTTTGTTTTTTTAGATATTTCAATCTAATAGACAAAATAACTTGCACATTTTACATATGAACGCGCCCGGAGATGACGGAAAACATAAGAGCCACAAGAACTCACCGAACATGGTGAGTGCGTGACTCACTAGGGTCTTCAGCCAACAAAGTTTAAATTCTGTCTGGCTAGTGCGCTTCCCATAATGTTTACACAAGAAGTCAGTAGACGAAGAGTAGGCAGTCAATTGTGGCTGTTCGAATGCATTCGACCACATGAGCATTTGCACTACGAAAGCAATCCTTTTGAATGCGTTTTCGACTACCTCTGGAAGTGGTCGAAAGTGGACAAGCTCAAAACGTTTTAGATCCCATTTACACCTGTATTTAGCATCGTCCACTTGTGATACAATCGACCAAAACACATCTTAATACCAGTTGTAAACAGGGCATTGCTGAAACACTGACAGGCTTGAGTCCAGATACCCCCTCTCCCCCCAACCCCAGAAGGCGGCTGCCTGGTTCAATATAAGGTCCATCTCTATTAAAAAAGTCAATTTTATTGATTCACTAATGTGTTACAACAGCACTGTTTAACTGCATTAATTAAACAACTCATGATTACTCTCTCATAATTCGAAGAAATCAATTTCCTTCCAAATGGAAATGACAATAGGGAGTTACCAAATCAGTCCCAAGTCTTTGATTGATTAAACTAATGGCCACTCCAGCACTAAAAAAACTACACGAAAGAGCCATTCATTAGTCGACAAACCTTCAGATACACTTATGTAACTAGTACTATGTACTTGTACATGAATATGGAAATAATAAGCATTAGAAATATGCACTGGAAATATGATTTGCCAATAAAAAAAGATATGAACCACAAAAAAATGTCAAGTTCGCAACAAAAGAATAGAAACTAATACTTTTGATATTTAGACTAACACATCAGGTTAAACTCAGTCACCTAACTCTATGATTTAACAGATTACAGAAAAGAAAAAAAAGCTTTCAAAAGGCTTTAAGTAAACAACAGAGGATGAACCATAACAAAGAATGTCTATACTCAGATCAGTCTACTTATCAAACTGTTAATTCAAGTCTACTTATCAAACTGTTAATTCAGATTAAGCGTTTAATTCTGAATAAACCTCTGAAAGAAATCCGGGTTTATTGTTCAAGGGGCTCCAAAACTATAACCCAAGCCAAGATTTGACAGCTGTGTCTGCAGACAGATTGAGGGGGAGATGTTTAGGAACTAAGATGATCAGAACCGGCCAACAGCGCCTACAGAGCTACAGACTTGAAGATTAAATGTTGGAAACAACACATGTATTGAAAAAATCTAAATGAAATGGTTTTATAACTTGTTCCCATTCTTAAAACAAACATTTATAATAGTTATAGTTAAATAGTTAGCCCAAAGAAGTGAGACATGTTAGACTTGTTGTTCATGTGTTCCTTAATACCTTTGTCTGCTCATGAGCCAATTATTGTCAGAGATTATAGGTCTAAACCTCTAACAGAGCCTCTTCAGCCCATAAGGGTTTTTATTCTGAATCTGGGCTGTAAAAACTGGCATCCAAGCCAGCACAAGATGGTAACATGACAGACAGATTAACCAAAATGAGGATTAGCTATCCATTACATTATAGATTGCTCCTCACCTACCTTGTCGCATCCCCCTTAAAAAAAATAATAATCAAGACTGGTACAGACTGTTGCCACAGCAACAAACATTCAGTGACTAGGCAACCGCCTGTCCACAAGCCACTGCTAGTTAAAGCACCCTAAACACAAGCAGTTATAACATCACCCCACCCTCCTCCCCTAACAATGCTATCACAGCTTCCTTTGCTGTGCAATGCGATGCCTTGGGTACACGCTGCCTCAAATACAGCACAAATCCTTTGAATTCACGTCCAGTTCATTGTGTTTACCTTTTCATATCCAAGAGTACTGCTCATATTAAAGAACAAAACAAGGTGAGAGTCAAAGATGGATGATTGTGGGGGGGGAAACAAATCTTGTACAGATAATCTTTGTCAATGTGAATTCTGTAACAAAGGCACTGTGACATACAAAAACATCAGCATAAATGAAAATATAGGAAGTTAATGTTTATAACAAATTCCAAAAGCCCCACCAAAATATAAAAAAACTGATTTTTAAAATATACAACATCAAAAAAGCTTTTTTTGTGCAAAGAACACCACTTTGCAAAAGCACCATTTTGCAAATAAACGAAGCAATGTTTTCTTTTGTTTCATCCAAAAAGCAGTGAAGTGAAAAGCTCTGCTCTGAATGATCACATTTTATACTCTGTGAAGCGTGATCATTTCCTCTCATGAGACAAAATGATCCAGTTTAATTACAAATATAACGTTAACCTCCGTAATGGGGTTAAGGTCTGTCAACCTTCCTCCTCCACATTAAAAAACACCAAACTACACCATGTGCGGCAAAGATCCATACAGGCTGTGAATAATGGCCAATTATTTAATGTTCCCTTAACGTCCTCGGCCATTATGAACTTAAGTTTGAACAGCATTGAGAGGTAACGGCTGAGGCTAACACCTTTGAGAGCTGTCAAGCTCTGCTCTAAGGCAAAGACAAAAGGCCAAGAAGAAGAAGAAAATATGGGCCAGCAGTATCAGAACAGCAGTGATTACATTGCCAGCAGCAGATGAAACCTCCATTATATACCAACGGGATAGATAGATATATACTTTATTTATCCCGAGGGAAATTCAAGTATCCAGTAGCATACGAAACATACATGCATTAAACATACATTAAACCTATATTAAAATAGAATTAAAATAAAATTAACTTATAACACAGTAGCAACAGTAAACAGTGCAAAACAGTAAACAGTGCAAATGGAGTGCAGATGGAGTGCAAATGGAAGTCAAAAGTACAGATGGAGGTAGAAATTGTCCAATTGTCTATTGTCATCCCTGCCATGACTGGGAGCTGTTGTACAGTCTAATAGCCAGTGTCCTGCACCACCTCCACCAGAAATAATAAAAAAAAAATGATATTCTCACAGCGCCCCTCTCCTTGTCCAGATGTAAATAGGCCCTGTGGAGCAGATAGATGATGGCATCCTCCACGCCCATCTCCTCCTGGTATCCAAACTGCAGTGGATCTTGTGCATGGTGAACCTGGGGTCTGAGGACACAGAGCAGCAGCCGTTCGAAGGTCTTTATGATGTGTGATGTCAGTGCTACTGGTCTAAAGTCACTCGGCTCCCTAAGGTTTTTTTTCTTGGGAACCGGGATGAGACATGAAGTATTCCAGACCACTGGGACCCTCCCCAGCTGCAGGCTCAGGTTGAAGACATGCTGAAGTGGCTCCCCCAGTTCAGCAGAACAGGCTTTAAGCATCCTTGGACACACTCAGTCCGGCCCCGCTGCTTTCCTTGGTCGGAGCCTCCTCAGCTCTCTGCTCACCTGATCCTTGGTGATGGTGGTGGGGAGGGGTGTTGAACTGTCCGTGTGTGGAGGGTGGGGGTGGTCTGCAGTCTGAGGTGGTGATGGACATGGTGGTGGCATTGGTGGAGGTGATGGACATGGGGGTGTGAAGTGGGCTATCGCTGGTTGTGGGAGTTGGTGTATCAAACCTGTTAAAAAACAGGTTTAGCTGGTTTGCTCTGCCAGCATCCCCCTCTCCTGTGATACTGCCCTTCTTCTTACAGCCTGTGATGGTTTTCATGCCATCCCAGACCTCCCTCATCTTGTTGTGCTGCAGCTTCTGTTCTACCTTCCTTCTGTAGTCCTCCTTCGCCTCTCTCAGGTGGACCTTGAGTTCCCCCTGTACACGCTTCAGCTCATCTCTGTCACCATCCTTGAATGCTCTCTTCTTCCTGTTCAGGATGTCCTTGACATTACTGTTGATCCAGGGCTTGTTGTTAGGGAAGCAGTGTACAGTTCTAGTGGAGACCACAATGTCCATGCAGAAGTTCAGGTAGTCAGTAGTGCAATATGTGACCCCCTCGATGTCCTAACCATGTGCTTCCTGCAGGACGCTTCAATCAGTACATTCAAAGCAGTCTCTCATAGCCTCCGCTGCCTCAGGAGACCATTTCCTGAAGGAACGTTTGGTCGTGGACTGTCTCTGGATCTGTGGTTTGTACTGTGGTGTGAGCAGGACTAGGTTATGATCAGACTTTCCCAGTGGGGGCAGAGGAGTGGCAATGTAAGCTTCCCTCACGTTGGCATACAGGAGGTCTAATGTCCTGTTCTTACTGGTGGGACAGCTTACAAACTGGTGAAAGTCTGACAGTGTCGAGTCCAGTGTCACGTGGTTGAAATCCCCGGAGATGGTGATGAATGCGTCCGGATGTTGTGTTTGCAGTCTCGCGATGGTGGAGTGGATTACGTCACACGCGATCTCTCTGTACACGTGGAAGGACGTAAACAACAAAAGCAATGGCGTGGGAGAACTCTCTAGGCATGTAGTACGGTCTGAGACCTACAGCCAGCAACTCAATGTCTCTGTTGCACATGATCTCCTTCACCGTAACATGCCCCTGGATGGCCATCTGTTGTTGAAAAACAGTGCGAGTCCCCCTCCTTTGCTTTTGCTGCTGCGTCCAGTCCCGGTCCACTCTCACTGTAGTGAATCCAGGTAGATCAACATTACGTCCAAGGTGTTCTGTGTTAGCCAGGTTTCAGAGAGGCAAAGTAAACTACACTCCCTGAACGTCCTGTTCGTCCTTACAAGGGCAGCGAGCTTGTCCCTCTTGTTGGTCAGACAGTTCACATTCCCCATCACTATCGACAGAACCGAGGGCTTGTACTTCCACTGCTTAGCCGCTAGCCTAGCCTTCACCTTCACTCCGGCTCTGCAGCCTCGGTGCCTCCTCCTCAGCTCATCGGGTATATGGTGGAAAATGTTGGCTTGTCCCATTGTTTGGAGTGAAAGCAGCTTCTCCGTTGAATAAAGAAGTTGTCCACCGCTATGTTGTCCCTAAAAAGTCATTGTATCCATAGGATATATAAAGTTTTACACAGCTAGTTTTATATAAAGAGTTAAAGAGTACTTTAACACACTTAAAGTATTAAAAATAACACGACTGTAGCTGACGCTAAGTCCAGTGTAAACTCGTTTCCATGACTATACCGGAAGTTGTTCATGTGCAACCTTTATGACGAAAAGTCGTTTTGTAATGCAATTATAATGTGTCTTGTTTACTGTAATTCTGAGTAATGGTGTGACTTAAAGTTGTTGTTACATTGCTCTTGTTAAATTTATGAAGAAGAGAAAAGTTGTTTATTGCTAGTCACATGATTAACCCCCGGAAGTATTAAGAGTAGCGCCAGAGAAGAGAGAGTGTGGCGGGTGAAAACGGCAAACTTTTAAGCTCCAAGTCTATTATTCTACAGCTGGTCTACCAGGCGAACACGGTAATAATTATCGAGCTATCTTATTAAGCACTGTTAAATTTTGTTTTGTTTATCTTTCAGTTTTCACGATGTTCTATGATACTTCAGAGAAGAATAAATGTGAATGTGAACATCAGCAAGAAGCGTGGACTCATTTATGACCAGTGTAGTTAAAACGACACGTACGGAGCTACTGGATCAGCATCCTGCTCGCGCTGGCGCTCGTGATATGTTGTGATTGGGAAATGTGATTTACATGGTGGGAGTGTGGCCGTGAGAATGATGGGATGTCACCTCTGGGGAGTGTGTCGGCCCCATGCTACAGTGTATATGGTCCAGGAGGAGCTCAGCCCAGAAGGGTGGAATATTTGTAAAGTTGAGCAGGGGACAGGAGGGTGACGAGAGCCGACTGCAGCATAAGTTTAAAGAAGGTGGTGGGCTGTGATGAAAATGGCTCAAGGACATATTCCACACGTGCAGCAACTTTTCCTTACATTAAACAAGCAAAACTAGCAGTCTCAAGAGTGTTTTTAAAGTGTAACAGAAGTTGCATCAACAGCAAAAGGTGACACTTAAATTTATTTCAAGTTGAAATATACTTACCTAAAATATACTTAAAAATTGGGCTGTACAATATATTGTGCCATAATGGATATTGGCTGAAATTAGATATTTTTTAAACTATCTGCATCATTATCAGCTATTTTTACATTTAGATTTCCTTTGCTTTCACCCAATGTTCACTTAAAAACACAAATAATTTAATAACACTGTTAAATGTTAATTTTAAGCAAATCTCAAGGTGAATATTCATTTTCATACTGTACATCAACGTTGGCATTTAAAGTGATTATTTTTATTCTTTAATTTCTAATTGAAGACAAAATAGTATAGAATTTATATGTAATTGTCTATAAAATCAAATTGTGTTTGACTCTTATGCTTATCAAGGCTGCATTTTCCCCCAAAACACATTTAAAACTTAAAAATAGAATTTAATAAAACTGTTTAATATATTTTACGATGCAATTTATTTCTGTGATGGCAAAGCTGAATTTTTAGCATCATTACTCTAGTCTTTCCTTCAGAGATCATTTTAATGATATGGTGCTAAAGATTTTGTTTTATCAAAGCTGAAAAAGGTTGTGCTGCCTAATATTCCACAAACATCTGAATGATTGAAAATTTAAAAATAAAAGTGTTTTGACACTTAAATATTGTCCTGAGTTAATGGGTCATCTGAGTCTAGACACACCATACACATTAAAATTAATGACTACTAACTGCAGACTTTGTGGATCAATAAACTAATGTTCATGTGTACGGGTGCAACCTATAATAGCCTATTAACAACACCAATAAACCCTCCTTGTATGATTTTGATTTCCACAGAATATTGGACAAGATCTCTAATAGAAAAATATAATGAAGTTATGACACTAAGTTCCTTTCCATGGCTTACTTTTTGTGTCTAAGTACCTG
Organism: Meda fulgida; assembly: GCA_030578275.1. Classification (NCBI taxonomy): domain Eukaryota; kingdom Metazoa; phylum Chordata; class Actinopteri; order Cypriniformes; family Leuciscidae; genus Meda; species Meda fulgida. The sequence continues at coordinate 18,155,670 of CM060630.1, read as the reverse complement.
TCTGGTTCTGGTTTAATTAAGGCTCAAGGACTTCCAATCAATAAGGATTTTTTTTCCCAGTTTGAAGAAGTCCATCCATATGGCGTCATACAAGAGCACAGTGGAGATTTATGCATGTACAGGGTTCATCAAAACATTAAAAACAGAGAAAAGGACTGTGCATTCATGTATGAGATTTCACCTGAAATAACCACACAAATAAAGTGTTCTAATATTGACTGGGTGTCAGCAAATCAGTTACAAGTTAATCTATCAGAGAGCATGTTTGGTCAAGTTTTTTTCTTAGTGACACTGAGGATCTCATCACTAAGAATATAAATGGATCATAAAAGGAAAACCAAAATGATCTATTGTACAAAACTTAATTACATGAGGCATGGAAATATTGAATACTTTGATATTTTTGCCAGAAAAGTAAGAGCAAATTATTTGACATTCTGAAAGACCTTGCAGGGTCAAAATGCATATATAGGGCCCATCTACCTTTCCGTCAGGTAAATAGGACTGCATTGATCTACTTAGGACAAAAAGGATAGTAGATCTTTACACAAGTAGCAGCAAAGACCACACCCCAATGGGACATGCGCACTTGGATGTTGTTATCTAAGAATAAAAAAAAATAAAAAAACTGTTTACAATATGTAGACTACTTTTCAAAGGTTTGTAGCCAGTAAGACTTATTTATTTTGCTTTTGAAAGGAATGAATATTTTATTCAGCAAGAACGCATTGTTCAAGAGTGATGAGAACGATTTTTAAATTGCTACCAAAAAAATATCAATTTAAAATAAAAGCTGTTCTTTGGACATTTTATTGACAAAAAAATAATGAAATGTATCACTATTTCTACAAAAATATTAAGCAGCACAATTGTTTTCAACATTGATGATAATACAAAATGTTTCTTGAGTACCAAATTCCCAACGAATCATGTGACACTGAAGACTGAAGTAATGGTGCTGAAATCAGCTTTGCCATCACTGGAGTGGTAGAATGTTATGTTTTGGCAATAGTCATCATACCATAATTTCCCTTACCTTGGTCTAAGAACTCCAGTTCAAGTTCATTCACAAAGATAGATGTACTGGATAACCACTGGAAGAGAAAGGCTCCATGTCACAGAAGAAAAATTCAACTACTGAAAATCCACTGCACAATGCCAATATTTGGCTAACCTCTGTGTTTGAGAATGTCTGTTCTCATGTGCCATTTTTGGCCTCTTTGTCTGTCTGCTCTTCCTCAGATAGGATCTCTGAACTTTGATACCTGTTCATAGAAACAATGCTAAATATTAAGAAATTAATTTGTACATATAATTTAAAGACATATAAGGAGATTTTCCTACCTGTTTGGGTCTCTAAGTTGTCATTCTGCACCTCTACAGATGTAGGAGGCAAAAGTTTGACTGTTATACAAGTGCCAGCTTTACTAGTTCTTCTCTCCCTCTCTAACCTCTCTGCAGATGAGACCTCTGATGCCCCATGATGCCCCAAGGGTCTCTGGGTTGGGTGTCTGACTGAATCTCTTCGTTTGGCTCCGTGTAGTGGCACTGCAATGGCATTTGTTCTGGCATGGGTAAATTGGTTGTGGAGGACTACACTTTGTACACCGCTAACCTTTTCCTGTCCAAAACCCTCAGCTTCTCTTAATTTCTGCTGCCTAAGTCTAAATGTGTGCTTTGTCTCCTTTCTATTCAGGATATGGCCTCTCATTTTTTGGATTAGCTCTGGTTTGAGTGAGGTTGGAGGCCTTGAACTAGTTTTGTGTGGATTTTGAGCTTGCCACTTCACTGATACTCTCTCCCTGATCCTTGCATCTGAACTTTGACCTGCTGAATTCAAGCACATGCACCTTCAGAATGAGCATTGAGAAAATCATAATGCCTGAATACAAAAATGCTTAAAACAGTGGAAAAAGCCTTCTTGTAGAGCATTGCTCTGATTAAAATAAACATTCAACTGATTGTGGACAGAGAAGGGCTGATTTAGGCTAATTCAATTAATAAAGGGCTAGCTGGAGCAGGGTCCAACTGTTTTGCAGTCTTGCGTTGCTGCAGACAGCTTATTAGGACGTCTTGATCTACACACATTCTCACTCCTTAACCTTTAGCATCCTTATTCAGATTGATACTAATGGGTCGGTCTCAGCCCGCCATGCAATTACAATAACGAACTGGCTGCCTGCGCACAGGCCAGATGAAGAGGGATGAGCTTTAATAAAATTTATTCTACGGCCCCCACATTAACAGTGTTGCTGTTTAAGCCGCCCCTCTAACGAGACAAATCTTGTCAGGCTGATGGGGGTTAATTTGCCCCCACATCCCCCAACTCCTAACTGAGCAAAGTCTCAGAAAAAAAAAATCTAATTGAATATGTTCCTTGGAACGTAATGTGAGGGATAAAATATTCAAGAGTTCAATGTAAGAAAATCCTTTTATTATAAATTTACGCTTGTCCAATTGGTTACTGTCAAATATTCAAAACATTTTCCATTAGATTTTAAAATAAATAAACAATGAAACAATTTTTTTTGTGTGGAAAATTTAAATATACAATATAAAATGTTTAATAATAATAGCATTTGTAATAATGGAAAATAATAATGACTTATTCATGGTTGTTTGAGGTTGTGGAAACATTTTAAGCAAAATGAACGATTTAATTGATTCATTCATTTTTTTAATGAATTTTTTATTAGTATTACTGCTAATAAGCCAATATTATTGTTAATATGAATAGTAATCATATTTAAAAAAAAAACACTATTTAAAATATTTTACTGTAAAAATAGTGAAAAAATATTTAAATTAAATTATTTATGTGAAAATTATTCACGTTATCATTTCTTCAAGCTGTTAGTGAAAGGGAGACAGCTTCCTGTGCCTGTTTACAGACTTGTTTGGCCTTGGCGCCCCGGACACCCAGCACTACACAGCTGCCCCCGTTTACATCCAAAGTTCACAGAAATTACAGGCCAGTAAAATTTTATTTGTGAGTAAAAATGCAGAACCTCTCAGCCGAGTGAAATCGGCCATGTAAACCCCTCCCTGCACCTCCTTGCAGTTTTTAGCTGCCATAGCACAGTGCATCTCATTAACATCAACCCAGTCAAGACGTCACGTCACATAGACGAGGATGCGCTTGTCACTTATTTTTAATAATACTTATTAAAAGATACACATCTGTTTAGGAGCATATTAAAGACATATCAGCAGCCATGTGTTTTGTTTTTGGGGTTCGGTAAAATACACATTATTACACCAAATAAGACACCAAACCAAAATTACACCAAATAAGACTTATTAATTAAAAAAAGAAACACAAAGTTGAACCTTATCATTCATCAATTGTGATGATGCATGGTTGGCTGGCTGGGGGCACAATTTTAAAATAGTTGGTGAGTTTACCTGATTCTGCTGATGTGCTTGGCATTTTCTGCCTAGATCTGGAGAGTCTACGTGACCGACTACTGCTGGCACCATTTTGTGAGGCAGGCACATTCTCAAAGTCTGTACTACAGTAGAATTCTGTCTGCTCTGCACTACCCTTTAATAATGTGTTGTCTGGGACAGTGTTGCTCACAATGTCTTCGGACAATGTCCTCTTTCCCTGCTCTAAACCAAACAGATCCTCCAAAAGAACGCTGGCTGTGCTGTTAGCAGGATGGCTGACTTCTGCAGGAGATCTTTCCACCTCAGTAGACTCTGCTTTCTCTTCCCCGTTTCCTTCAAACAGCTCAGGGCTGTAGAAGATACTTTGTTCACCCTCTTCAGTGTCATCAAGGTCCATTCCACTGGTGTTCTGCTTCAAGGTAGAGTTAGGGATCACAAAGAGCTGCTCAAGTTGAGGTTCAAATGAGGTGTCATTTAGGTCAGGAGCACCATTCATTTGGTTCTTTGGTGTCACAGAAAGTACAGGAATAAGTCCCTGTTGAACTCGCTTGTTGTTCACTGAATTTGCATCCTGCTCGGATTGAAAAATAGAAGTCTTGAATTGGCTACTGACTGGAGAGGAGGTGAAGAGATGGCCTGTAGGCCATGCCGTTCTGTGGACGTTACGTTCTCTGATTGGCAATGTGATTGGTTCAGATGGATGCTGTATACACTTTTGATCACCTGTTGAAACAGACAGACATAAAAACGTCAGTGACAATTATACAAAACTCTTGGGTACACCTCAAAACAGAATCTTTGGTTAAAACACTACAGCCAGCATTGTCCCACAGACAACACTTGTTTGATGGCAAGCTTTGATTAAGTGGTGGAGCACAAGGTCTCTATGATAATTGTGTGGGCTTTAGTTTTGAGTCTTCGATATGGTTTGTGTGTCTGAATGAGTGGAGTCCCTGATTTATTCTCAAGTGTACGCAAATACTCACGCTCAATCTACCACAAACAAAGGTCAAAGGGATTTCATTAAAAGCAACAATCAAGACATCTGCTCATACCAATGATGTTCAGTCAGTCGGGGGCCACAGAGTCTGACAGGGGCAATGAGGAGTGAAGAGCATGTACAGTACACACGCATACATGTACTTACCACAGAAATGTATGATCACTTACCAGATGGTTTAACCTAAAAATACCCACAATGTTAAAAGCAATAGTTGACCCAAACATAAATTTGGTCATTGTTTACCCAACCTCATGTCATTCTAAATACTTTCTTATAGAGACTTTTTTTGTGGAAAACTAAAGGAGAAATGCTGAAGAATGTTTGCTTGTTTGCATCCACTAGTTTTCAAACGTTTTGGGTGAGTTTTTTAATTGTTATATTTTTGAAAGAAGTCTCTTATCCTCACCAAAGCTGCATTTATTTGATACTATTTTAAAATGTATGATGTATAATGTATATTTATACATTATATATATGGGGTCATGTGATGACAAAACTGAATTCCATCAACCATTGCTCCAGTCTTCAGTGCCACATAATCCTTCAGAAATCATTCTAATGTGGTGTTCAAGAAACATTTATTATTAATATAAATGCTGAAAACAGCTGTGTTGCATATTCTTGTGGAAAATATGGTAGTGTATATTGTGAATGTGGGATTTGGGCTTAAAAAAAAAAAAAAAAAAAAAAAAAAAAAAAAGGACATGCTGTGCACTATATTCAAGATCATCCAAAGCCATACAATCTCATTTGTCCATTTTGGTTCCACAAAAGGAAGACCATGTTTGTTTACAATGAGATCAGGGTAAGTAAATTATTTTAGGGGAACTATTAATTTTTTTAGGTGAACTACTCCTTTAAACAACACAAAGAACAAGTAGTAAATAAGTAGGCCTCATTTTAAAAGACAGAAATAAAAGTTCTTCATAGAAGTGGGCCTGTATGAGTGAGGGAGGAAACCGTCGGCCCAACAGTTATTCATCATCACCAAATACAGTGACTTCCTTTACAGCCCTAATGAGATTGTTAAACAAATGACTATTAAGCATTATCGTTAAGTTTCCACCCAAGCAATATACCTGATTCAGAAGACCTGCTCTCAGAGTTGGCTGCCTGCACCTCGGTGTGTAGGTTAGGCGGTGCAGGCTGAGGGTCAAAAGGCTTGTTGGGGGTGATTATGTCAGGAGGGGGTGAGGTAGCATTGGAAGGGCTGGGGTACTGAGGGAGAGCCTGAGATTGTGTCTCTTCGAAGGTCTCTACTGCCCCCCGCTGGCCTTGAGAAAAGGACTCCAGGGACTGCATGGCGCTAGTGAAGGTGTCATGGTGCCTCACTAGCTGACGCACCCATTTTGATAGGCCTGAGAGAAGAGGACAGCAGCGTTTGACAAACATTTAACCACTCTACATGACCACTATTTTCATAACACCACCACAGTGCTGAGGTGTAGATTTTCAAGTAATGAATGTTTTCAATCCATCACTGTTACATGTAAAAGAGCAAGACCTTATGTACACTCTATCTGGCCGCAGCCCACAGTCTAACATTTTAAAGCCCCTGCGCAAGGTCATTATCTCCATCTAGTGATACAGAAATGGAACTACAGCTGGGTGATATAATGGCAAAATAATTTTTTGAGATTCTACACCACCTGTGATGTATTTGTTTGGGTTCGTCCTAAACCGGTCGTCTACCAGTATAAGTGCCCCCCAGTCATTTCGATGTCGAATACACCTAGGACGTCAGCAAACATATCGTTACACCCAAATTGATCTTAAAAGATTTGCATAATGTCAGACTAACTGCATAAACATCAACCCTGAAATGGCTTTTACCTTCCGAGTGCCTGGTTTAGTGCCCGATATGCTTGAATCTCGTACCAGCGCCCACCAGGTAGAAGTCCTCGTGACTTGGCATGCTTGTCATTATATTTCATCTTTAATTCAACCTGCAATGCAAAAGAAACAATGACTCAGACTAAAGTAGTCTCTAAAATCATTAAACAGAATTTCAGGTGATGGTCGGGATACAAGAAAGAAGTGCATTTTAGAACCAGGGTTTCCACACATTTTGGAAAATTAATTTTTATGATGTTTACATTTGCTGCATGAACATAAGCAGAATAGTACATTTCTATTGTATTCAAACGTTTGAGGGTAGCAAGATTTTTTTAAGGTATTCATACTTTTTTTCTGCAGGGGTGTAATGAATTTATCAAAAGTGATAGTAAAGCATTTATTGTGCTACAAAACTGTTTTCAACATTGATAAGAATAAATGTTTCATGATCACAAAATCAGCATATTAGAATGATTTCTGAAGGATCATGTGACACTGAATACTGGAGTAATGATGCTGAAAATTAATCTTTGCTAACACAGGAATACAGTGCATTTTAAAATATATTGAAACAGAAAACGATCATTTTGAATTGTAATCATATTTCACAATATTACTTTCACTGCATTTTTATTAAATAAATGCAGCCTTGGTGAGGATAAAATACATTATAAAATCTTGCTGACATCAAATTTTTGACACCCCCCCGCCCCCTTTATGATTTTAAAGTTCCAGGTTTATAATTGCAGAGTTTTCCAGGACCGGGAAAACCCTGTAGAACTCCTGATGGAACAGATTCCATGCTGAGCAAAATAAACAAACAGCATATCATTAGTTGAGTGCCGTTTAGTGGTACATTTTCATGTTTTGTAACTGGAAGGTTGCTGGTTTACTCTCCAGGAGCAATCCAAGAGGCAATCCTTAAACACTCTGCTTAACTTCACCTTTTGTGTTTCACAGAAGAAAGAAAGTCATACAGGTTTAAAATTACAGTAAATTATGGTAAATTATTTTTGTCATGTACAAACAATGATTCTATTCTAAACTTAGTAGACAGTATACATTTTTCTTCACCAACTTCACATATATCAGAAGCCCCGACAGGCCCCACCTGGGAATCAGGCAGCTGTGTCACCATCGTACCACCCATACAGAACTAATTAGATTAACACTGGCAGGCAGTAGGACTGTTGAGGGGTGATCTGGGGAGGGCAAGGCTCCCCTGAAGATGACACCCTGGGCCTGTAGTGCTTTCATACTTGCCTGCCCACACCCGCTGATCCATTGCAAAGAGGCGGAAGAAAGAGGCCACCAGACAATAGGCATCTGCTTTGCCATAAAAATGCCAGGGAGGCATCCATCAATTTTCACCCACTGCCCTCACGGTTTTAACGCTAACCTTTTTGAATTGACAAGTGAAAAGTTCAAATCCCGTCTGATGGGACAGGATGGCAAAAGCCTTTAACTATTTATGACAGCTACTGTGTTTCAGATGCCAAAACCTGAACAAGGGCATGACCGTCGCAGGTAAGACCTGTCTCTTGTATACATCAGCTCTGCGTCATCCGTGATGTTGTCACACGCTTTAATCAGGAATATTTAGAAACACATGGACACGTTGATATACACATAGGGCTGAATAGAAGAGCAAACACTTAAGCATGAGTGAATCTGCCATTTGATGCACATCTCAATCTCTAACCCACTGGAAGGGTTAAAAGCATCTGGATAGAGATCCTGTTGTCAACTTAAGGCCGTTACCCCAAGGCGGACTGTCATCTAAATCCAATCAGAGTCTATTTCACTATCAAGGCCTTCACCTCCCAGAACCACGTCAACACTCAATCCGACATGACAGCTTGCATATGTGAAAAAGCCAATTCTCGCTGCTAGCCAAATCTCCTCAATGTGCAAGAAACCACAAGCTGGAAGGGATTACATAAAATGTCAGGAGATAACCCACTCTCTCATCAGCTTCAACCCCTTTACCTGTTCATCCTTAAAAACAGACATTTGACCAAGAGGCATGCATTGCAGCAGAGCAGAGCAGAACAGAACACTGCAGCCGTTGTGCCCGTCACTGAGATCTCGTAGCCCACTGTCTGTCTGTGTTAGGTCACACTAAAGAGTTCTCGGTTCCTCAATTAAAAGCAAAATCAAAGAGAAACAAGATACAACATTCCACACAAATCTTTACATTTTAACACACTTTCCATGTTCAAGCTGTTCATTAGGCATCGAGACACAGCATCAGCTGGAATAGCCCTTTTACTGCCTTTTAAATCAGAGATTATTTGTCTTTGTGAAACAAAACATGTTCCCTCCAGTTTTTATGTTCACCAGAGGCTATTTTTATGTATGCACCTTCGGCTTACAATGCCTTAGACTGTTTAAAGTTCACCTTTGATCTTGTTCCCAATAGCGGACTAATAAAAGCGATACTCTCATTTTAGAGGCACTTTAATAGCTTTTCTGTCTATCTGGGAAGACTGTGCAGGCATCCACTCAACAGGACCTCTACTCTGACTGGAGAGTAGAAAGTGAAGTCACAAGTCACAATTAATGTATGTGTGTACAGACATAAAAGTATGAAAAATAATAATAAAATGAAACAAAATCTAGATTTCTATATTTTCTGAAGAAGATTGCACTAGCGTTTTAAAACTCACCATCATGAATGAAGCAGTTTTTGTGCGTTGTTGTTAAGATGTTCTACGTGGCTGTTTAATGGCCCAGTGAGTGTCAATACAAGCATTAATTTGCTTTGGACAGAGTAACCATTGCACTCTGACAGTAAATAGTATCAGTGTCCTCTCTTTACTTTGCATTAATAGGGTCATATCCTAGGTATCCCCAGGGGTCATCTCCACCCCCCATGCACTCAACCAAAGGAGATGCATAATCTTGTAGCAAAGCTCAAAAAGCTTACATGCAGGCTGTTAGTGTATGTAAACGCAAGACTGTCGTGATGTTAATTTATGAACAACAAATAGAATAAGATGGACGTATTAAAAATGCTTGTATAAAATTGTTTCCACTTCTTAGTAAATGGATTTCCATGACTTTTCCAGTCGTTTGTGACTACAGAACAAAGATTTATAAAAAAATTTAAAAAAAAGATTCAGACTAATTTGCTATAATTTTTTTTTATAATTTTGTAAACTGATTTGACCAATACAAAAAAAGTAATGCCTCAAAAGAATATTTTCCTATCACAGGAATAAATTACATTTTAAAATATATTAAACCAGAAAAGAATCATTTTAAATTCTAATAATAATAATAATAATAATAAATACATACATTATATATATATATATATATATATATATATTTACTGTATATTTAAACAAATAAATGCAGATTTCTGACATCTTTCAGACACATAAAACATAAGTGTATATTCACAATAGACATTTCAATTACTTGAAATCATCCCATGGGAACTTAAAAAGCAAACTTAAAAAGATGTGCGGAAAACTAAATTTTGTGGATATACTTCTCTCCCAATTGCAAAAAATAGTTATCATTTAATAAATAGCATTAGCTCAAGAAACAAGTTTGAATCTTTTTAAGGTAAGAAAGAGTACAGTAAAACTCCTTCACCATCCTTCATCTTTTTAACCTGCACTAGGAAAATGAGAAAAAGGATTACCCGTGTCAAAGAGGGAGGTATTGAGAAGAAATCGAGGGCAGTAAACAAACACGTTTGAGTGCTGTCAACCACTTCATGTGGCATTTGAGACCAGAATAAGCATTACGGTTGGCCAGGTGCACTAGAAACCCCCGCTTCTTTGCTCCTCACCCCCTCTGGCACATCAACTCAGCGCTTGTCCGCAACAAGCCACATGATTAAAACCTACCTCAGAACCCTCCAAAACTCATCCAAAATGGCAAACTCAATCGGCCTCCACTGGAGCAGAAGTGAAAAAAAAATCAAAGGCCTTCCCAGAGGTAAGGGTACAACCACGCCAACAGCTTCCGCTAAGGTGAAGGGCTCGGAAGTGTCAATCATCTGTACATATCCCCACGGTGACAGACCCAGTTAGGAAAAACTTCAACATACTCTGACAGCAAGGTAGACAGAGGGGGAAGCTTAAAGGTCAGGTCTATCTGCTAAGGACAGGCAAACCACAGCACAATCACTACTGAATTCATTTACGGATCACAGCAAGTAATTCTGACTGTTTCTGTAAGTAAGACTGCTGTTCTGCCTACAATGTTTCTTTTTAAAGATATGAATATAAGATGAAAAAGGTTTTAATCAGATTATAAAAAGACTACAATAGCCTAGCAAAGATACTCTCTAAGGGAGAAATTTTCCATCAGTTCACAGCTGATTAAGCCACTTGGAATATGTCAAATATTGACCAACAAAAATTGTATCCAGTTGTCTAGAACAACTACTACACCAATTAACATTGAGGCCAGGCATTACAGCGATTTTACCACGAATATTGGATTGGAATCATTTTATACCGTAATTCCTCAAATAAAAGCCGGGGCCTTTATTTACCTGAACTGCAAATGGTAGCAGGCTTTTATTTGAAGCAGGCTTTTATTAGAGGCAGGCCTTTATTTCTAATTCGCGATCCCCGCCCGCCCACCAGCCATGTTTCCATGGTGACGCGTCATGCTTGACACGTGTTCACCATAGCCAAAATAGCCCTGTATGACAGATGTAGCGCTTTTATTTCTAAATATTAACAAACTTGCTTACCATGTCATCAGCTATCTTCTATTCTGACTCTCAAATACATGTAAGTGAGTTTGTTTTGTCGTTTAAAACCCTTTATAAATTATCTTCTCTGTAACGTGAGATGGGCACCGCAGTTCAGAGATTCCTGTCTGTTGGATTTATTACAGCACGTAAATTCTTCAGTTTCTCCTGAAATGCAGAGTAATACTTTATAGAGAATAGAGTAAACTTTATAGTTACTTACACTGTGTATCTGATATGAATAAAACACGTCGGCAAATATATTTGAATGTATTGTTATTGCTGCTTCCATAGACACCATTGTGTATTTTACAAACTATAAATGTATTGTTTTGCTATAAATCATATGTATTTAAATGTCTGAAACCTAAAATAAACATTATGTGGTTAAAAGCACTGAATAGTTGTGATCTACGACAAGCGCTGAGCGAGTCCGTCTTTGAGTGTACACTAATTTTCCCCCGGCCTTAATTTAAGACCGGCCTTTATTTGTCCGTGTTGACCACGCCCCCGGCCACTATCAGAGGCCCGGTGTTTAATTGACTACTGGTTTTTATTTGAGGAATTACGGTATGTTATGTTTTTACAGAATTCTGTTAATTACATCTGCTACTATCGTCCATGAGATCCATTCATCATCAATCATAGCGTTATCCAGATGATACTAAGATGACCTGGAAAACTTCACAGACATGTCAAATACACGCGGTTTTATTTGTGATATGTTTTTTTTCAGACCGTTACCTGCAAATCCTTGATATTAGGGAATGGTATACCAATAGTAACCACTGCTCTGGCATTGTCATCGGTGAAGTCTAAGCCCTCGCTCACCTTCCCTCTGCAAACAGCAACCAGCAGTGCTCCATCTGGGAAAAGAAATCATAATCAACACACAGACAACACATTTAAACTAGCCATTTGGAGTAAATCAACACTAACCTCTGTTTTCACAGTTGGCAGCAGTTCCTCTGATGGCCTTATAGTAGGTCTGCAGCAGCTCATCAAAATCACCCTTGCCACCACCACGTGGCTCAGTGATCACAGTCTTTCGCTCCTCAAGCTTGTCCCACAGACCTGTGTTCATCCAGCGATCCCTCAGTTTATCCAACATCTTATCAACACAAAAATTGACCAAGAATTATATATTATTTGCAGTGCAAACCCCCAAAATAAGACAATCCAATACTTTTAGTATGTAATATAATATTTAGTAGTTACATTAGGATATAATATTCAGTCCACAATAATATGCAAGTTCACTGGGGTACGATACATTTTATATATATATATATATATATATATATATATATATATATATATATATATAAATAGATATATTATATATTGGTGCAAAACATTTGTAATTAGAGTAATAATAGGAATGAGTTAGAATGGTAAAAAGGGATGCCTTTAATAAACATAATGAAAACCATATTCTCGAACACAAAAGTTTGATTCAAAACTGCAGCATCCATGTGGCCCTCATTAAAAAAAAAAAAAAAAAGACTCAGTTGAAGAGGAATGTCTGAACCCTGGGTTGCCCAGTAATTCATAGTTTAATAAATGCAGACCTCCTGTTTGCATTGTAAACAATTAGCTGGTTTGGACCTTCTTTTTATCTTTTTTAACAAATAATGTACATTGCACACTAAAAGCCTGAGAACGAAAGCTCACAGCAAGACACAGGACGTTTTTCTTCAGTCTTCGCTCTAGTTCCTGTTACTGAAACACGATAAATTGCAAGTATAAACTCACTATAAAAATCACTGTTACAGTGCTATTGTTAGTGCGAAAAAGTCAGTAACTCCCAAGGGAGGAACATTGATCTAAAAGCTCTCCCTCACAGGGAGCAATACTTGTCTCGGCTGTACGCATTTTCCTCTTGAATAGGCATGCCTTTACAATCCAAGGGAATCTTCACTGGCATGGAAATGTGTTAGAAGGGTCAAGAAAAAGTTCTTCTTGTGATCAGCAAAAACAAAAACAATTCTCGTGACTGCAGGAATTTGTGGCTAGATTTTATTTTATTTATTTTATTCAGATAAACAAAAACAAAGAACGGAGAAGCACCCCAGGGCTCAGTATTAGGATCATTACACTTTTGCTGCTTAAAGGACAGAAAAACTATGCATGCCCACACCACTTTACCAAAGACGACATTAAATTCACAACTTCTAAATATTAAATCCCATCTGAGGTGGCTGAGACTTCTGCACTGTGAAAAATATTTTACACATGGATGTGACTGTGAAGTGAAGCAAGCACCAATTTCATCAGGTCTGTGCTTATAGGAACAAACAAGCAACTTGTCTTCAATAAAACATGACACTTGTGCTGAAGCTGCAACAAACTCATAAATGTCACTGTTTCAAAGACTAACAATTGCTGCAAATCCGATATGAATAAAAGGTGAATTATTAAAGCATTCTCTCAGTAGACTGCCCAAGGAACAAAACAGCCATAATACACTGTACTTGGAGGAAATTCAGATTTCTGCGGAAGAGTTCATAACAAGAAGAGGTGGAGGACAAGAGAAAAAATAAGCTGAAACAAAAAACATGGCTCATTTAGAGGAATACAACTGATGGGTTTGGATGCTGTTTTCGGCATCTTAAATTCACCTTAAGGGTCAATGTTATTAATTTGTTCTTGGCCTGAAGTGTAACCTGATGATGACCTGAGCATAACAGGATAATAAAATGCTGCCCCTTAAAAGACAGGGACACATGCAAGCACAAAGACTCCTTGTATAAGCTTGTTGTTTATATTCTCAGAGCTGTAATTTGTAAAGCCTTATAAAAGCGGGCGAAATACAATACAGTGCCACTCCAGGAGTCCCTTGGCTCAAACGGTAATGGCCCTAATGCTTTTATCTCACAGACACTGTGAGTAAACATCACTCTATGTCTGCTTCCATTCAGTCATTTCATTAGGGCACATTTTCCACATCCCTCATTTTGACAGACTAGAGCCATAGTTATAGAAAACCCATAAGAGAAGCCAGTTAGCAATGAGGAAGAAACTCAAGATTCTCTCAAGATTCGACACACTGAAAACGACATATTTTTCAAAATCAGCCTCTCTCTCCATCCATCCACCAATTTGTACTAAACAAATAAATAAATAAATAACGCTCATGCAAGTAAGCAAAACAACTGATAATACCATATTCAGTCTATCAATAAAAGAAAATATGTGAAGAATTTAACCTGTCATTAAAAACATCAACAGTGATAGAATAAACGGGCAGCATCCAATGTTGCCAGTGAAAATTAGGATCTGCAAGTCTGCACTTCTGTTAAGATGTTTGGACAAGGAATGGGAGTTTGTGGGGGTGGTGGTGATGGGATGAGCACATGGCCTTCATGCCTAATTCATAGGCATTATCTGACAAGAGCAGCGCTGTTTCCACAGAGCCTAGACCAGGACACAGCAGAATGAAAATGTCAATCTGCACACTTGGCTGAGGCTCAGGTGCACAAACATTGCAGAAGTGACCCAACAACATCCCTCTCTGAGGTCAGTGACAGTGCCATCAAACAGACGGCGTGCTCAAAGACGACATGAACGCACTAGTACCAAACAAGCTCCGACAAATGATAAGAGGCATTTAACCTCACATCCACATTCTACTGTGCACATCTGGAGAATAACAATCACTGCCTAACTTTAGATGAAAAAAGGTTTAAGAACTAAAAAAATTATTTCCAAAACACAGTAAAGTGTGAGAATGTCTGACAACACAGCACTAGGCTACATTTAGCCATCAGTATAAGTATATAAGGTGTGTGCAACCCAACTTCTGACACCTTGTCTCTTACACTGCTCCCGAGGGCTGGGAGCTCAAGACAGCAGTGACCCAGTCTCATGCCTTATTTAAGGTACAGTAGACCAGAATCTCACATCTTCAAAACTCTGCAGCAGACTAACAATATCAGCAATAGACCACACGGTCAGTTGTATTTACTGACTGACTGTTGTATTGAAGATGTGACAAATGATCCTGGACATAACTTCACAATCCACTACTTTAAAAGGTGAGTGATGACTGTTACCATTGCACATATCAAAACTTTGTATTATATATTGTGAAATATATTTATTCTAAAATGTGCTGAATTTGGACAACTCCCATTGTTTTAATCCTCTCAGATATGTGGTAATATTTTATAAAAATTATGGTAAATTAATTAATAAATATATAAATAATTACGTATTTGAACCTAGCAATATTCAGCTGAACAAATATCTTTTTGAAGAACAATCTTGAAAATGCTATATTCACTACTGTTGGTGTACATGTAAATGTGGCTGCCGTTGTCTTTGACAGTAAAGAGAAAAACTCACATCTCAGATGTCTACACAAGAACGGGTAAAAGAGTTCAAAGAAGCTGTTGATAAAACAAAGCGGAGTGAAGACTATCTAGCGAACACCCGCAGGCACAACAAAAGCTGAATAATTCATTGTGGTTAGTCGACTTAATATATGCATCACTCAGCTTGTGTCACCATGCTAGATTAAGTAGACCGGATGCAGTTCTCATAGGGGACATGGAGGCGAGGTGGCACTGCGAGGCAAAACATTCTCTCTCACGCTCTTATTTCCTCTGCCACCTACACTACTCTTTATCAACTTTTCTCCAACCTTGATGCCATTTCTGTCTTGTGACAACACATTGCTGTTTTTTCTTTGCAAAAGGCCTCTAAATAATGGACAAACTTGGTTGTAGGGTGGCATAAATGAAACATAGTGCCCTGGTGGCAGCAGGAGAAGACGTGTAGCTGCTGTAAATAATTCAGCTGCAAATATCACAGTGATGATCACGCCAAGAACGGAGTGGCGCCCCTGCCACCTGCCTGCAAGCACCCACACTCCTCAGCACGGACACGGAGCAGGCCATTAGTGTGAGGCCAACAGTGAGAATTAAACACCACAAAAACAAGATCTGTTCAAGTACGGTTCTGCTGTTATCTAGTCAAGAGCTATAGCTGAAATAAAGGGGTTGGCTCAATAATTATTAATAATAATAATGTTATATGCTATGCTATGTTATATACTGTATTATATACAATTATATGTAGTAAACATGTAAATAATGAAAATATTTTACAAATAAAATATACAGTATATATAAATCGTATATAACTATGTATATTTTATGAATCATAATGAAAACGTACACAAAAATAATATATAAAATGAAAATACATATACTAATTATACTATATGTACTGTATGTGTCAGTGTAAAATCACATATTTACATGTATTTACAACACTAATAATATTATAAAATTATATATATAAAATACACAAAAATATATAGAGCAAAAGCACAATAAACAAATAAATCAAGCAAGTACAGTATTTCAGTAATACAATTACCTTGGATCACATGTGCTACAGTATCTCTACTGATACTGTTGAGACTGCATTTATAGGTGACTGCAGACAGTATGCTGAGAGGCCTTGGGGGCTCATAGCCAGTGCTCAGAACCCCTGCAGAGCACTTTATACAGTACTGAGAGGATGCAAGTTATACAGATACATACACCAACCCCTCCTTTCCACCCCACCTCGCCAGGCGCCAGCTTAGATGCATCTTCACACAGACAGCTTGGCGACGTCAGTTCTAATGGCCCTTATCTTAATCTGCTTTAAAAGCATCCTGCATTTCCACAAGATCTTTTCACCTTTCCTAGGCCACATTTAATAAGCAGGCCCTCCTAACTGTTTAGCACTTCTTGTCATGAGGTCATGCCAGAAAACATGGGCCGCTGTGGTTAACAGAGGTCCAACTGAGACAGGTTGGAAACTGCAAAACCACATCTTGAGAACAGTACAGGGTTTGCGTGTCTATCTGTGTGAGTTATGAATGATAATGTTGGGGGGCCTGGGGGTGGTATAGCACATTTGGTGCCATGGTGATAAATGGCCTGAACAGACACACATCATACACATGGTCCCTAGCAGAATTGAGAGATAGTGATCAAGCAGGAGTTGAGGGGTCTCTGGAGACTACAGATGTTTTGGTCTGCTCCTCCTCAGACGGGACTCTCAGGCTCCAGAATTTCCAGTCTCCAATGAGTCACTAAACTGCTCAATTTCCAGATTAAATATTAATCCGCATGGATCATTCATACATGGATATGATATACAATAGTGAATTTATGTGGTCAATTTATAAAGAAACTGGTTCTTGTGTTAAAGTTTGAGTAGAATACTATGATTCTGGTAGGCTAAAAATATTGGATGAAATATATTGGAAATGTGAACTAAGTGTACATCAACACAAAGATGTACATGCGCGCGCACACACACACACACACACACACACACACACACACACACACACACACACACACACACACACACACACACACACACACACACACACACACACACACACACACACACACACACACACACACACACACACACACACACACACACACACACACAGACATTTGAGAATGTTAATCATCCTCTCTGAGGGTACATCATGACAGGCAGCTTGAATAGGGCTGAATTATTCATTAACTAAACGTAACAAACAATGAGGAACAAAGTATTTTTCAATGGTTTTCAATAATTGAGCCTGTTACCTGAAAAGGGATACAGAAAAACCGTGAGCCAGCACTCAAAGGTTTGTTCATTATCCATAATACATTACAGCCACGTATTATTGCATGTGGTCATTGTCTGACCACTGCTATTGAATTTTGAAACAGATGCTTCTAGTGTTATGATGAGGATCCTCTACCGGAATGTCAAACAGCAACCACAGTCTTACACAGCATGTAGACGATATTTTTATGGCAGTTCTGAGGAAAACAATAGCTTGTTTACAGAAATGCAAAATTGTGGTCTCTAAGGCCTCCCAGTGGCAGCTTTATAGTGCTGCAGAATCAAATTGACATGACTTAGTAAAAAACAACTCGATGAGATTAAAAGGTTAACTGGATTTTTATGTTTTCTGTTGCTACTTGCTAAAGTAATAGATTAAAGTGGGAGGTTACCATTGTATTGCTATGCAGTTGCTAAGATGTTTAGGTTGGCTGCTAGGCCACTGGTAGTTCAGCAGGTACTAAACAATCAAAAGAGACCATTCCCAAGTCTCTATAGTCTATAAATATGGCTAAGGTGCCCCCCTTCAAATTAAATTGGCCATTTTATCACTTGCTTATCATTCATATCCTTAGCACAAATGGTGCTACTAAATCGAACACTTTGAGTTAGAGGTTTGTTCAAATACCTAACCATATGTATGAGCAAAAGTGATGCTTGAGTTAGCAAGCGCCATTAATTGCAGAGAATATTGACTCTACACACCTTGTAGGATGGCAGGAAGCAGAGAACACCTCGACTCACTATGTGGCACACTTTCAAAAGCAAGGCCCCTACTTCATCTTGAAAGGCAAATGTCTCTGCATGCTGAAATGTGGCGCAAAGTTTACGACCCTGAGGCCCTGCACCAACTGTACCAACCCATACCTGCAACAAAAAACAACAAAAAAAAACACACACCTATTATACAACCCAGAATTTAAGTTACACTACCAATAAAAAGTCTAGGGTTATTTAGATTTTCTTTAAACAAATTAATACTTTTATTTAGCAAGGACACATTAAATTGATCAAAAAGACATTTATAATTTGACTAAATAAATTTCTCAAATTAATGTTTTTGAACTTTGTTTTAAAAAAAAAATCCTGAAAGAAAAAATGTATTGCGGTTTACACAAAAATATTAAGATAATATTCATTCTTGAGCACCAAATCAACATATTAGAACATTTTCTGAAGGATCATGTGACACTAAAGGCTAGAGTAAATGGCTGCTGAAAATTCAGCTTTGCCATCACAGGTACAAATACAAACAATTTGTAATTTGTAATAAACTTTCACAATATAACTTTTTTTTTTTTACTGTATTTTTGGTAGATCAACATCCTGATAAATGCTATATAGCAATGACCTGTGACTTGCTGATAACGTGATTGGCTTCCAGCTGGATGGAGAATTTGATGCCAAGTTCCGAGGAAAAGGAGCCCATGGGAGAGAGGGTGCCCGAAGTTAGCACGATAGTCCGCACTGAATCACTTAGATCTGAAAATGCCTGCCAAGACACACACCACCAACCACTACAGTATCAGCTTACAATTCATATTCATACTAACAACATTTAAATTGGATTTTTTTTTTGGATTTTTTTTTTGAAGTTCTGCAACGAGCAAAGTAGTTCTCACCACAGCAGGGTTGAGGCACCAAAAGCTCAGGGTGTGCACCAGAGTTTTGGTGCGGGTGCTCTGTCGGCGACGCTGGGGTCGAGCAAAAAAGCCCTGAGCGTCGGGCAGCTCCTGCTGGGTTGTCCACATGTAGCTCTGCTGGAGAGCCACACGGTAATCATCAGCAAACCTGTACATATCCACAAACAGAGAAATTAAGTAAAACCAATAGATGAATGAGAAATAATAGTATTTTGTAGCATTATTAAGTGGCTTACTAGAGCATGTAGTAGAAAGTTTGTTCAAAGTTTGTTTTTGTTTTAAAAAGACAAGGATTATCAAGTACTCTAAAATACATTGGGAGTTATTTCTCGTGCATTAGGGCAACTAGGGCTGGGTGATATGTCAATTATTTGAAGATACATTTGTGATGATTTGTGACAAAACTATAATGGGAAACATTTATTCATCCATTAAGTTTTCTGAAGTCTGTGTCGCCACTCACCAGACTAGTTTCACCAACCCACATGTCCTGTGAATTTAAATATCAGTAGCAAAAAAATGGTTTTCCATTCAAACTAATCTTTTAAATGTATCATTGATTGGGAAACAAGCATTGATTATTTATAACTAAAATTCAACATTTTATTTATAGCAGATTATTTTGAATTTATGATTCCTCTCTAAATTTTACACTTAAAGTTCTCTTTTACACTTAAATCTTGCCAACTTTTAGGAGTAGACTAGCATAAAGATACCCATAAAGAAAAAAGACTTGGACTAAAAGCCATAAAACTACAATTGCGATTTCAAGAGGTCTTTAAAAATCACTGCCAAAAACCTTTTTAGAGATAGTAAGGTAAGAAGAATGATGGGTAGTTTGTGATAATGACCTGCAATTTTGTCTGAAAAGAAATTCCAGCACCATAAAGAGGCTTTTGAGCATTGACTGAGTGTTGGAGCTGATGGTGGGAACCTGCACCGTGTCTTCTCTCCCGTTCACTAGCCCGATTCGCTCCTCCTTCTCTAGCACTGCTGCCAGGTTTTTCTACACAAATCAGAAAAAAAGGAGGGGAGACTGTTAGTATACTCCTGGTAAAAGGGGAGGAAGGTGCACAGAGGAAGAATACCTGTAGCAAAGAGAAGGTGTCTGCTGTTATGCCAAGGCCATGGAAGATGCTAAGAACCTCCGTCCCTGTCCAGACCTTACATGAAGACTCATATTCACGCTCCTCCAAGCCATCGCAGCTTTCCTGCACCCAGCTACATAAAAGTATGGACACAAATATATCATTAATTTTATTCAATTCTTTCAAAGAGTTGGACTATTTAGCTCCCAATTTACACAAATTACATACTGGTCCACATAAAGAAATATTAAGAATCTTCAGAAAGCAGATCTCTGCAGACTACAACTCATGATGAAGCCAATTATATGGATATCCCACCACCTATGATGTGAAACTATTGAAGAAAAGAGGGGCCATACTTGGCAAGGCTGCAGCAGAATGCTAGCAGTGGCTTGTGTTGCTCACGCCGAATGTTATGTGTCACCATTCCGTCGATCTCATCACGTGCCAGCAACAGCTGAGCTTGATTCAGGGTGAAACTGGCACTCTCACGGGCACAATCCTCTATGTTATGAGCCTCGTCCAGCACCACAATCTGCTCCTTCAGATTGATTTCCATCTGGAAAGAGGAGCAAAGATGGATACATTTAAAAATCCTTAAAATATCCAAACACATGTTATCAATCTTACTTTTATTGACTTCTTTAAACTAGAGGGTGGACAGATTTTTAAAATGTAACTTTTTAGTAGTGCTGTTGATTTAACGCATTAATTTAATTCATAAGCTATGGAAAAAAAAAAAACATGATTAAAATTATTTAATGCAATTAACACACCCAGTCTGCCCCAGACCTACGTAGATCATCTTATATTTCATACAGTTGATTGGTGACAACATGAAGCAGGGCAACATCTCTGCGTGATGTAACCAATAGAATTCAGTGAGACCGCCTCTAAAATTCAAGATATTGGGGCAAAATGCAGTTTTTGTCTCATATTTAAATCAAATGATATAGTTCACAAGAGCAACGACTGCAATATCACACGAGTGCGTTTTTTTGTGTGTAAAGTTTGTGTAATAAATTCTGTTAAATCAAATAAAATATTTATTTCAAAAGCTACTTTTCATAATGTCTATTTAATGCTTTTCTCATTTAAAACAAAACAAAAAATATATATATTTTGGGGCTAATTTCTGAGCCAATTTTAATGTGCGATTAATTTGCGATTAAATAGATGAATTAATTGGCACATCATGTAATTAATTAGATTAAAAATTGCATTCGCTTGACAACCCTAGTTTTTAGTCTCTTACACAAACATATATTATTAAACTGAAGTGTGGTATCAGCACAAAACACTCAAAAAAAGTAAAACATAGAAATGTAAATAATCTATAAAGCAACATAATTATATCTGTATAAATAGAAATAGTTAATTACATTCTGTGAATACTGAAACTTAGATTATATGGTAGCTTATGGATTGATGCTCACACTCTCACGAATAAGGGGGTCCAGCAGGTAGTTGTAAGGACAGAACACAATGCAGGCCTCTTGCATGAGATCCCGAGCTGCGTAGTAAGCACAGGACCGCAGCTTGCCACCAAGACGGACCAGATCCTCAATGTCCCAGGCCTGGTGTAGCCCATGAACCCACTGTAAAGAGCTCTGATCACGCATTTTATGCACATTGTGGTAGTACCGGCATGACAGACCCTGAAAAATGGAAATACACAAACACAGACAGATAATGTTGCTTTATGAAAAGAGGTATGCTTGTTGCCTTTGGCTTGCTCAGTTGGGGATATTCAAATTAATTGACCAAGCATTAATACCATTGATCAGCCCTACCAAATGTGGATGTTTTTTCCACTAAGAAACAAACATTGTTATGTTATTTGATTGATACTGTGAAGCTGCTTTGATGCAATTTTATATTGTGAAAAGCGCTATATAAATACACTTGACTTGAGATGCATTTTAAAAAGTGCATAAGTGGTAAAGGGAAGTTCTAGCAACACCAAGGTTGTGGGTTTGAATCCCAGGGAATGCATGAACTGATACAACAAACTGTTAATGTGCTTTTTTATGATTAATTAGGCAGCTTCCTCAATGCAGAAAAGGGAAGCATCTGTGCACTGTTTCGCAATTCACTGGAAACTGTAACATGCTGCTGAAAGGCTGATAGCAGCTTCCAGTATACATACTCAAAGAGGGATTAATCATCAATGAGAGCATGGGATAAACGTCAACCCGATCGTGCCGTTTTGATCCCCCTGTCCTCCAACCCTTATGAAGGTGATGATGGCATCACTGAGGGGTGTGTGACCTAACGACAAGTGTCTGAAAGGCCTACGCACTTCAGCCATTCAGTAGGGCCAGGAGAACAGAATAAAGACTCGGAGTGGGGCTCATAAGAGGACACAAGAGATGGGGCCTCAGGGAGGATGAGGAAAATGACAGCTCATTCCCTCCTCTCGGAGCAGGGTTGTCGGCACAGTCTTCCCCGCTTTCATGTGCATGGGCGCGACACAGTCGGGAGGTGAGTGGACACCTGTGGTGACAGCATAATAGGTATCATTATGTGGGCTGCCCGATGGTCAGAGACCAAGTAACAAGGACAATACCGAATCTCCCACTGGAACAAAGTGTGTTTGAAGCCTTTGACAAGGCTACACAACAAAAAAGGTCTGTATGACTGATTGGGGATATTATCGCCTGTAACTGTTTTCCACAACTTTGGTGACGGAGATTAAGTTTGTGAAACCTTAAAGCAAGGATTTGCATTTCAGTGTGGGCAGCTCGTCTTCTTTTCTTACGACAGTATTACAGTGAAAGGAGAAGAGGGTTCACAGAATAAGTGGCCACACTTTCAGTTTGGCCTGCAGGCCACTGTGAAGATCAGGAAATGAGGTGTTTGGTTCCACAGTAAAGAGAGGGTCAATCTCCGTTCACAAGATCCAATTTAAGACTTTCAAATGCAAACAAATTCATGATGAGCTGATCACTACTTAGGCCCAACACTCAATGATGAAACAGGGCAAAGGCCATGACCTGTACACTTAGGTGGTCAGTGAAAATAGTGTGTAAAGGGGTGATCTTTTGCTACACACACACACAGAGGGGGGAAAAAACACTGTTATCATAATAATAAATCTAAACTGACTCCATTCTAAGGATGCACCACAATTTTGACCACCGAAAATATAATTCTCCAGTCAAATGTCGAAAACGCAGAAATAATCTGTTAAGGTGAGGCCACATTTACTGTTGTTATTTGGATTTTTGCAGGTGAAATCCAGACATTTCAATAGAAATCCAAACGATCAGGAATTTCCCCATGCAGATTTCGCAACGGTTGATCACATCATAATGTGACCTTTTGCATCTTTACTACTTAACACTAAGTTTGGTTGAAGTCAGTGCATTGAACAACATGTGCATAATCGCACTGTTTTTACATCTATACAGCTGTACAGTATTTTTCAAAAAGTTGTCGGAAACAAGATCTTTCAGTACAAATGGTAGAGTTGGGGTACCCGAACTCGGACTCGAGTCCAATTTTGATTGAACTCGGACTTGTCACGCACTCGGATGAATTTGTGCTCTGACTTGACACGGACACGGACATTTTAGACTCGGAAAAATGTCCGAGTCCAGTCGAGTCCGGGCACTAGAGGACACAATATTATTCAAAAACGAAACCAAACTACTTGTGTTGTTTCCATGTTGAGCATTAGCCAATCACAGATATGTATATTAAGCGCATGAACACAGTGGCAAATCAGAGGCATTTTAGAGTCAACATGCAGAGATTTCGCTTAAAATGTATGTTCAGAATCAGCACAAGCTTTATCCTTTCGCAAATCCCCTCATCAACAAAGTCTTGACGCGATATAAATGAGAGATTCACTGTGCAGTGTGGACACTTCAGTGTTTATGACGAGAGTTTTAGGGAGAGTGCAGAACGCGGTAAGTGATGGCTTAAAGAGAGCACGCTACTGACAATCTAAATAATAGTTTTGTTTTTCGAGCTTCTAGAGGACCAGTGGTTACGTTCACACTGTAAATTATAAAGAGTGATAAATGCAATTAAATGTGGGAGAGAATCCGCTAAATTTTAGTCCTGTGAGTCTTGAAATTGCCATGATTAACAAAACATAGTAACCATAGCAACATTTTGGTGTCTAATAATTTAATGATTTTTGTTACATTTACACTTTAGTCATAAGTTTACATACACCTTTCAAAATCTCCAAAATGGAATTTTTATTTATTTATTAATAAGAAGGATCATAAAAACATTGTTTCTATTTAGTGCTGCACTGAAAAAGCTTTTTCACATAACAGATGTTTAATAGCCTAGTCCACAAGACAAAATACAAACACAAAATACAAGACAAATTACTTGATTGTAAATATCATTACCTGACACACAATATTACAATCAAGTAATTTATCTTGTATTTTGTGTTTGTATCCACAACTGTATTTTTTTTTTTTGTAATGTTGTTCATGTGGAAAAATCCTCCAGCTCCTGCACATTATTTGCTTTTCCAGCATCTTCTGCATATTTGACTGCTTACTAGCAGTGACTATGATTGTGAGATCCATCTTTTCGGTGACAACTGAGGGACTCATACACAACTATTACAAACCCTGCAAACACTTAGTGATGCTCAAGAAGTCCGTTAAGGATGAAACTGGATGTAAATTGTTCTTATTTTGTTGAAGAATTATATTAATTTAGTCCTGCCCTTCAGAGGCTAAAAAAGATATTAGCATGTAAAACAAAATAAGAAAACTTTAAACATCACCATTTGCTCAAAAGTTTACCCCTGGCTCTTAATGCATCGGGTTGCATTCTTGAGCATTACCTTGCAGATTCTGAAAGATGCACAATAGGTAAACGTATGACTTTGACTATACATTGCAATCATGTTGTGAGGTTTAAAATATTAATTTAAGAGCTCAGTGTTGAGACCTTTCGCCGGAATTTGATTGACAGGCGATCTGACCAATCATAATGCAGATACCGCCATTTTTGTCCGATAAACAAACCAAATCAGTTAGTAGATTAAAGTCAGTGGACTTGAACTTGAAAAATGGTGTGTATTGATATCTTTTTGCAGTTCTGATTTTCATTCATGTTTAATTTGTGCTATAACTAGAAGAGATTATCAGTTCATGTGCTGCTTGAACTGAGGCCTAAACATTAAAGCACCACAAAACAGGATTTATTGTTTGAATTTCATAATAATTATAAAAATGTAAAAGATGAGACTTTTATTTCATACCAAAAGTAGGCTGCTCTGTCTTGTATGTTGGCGCATATTCAGTGTCCTCTTTGCTCCGCAATATGTTTTTCACTGTGTGAGAACATGTGGAGTGAGAGAGGAACGGCTTGTCGGATGTAGCAACAGTAACTAAGAGGGGCGGGTCTTTGTGAAAGGTCAATTTTAAATCATTTAAATCTTTGTGGACTCGGCTGGACTCGACTCGGACTCGGATGTTAAGGACTCAGACTCAAGTCCGACTCGGCCCTCTTTGGACTCGGACTTGGACTCGGACTCGATTGTTAAGGACTTGGACTTGACTCGGACTCGACAAAGGTGGACTCGGACCCAACACTAACAAATGGCAACAGAATTTTTTTTACCAATTAGAAATATATCAATATAAAAACAATACTATTTACAAAAATTCTAGATTTAGTATTTATTTATATTTTTAAAATATTCTAATATTCATTGAATATTTTCTAAATATGAAAAATATCAGAAAAATATTAAAACAATTTGTTGAGTTATTCCAAATAAAGGCTGAATTTAAAATGAGCATTTTTAATTATCCATTACAAGATTCCAGAATTTCTGCATCATTTCGGTGCATCACTACAGAGAAAAAGGTTCATTGTTGATCTTTAGGTTTCTCTCACAACACCAATATCGAGTTCAGAGGTCAGTCTCATAAAAGGCCTTGAACTCAGTGAACCTAAATCTACTCTTTTATCCCTCTCAGAGGCACTAATGATGACAGATGAATGAAGAACCTGTGCTCAAAGGTGGTTGCGATGTCACGGTGTAACCTGGGAAGGGGTGACTCACGTTCTTGGCCTCCAGCAGCTCCCTGCAGCGCTCGTTGCGGTTGGCATGAGGTACCACTTCGGGGTGGACACAGGTGTGGTCTCGGCTGGACAGTATTGTCATGGGCACAGTGGAGTAAAGCGTCCGTTTCAGCTCCCGTGCGATCTGTGTGATCTGCTTATGAGTACGAGTGCCGAAGAAGATCTTTGGGATTTTTTTCCTCTCGCTTCCATCTTTGTCTTTCTCATTGTCCTTGGACTTTTCAACCATTTTCTGTCCTGCTTTGAGGTTGGCGCAAGGACAGAGAGAACAAGACACGGGAGACTGTCGGACACAAAGAGAGAGAGAGAAAAACAAGTCAAGCGTAAACATTACAAAGAGAAACAACCTACTTGAAGCAATTCTACAGCCCTTGTTTGTCCAGCTCATGAAAAGGCTTTTGTATTAGCAGTCGTATAGATAATCATTCAAATAACAGGCAAAAGCTATAAGTCAAGACAGAATGACCCCAAGCAAGACTGTAATTTTAGACCATGCCATTGTTCATGCTACTGGCCCCCTGATTGGATCTCTTTAATTGCAGCTTTCACACAAAGGGCCATGCTTGCCTGCAGCCAGTTCTAGTGGTGAAACCGATCTTGAGGATGGTATGAGCATTTTAAGTGTCCCACTTTCCCCTCCATTCATGGGAATAACACAACTCATGTGTTACAAAGTTGGTGTCAAACAGAGAGTCATTGCTTCATTCTGTGGGAGACAGTGTTATTGCCCGAGTACCGAAATACTGCATGCATAAAACAAGAAAAGCTTGTGAAGCTTGTTTTAATCTACACTACACTACTCGTTCTTTTTTCCTTTCAACATGATTTTGTCCAGGCATGACTGATAATTGGTTGATATTAGTTACTATTTTGTATAAATAAATAAAAATAAAATCACTTTACATGCTAAAAGTGAATTTAGGCATCATGCCATTATAATGTACAGAATGAAAAAATGTATATTCATTTTGAAATTTTCTAAAGATTACATTTGACTTCGTTATTAAATTATTGTTTTTTAACTTTACCTTTGCTGACATTTAACACTCAATCTAAATGAGCATGCATAATTTAATAGATATTATAAGATTTTGTCAAATAAAATGTCTATTTTCAGTCTTCCTTCAGTCCTTCAAAATAACAGTAGCTTATTTTCTTTTCCTAAAAGTGACAGTAAGATTATCCCTCATAAGCAAATGCTAAGTCACGGCGTGTGTTACACCTTCACATCAGGGATCAAGCTGTCCTTTAGCCTGCACTCCACTGAAGAGGTCCAGCTCCAGTTACCTAAGTTGCTTCTCAAACCTTGTTTGTCATTAAATATTACAGTAAGTGATAGAATGGAAGCGAACGTGAGCCTGTCTTGCAAACCGTCCTCCGGTGGGACAAAGACCAGGTCCGACGTGCTAAATAAACAGAGAGCTGGCATCAGCTAAGGTTACGGCTTTGCAGGAAGAGTTACGGCCCTGCCGATCACCTTACCTGCTGCTGCCACATTTAATAGGCCAGTCCAAGTATCCTGCCTCCTATACTGAATAATTACTTATTCATCGCAGGGGGGAAAGAAAGAGCCGATTGTGAATGGGAAGCCTTGTCAGTAGCCGTGCAGGAAACAGCTGACACAAGGGTATCCGTTACATGCAGCCTGCCACAGTTTCGGCCCCTCTCGCTACTGCACAGCAAATAAGACACCCCTGGAATGCAGATAACAGCCTCCATTGGCCAGACCTGCCGCCATAGACACATTCAGGCCGACTGGCACATTCTTTCTGGCGAGGCCCTGATATCAGCGGAGCAGAGAGCTACACCTCAGGCTGCTCCAGACCTCAACAGCGGCTCCTAATAAAACAGTGCGTGGCATTGTGTGGGAGCGTTAACCCAAGCATGCTGTTCCAGTCAGGGGCAGACACCTGCAGATGCATCTAGCAGCTCATTGCTCTGGTAATAAAATGTGGCCATTGTTCTGGAACCAAAAAATGAGCAAGGATATTGGAAAAGCGTCTTCGGGGATTTGTTGCAGTACTGGTGTACAATGCAAGCATTTCACAGCTCCTGTGGAACCTAACAGCTAGTTACAGTTCAGGGCCAGCACACATACTACAAATACAAAAAAAAAAAGAAGCTGCAAGTCACTATGTGATGCGTTTTAGGGGTAATGGATACATGAGGAGAAGAGAAAGAACTTTATGTTTGCTGGATTTTTAATTTTTTTTTACAAACCAGAACTGTGACAGTTGGTACCGTTAATGGTTCCCGTGTGATCAATCTTCAAATGATGGGGATGGAACACCGCACTAAAATGAAAGTGATTTGGAAAGTGTTCAATGTGTTAATACTCATTGTAAAATACATATCACGACCTGTGAAGTATGATTCTAAAATGAAATACTTCTATGTGCAATACTCCTTTTTAGCGAATAAATACAGAATGACCAATGAAGTCAAAGTTTCCTAAGAGAGCAATTTAATTTTTTAAGAAACAAAAACAAACAGCACTGCTAGTGAAGCCTGATTCGCAAGCAAATGACTCTTACGAGCCAGTGAATAAAAAACAGAAGCACAATATGAAGTCAAAAGATTCCCAAGTTAATGCATTTTATGAACTGTTCTCTTTTAAGAATAATAATAAAAAAAACATACATAGCTGATGACTGATTCACTAAAAAACGGACTCATAAAACATACAGTGTATCAAAGTCAAAACATTCCCAAGTAAACGACTTTCATAAATTAAGAAACATACAGAGCAACTAAAACTGAAGTCTGATTCTCATGCTAATGACTCTTATGGCCAGTTGTTTGAGTAAATGACAAACTCTTATGGATCAGATGTAGCAGTTTCTCAATTAATCCGACTCAAATTTAAAATAGTTCTTAATGGAACCGTTAAGCAACCTGAATCATTAAGACGAATCAACATCAGAAAAGGAATCATTAAATTCTTGTTTGAAAAGGCGGAGGATCCTACAGAGTACTTATCAGTTACTGCTAAAAAAAAAAACATTATAAGGGCTGGGTTTGTCCTGTTAGACAGTGCCATTTCTGTTTGGCAGGTGAGGTGTGGAGAGAGCAGCTCCTGTGTTTGAGATGGTGAGGCTAGATTGTCTGTGCTCTACAATGGCCCTGTGGTGGAAGATGCAGGCCCAAGTGTGAGCGCGAACAATGGAGACTGCATTTCAACAGGCTAGCTCTGAGAGCCTGACACCCGAGAGACTGAAATCTCACACTGTCCGCCTGCCTGGGCCACTGCACCCTTACCATACAGATGGACAGAGAAAAAAGGAGATAGCAGGTGAGAGACAGAGACAGCGAGTGAAGCATTTCAGTGAGGTCTTTACTCCATATAGCCCTCCTGATAGCTGCCCCAGAGTGCCCCCACCCCGCAAATCCCCAATCTTACAAAGCACCTGTTTATCCCCGGAGCACCGTAACCAGCGGGTGAACCCCATTCAATATTTATCCCAGGCTTTCACAGATCACTGCCAAGCAAGGCAAACCTCTTAATTAAACTGGAGCTCGCTTCAAAGGGCCCATTGAAGATGTCAGTCAGCGCTGGCAGGGGCCGAGAACAGTGTCAGGTGAGAGAGTGAAACCTAAGGCCTGCTTTCTCTTCTTCCCCCTACCCAACACACCCATAGGCCCGCCCATCAAGCCCAGGCCGTCCTCTTCAGTGACCGTCCACCAATCTCGAGGAACACATCAGACAAGTCACTCCCTTTTCCATTGTGCCTGTTGTAAGCAATATGTCCTACAGTGTGACGGGGCGTTCACACTGACACAGATTCCTTTCACCACTGGCCATGTGAATACCTGCGGTGTTTGTTACACTGTATCAGATTTTCCTCATGCAGTACATGGAGATGCTGAGCTGCATTTAATAGCCCTACATGTGAGCCTCTCTAAACAAGCCAAATGAATGGTAACCCCACATTAGGAGGATTTCTGCTTAATGGAAAGTACAAACTGTCTGTTTAAGGTTATCAAATTAGAGATAAAATGTCAGGCAGATTTTCAGATTTCATCCAACCCGAAAGATTGGATAACGTAACATAACGTTTGTGATCTAGTGAATCTAGTATCCCCAAACATCAACAAAAACCCACTTTTGCATTCACACTGTGAGCATTATTTTAGTACCATCCTACATATTTAGGATGTAGCCTAAGCGACTATGTGTGTGTACATTAAATCAGAGTCATATGGCTTTTTGTGACACAGCAGTAGTCAAATAACAATAATTAAACTGAGATAATGCCTGCTTAAGGACACAGCTGTGTGAAAAAAACCTGCAATGAATCCAATAATATCCCCACAAACCTGTTTTGACCCATCCTCTGCTGCCACCTGATGGTCAATGTATAATACAACACAATACATAATATTATATTGATAATCTAATTTATTTAATAATTACAAGTTACAATTAAATATATAACTATAATATTATTTATTTAATAATAAATACTATTTAAGTGGCATCCTTAGCAAAACAGCAGAAGTCTTAAGGCGAGACCCTGCAGGTGAATAGGGTAAACATTTTAACTTACAGATATCACCATGAAACTTTACCAGTTGATTACTCACATGCATAGGAGAAAAACATGTATTGAGAGTTCTGTAATTTTATGTTTAAATATGCTAATCAGGCTATATCTAATTAAATATGCTCTAATTTGCATATATTTTGAAGTGCCGAATCTGACCATTGAAAAAAACAAGGTTCAAAATTATTTTTGCATTTTGTTGATATATTCAATGAAAATACATTTTCAGAGGGTATTATGAATATCTCCTTTTGTTACCCTGTAAATCAGAAAATACTGGCAATAGCCTTAAAAAATTGATTTCGGCCCTGTTTTTAGGCATTTAAAATGTCATATAAATCAGGCCAATAATGATATATCAACAAATCCCTCTGAGTAAACCTTCACAATATAGTTAGGAATACGGCTGTAAAGTTTGGTGTATGTAGGTACTACAGAAGTGGAAAATCGTCACAAGGAGTGTGAGAAAAAACTCATTTTGAGAAAACGGCCTTTAAAGTTTTTATGGCAAAATTCTACTAATTTCTATTAAAAGTCATGAATTACAGACAAAATATGCTTTAGGTCCAAGTAAAATCCATGTATCACACTGTTTAACATCCAAGACTCATTACTGCTTCATCCATCACTGATCATAACATCCAAAACAACACATCAACAGTCCATTACACAGGTGGAATGATAAAAACTAAGCATATCACACCTATAGTAGACATCACTGAAACATCACGTTACGCTTCTGAAGACTACTGCAGAGTCAGCAGTCGAAACTGTCAAGGTATGACAACAAACTTTAAACCTGTCGTATAAGAAAGAATCACTCTAATACACATAGTAGGCTAAATGAACTCATATCTTTCGACATTTTGAACTACAGCGGAAATGTCAGAGCGCGTCACGTGACGATTCTGAACGAATCACGTTGTCAGATATTGGCATCAGCCAATGAGATTGTGCATTTCGAGTTAAATGGCCCATTTTACTTTTATGATTGGTTGCTGATAAACAAGAAATGACCATATTTGGAGAGATAGAGCTTTCCAACGGTGTGTGTGTGATGACAGGGTGCAGACAGCGATCGCGGAGCAGCAGGATGATTTAGAACGCCAACTTTTGATGAATTTAGGCGAAATCTACACACGCAAACAGACAAAGTGTAGTAAAATAAAGACCTAGATGTGTATTTTGGACTTTTTTTCAGTACAAGTCTGAAAGAAGACATGTTATCAGTGGTGGAAAGAGTACTGAAAAAACAAACTCAAGTAAAAGTACCGTTACATTCCAAAAAATGTAGTGTGAGTAAAGTAAAAAGTACTTCACCAAAAATCTACTTGAGTAAGAGTAAAAAAGTAGCTTATTTAAAAGTACTCATGAGTAGTGAGTACTGAGCTGCGGATTCTACCCCTTATAATAAACACTGTGCACTACAATTTATAAATTAAAAAAAAAATGCACTGTAATTCCTACTGTAATTCACATTATATTTTGTTCTTTGTCAGAAAGATTGAAGAAAATCTATCACCCATCTTTTTAAAATGCATCAAATCAGTACACTCATCACCATTTAAATCATATTATTTGGGGGGAAAAAAGCATTTAAAATTAGGCGAAAGGCCACTGGGACTGAGCATGCTATTGTTGCACATAAAATATCAATATTCATAACTGTGCAAAGAATTCAAAAACCTTTAGAAACTCATATGATAGTTCAGCATCACACATCATGAGATGGGTTAAATAGAGAGATTAAAAAATACCCAATTTCTCTCCAAACCAGTATCAATGTTAGTGTTTTGATAAATGAGAATCACTAATATTATCAATTACCTCACCTAATGCACTGAAAAAGGCTAAGATAGTAAACTAACACTAATTACACACTTTAATTCCATGCTATTAAATATGTTACAGTTTAAACGTAAATGCACATTGTTCTAGAAGGGTGGCATCATCCCTTACATTTTACACGGCTACATTTACTCACATTGTAATGCTGATAATATAATTTGTAAGGAAAATTGTGCATTAAATAGGGAAGTTATATCCAGGAAACTTTTACAAAAGAAAAACAAACACACACACACACACACATGCATGTCTCTTTGTATTCTCGGCAAAGCTGTTTTATCAGCAGCATCCACACACAAAAAAACAAAAGTTGAACATGAAAAATGTTTTTGCGAAAGTGCACTTGCCAAATGAAGATGGATTGTATAATGGATCAAATAAAAAAACTTTGTTTATTAACGAGCTGTAGTCACGCACTGACCGAAATGCAGTTCAAGTTAACGCCATGGTTCATAGAGTGCACTGATTCTGAATCTGGCGGCATGGCGAGCGCGAGGCGCGGCAGTGCACAGATCGTGACATGCGTCTCTCTATAATGTGATTGTGAAGTAAATGCGAGCAGGAATTTACCGCATTATGAACTCGTCACGCAATACCCCCAACCTCAGACCAATTGTTAGGCCCTGTAGACAGGCCAGCCAATATAAGTATCATATTAAGCAGAAATGTGAAATGTACCTTAGCATATTAGAGGAAGACGCTGATATCTGGATTGAATTGATGCGTGAAGAATGCACTTCCACAGCAGTCACGAGTAAGAGTAGGAATAGGCGGTTAAAGTTTTCTATGCTTAATTTGATTTGATGATAGTCACGAGACCGATTACTCGATCCAATCACGTTGATGGCTAAAAATAAAATGAAATTAAAACAAGCATGTAACGAGTAACGACCACAAACAGAAGGAAAATAGCGGAGAAAAAGTACCGATACATCACTTAAAATGTATTCAAGTAAAAGTAAAATTACACAATTTTTAAACTACTCAAAAAAGTACAATTTCTGAAAAAAAACTACTTAATTACAGTAATGTGAGTATTTGTAATTCGTTACTTCACACCCCTGCATGTTATTGAAGACAAATAGCCCAAAATCTCAAAATTGACCAGTGAAAAGAAAAAAAAACTGTTTTTGCCTGCCGTGTCTCGCCTTAAAGCCATAGCTCTCCCAAAAATGATAATTTCTCAATCTGTCATCATTTACAGCCCCTCATATTGTGCCAAACCTATATGAGTTTCATTAATTACTTGTACTTAGAAACTGTTAGAGCAACAACATTCTTCAAAATATCTTCTTTTTGTGTTCCACACAAACGAGAAATTCATGCAGGTTTGGAACAACATGAGGGTGAGTAAATGATCACAGAATTTAAATTGTTTTGGTGAATATCCCTCTGGATGCTGGATGATAGAGAAATATCAAACAGTGCCCTTCATAGCTATTTTTGACACTATTACATCATATTCTCCAAATTAGAGATAAGAGTAGAACATGAGTCTAAGGTACACTTACACAACACTCTGGCTGCGACTGGCAGCTGTCAGCTTTGGCACCACTGTTCAGTTCCATGGTCCAACTCTGAGCCCCAGGCACCGGTCTTCCCAGATCATCCTCCTCTTCACCATCATCAATGTAAATCACTCCTCGTTCGAGACATCTTCGCTTGCAGTTCTGTGGAAAGAAAAAAAACCTGAGTGTGACAACAAGACTCAACAAGCCAATCAATAATGTCATAGGAATAGAAGCTATTGGTAGCGGTACCTTTTGCTCTGTGCCTGGTGTACGAATGCGCTTCCTGTCAATCTTAAAATCATCATCTTGTTCTCCATTGGAGAGAGAGGCGGCTTTAAGTTTCTCAGAAAGACGGGAAGACAAAGTCGACTTTTTAGGCTGGTCACTTTTGACTGCTGAAACAAAGATATATACTTTATGAGAAAGTGGATTACACTTACCGCTAAGTAATGTATCAAAGTATTTCCTTAACAGTGCTCAATGTACATTTAAAGTGCTCCAATTATATTTTTTCAGATCTAACTTTCATGTAGTGTGTAATATAGCTGTTCGTAAATGTAAAAGGTTTGCAAAGTTTCAAAGATTAAGGCCTTGTCCACAATAAGTTTTCGTTTCAAAACGTTTCAAAACTTTTTCTCTGTTTTAGCCTTTCATCCACACTGAGACTGCGTTTTTGTCAACAAAGACGGAGCTTTTTGAAAAACCACACCCAAGTAGATTTTCGTGTTGTAGTGTGGACTGCGAAACCTGAGGTATTTGAAAATGATGACACATGTTTAGTCAAGTGATGCATAGTCAAGACCGATAGATATTTATGTTTCTGTGCTATTCACTTTCACACTGTTGCTTAAGATATGTTACTTTGTACACTCTTCATATCGCAGTCCTGCAAAGATGACAAAAAATGTACTTGCAAACATACAGGTCCTTCTCAAAAAATTTGCATATTGTAATAAAGTTCATTATTTTCCATAATGTAATGATAAAAATTAAACTTTCATATATTTTAGATTCATTGCACACCAACTGAAATATTTCAGGTGTTTTATTGTTTTAATACTGACGATTTTGGCATACAGCTCATGAAAACCCCAAATTCCTGTCTCAAAAAATTAGCATATCATGAAAAGGTTCTCTAAAAGAGCTATTAACCGAATCATCTGAATCAACTAATTAACTCTAAACACCTGCAAAAGATTCCTGAGGCTTTTAAAAACTCCCAGCCTGTTTCATTACTCAAAACCGCAATCATGGGTAAGACTGCCGACCTGACTGCTGTCCAGAAGGCCATCATTGACACCCTCAAGCAAGAGGGTAAGACACAGATAGAAATTTCTGAACAAATAGGCTGTTCCCAGAGTGCTGTATCAAGGCACCTCAGTGGGAAGTCTGTGGGAAGGAAAAAGTGTGGCAAAAAACGCTGCACAACGAGAAGAGGTGACCGGACCCTGAGGAAGATTGTGGAGAAGGACCGATTCCAGACCTTGGGGGACCTGCGGAAGCAGTGGACTGAGTCTGGAGTAGAAACATCCAGAGCCACCGTGCACAGGTGTGTGCAGGAAATGGGCTACAGGTGCCGCATTCCCCAGGTCAAGCTACTTTTGAACCAGAAACAGCTGCAGAAGCGCCTGACCTGGGCTACAGAGAAGCAGCACTGGACTGTTGCTCAGTGGTTGCATGTCATTCGGAAATCAAGGTGTCAGAGTCTGGAGGAAGACTGGGGAGAAGGAAATGCCAAAATGCCTGAAGTCCAGTGTCAAGTACCCACAGTCAGTGATGGTCTGGGGTGCCATGTCAGCTGCTGGTGTTGGTCCACTGTGTTTTATCAAGGGCAGGGTCAATGCAGCTAGCTATCAAGAGATTTTGGAGCACTTCATGCTTCCACCTGCTGAAAAGCTTTATGGAGATGAAGATTTTATTTTTAAGCACGACCTGGCACCTGCTCACAGTGCCAAAACCACTGGTAAATGGTTTACTGACCATGGTATTACTGTGCTCAATTGGCCTACCAACTCTCCTGACCTGAACCCCATAGAGAATCTGTGGAATATTGTGAAGAGAAAGTTGAGAGACGCAAGACCCAACACTCTGGATGAGCTTAAGGCCGCTATCGAAGCATCCTGGGCCTCCATAACACCTCAGCAGCGCCACAGGCTGATTACCTCCATGCCACGCCGAATTGAAGCAGTCATTTCTGCAAGGATTCCCGACCAAGTATTGAGTGCATAACTGAACATAATTATATCAAGATTGACTCTTTTTTTTGTATTAAAAACACTTATTTTATTGGTCGGATGAAATATGCTAATTTTTGAGACAGGGATTTTGGGTTTTCATGAGCTGTATGCCAAAATCATCAGTATTAAAACAATAAAAGACCTGACATATTTCAGTTGGTGTGCAATGAATCTAAAATGTATGAAAGTTTAATTTTTATCATTACATTATGGAAAATAATGAACTTTATCACAATATACTAATTTTTTGGACCTGTATATTGGTGACTGAGTATGACCTGGACACATGAGTGAATGGTGCGATATTTTGCTAAATAAAATGATCCTGCCAGAAGCGTAGCACGAGAAATGTATGATGTCTGTATCATCTCAGTGAGCTTTTAAGAGGTTTTACGCAAGCACAGTAAGTTGAATTTTACGTATTCTGACATTTCAATATGGATGCGAAACCTTTGGAAAACACTAGTGTGGATAGAGTGGTTTGAAACAAAAACACAGTTTTCAAATGTATCCAGATTAATGTAGACGTAGCCTAAAATGCATGATAAATGATAAATTGAGTAGGCTAGGCTCTCTTGTGGTTGATTAATAAATGCACTTACGCAAGCTCTGTGTGACAGTACAAAGTCTTTTGTTGTTGTTTTAATAGAAAAACCTTAACATAATTTGGAATTAATATTAAGAGATTTTTTTTGTTTTACCAGTTTTCATAAAGTAGTGAGTGTTCATTTTATATGACAATTATACTAAATCAGGAAACTAGATGAGGTAAAATAAACCATGCGTATGGGTTGATGTTCTCTTGACTTGTGCTTGCGTGAAAGTGCAGTTATTCTGATGAAATGCAAAACTAAATTTTTCAAATGACAACAATCGATGTGGTTATAATATTGAGCAAAATAATCAGCATAATCAATTTAACCATTATGCAGCATGATGAAAATGTGACTAAGTTTTCATTGATTAAAACTAGTGGTTAAACGAATCATAGTTGATCTGTGAACCATACCAGGCAATGTGGATCAGCATGCATAAGATTCGCGGATGAATTGCAAGTTTAATCACCATAGAGTGAAAGTTTATAATTTGCTAGCGTTTTGTTCTACCAGTTTACATATTCAATAGATTTTAAACCATTTCAGTGCTAGAAGAGGCAAAAGAGAATGTAATTGTGTGCTGTTATCCACGGACATAGCCGCACACAGAGAGAGAGAGTATTTCAGATAGTGTGCAGAATCCGAATTGATTCCTCTTTTTGCACTTGGATGGACAGATACGCACTCTCAGCAAGTAGTGTCGTAAACAGTCCGTTAAGTCTAAAGCAGAGGTTAACCGATATATTAGCATTAGCATCGTCCGATAACGTTTCCTGTTTGGTCCAGGAACGGTACAAATACAGCAGTCAGACATTCTGAAGTGCGCATTTGTAGCCTGCATGAACGTGTTACTCTGTGTGTGACGGTCAGCTCAGCCTCACTGGAGACGCACGATGGACAAACTATGTAGCGCTATATTCAGCTGCCCACTATGTTATATTCATGTCATTTTCACTGTGCTGGAGGTCAAATTTGTGTTACCTTGTCTTTATTTGAAAAAATATGATTCCCAGTGCACACAAACTTACCAGACTACTGAGCCTGTTGGTTACAGTGTTTACTTCCCTTTTATTCATATTTTTCCAACAATTTCTTTATTTGTGAAAAATACTGTAATACGATTACATAATCAAGAAGTTGCCATCAACAGTAAGTTTAATTTAGGGGACAAATTTTTAATTAATTTTCAAATTATTTCTAAGTAATTTATTAAATATGAATTAAAACAAATATAAAGTATACAAGTATAAAGTGTATACAGTATCTCAGCCACCCTGCTCTCTAAGAACGTAAACAGTTGAGAAAGAATTATTTTATGGTGTGCTTCAGACTTATCCCTTAATTAAACATGAACAAATATATAGTGAACTAGAGTATTTTTATTATCTGAAATACATTTCACAGCAATGTTTTTTTTTCTTAAGTGAAAAAGATCTTCAAATGCAGCCACACATATAATACTGTAAACTGAAAAAGGTATTTTAGTTTTACAATATAACTGTATAAAAAAGGTGCAACAAATAAATCTAGGAATCTAAAAAAGTATATATGAATAATATAAGAAAATAATCTCTTTATAACTTAAAGTCCAGAAACAATTTTGTTAAATTAACGGCATTTCAGTTTTGAAAGCGACTGGTCATCCAGAACAATTAACTCAATAATTTTGTCGGTTATATTTATCACTCGTTGGCTGTCTTTTGAAAACTTTTCTCTTTGTTTGAATGAAGCTTCCAGAGATTGTTGATTCTGGCGCAGCTCATTCTTCTCTGCCCTTGCATTTGTGTAACCATCGTGTTCTGAGGGGTGACGCGTCTTCAAATGCTTTACGTTACTTGTGTTGAAGTTGCTAATACTTGTGCCACCCCTCGAAATTGCAGTATGTCATATGAGACATGTCGCTGTTTTACTGGCTGGTTTGTCCAGTCTGAAATACTGCCAAACAGCGGACATACTGCTTGCTTGCGGCAACAGTACAACTTCCCGTGTTGTCACAAGCAACCACTGTTAAGAGCAGCGAAGAAGAATTGATCTCCGATTTGCAGCGTTAAGCAAAGATAGCATACATAACTAGGTATTTTTTAAGAAAATGGTATCGGATCGGTACATGGGTAGAAGTACTCGCCGATACCGATGCCAGAATTTTTATTGGTATCGGCGACATAATACTAGTATCGGAATCGAAACAACTCTAGTTTGAATCAGTATAAATTAATCACTGAATCCATCACAAGGTTACAAAATTAATTTGACTTACGGCACCATAAAAATGTTTAAGAAAATGCTCACCTCCTTTTGACAGAGGGGTTGTAGCTTCAGCAGAAGTACCTTCACCAGCAAGATCCACCAGCGGTGGTTTAGATGCTGTGCGGTTGAGAGTGGCTTGTGCATTCTGGCTGTGGCACACACATTGACATGGAGTAACAAGTTCTGGTTTCTTACAGTCGGCCGAACTGGTGCCTGCATTCTGCTGTTCCTTACCTTAATATATGATAAAATGAACAAAATACGAGGCATTGTGTAAAT
Source organism: Meda fulgida (assembly GCA_030578275.1). NCBI lineage: Eukaryota > Metazoa > Chordata > Actinopteri > Cypriniformes > Leuciscidae > Meda > Meda fulgida. The sequence goes on along the minus strand of CM060630.1, from coordinate 18,116,032 downwards.
GCATTGTTTTATAGAGAAAAAGAGTTAACAAGAGTTTAGTATCACATAGATCGTACATACATGTTCCTACACATTTTTCATTTCAAAATTTCCTACTTTCCAGACTCAAATTTTCAAAACTATCTGTACATTTTTCAAACCATATTTAACATAAATGATACATACAGCATTATTTTCAACATTACAGTTGGTGTATAGTACAGTCATAATAAATATTTTTCATTTTCTGTCTTTTTTATTGGTTTTCCCAAAGTGATAACATGTGCTTTGGCTACACGATGAACCTAAAACGCTTTATAACCAGCATATTCATCTCTGACACATCAGTTTCATAATGTAAATGTGGTTTGATGTTGCGCGATTACCAAACAGCAAATATTAAAATGATTGTTTATCTGTTGCTCTCTATACCTTAGTTAGCGTAGAAGCCAGAACGATTGCCAGAAAAGTTAAAAACATTAAAACTTATTAAAAAGGTTTCTAGACATACCAAACTGTGCTTGTTGCCATGCAAGGGCTGAACAAAGCAAAGCAAGACTCTTCCCACTGCCAGTAGGACTCTCCAATAGACAGTGCTTTCCATGGTTAAGTCCACGAATGATCTAAGAGAGATAAAAAAATAAAATAAAATAAAAACACATTTCCAAACATGAAAATTGCAGACATATCAATCAAAAGTAAAGAGGCTATTTTAAATGTTTTGCATAAAGATGTTACTGATGACAAAGCTAATTCACTGTAAAACACATCAACAAGTCTCAAGACAATAGATCTTACTGAATTCATCATGGCCAGCTGAGAGGGATAAGCCTTGCAGGGGAAGTTTATTTTCACCCCTCCTATGGTGTAGTCTACTGGAGCCGCAGCCATTCTGTGTGTCTCTGTGTCTAGTGGAAGTCAGTGTCTGAGGACACAAACATTGGAGCTTTAGGAGACTGGAAAACTCTCTTCATGATCAGACACTTTGACAGCTCAGCTCCACCTATCAAAGTGTGTTGTGGGTAAACACTTCATTTAACTTAGCCTGACATCATATATCTTAATTACACGAGTAAAATTTGAACCGAAACTTGACCTAATTAAAAACATATCTAATATAAGACATGATTCATTCGACTAAAGAATAAACGAGTGTTTTATTATAACATTTAACGTTACTAACGTAACTGTACAGAACTGTGCGTAGCAAGATAGTTTGTCATACTTGCTGCTATTATTAGCATGAAAATAACACCCGTAAGTTACTTGGTTTACCTCAGGAGTAATGTAAATTAGAGGAATAGTAGATGAATTACGTAGAAACGAAAAAATATTATTTTTGACTGGACAAAAATAGCTGTGTAAACAAAACGAGGCAGGAAAATGAAACTCCCGCGCTGCAGCTCACAAAACAAAACGTCAATACGTCGTCAACGTGACGTCGACAGTCAAAATAAAAGACACTCATTTAATTTTTTCTCTCAAAAAATATAAACAATATCACATATTTCCCAGTGCGTTTTTATATCTTAATTTTTTAAATAAATTAAATCATTCTAAGATTCTTCTGAACAGCTGGATTGTTTTATATTAAACAGAATAGAAGATAACATATAAAACAACAAGACCTAATCCTGTGAAACATACTGGAGCTTTTTAAAACTCACATATTACTCATGCGATTTATGTTATGATGGCATGGGAAATATTTTAATTATTTTTTTCTATTGTAAATATGCAAAGATGATTCGAACTGAAGTAGAAAATTTTATAAAAGGGGAAATAAGCACTGTGTAAAGTTTTACACTTTGTTGGAAGTGATACAATGGGAGTATTATTATATTAGCAATATAACTAGAAAAGTTCCATATAAATAAAATTAAATTGACTGTCTCCATACCTTCATTTTTATTTATTTTTAGAAATATATTTGTATTTTTCAAAATAAAAGTAATTCTAATTAAAGAAGTTAGTCCAGCTAAAGGACACAAGCATCGTTTCGGTTAGAAGATCCGCATGTTTATTCTTGCGCATTTAAAACTAACCGAACTTTACTTAGTGACGATAAGTATATCTGAATTAATCATGAAAGTAATTCGTTAGTACAGCAGGTGGCACTGATACATCTACTGGGCAGGTGAGAGAATTTTGAGAAAGTGTCTCCAGCCAACTTAACGTACCACTGAGTTTGAGATAATCACAAAGAGATCAGAAAATGTAGTACTGGCAAGAAAGACTCTCACAATATATTTCATTGCCTAGCAATTAACTCGGGTTCGCATCATTAGATACAAAATAATAGGCTAATTTGTCTATTGTATTGTATCCTATATATTGACAAATCTAGCTTAATTTCAATGAATGAACAAATTGATACAGGGTGATGTTCAACACTATAGTTTCACCAAAATAAGCAGCAGTCACTTTTGTTTCTCTGGTGTTGCTAGCTATTAATATGAATAACTTTAAATTTAAATTCATTTAAAAATGCCACAAAGTGTTACATATCAAGGTGATGGTGACTCAGAAAAAAACACTATTACTTATATATTTTTAATAATAATAAATAAATAAAAATCAAACCATTCAGCCATGGTTAAGCTCATAGAAGGTGAAATATGGGAAAGTGGACCTTTGGGATGAAGCCCAATTTTGATTTTGCACGATTTATAAAATGTTTGACAGTGTTGATGTGATTTTCTTATGTTTAATATTATATTAACTATATAATTGTGAAATTATGATCTGAGGTCAGTTGGAATCAGGAAAAAACAAAGTCTTGTAAAACTGTTTCAACAGGAGTCTGGATGGCACCAACTAGTTAATAAGGATGAGGCAGGATTATGCTGAAGCGTCATGCACAATCTGTGATTATGGTGATCCCAAGATGGTTGGTGATGTAATTGCACCTTGAAAATGTGCCCGTAATCCCAGGATTAGCATTATTAACATGCTCAGAGTGCCGTTAACCTTATTTCCATATCACTCAGCATTTCAGATGTGATATTTCTGCAGGTTTGGTATTCAGAAATGCTCAGAGAAAACGAGAGGTTTAATTCTCTAGACTTATTTTGTGGATGTTTGACAGTATGCAGCTATGACCCCAGTGCTCCAAACTAAGACAAAACAATAGCATTTTGGGCCGGAGTGATATTACATAGAAAAGCAGCATTGTGCAAATCCCAACAGTTATAACAATGCAATTCACTAGAAACTCTAGACCTAAAACCATAACACCTGCCATAACCGTCACTTTGAGCTTGAGATGTAATAAGTTCCTACTTCAGATATATTACACTTGATATAACAAATAACACTCAAACTTATTTGTGCAGGTGTGTATTTGAGAGAAGAGGCTGATGGGAGTCTAGTGATTCTATCTTCACCCTAGCTGGAGTGGTGGGACCTCATGATCTGGTATTCATAACCAGCTCAACATGATCACCTACATCCTCTGCCAGCAGGTACATGACTAAAGGCTACACCAGTTGATGTTGTGGTATCACCTAAGATGCATATTAATCTTGCAGATCATTTGCTTTATTTGTTAACATCCATCAGAGCAGTGCAGTTGTGCAACTTGTGTTGATGGCAAAGGCGACTGTCTCTAGATTCCATTCGCAAGTGTGTGTGCTTGCATTTTAGCTCTGCAGAATGAAATGATCTGTGGTGTTCATTAAAGTCTGCTCACTGTTTTTGCTATGTCATATTATTTCTTTTCTCTTGTATTTTTTAAAGGATAACAGCAAAAAAGCTGCTTAGTTTATTCAGATTTAGTGACAAAACCAATAGAGCAGAAATAGATTATAGATCCATGTACCTGTCCATGTGCCATTCATGTGTTACGATATTAGAGAAATGAGAAACGGAACGTTTATTTGTGTTTTTCGTTTGCTTGTTCTTCTCATTTATACATGCATATATTTTGTTTATTGCAAAATATTCACATATATACAAATATTAAAGTATTTTGAGATTGTAGGCAAATCTTCTAGATAATTTGTGGTGCTTGATGGGAGTTAGGCAGATCTAAAGAGATCTTTTGCCATGTATTACTTTTTTCGACTCTCTGATTGGTGTAATTTTCTGTACAGCATCACGGGTAATGTAGTTTTTCATCATAAATTCAGCTGTTCAACACAATTATTTAAAAAATAAGTTGGAGAAACGCAGGCTGACGGCTTCAACAGAAGCAAATATTATTGATTAGCTACCTCGTTGCTCGCAGTAGGTCTGTCTTACAAGTTATTGTTAAAAATCAATCTCCCTTTGGAGCAAATTAATGGAGTTTTTACTTCCGGAACCTGACTGTTGCACTCTGTTTTTCAACTGATACTATGCAGATTGTTTTATGTTTTATGATTGATAGCTGATATGCAGAAAGTTTTTAATAAAAGCATAAATATTTTAATTAATAATTTAGTTTACAGGGTAATAGTACGTGTCATGCATTTCTATTTACATTTCACTTAAGCATGAGTGGATGTTAAGTCAAATATTTTATGCAAATAACATATTACAATTTTAAATGAATTTACTTATGCACACCACTGTTTCCTGTTACACACCCTGTGGTGTAATGGTGGTGTTTGTTGGATGCTATTCTGTAGAGACCAGCCAAATGGGTGTACATACAGTTTTGCCTCAATACAGTTTCTATCCCACACATTCTCAACTAACAAGTGATGCTTATTGCACTATACACAATACATAGTCAATCTCTAACACTTCTGTATATTAAATACACTACTGTTCAAAATACAGTTAAAATAGTAATATTGCAAAATATTTAAAATAATGGTTTTCTATTTTAATAAATTTTAAAATTGTATTTATTCCTTTGATGGAAAAGGTGGATTTTTAGCAGCTTTCATTAAACTTAATATTTTTGTGGAAACATGATGCATTTTTTTCAGGATTCTTTGATGAAGAGATTGTTCAAAAGAACAGCATTTATTTAAAACAGCAATCTTTTGCAACATTTTAAGTGTCTGTACTGTAACCTTTCATAAATTCAATGTTGAATAAGTATTAATTATTAATGAACCCAAACTTTTGAATGGTACCATAACTGCAGATACTGGTAAACAGTGCTGCAAAGGTGTGTTTATCTTGTCCATTTGCTGTGAAATATCTCTCTTTGACCACAGGATGGCAGTATGATGCCAGGACTAGTCCTAGAGCTTCTTTGTTCTCTTGCCAACACATGTTGTGCTGTTTTTCTATAATTACTAAGAACAAAAAATGTATCCTCGGGTTAAAATAAATAGCCTTTCACAGTTAATTTAATTGACTTTTTGCACATAACCGAGGTAATTCTGTCTCTGCCTCCGTCACAAACAAGAATAACAGTGCAAATGGTTGCCAAACAGACGTCTACGCTGTCAGTGAGTTTGTCAGACAAACTGCAGTTTTGTGGCCTAAATGTGGCACTTATTTTATCATAATGATATCGTTTTGGAAATAAATATATTTCCTAGAGAAATAGGAAGTAGGTAGTTGGCACTCATGCACACACATGCGACCCAGTCAGGCTGCTAAGAATAGCGTACAGCAAGGGTTTCTCTCTTCACTCTCTCTGAATATCCTCATCTAGTGTCACTACAGCGGCATGGTGTAAATTGAGGTCACAGTCACGCTTTGTTTTGTATGCTGCTCAGACTAACTTCTTAATCATCTGCCCCCCTCTCTCACACACACAGACACACACATTCACAGCCGTCTTGTGGCAGTGTGTGTATCTGAGGCGCTGCTTTTGGTGACAGCGAGTGCTGTGTCCTTGCCGGCCCAGGGCAGGTACCCCATGCTGACGTGTTTAATTGTGTGCGTTCCCAGTCCGCTATGACAAGTACGTGTTCGCATTGTGCCAAGAGAACAAGGGCAGACTCGCCAACGCGTGCCGCTGTTCTGTCACATGAATAGGTGGTCAGAAAGAACCAGGCACAACTGACCATATCTAAGGAATTGCTTGAGTCATACATTTGTGGAAAATGTCCAAATAAATATGCTTCAGCTTGATATTATGCAACATCAAATCTTGTTCTTTTTGAAGTCCGGAGCGCTTGAGCCAGAGTCTCTGATCTGTTTGGATGAGAGAATGTTATTGATATGGTTTCCACGTGCCAATTTTTATTTTATTATTTTTACTATATAATGTATAACTAAAAATTAATTTGATTAGTTTCCAATTTTTATAGGTCCAGTTGCATTAAAATAGCCATTATGTTAAAAAATTTCTGCCAAAAGCAGACAATAAATGGTGTTATCATACACTCACGGTGGGCTGTAATACTACCAAAAATCATGATCCTAACCTTTATCCCCATAATAAAAATCTCAGCCAGACAGTGATTTATCTTTTGGATTTGTATAAACCATGAGTTTTTAAAAGCTTAGCTTAAAGATTTTTTTACATTAAAATATCCAAATACCCCTTACACAGCGTTTTAATTTATTGACTTGTGTTCATTATCCCAAATGTTTCCAACAATGTTTAAATCCAGAGAAATTCTCAATTCTAATCAGTGTAAAAGTCTGTGTCATTGTGTTGCCTGTCAATGATGTCATACCCGCGCTACCCTTGATTTACTTGATTTGGATTTACTTCCATAGAAACCATGGAAACACCAAAGACGCTTTAATATATTATATGTTTTATTAGACAGGTGAGCAACTATTTGGATACCTTCATCGACAGAAAACTAATCATTGTTATATAGCTCATTTATATATTTGTAAAAGTCATCCAGCTTTTATAAATATGATATTCTAATATCCATCTATCTTACTGCAGTGTGCAATAAGTGTCTCAAACCAGATTTTTTTGACCGATTAAACAGCACTGCATTACCCCACAATTTTAATTTGTCATATAAAGTGACCTCTATGAGTAGTAATTCAGCACTCGCGGCTGTTTCATTAAAATAAAATAAAATAATATGAATTTAAGTGATCAAACGTAATTGTAACAAAGTTCAAGTTCAGGGAAGAAGGAGGCGGGAACTGGCAAACGTTACTTTAATTGTAATTACCAACATTACAACACAACAAAAGAAGCCAGCTACGGCATATAAGCATAATAAAAAGAGCAACGTAAAATGCCCCAGGCCTGGTCCTCTCTTGCCCTTCACTGTCATCATTTCTTGGGACTCGAGGCCGATGTGTCGCGCAGGTGTCTCTCATTAGCATTCCATGTCTCTCGGCCCCACCCTGCTTCAAACCACAGTGACGTTAATAAAAAAAAAAAGTATTTGAAACATGATTTCTGTCTGAGTCCTTTCCGATTTCTTTTATTCGGCTGTGGAGGTTGAGATGACAACACAATTATTCATATCATGATTCTGAATAATTTTGAACACGTATAAACTACCGTTCAAATGTTTGGGATCAGTAATATTTGACAAAAAATATTCAGCGAGGATGCATTTAAATTGATAAAAAGTGACATTTACATTGTTAGAAAAAATCAATTTAAAATAAATGCTGTTCTTTTATATTTTCTATTCACCAGAAATAATGTATAATGTATCATGGTTTCCTACAAAAATATTAAGCAGCACAACAGTTTTCAATATTGATAATAATAAGAAATGTTTCTTGAGCACCAAATCAGCATATTAGAATAACCAAACGAACGGCTTGAGGCATAGTTATTTTTTTGGAAAATGTCCATTTAAATATGCTTCGGCTAGATTTGCAACATCATATAATCTGTTGATCTTTTCCAGTCCCAAACACCTGAGCCAGAGTCTCGGATCTGTTTGGATGAGGACTTCTGTAGATGAGAGAAAGTTGGGTTGTGTTTGGGTTCCTCTTCTCTCATCTGCTCTCCTCTCCTTCTGTCTGGGATGGTAAATAAGGTTGGGTGTGTGAGAATCTCATTACCAAGACACAAAGCCGCATTTCCTCTGAGGATTGAGTGAGGGAGTGAAGAAGGGAGGAAGGGAGGGGGCGAGCGGGGCGAATGGCCAGGCTCAATCACGGCCACACTGATGGGGAGGGAGAAGGAGGCAGCTGGGTTCCCGCTCAGGCCTTCAATTTCCTCCACAGTCCAGCCACTCAAGTGTGTAATTACTATGGGGTGTCATGAAGGTGCGATTCCTTCTCCTTGTAACACTCACCCCCCTCCCCCCCCAATGGCTCTCAGCTCCCCACGTCCCCTGCACTCACCCCCAGTAACACCCCCATCTCATTTCTGCCCCAGGTGAGGGCACTAGATCCAAATATGTCTGGTGCTTAAATAGACATCCCAAACCAAACCCTCTCCGTATGTCATGGCGGCATGGCCTCCCTCCAGCTGGTTAGCAGTCCACTTTCACTTTGTTTATTTGTCACAATTTGCCAGTTTTCTGTGTGGCTGTTTGTGGTTATAAGATGTCTAAACTTTGCATCAAGGAATAAGTGATTTACCATCTTCAGGTGGAACAGCTACCATTGAATTCTGCCGCTCTGTACTGATCTGAGGGTGTTGATACTGTTATAGTTTCATTTTTCCATTGTTAAAAATAAATATTTTTTTAAATTATTTTTCTATTTTATTTTTGGTATATAATATACATTAATTTGGTTAGTTTCAAACAGATATTAGCTAGCTACCAGCAATAGCTGACTTGACTATTGTTTTGAACTTATGACACGTTGTGGTGTGGATGGTGAGACTCGTGCCTCAATGTATGTATGTAAAATAAAACAATGTAACAAAAATATCTTATGTGATAAATCAGTTTAAACACATATACAGTACCGTTCAAAAGTTTGGAGGCAATAGCATTTTTAAATAAAAAATAATTCTGCAAAAATGCATTTTAAATTCTCTATTAAATTTTCTAATCAAATAATCCTGAAAAAATGTATCATGGTTTCCACATAAAAATAAAAAATTAAGCAGCACAACCGTTTTCAACATTGATAATGATAAGAAATGTTTCTTAAGCAAACAATCAGCATAATAGAATGGTTTCTGAAGGATCAGCTGAAGACTGGGGTAATGATGCTGAAAGTTCTGTTTTGTCATCTCAGGAATACATTTTAAAATGTATTTAAAAATGTATTCAAATAGAAAACAGTTATAGTAAAGATAATTGTGTGTGTGCAATCAATAAAATAAGTAACTGTTGTCTGATTACATGTATTTTAATATGTAATATAATCTAATTACAAGTACTTAATTTTTGGAATCAGATTACATAATCCAGATTACATGTAATCTTTTATATGTAAAGCTTTTTATTAAGGGAAAAAATGCATAATTGAATTATTATTACTGGTTTTGTCCACAGAGGGAAATAAAATGACACTCTCTTATACAAAACAAGCTGATTAGACTGACACAAACTGCCCATTTTGGAATGTCCTTCTGTGATCACCAGGTAGTTCCCACAAGTCCTCTGACCCACCACACTCGCTCACCAAAATCATGCCAGGTTGACATGCTCAGGCAGGCATACAAACACACAGTGTCTCCAGTGTGAGGCAGCAGACTGGCATCAACGTTCATGAGTGTGTGTGTGTGTGTGTGTGTGTGTGTGTGTGTGTGTGTGTGTGTGTGTGTGTGTGTGTGTGTGTGTGTGTGTGTGTGTGTGTGTGTGTGTGAGAGAGAGAAAGCTTTTTTGAGTTTCTTTGTGCATTGCGGCTGGCTCTGGTGCTTTGAAGCTGCTCAATGACCGCACAAGGCCGTCTCTCAGTGGGAGGCGGTGAGCGATGCACGCTTGTCATTTGTATACAGCTGTTTCTTTCATCTGGTCCTCCTCCCTCTCTCTTGTAGCCCCCCACCCCAACATGTGCCATCCTACTATCCCCAGTCTCTACCTACGCCTGCCCTTTTGCAACTGCAGCGGCATTTACTGACAAAGACCAGAGTGATCATCAGTTTACTGATAAACACGCTAAACACATAAACACGGCTAGCCTCTGCTCCCTGGCTGACTTGTACCCAGCATGCAACGCATGGACAGATATGGTGTTTGAGGTGGGGGTTGTTTGAGGAGCTTTCTCACTATCAGCCCCAAATGCTCTGGCCCAACTCTCAGTGAGAAACAGGATACAGATGCTCTGTAGCTGGTGTCAATTGCTGCTAATTGATGCAGCAGTGCATAAATAGTAAATAAGAGGACCGTGTTGTGTCTGGGTGTTTTTGTGCAGCAGTGTGTTAAAGTTTCAGTTAGGGTGTCTATTTGAAGTCGATTCAATGTTTGCACAGTTTTTGACACTGATTGTATATTGACTCATATACCTGTCATTGGCTTGGTGCTTTTAGCCATTTTTTCACGTTAAAGTACAACTATACAGATACTTGAGAGATGGAAGGGTTAACACTCTAAAAATAAGTTTTTAAAGCCATGGTAATGTAACAAGTTTGTGACATTTTGTAACAATTTCTTTGCAGCCAGTTCATTTAGATTTGATAAGTTTTCTATTTGCACTGGGACTATATGAATAATTTATAATAAATAAATATTTAAAAATATTTATAATAATTTCTAAGTGCAAGTGTAAATTAAGCATAGCAATGGACTTTAATGGCATGTTACATCTTCCTGAATCAACAGGTTAAATGGAAATATGCTTCGTTGACTGCCTTTCAGTTCCATTATGTAGAAGTTGAGGCTTTTTAAAAACATTTTTTCAACAAATTTCTTGCCTAAATTCAATCAATACTGGCCTATTTCCATTTGATTACTTTGATGGATGTGTGTAATTTTTTTCCGTGGTATTTGCTTTGTAGTCAAACCAGAGTTATGACTTAAATTTGTATCGGCAAGAGGTGATTTAGCACAACAAATAAGGAGACGCTCATCTCAACCCTATTATAAGATTTTGATTAAAAGTGGACAGCTGGGAATGAGTTCTATACATAATCTGTCTGCGGTTATGTCCTTTGCTGATTCTGATGCGTGAACTGCAAACAATTGCAACAGCATTTGTGTGTTAATCATGTACTGTATGTTAAAATGATACGTATGTGGATCGTGGAAAATGGAAAGTGATTTAGAGAAGTCTGAGAAATTTGCTCTGGCACATGAGGGAGAGTAAAATTGACAGATAATGGCTTTCTTCTCTCTTGATTGGTTCGTTCAGAGCCTTTATTTTTACCATTCTCCAATATCCATTGTCATCTATGCAGTAAAGACTGTTTTATGAAATAATTGCTTTATTTTCTCTAATCACCTTTCCATTATTCACAATTTGCTGGTTTATTTTTCAAGAAGATGCACTAAATAGTATTCTAGCTAGCTACTCTTTTTTTTTGCATTGGGAAATGTCATACCAGCATTAGTCTGTCTGTGTGTCTTTCACTGAGAGGGAAATGGGAGTTCTGGGAAGGTGTCACTGCTCCAGATCTTCATCTCTAGTTCCACCACTCCCACATGTGCACACGTCACTGGTTACTGTTATTTACACTCTTTCACACTTCCTTTACCTCCCCACATCCTTCTTTTCACTCTCTGTCCATCACTGTGACACAAGTATTTAAGTATATTTGATTTTATTTGTCTACTTGCCTGTCACAGAGTTTGGGGTGACTGTCTAATGGCGTAAATGTTTTTGATTATAGTGTACATCAGTTGCTCTGGCTCTAACCCACCCCACCCCCTTCACTCCGGCTCTGTGGTTTGGCCCATTTCGCAATGCCAATATTGCAGTGATTTAGTCTCCAGATGCTCTCCTCGCTCTCAGTTTGGCAGGATGCTAGGACAATAGTGACAGGACTGAAGGTAAAGATAGTGGTGTCCATTTTTCTGACAAAAACAGGACAAGGCAGCAATCAGAACTTATTTGAGAAGTCATTTTTGAGAAGACAGTAGATGCTATGGTGCTTGTGTTGGTCAGACATCAATACTTAGTGACAGACTTTTTACAGTTGGCAGAAGAGCTTTCTGTGGTCATGTAAATCCAGAAACACTTTGCTGGTTATATGAAGGTTCACACGATCTGTCTATCTGTGTCTGTGTTACATGCTTAAAGATGTAAACGGGATGATTACGCAACATTTACGTTAGATGCTGTTGCCATGTGTGCGACTAACAGAAACAACCAGGAAGAGCAGAGTTAACGTTGAAAACGTTTTAATTGTAGGTGTATAAAAATATTATAAATGTATATAAAAATTATAAATGTAAAAGAAAAACGAATAATCAGAAAAACAAGAGTGTAGCCAAATCAATGAAATAATCAAAACACAACTCCCATAACTATTTAACCCAAACCTCTAAAACTACCTACCAAAAGAAAAATGCAGAAACAAACCCGAAACCTTCAGCATATACGCCACCTTAAATAAACTACGATGACTAAATAAAAAGAAATACAATGGGTGGCGATCACTCTCCAACTAACTAACATGAATAGAATAAAAATGAATAGAAACAAAAGCACAAAAGAAAAAGAGCACAATACACAAACACACATGGAACGTAACAGTCAGTCTGTCTGTCTGTCTGTCTGTCGTTCCATTTTCTCCATTCGTCCGTCCATCCATATGTGACCCTGGACCACAAAACCAGTCACATGGGTCAATTTTTGGAAATTGAGATTTATACATCATATGAAAGCTGAATAAATAAGCTTTCCATTGATTTATGATTTGTTAGGATAGGGAAATATTTGGCCGAGATACTACTATTTGAAAATCTGGAATCTGAGGATGCAAAAAAATGGTAACATTGATAAAATTAAAGTTGCCCATTTATGTTCGTGATTGTGCTGCATTCACTCGCAAAAATAAATGTTTTATATATTTACCGTAGGAAATTTACTAAATATCTTCATGGAACATGATCTTTACTTAATATCCTAATCATTTTTGGCATAAAATAAAAAAATAGATAATTTTGACCCATACAATATATTGTTGGCTATCACCACACCCGTGCGACTTGTGACTGGTTTTGTGATCCAGGGTCACATATATCAGTCTTGACCAAAGTAGGCATGGCATGTGACTTCTATCATGAAACACTTTAAATCTGTAAATGTATTTATTTATAAATCTGTATTTTATCATGAGAGAGCCCCACCAAAACATTCATCCAAACATAGACTGAATTAATAATGAATTATACATGTGTTAAGCATTCTCCAACAATTTTTTCATAATTGTTATTATTATTTTAATATTATTTAATGTTACTTATTTTAATGTTACCTTGCATAAACCTCGCTCTAGACCAAGACTATAACAGTCCACTTCAGCTATGTGTCTGCATCAGTTCAGTAACCAGTTGACATGTCTGTTCATCCTATGTGGAGTAGCGTACAAAAGTAATGAAAGTATAAATAATAATAAAAAAAATATAAATGAGGGTTAACACTTTAGTTTAAACGTGCTCATGTGAATAGCTTTTATATACAGTAGTTCTGTTGTGTTTGTTTTATGTTTGTTCTGAGAATACAGATTCCTCACTGGAATTCCTAACTTGCAACATTCTAAAAAAAAAATACATTTGGAGGTAATAACTACATTAAGGCAGTTCGACATTTGACATATGCACTTTGTTGTGTGTATAAAGTATGTCAATCATCATTAGAGTGCCACCCTAAGACTGAATAACGCAAGGACATTATAAAACATGTATCTGATGTGTTCAGCAATTAAGATATAAAGCTCACAAAATGTTTATCATAAACTAGTGCTAAGACCCAGAATACCTACATTTAGCTGCTATGTCCCCCTAACTAACAATAAGCAGTAATTAGGAGTTTGCGGCAAAAGTCATAATTAATAAGTGAGAATTAGACCCTAATTTGAAGTGTCACCATATTTTCTTTGTAAAATGTTTTTTATTGTAATTTTATGTTTTTTTTAACGATTTAATTATTAGCTTTTCATCAATTTACAAACTGCCTGCAGTTCCCTCATGAACCCCCAGTAGTTCACAAGCTCCAATTTGAAAATCCTTTTTAGAGGGAACAATTATGAGGTTGTCCATGCTAATAAAAAAAACCTATACCAAAATGCATTTAAAATACATGTATTTCATACTATGTATACTACAAATTCATTAACATATTTACTGACACATGGCTTGAGACTTACTGATATACAAATTATAATTAAACTTTATTTGGTTTACTTCTTTATTGCACAATGCATATTTCTTAAAATTAAGCCTAAATTGTGTTTCAATTTCACTGTTGGTAAGGATAGTATGATCTCTGTATGTATAATATCAGTCTTTAAATGCAATATATTTAAAGTGTACCTAAATTATACTTGGAATAGTTCCACTTTAGCACAATCAAATATACTTAAGTATATTCAGCACTTTTTCCGAATAACTAAAGTGCATTAAGTACAAAATTAGTTGTTAAAATTTAGCAGACTTTAGCAGACAGTAATTTAGTATACCAAAAGTACAATTGCATGGTTTTTATATTAATGACATAATATGTACATTTATTTGTAGTTTACTTCGCATGAAATAAATGTATTTTTAAATATATTTTAGTATATTTATTTTTCATTTGGGCTTCCCGATTCGCCACCATCTTTCTTGGACTACAGGGGGTTAAAATACGTTTTTTTCTACCACCCAACCTCATTCTATCTCCTTAATTTCTAATGTCCACTTGATTGCCCCTGACCAGCATAGATAAAACCCCATTATTTTCAAGAACATCAAGATGCATGTGTATAGTTTTGATGTAATTTCTGCGACCCACCCATTTCCCATTGTGAATCGAATTTGAGATGGAAATGGAACCAAATTTTGGAATAGAACACTGAAGAAAATGAAATATTTAACAATGGTAATTTTCCTTACTCAAATTTACTAAATTGTAGAGGAGCTGGAGGAGCAATTTAATGGGGTGGCAGAGTACAGGAGCTCTCCCAATCAGGCATGCTGAGATTTAGTCTTAAGTTGGCCTTTTTCTGCTTTCAAGTGGAGGCAGATGGGCACTGAAATGGTTTTAAGAGGAAAAGAATGACACAAGCCGAACATGGTCAAGTGAACTTGTCTTACAATCATCAAACCCTTCAGTCATAGCCCACACACTCTTTTCATTTTAATGTCTTTGCGGCTTTGCATCAGAATATATATGTGATGTTTTGCTCTGTAAATGTCCCTTACATCTGTAATGTATGAGAATGCGGTTCGAGAAGCTTTTTTGTTTGTTTGTTTGTTTATTTATTTAGTTTTTACAGTATATGTTTCTATGTTCCCTGAAGTCATTATGTTCAGCGTTAGTGTCCGTGTGTTGGGTGCTGAGTCTGCAGTTGCATGGATGTGTGGCCCTGCTTTGACCCTGTAGGAGGCAGAGAAGGATGATTCGGCTCTCAGAGTTTATGTCGTCCTGCGAGGAGCTGAAACTGCACATGGCAAAGGGTAGGCTCTATGTTAAGAGGATTACTAACATGAAAAAGGTAGCCATCATTTAATTGAAGGCTTACCAGCAGCTGAAAAAGGAAAACAGACAAACTGAAGGTATATCCCTGCCCAGAACATCTTGAAGGGACCAAATTTGACAAAGTCCGTGTGTGTTTTTCTCTTCTGTGTCTCCTCCAGAAGCGCACATCACGCTTTATCATGGAGTCTCAGCCTCTTAAAAACGTTTACACATTTGGGAATTTTAATCATGCCTTTAGCTCGTATTTTTCAAACACTGTGATCTGGCTGCCTCTGCCGAATCTTCGGCATGTCAGGGTTTGCTGTACACTAGTTTAAACATTATAATGGCCTTTTTTTTTGTATACACTACCATTCAAAATTTTGGGTTTAGTAAGATTTAAAAAAAAAAAAGAAGAATACTCTTATTCAGCATGGATGCATTAAATTGATAAAAAAAAGTGACAGTACAGACATTTATAATAAATTTCAAATGAAAACGCGAATTTCTCTCCTTTTGAGTCACGTTTTGACTTCTGAAAGAAGGCTTTTGAAAATGCAGAAACGGATTAATTGAAATAGTTCACACATGCAGCTGTAGTTTGCATAGACAATAATAATAATAGGCTGATTATTATGTAGCTATCATTCCAATAATTTATTGTTTACATATGTACTGATCTGTTTCTATGCATTCATCAGAAACACACATGCACAGTTACATATACAGATGCTTCAAAAAGGCCTCTTTGTAACTGGCTCATAGAGGCCCAATCAGGACTTGAGTGTCAGATAATAAAGGGTGTGTGGTTGTCTTCTACTGTTGTTATCATCTGTGTCTGATTCAGAAAGCAGAGGCCAGGTTCTGAGGGCCAGATTAGGTCATCCACTACCTGCAGTGTTGCCATCCCATCCTACTGCTGCTACGGCACTAAGGGAGACACTCACAGTTATATGATCCATATTATCTCTAGAAGAACACAGCAGGCCCTGTCACTGCTCACAGTGCATTTGTCTTCGTATGTGGTCCACTTTATAACACTCCTCTACACAGTGTTGAAGCACTTTTAGGGCAAATTCATTTTACCTTTATTGTGTTTCTCTTACGTATCCACTATTCATGGTGACATCCTTCATGGTAAGATACATTTTTTCCAAAGGCTGGGTGCGTTCCTGCCACAGCGTAGCCAACACAACATTCCTACACAACATGGCCAAAGTAATAGTCACTTAAAAACGTAAATCCTGCCATTGTTTATTTGCCTTCATGAAATGAAACCACATTTTTAACCCATTTTGTTCCAGGATAAAAATAATAAAAAGAGTCTCCCCTCCTTAAACACTGGCATCACCCACTTAGAAAGGCTTATTGACTGGGACTTGGAGGCTGAAAGTCAAGTTCACCCTCGAGAGCATTTCAAATTATCCCAATGTCTTTGTTTCAAACCGGTTGCTGATATGTTTGCTGTAAACTTTATTTTATTTTAACATTACTGGCTTTGAATTAATGAATTGCCATTATTTTTATTTAAAATAGGCTATTTTCATCTGCAGCCTTAAACAATTCTGAACAATTTTCTTCCCCTATTGTTTAACATTAACTAGAGCCTACGGTGATGTAACACCAAAAAGAAAGTTCTTTGGAATAAGGAACAACATTGCACATATGAATCATGCATATACACTGTGGCATTGTGCTGTGTAATAAAACTGCACATTTTAGAGTGGCCTTTTATTGTGGCCAGCCTAAGGCACACCCGTGTAATAATCATGCTGTCTAATCAGCATCTTGATATGCCACACCTGTGAGGTGGATGGATTATCTTTGCAAAGGAGAAGTGCTCACTAACACAGATTTAGACAGATTTGTGTATGATATTTGAGAGAAATAGGCCTTTTATGTACATAGAAAAAGTCTTAGATCTTTGGGGGCAAAAACAAAAGTGTTGCGTTTATAATTGTGTTCAGTGTAAAAATATATGACAGAGAAATAGGTGTTTGTAAGCTTCAGCCAGTACTTGTGCAGTACATGTACTGTATTTGTGTGTGTGTTTGTTGGAGGGCCATTGAGTGTATGTGCTACTCATGCTGTCCCGTATGGATCTGGATGGATGACAATACTGGCTCATTTTTCCTCTTTAATGGTAGGATTACTGCCTTTCACCTTCATTTGATTAGACAACCCAGGGCCTTGATTGCGAAAAGGCAGATTTGTTCTGTGGCTCTCAAAGGTAATCACCAGCATCATTGTGTCCCTCATTCTGCAATTGTACGGTCTTCTTTCCACACACAGAAAATGTGCAGTCTTCAATTGCCCCTCGCCTCCCTCCCCTAGCCACCTCTCTCTCTGAATTAAATCCTATTAAATTAGCCTTCACTCTCCCATGCAGTTGTTTTTGTTTGGCTTGTGTAAAGATTCTAGCTGTATGTGCCCCCTCCATGAGTGAAAAGTGGATTATGTTTTCCTCCCCTCCTCCACATTTTGTTGCCAGCCAGAAATAAAAGGGTTCGTACACCTCGCACATTTGGCAGGATTTTAAGTGTTGATTGGCTGGCGTCCACACACAGGGTTTGTTACAGAGAATTTGTCATGCTAATGAAAATTGCAGTGTGTTATTGCTGTAGTGCTGTCAAATCAAGACCCTAAAGCCACAGACCCTAAAGTGCCAGGGATACCCCACATATTTAAGCTCAATTGCTGCCGTTCCGACAAGAAACATGAATCTCGCCTGTTAGTCGGCACAGTTGATCTGGTATCACTGCAGAAAATGGGAGGAGTTGTGCTTCCAGTTACTGAGAAATGTTCCCCATCATTTATAATCATGCATCACCAGCTGCTTTTCTCTCTGACATATATATATATATATATATATATATATGACTTTTTGTTTAAAGCAAAAGTTATTATGGAACAATTTTCAGTCATTTGTCAAATAAAATATTAAATAAATATTAAAAACCTTGAAAAAATATTTAATATAAAAAAATGTTATTTCAAAATTTTATGAATGCATTTTAATTAATTTTCTTTAATATTAACAATAATATTGTTCATTTCATTTATTAATATTCATTTTAATTTTAAACATTTTATGCTAATCTAAATTTAGATATTTTGGATTTTTAATTGTTTATTAAATATTATTATTAATAATGTATGTGTTATTATTATTCATTTTATTTTTTATTCATTTTTTTCAAAATTTGAATATTTAAAAAAAAAACCTTTGTTGCAATTTTCTGGAATAGATAAGTTGCAGTTTTCTTGTCATGGGTAATGAATTAACTGAGTAATGAAAAGTGTTGCATTATATAAAATGATCTTCACTGCAATGCATATTAGGCCAAATAAGACACACACACACACACACACACACACACACACACACACACACACACACACACACACACACACACACACACACACACACACACACACACACACACACACACACACACACACACACACACACACACACACACACACACACACACACACACACACACACACACAAACGTGATGAACCACACAGACTCTTTCGGGGGTCTCCGCTAGATCACCTCTTGTATTTACAGTGCTTTATTTGTTCTCTGTATGTTTGCCAATTAGGAACTCACCACTGTTAGACACCCAATTTTCTGCCCTAGCTGGGTAGTTAGCGCTCATATTAGGATGAGTCTCTCTGCGATCACTTTCCAATCTCCTGGTTGGCGGGGTGCCGCATTGGGCTAATTTAAGGGAATTATTGTGATTGTTTCCATAACGCTGATCAGATTATTGCCCAGCGGGGCCCACTTGCCCTGGTACACTCATTCCTTCTCTCATTCTTGCTCCCTCTGTCTTTCTCCTCGACTTTCTTTTTAAAGTGTCTATTACTAATGAGAATGAAATTAGAGTTAAAAAAATAAATAGAAGAAAGTGTGTCAGTTATTTTAAAATTTGTATTCATTTCTTTCTTTGTTCCAATATCATCAGCTAGTTTTCTGAATTTGTACTTTCTGATGAAAGATTAGAGAGTTGTATAAACTGTGACCAGAAAGTTATACATGACACATCTTGTACTTATATTCAGGTAGATCTAAATTACTTTTCATCATGAAAGCAGTGCACCAAAACTGTACTTGTATCCAACAAGGTTCGATTTGAGGACAAACTGTAGGTAGTGCTCATAGAGAATTATGGTGTTAAAATGTGGTAGGTAATGTCATTCCCTTCCTAATATCATTCTTTTAACTATCCTGCCCAAGGCTTTTCATGGCCTCAGCGAGTTTCAGTGGCCTGATGTTTTGATCAATGGCAGCTTTTCTCTCCTTCTTGGCCTTCGTTTGCTCCTCCAGAATAGCCTAACTCATTACTGTAATGAACTTTATAATTACTTTGCCTTGCTAAGAGGAATGAGTCCCATTTAATAAGATGTGATTGGCCTTTATTTCATTTACTTGGCCTGGGCGCCCCACTTGTGGCCATTTTCCATCTCAATAAACTCCTTATCCTTCAAACAGTCAATATCCTTCTTGTATCAGAAGGAAGAGACACTCTCCTGAAGTGACAGTTTGGGTCTCTATTTTTATGTGCTGTTATATATCCTGTGGTTAGTCAAACGTTCACCAGAACCAACTTTTGAAATCGTTCTAATGATGCTTGGTGACTCAGTCTTTGTTTTTTTTTGTTTTTTACAGGCTAAATAATACTCAAGGTAGTTCTCAATATGAGCTACATGCAAGTTTTATAAAGACAAAGACAAGACAAAGACACTTAAGGATATCAACCTTTATTTTTAAGATGTTTTTGTTGCTTTTGTCTTGTAGTTCATATATATAGTTATCACGTGTAATTTCAGGCAGCCATCACATTTACAAAATAATACATTTGCATTTGGAAAAAATAAATGTGATTTTGTAATTCTGGTTCTATAAAGAGAAAAGTGGCTTTAGCGGGAGGTGGGAAGGAGAGGGAGGATTTCATTTTCTTCTATTTAGAGTTGCCAGACAGCATTAAATAAGGATGCAGTTGCAATGCACTGTATTCACCCTCCTTAATTAACACTTACCACAGTAGATATAAGGCAAGCTCATTCTTGCCTCTGTATAATAGAACCATTACGGATGCAGGATTTATGGACAATAGTGCCCTTTTTCCCCAGTCAAAAGTATTTTTCTTACGCTTTCTTTTTACGTAACTTGTGCGAGTTAAAGAACTTCTGTCATTTACAACAACTTAAAAAAATTAAATAAAATAAATATACTGTATATTTAATAGGTTATTAAGTATTCTTCATTTAATTTAAATACATTTATTTTATTTTAATATTTTAATTATTTTAAATGCAATTCAATAATTTATTTAGTGTTTATGAGCCTAAGCTCTTTCAGCTGTTCAAGGCCATTGTCCTTCTTTGGTGTGATGTGGGTGAATTGTGTGTATTTATACGTAATATATTTTTTCTGCTCCTTTTGATTTCACTCACCTGACCAGGTGTCCTTGCCTTGGTATGCTAAAAAAACACCTCTTTTTTAACTGTAAACATGTTTAATAATACAAATTGAACATTACATTCAGGTAAAATATTTTGGATGTTAAATGAAGTGTAAAATAGTACCTGCAATATGTTGCTTTATCCAAATATAAAAGTGAAGGCATTTGATAATTAATTGTGGATTCCGTTTTCACCTGAGGAACGATGAACAGGTCTGAATAAGACGCTCTCCATGCAGTGCTGCAGACTGACCCACAGGTGTCTCTCTTTTTCTTCCCTAGTGCTGCACTGTCTCAGTCCCTCTGCACTTTTCCTCTGAAAATAGAAGCCTGTATCTTACAAAGCACAGAGCCAATCTCTATAGTCATTCAGTACACAGACCCTTTGGACTATGAGATCTGGTGGCGTGAGCCACAAAAAAATACAGGCGGCCATAATAATGTCCCTTGTGCATGAGAGCAATCTTGCACGTTCTCGCACACGTCGGTCCACTGATGCGAGCGGCTCTCATTTTCTGGTAAATTGCGAGGCTGTACAGGTGTAATACAACGTCTGGGCGGAGAGCTGAAATTTGGAGGATGTTACAAGCGTATGTTAATGTTTAGCAGTGCATCTTCTCTCTCTGATGGTGATTGCAGTTGCCACTATGTCTGGACACACACAGCTGTATTTACTATAATGTATTCTGCAGACCCTGAGCAAAGTAATGTAGAATTGAACAGAGGACGTCTCTTTATGGCCATCATTAACATTAACCCCAGAAAGTGAGAGGGTAAGGCAGAAGGTTAATCCTGTGCACTTTAATGGATCGCGACAGCTTACCTCTGTATCTCAGTTGATTGATGCCCAGGCCGAATATTTTAGGAAACTTGTTGCCATAAAATGTTATTTTGTATTATTTGTTTGTGCTTCAACCTTAATTCATGCACATGCTGTCTTTATTTTTGCCTTCAAATATATAGATGAAGATTTAATAAAAAAAAGAAAAACAAATATATATATACAGGTCCTTCTAAATAAAATTAACATATTGTGATAAAGTTAATTATTTTCCATAATATAATGATAAAAATTAAACCTTCATATGTTTTAGATTCATTGCACACCAACTGAAATATTTCAGGTGTTTTATTGTTTTAATACTGATGATTTTGGCGTACAGCTCATGAAAACCCCAAATTCCTGTCTCAAAAAATTAGCATATCATGAAAAGGTTCTCTAAACGAGCTAATAACCTAACTCCCAGCCTGTTTCATTACTCAAAACCGCAATCATGGGTAAGACTGCCGACCTGACTGCTGTCCAGAAGGCCATCATTGACACCCTCAAGCAAGAGGGTAAGACACAGAAAGAAATTTCTGAACAAATAGGCTGTTCCCAGAGTGCTGTATCAAGGCACCTCAGTGGGAAGTCTGTGGGAAGGAAAAAGACGCTGCACAACGAGAAGAGGTGACCGGACCCTGAGGAAGATTGTGGAGAAGGACCGATTCCAGACCTTGGGGGACCTGCGGAAGCAGTGGACTGAGTCTGGAGTAGAAACATCCAGAGCCACCGTGCACAGGCGTGTGCAGGAAATGGGCTACAGGTGCCGCATTCCCCAGGTCAAGCTACTTTTGAACCAGAAACAGCGGCAGAAGTGCCTGACCTGGACTACAGAGAAGCAGCACTGGACTGTTGCTCAGTGGTTGCATGTCATTCGGAAATCAAGGTGCCAGAGTCTGGAGGAAGACTGGGGAGGAGGAAATGCCATAATGCCTGAAGTCCAGTGTCAAGTACCCACAGTCAGTGATGGTCTGGGGTGCCATATCAGCTGCTGGTGTTGGTCCACTATGTTTTATCAAGAGCAGGGTCAATGCAGCTAGCTATCAGGAGATTTTGGAGCACTTCATGCTTCCACCTGCTGAAAAGCTTTATGGAGATGAAGATTTCATTTTTCAGCACGACCTGGCACCTGCTCACAGTGCCAAAACCACTGGTAAATGGTTTACTGACCATGGTATTACTGTGCTCAATTGGCCTACCAACTCTCCTGACCTGAACCCCATAGAGAATCTGTGGGATATTGTGAAGAGAAAGTTGAGAGACGCAAGACCCAACACTCTGGATGAGCTTAAGGCCGCTCTCGAAGCATCCTGGGCCTCCATAACACCTCAGCAGTGCCACAGGCTGATTGCCTCCATGCCACGCCGAATTGAAGCAGTCATTTCTGCAAAAGGATTCCCGACCAAGTATTGAGTGCATAACTGAACATTTTGACTTTTGACTTTTTTTTGTATTAAAAACACTTCTTTTATTGGTCGGATGAAATATGCAAATTTTTTGAGACAGGAATTTGGGGTTTTCATGAGCTGTATGCCAAAATCATCAGTATTAAAACAATAAAAGACCTGAAATATTTCAGTTGGTGTGCAATGAATCTAAAATATATGAAAGTTTAATTTTTATCATTACATTATGGAAAATAATGAACTTCATCACAATATGCTAATTTTTTGAGAAGGACCTGTATATATTACAATTTGTTTTAGTGTCACTGTTTTGGTCTATGTTTTTTTGGGACTCTTAGTTTGAAGTTCTTCCTGTTCCATTTGCCTAGTTTCCCTTTTCCTTGTTTAATTCCTGTTGGTTGTTATAATTGATTAGAGTCTCACCTGTCCCTCATTGCCACTGTGTATTTAAACCCCCAGTTGTCTTCTGTTCTTTGTCTTGTGTTGATGTTTTGTACTGCTAGCATCTCTGTTTGGTTCCTTGTGTTTATTAAATGTTATTTCTTCGGTCATCTGTGTCAAGCCTCATTGTTGTGGATAATCAAATCAACCCAGTGTGTGAAAGTTAGAGTCATAGTCTAAAAGTTAGGGTGCCTTCACTCTGGGCTCATTTGCTGCGACCCGAACGAGACTGTTCCCGGCGCCCCTCACAGCGTTGGTCTGGTTTCACACTCAACTTGATCCTATGGAACCCTGGTGCGTTTGCGTGCATCTTACGTCATCGCAAACGTGCACGGCGCAAGTACTGTATTTTTTTTTATTAAGTTGGTGCTATTATGTGTAGCTGAGTGAAAAACACAGGTTTACTGTGTGTGTCGTAAATGGTGGCTTTCTGCTGCTTGCAAATGGACTCTTTTGAGGATACAGTGGATTTCCATTAGTTAGTTGCCCTGATTCCATGCGCTGCGCAAATACACTGCAGGCCCACTCTCGCTCGTATCCAAGGTAAATCATCAGCACTATCATCCCTTACATGTGGTTTATTTAAGTAAATGCATCATAATCAGCTAAAACGCATGGGCGGGTTACTCTACTTCCTGAACAAGTGTGTACCCGAGTCCGTGTTGCTTTCACATTCATGCGAACCGCAGCACGGTTCGTGTGCAACCGAACTCAGGTAGCCAGTCAGCTGCTTTGCTCCTGGAAGCTGCCCAGATGCCCTCTGAACCCTGGCAAGGTGGCAAAGCCTTCACATAGGGTGGGCGGAGTGCAGCAGGTTGCCCAGGCTTATCTCACAATAGTGGATTTATGCAGGGGGAAAGTGCTCGGAGGGCTCCTGATGCATTGCTTTGGCAAGAAGCTCCTCATCTGTCCTATTATGCCTGTCCCCTCCTGCAGTCTCTCCTTCAGAATTCAAGTACCTGTGTCTCCTTTTAAGGGTGTCAGCACCAAACTCAATGTAGAAGGTGAGGAGCAGACCAGGTGAGAGATATCAGCAGATCCCAATGTTCTTGCTATCTTTTCCTGCTAATCAGCCCTGAGAAACCTTTTAATCACTTTGACAGCTCTTTTCTATCCCTGGCACTGGAACAGGTTTAAGATGGTACAGATGTGTAGAAGGCTCTTGCTGAGGAGATTCTACAGGAAATGGGATATGCTATGGTGCCAATAGTGACTTGTGCCTGTGTCAAGCAAGATCATATCCTCATACCAAGACATATCCCTTTTGAAATCCATTGAGAAATCTTTATTTGGGTACTCTATTCTGTGCCTAAATCGAAAAATCATTTAGCATTTATTCCTAATCATGAAAGTTGATCAGTTAATGTACGTCTTGTAAATTACGTCATATTGGTGATTTAAAGTGGTATATCCAAATATTTCCCTTTCTTGTGTTTCTCGGGGATCTCTCAGATATCTCACACCAAACATGTCATTCTGGATTTTGAACAGCCTCTGTAGGCGTAATTTGGTGCCACCAACTGATGTGGAGCCAGTGGTATGTGTACACTCCCATAGAAAACAATGTATTCAAATGTCAAAGACGTGACTCTTCTCGTCCAGTGTGCGAACCTCTTTACGCATTGTTTTGCTAATGCTGGAGGCTCCTGGTTGAAGTACTTAATTTATTAATCATACATTGGCTATTGAGTGTATATATGTTACGCACCACAGTTTTACCCACATTTGGAAGGTTGGCGCGTGTTAATTTCAAACTTTGATGATCACATTATATTAAACCTCAGAAAATCAGTTTTGCTTGGTTTAATGTGTTTTATTATTATTATTATTATTATTATTTTCAAGTAGGGATGATAGCACTACATTTTGACCAGGTGCTGAGGAAGAAGAATGTCAAACATGCTGCTGAAAAATGGTTTCTCATTAGTGGTGGATCATCCTGATCTCATAAGAAAACATTGCTATTTAAAAAAAAAAAAAAAAAAAAAAAGTATTAAGGTACACCTCTAAACCTAACCGTCAGTGGGTAATAAGCAGATCATATGAAACCGCATGAATGAGATTGTACGAATTAGCCACTAATTTGCCTAAACATTAAATAGTTACAAATTGCCATGAGAGTGTGTTGAGTGGATTATATTTTTGCATTAAACAAATACCTGAGCAATATTTATTTATATTTATTCTTTTGTTCTTCAAATTCTGCATATTTGCTCACACTGGCCTGCAGACATACACATTGCACAGAGTTTTGTACAGAATTGTGGCACACAGATTTGTGGACTGTGCGAGTATAGCGTATGTGTAGATTCCATTGCCATTCAGTGCATCTGTAAACACCAGCAATCGTGTCACACCTACCCTCTGCTGCTTTCCACAATGCTGCGTTGTGTCGCCACGGAAATTGAAATAATGATAATGTGTCCCTCTGACTGCATCAAAGTATTGCCACTTCAAAAAAAGCCGGGAGGCATGAAATGCAAATGACAATGTGGAGCAGATGGATTGAGTGCCGTCGCCTTGGCCCCAATGAAACTTAAAGGAGGGGCTGGATGTGACTGTGTGTGCGAGACAGGTGACAGGGTACTGGCTATGGGGTATTTGCAGGTCTTCTGTTTATGCCTTTCACACAGATTGATCATAACTAAATTTGTGTCATGAGCTGTCTTTGACGCTGTAGTGTTTGGACTTGACCCTGTTTGTTCAATTCCCAAATATGCTATCTGTGCTCCTTTTCCTCCATATGGAGCCGGCTGCAATTAGCCACTAGTAGTCAGGCTACTGTTTTGACTTACTGGTTTACAGTTTGCTTTTAACATTGTAGAGCAGGGGTGCCCAATCCTGCTCCTGCTGATCGACTGTCCTGCACAGTTCATCTCCAACCCTAATCAAACAAACCCGAAGCAACCAATTAAGGTCTTCAGGGTCACTTGAAAATTAAAGGCAGGTGTGTTTGATTGGGGTTGGAGATAAACTGTGCAGGACAGTCGATTGGCAGGAGCAGGATTGGGCACCCCTGTTGTAGAGTGTGTGTGGAAGGACCAAATGTCCCCTTAATAATGAAATCTAAAATCCCCTAAATTTGTTGGGACTGCAAGAAAAATGGTTAATAAACATACTGAATATTAAAAAATCAAAAAAATTATCCAATTTTAAAAACTTCATAAAGGCACTAAATCATGTCTTATATTATATTGCAAACATGTCCAAATGTTTATTTTTACTAAAAAGTAATTGTAATTAGCTTATATTTAAATGTTTTTAATAATTCATCCAAAAATAAAAATTCTGTCATTATTTACTTAACCTTATGTAGTTTCTTCTGCGGAACAGTGTTGGACACCATTAAATTTTATTGTCTGGACAATTGTTTTTTGTTGTTGTTGGTTTTTTACCCTCTTGCTGCATTTATAATATTTTAATAATATAATATTAAAACATCTTTTAATATTCTCATCTTTTATTTTTCATAGAATAAAGAAATTCATACAGGTTTGAAACAACATGAGTAAATGATGAGACTGTATAACTTAAGAACACACATCGCAGTATTATATGGATTATATGGCACTTTTACCTTTAGCTGTTTGGAATAATATGCGTTTAAAGCAAAACTATAAGTGGGACCTATAATTATTTAACGTGACTAATCCTTTTTTTATAATCATCTTATCATTCACATCAGGAATGGTCTTGTGTTTTTTTTTAAATGTTCCTTGCATATATTTCAATTTTTATTTCATTAAGTAGTGTTAAAATTGTTCTGATCTCACAACCATGATAAAATATTGTATGCTAAGTGTGAACCGGAACAAAAACTGGGAGGGATTGGGTAAGGACCACGAGCTGGGATTCGAACTTAGCTTTTCCGAAGCGCAATTGAGCTACACATTGGAGAGCTTCTCATAAGGCTATCAGCTCCAACTCAAAATCAAATTGTTTGTTGAACATTTCTATTCAATATGCTGTATAAATGTCATCATGCAAGTTGTAATTCTGATTTGTTGAAATGTAGTATCAAACCTTAAAGAAATACTCCACCGTTTTTTGAAATAGGGCTTATTCACCGTCTCCCCTACATTAAGATAGATGGGCAAAATCATTTTTGTCTCAGTGCATGCATTTTCTTAGTTTGGCAGCGCCAACGCTAGCTTAGCTTAGCATAATGAATGGAATCCTATGTTGTCAAGTAGCATGTCGTGAGTAAAAGTGATAAAATAAAATAAAATAAAACAATTACTTCTTGTTGCCTGCGTATTCACAACGATTACAAATAGCAATTCAGATTAAGACTAGGCGATTTCCTAGGCAGATATTGACTTGGGACTATATTAGGGTGAATCACAGGCGAAGCACTGCTACTTGGGCGAAGTCATATCACACAACACCTGAAATCCCCCAACTTCCATGACCTGACCTGCACCGAGTATCTTCGCTTTTAGATTGTGTTTAGTTTGAGAAGTTACAGCAAACATGGTAATTACCTGCATAGCAAAAGTTTGTGAGAACAAGCAAAGGACATACACGAATCCTCACGTCCTCAGGCCGTTGAGTGATCGCAACCTCCTCCTTCTGTCGGTCTATTTCCATTGCATGCAGCTCCTCTTCTGAAAACTCTGGTTCGTAGAGGTATGGTTCTGGATCTTGATTGTCTGAGAAGTCACCCTCTTCGTCTCGCACAAAATCCCCAATGTCCATCGCCATTCACTGTCTACTGTCGGAAAAATAGCCAGCTAATATTCGCGCCGGTATGTTGATGGAAGTTGGGGGATTTCAGGTGTTGTGTGATATGACTGTGCCCAAGTTGCAGTGCTTTGCCTGTGATTCACCCTAATATAGTCCCAAGTCAATATCTGCCTAGGAAATCGCCTAGTCTTAATCTGAATTGCTATTTGTACTCGTTGTGAATACGCAGGCCACATGAAGTAATTCGGGTTTTTTTATTTATTTTTATTAATCACTTTTACTCACGACATGGTACCTGACAACATATGATTCCATTCATTATGCTAAGCTAAGCTAGCGTCGGCGCTGCCAAACTAAGACAATGCATGCACTGAGACAAAAATGATTTTGCCCACCTATCTTAATGTAGGGGAGACGGTGAATAAGCTCTATTTCAAAAAACGGTGGAGTGTTCCTTTAAGATTACACATGACAATACAATACAGAATCCTGAATTGAGGTTTTAAACCTCAAATTGTGAAATCTTAAACTTTCCTTTGAAAAGTGCCATTGAAGATCTAGGTCTTGTTTTCTGTAAATATGTACGCTGTTTTATTGGTATGGCAGATAGTTTCCATTTGGCTGAGTAGAATGGGCAATACTCTTTAGTTGCCTTTAATAACAACAAGGACGAAACAAATTTGTTTGATTTGTACGTATATGTGTGTAATTACTGCAGTAGGGAAGATGAAGGCTTGATGGGGTTGAAAGTGTGAGTGGTTAAACAGCAGTAGTCTCTGAACCAGCCTGCTGGAGGAGGGCTGTAATATATTAAAGGGGAGGCAGAGAGAAACAAATTATCCCAGTGTCTTTGTGTTGTTCTTGTCTCTCTCACACTCTTAGTGTTATATATTTTCACACCTCAGTGAATCCTCCCCATGCTTGCTCTCTCTCTCTCTCTCTCTCTCTCTCTCTCTCTCTCTCTCTCTCTCTCTCTCTCTCTCTCTCTCTCTCTCTCTCTCTCTCTCCCACTTCAGTTATTTCTCTCATGTGTCCTGCTACGCCCGCTCTCTGTCACTCCTTTTCTCCTGTGCTATCTCACTCTCTGTCTCGCTCGCTTCTGTTTGCATCATATCTCTCCCTCCGTCTTGCTCGCTTTCCTCTCCTGTGCAGTCCTCCCCATGCTTGCGCTCTCTCTCTCTCTCTCTCTCTCTCTCTCTCTCTCTCTCTCTCTCTCTCTCTCTCTCTCTCTCTCTCTCTCTCTCTCTCTCTCTCTCTCTCTCTCTCTCAGGTCATGTTACAGCAACACCAGTAGAAATGATAGGAGGAAGGCGTGAGGTTGTTATTTGCATAGAAATAGCATGACGCCCCAGGCAGCTTGGGAGAAGGACACAGAGATCATTTGTCTAAAATTTTAATGAAAACTTTTGCTGAGGCAGAGATTTTTTTTTTCTTTTTCTTCAGTCTAAACCCCCCTCCCCATACAGTTTTCACTACACCCCGCTGCCACCTCCCGTCTTCTCTTTCCCCCATGGTGAATTAAGGCGGCTCGATTTAAAATTAGATGACACATCGCAAATCGCTGCATGCCAGGATGCAATAACATGTAAATTTCAATTTGCGGGCTCTAATAGAAGTTCGTGTGGTGGCCGTGCTGAATGGCGAGGCTGCTGCGGTGGGATGGGATGTGCAGTCTTCTCCCCATTGTGTGCTTGACAAAGCCCAGGATGGCCGGAGACTTCATCTTGCGCCGGAGCTTTTATTTGGGTGGCTATTCGACCAGCCCAGCATGGGTTCAGAATGAGGACAGATCTGTGGAAAGGAAAACTGTGTGTGTGGAGCTTGGTATGCAGACGCACTCACAAATACGACATAACCCAAATAACCCAGCGGCTGCTCTGGGGTCACTGGCTTATTGTGTATTGTTGAAACTTTACAGTCTTGAAAGTTTCCTTTACAGAGCAGAGGATCAAAGAAGAGCAGAAGTTTACTTTGAACCCATTACATTTTTTATTGCTTAAAACATTTGAGCTTTTATTGTGAATGAAAATGAGACTGACCGTTGAGGAACAGAAGTGTAAAAAAAAGTGTCTCTTGTTTTCCAGTGGAAATATTTAAACATCAAAATTAAGAAATAGATTTAAAAGGGTATTTATAGCCATGGACCTGTCTAACGTCCGCTGAGTGATGCGAAAATACACTTTAAGCAAAAAACTAACAGATCTTTTTTTTTTGGCTTAGGAGTAAAGCGAGATATTATTTAAGAAAATATAGATATTAAAGAAAGAAAGAAAAATAAATATTTAAGAATAAAGTTAAAATATATATAAATTATATATAAATATATATAAATTATATATAAATATATGTTCTCTGAAAGCATGTCTTGTTATTTTACTTTGGGTAATTTTCAAGTGAACTTATCTTGGATGTTTAGATATTGTTGCCAGAAAAGAACAAAAATACTGATTCAGAAAATGTTGTTTTATACATTAACATTATCATATGAACATATTGACTGTACATACTGTATAGTGACTATGCCTTACAGCAGTAAATTAAGTATACCTCTTTAACCTATAAGGTCTATAACCTTTTTAACTGATAAACATTACAGTGTTTTTAGAGTATTTCTCTATCAGTATGATTGTTTTTGCCTAGGATGTTGTGCTGTGGCTCCTCTCTCAGAGTGCCCTTGGCATTGTGTGACTTTCTCCTTCTGTGCCAGCAGGGCTGATGCTGAGCATTTGAGCAGTGGCGTGGCTGATATGGTTAGACAGGGCATGGGGCGCCGTGCCAAGACAGTGCCAGTGTCTACCTCTGACCTGCTGGCACTTGATCAGCACACTTGCACCATCCAGCCTGCTAACACCCCACTGTACGCAGCGGGACCCAACAGCAAGCCCTGTCCTGCACCATTATGTAGAGAGGACAATAACAGTGAGAGTGAGAGAAACAAAGACAAGAAGGAGAGACTCTTCTTTTGGCACATATCAAACTTTTAATCAAATTTTCATATTTTCTATAATCCGTTACACTTGGATGAATGTCCAAATACAGAAGAATTGACCTACTGCTATTTCTGTTTCAGCGCAACATTAAGCTCAAATCATGCAAAAAAAAAAAAACCCAAAAAAAACTAAACACACACACACAAACTAATGTGTGCACATGTTCTAGAGTAAACAAACAAGCAATTGGTTCTTTTTTTACTGTAAGGCAGGGCTTCTATTTCTGCCAATGCTGTAGGGTACAATAACTGGTTTCTGGAAGTAAAAATCCCATTCATTTTCTCCATAAGGGTATTGATTTTTAACAATAACTTATAAATCATTAAAGACAGACCTACTGCAATCTACAAGGTTGTTATTCGGTGGTATGTACTTTGGTTGAAGCCATTAACCTGCATTATTTTAACTTTTATTTATTTACATTTTTTTCTTATGTAATATACTTATGCCATATTGTCAGTATCTTTCAACTAAGGAGCAGCAAGTGTTGACTCATGCATGAGCGTAATAGCACAGCCAGCTACTGGTACAGATGGGGTGATTTCGAGGGGACCAGGGTCACGTGGGTCATCCTGAGATTGAGGCGTCCCATACGCCATGGGGTGGGACACGGGATTTTAGCCAGTTTTGGATTGGCCACATATAAAAAAAAGACATATAGGAACTGCTGAGGAGACTACTGCCATGGGGACCTGTTATCCCCCTTTTTACAAGATGTCATATAAGTCTCAGGTGTCTCCTGAATGTGTCTGTGAATTTTCAGCTCAAAATACCCCACAGATCATTTATTATACACTGAAAAAAAAATAAGTAAAATTTACTTAATTTTTCTTTGGCTAAGTTCATTGAAAGTAACAAAGAAAAAAAGTAATTTTAACTTGGCTAGTAAAAGGTTGAGTAATATCTATTTAGTTGAAGTTTCCTTTGCAATACATTTCACTCAAACAATATAACATTGAATAAAACCACACTTTTAAAGTATATGCTTTACTTAGATGTTTCTAACTAATTAATACAATAGATATTGTGTGAGAAACCATATCTACATATCAGAAGTTACATATCTCGTGAACGCAGAGACCTCAATACTTGGTAGACAATGCACAATGGTCATTTTGAGTAGGAAATGGACTCCAAATGTCACAAAATGGCAAGTTACTCATCCTAATAACAAAAGCAATAATAAAACAGTGTAAATACAGCTGGAAAACAGTGAAAAATCAACCTCTTTAATTATTCAAGGCCCAGTGCATGATGGGAACACCAGTATCAGAAAAGTTGAGTAATTTTATAACATTGATATTTACGCTTTAATTTGTACATGCTTGAATTGAGTACTAATATAGAATTTACTTCGTTTTTTTTTTTTTTTTTTAATTCTTGCCTTAAGTAACTTTTTCATGTAGAAATTACCAGTGTTGGGAACGTTACTTTAAAAAAGTAATTAGTTATAGTTACTCACTACTTGTTCCAAAAAGTTAGAACTCTATAATAAAAAGTAATTTGTTACCAGGGAAAGTAACTATTTGCTATGTCAAAGAATTTGGATTTTTTTAGCAGTTTTCACAAGTCAGTTGAAATGAGTAGAACAGAAATAGTGCTTATATTGCAGCTTGAAAATGCCAACTTTTCATCAGATTGCTCCTGACTCGCCATCTCTGCTGCTTCGTCAAATCTCTGTTTTAGCTGTTGTGTGTGTGTTTGGTGCTTGTGCTGGCATGTGTGTAAAAACACTGGCTCTGATTGGCTACCAGGAAACATGACTCTGCCTTAGCCAATCATAATCGCTTACCTCGTTATTAACCCACCTCCTCACTAGCTGTGTGAGCCACGGGGTGCGTTCAGATTACAGTTTATTCAATCAGTACATAGTAACCTTGATAGTAACGCACATAGGCGTCGATTTCGTCATGAGTCATTTTTTATCCACCACTTTTTGAAACATTGAGGCACGGATGTTAATACAAATAAAAAAACATCTCCAGTTAGCAGAGCATTCATTTAGTTCGCTGTATATAAGAGCAGCTTTGTCTGTTACTAATTATTCAGAATATGCATAAGTCCACAAGCATTATTATTTTATGAGAGCTGCTGGTACATAATTCTATATTTTTTAATGAAAGCTGTTTGTGATTTTGTTACAGCAAAATTATTTAGTTATTTTGTCTGAATGATTATATTGCTCATTGCACTTAACAGGGAGATGTTGGTTAGAGGTCTATTTTTAAATGTTAGAGATTCAGAATATGCTGAAGTTTGTATTCATTTGCTACAAGTATGCTGCTAGTACAGGCACACGTTTCTTTTCCTGTTAGTTCTTTGCAATGTTGGGACATATGCTGTCAAATGTAACCTTACAGTTGACTTGCCAAATCACTTCAATTTGTTTTATTAATAAAATATATTGGAAGTAAATTCTTTGAGTCATTATAAATACTTTGTTTTAAAAGTATCAAGTAGTCATACAAAAAAAAGATTCATTGATAATCGTTTAAGCATCGCATCGCAGCCCTCTGAATCGTAATCTAATCGAATCGTGTGGTGCCTAGAGATTCCCACCCCTAGTTCTGAGACACTGATTATGATTTATGGGAAGAGGAGTGGGTGGATTTTTACCATTATAGGGTCATTGTGTACACACACTGCCGACACACATTTGTTCAAACACCATGTAAAAGTGAATTTTGCATAAAAGGTCCCCTTTAAACGCAAACAAATGCAAGATCAACGAATGTATCAATCCCGACATTGGACCATTAAAACGTTGTGTTTTTTAATTCGTTGATCTTGCATTTGTTTTAGTGTAAATGCTTGATGAAGGTCATGGGACTGACTGAAACAAATACTTTTTTTTAATTCCTATGGGAAAAAATGAATGGGAAGAACACTTCCAGAACCAAGGAGCCTGAATAAATATATTCTTACACACTATTGAACGAAGCACTATAGAAAACTGCTATTAAAAAAAGTCTTGCCACTTTTTTTTTACTTCAGCCACCAGATTGAATTACACTAGACCTAGTCTCTGTTTATTTTTTTAATTAAACATTAACAGTACACGTTTTCTGAAATGCTTCACACACCTCTGAATTAGGGAATGTGTCTATTACCTTGTATCAGACTCATTGAGCGAATGGACCAGAGGGCTGTCCTCCTCTCTCACACCTCCATCAGGCTGTCTTGGAGCAGACAAGATACCTTCTTCCTTGCCTCCTCACACAAAGGCTCTTCCTGCTGTGCCCATGAGCATCACAGCATCTCTCAGATACACTAGCATTGTAGCACCTGGAAGTAAGGGAGCCTGCCGGGGTTGTAGACTTCATCTGCTTGTAGAATGACAGTAGCTAATCATACAGTACAACCACTTTATGATTAGCAGTCCAAGATGTCCTGAAGGCAAAAGAGAATGAAGGGGTTCACTTCCCCTCCTCTCTGTGACAGAATATAAATGTGTTTCCTGTGTGTGTATGTCAGTATATATATGCCTGTGCATCTGCATCCTTGTGTGTGACAGATTGTGTGTTGTCTCTTCTGGCCCTGGCTCTCTAGTGTCAAGGTGACCGTGCTGGCTGCCACAGGCCCGGGGCTGCCCTGACAGCTTTAGGAGCGTGTCGGAGATTTGTAGCCATGCACATAACCAATGGAGGTAATAAAAGAATAAATGATGGTTGAAGAGGTTAAAACAAGGGGTGAGATGGTCACCTCCGCTGCTTTTACCACACAGATTCCCCTCATTCAACATCCCACACCCCCTTCCAGCCACTCTGCCTTTGGCCTCTGCTGCATGGCATGATGGGAAGAGAGGGTTAATGAGCCCTGGAGGCCATGGGGTCAACGCAGGAGTGGAAATGAGTTAGCCATGCTCAGAGCTATCATTCACAGACCTTTCTCACCTCACTTTCACACACACACACACACACACACATACTCACTAGCATTTACTTACATCCCTCAACTGACACACACAGCAACTTCATTTACAGAGCCATAGTGATTTTAGACAGGCTTCGAAGCAAATGTTGGAATGTGTTTTTCCAAATTGTAAGTAGCCACAATATATTAGTGCTTGTGCATAGACTGTTTAACATCTCATGCAATGTGTAAGCAGAGAAGCCATATTGCATGTCAATGAGTGAATTTCTACTTTCTTAATTTGTCAAATGTGCATTTGTCCTTTGTTGTGTCTATGGAGTTTTGCAATATTTAAATTTATTTATATACTTACTTACTTACTTTACTTTAACAGAAAAACATTTATAACTAGACCAAGGATATTTTATTTAGAAAGGAAATGGGGTCAATTTAGATTTTGATCTTCAAATCAGTAATTTGGCTTAGTGTTCTGTCCATATTACACCATAATGTATTTTTTTTTGCAAAAACTTTACACTCATTAATTAATTTTTTTTCGTTTTAAATAGTTGGAGTCTAGATGTTATGGTATTAATGCCACCTAAAGTAAGAACAAGTGTAATAACTTCCATAATAATAGCAATGATACTTATTGTTATTGAGGCACATAACATTATTATTAATGTTCAGAATTTTTGGTTTCCATTTTGGACAAAAGTTTTTAATTAAATGCCCTAGTTGTCTGCTATTTGGATATATTTTTCTTCATCCAGTCAAACAATTTCAATTTATATTAGATGAAGGCCAACCATGATGTTTCATAGATGCAAGGCATAGAGACAATCTGACAGCCTAGTTAAAGTGCTGTAATTAGGCCAGTTTATAGACACAAAGGACAGTCAAAATACAACTTCATACCAGAACTTTAGAAGTAGAGTTTGGTGTAGGAAATCTCCCTCTCTTGTCTCCTTTTCTCATTTTCCTTTAGCATAGCTTCTCTGCAGGTTCTTTGTCACCCTACCTGTCGATACTCAGGAGGGATGGTGTGTCAAGCTGGGAAGGGTCCCTGTATTAATATACACTGGAGGTTACCCAGCACCCCCCCGGGGCCTTGTGTACTGGGGCCCTCTGTGACCGCCGGCTGACAGAGTGCTCTTTAATACCCAATCGACAGTATCGACGTCTCCCCCTGACACAAGGCCCACAGAGCTTGCGGAACCACCCACTGTGTATGATTTTATTGATCCAGAGCCCTGAGACCCAGGCCCTGTTGACATGCACAGTTTCACTGCTCCATAATGGACAGATTAAGAAGGGGATTACTACACAGGGGGCAGATTGCGGCCCCAGCAGGGCAACACACTACCACACTAGATGAACATGTGATATTGTGATCCTCCTGCAAGCATGACTTCATGTTTGATTAGAAGTCTTCATTTTAATGTTATTTTGGGGTTTTGATTTATTGATCAGACATAGTCTAGGGAGAGTGAGGCGTCACAGTCAGACTCAAACCTGCGTCATCTACATGAGCACTAGAGCTCAATGTTACCAAAGTGTCATGGCTCTACTTGGGATCGGTAAGATTTTGAATGTTTTTAAAAGAAGTCTCTTATGCTCACCAAGGCTGCATTTATTTGATTAAAAATACTAAAAAAAGAGTAATATTGTGAAATATTATGACAATTTAATATAACTGTTTTCTGTTTTAAAATATTTCAAAATGGAAATTATTCCTGTGATGCAAAGCAAATTTTCAGCATCATTACTCATTCTAACATGCTGATTTGCTGTTCAAGAAATGTTTATTATTATTATTATTGTTATTATTATTATTACTATTATCATCATCAATGTTGAAAACAGTTATGTGCATTTTTTTCAGGATTCTTTAATGAAAAGAAAGTTCAAAAGAACAGCATTTATCTGAAATAGAAAGCTTTTGTAACATAATACACTGCCAAAAGTTTGGGATTTGTTTTTTTTTTTGGGAAAGAAATAAAATAAATCATTACTTTTATTCAGTAAGGATGTGTTAAATTGATCAAAAGTTACAGTAAAGACTGTATAATGTTACACAAGATTCTATTTCAAATAAATTAAATGGAACTTTCTATTCATCAAAGAATTCAAAATTGAATTTTGAAGAGTTTTGAATTCAAATAAAAAAAATCCAATATTGATAATAATAGTTTTTTTGAGCATCAAATCAGCATATTAGAATGATTTCTGAAGGATCATGTAACTCAATTTTTCAGATGCTATATAGGAAATTGGGATATTCAGACACAGAGTTTCTTTATTGTGCTACTATACATGGGTTTGTGACTTATAAATCTGTCTCTAGAGGTCTGCCTCCATACCACATACTATTTGTTCAATTTCAAGCGCCAACACATTTGGTTGCACTCAGCATCCACGATCTCTAATTACCTGATGTACATCTACAGTATGTAGAATGTTGATGTGAGCTCCCACAGGTTTGGGTCTTTGGTCGGGTTTGCTTGATCCAAAATAACTCGCTGAGTTAATGGAAAGAAAGAGAGGAAGTTGCCGTTTTAAACTTGACCACCAGCCGTGATGAGCTATGACAGTGTTTTAATGCTATTTTAAAATAAGTAGAGAAATATAAGATTTCGAGAATAAACTTGTAATGTTTTGAGGATTATCTCATAGGCCTTTATTTGTTTTTCCACTTTAAACGTTTTACAAGAATGTCCCCTTTAATGTTACTTTCCTTTAACATCAAAATATTACTATTTTATTATCATAATGTTACTAAATTCTATAAATATTACAAATATTATTCTACATATTGTAATACTACAACTTCAATCTCGAAATGCTACATTATTCACATAATTTTGATTTTATTTAATATCAATGTTGCAAATTTTTACTAAAAATATTACTTTAATCTCATAATTCTACAAATTTATTCTCTAATTCAGACTTTATTTTCAAAAGATTACTAAAGTAATCTCATAATGTTATGACTAAAAGCATACAACAATAAAGTACCATTTTGAGGTTATTTATTATTTTAATGTGGTGTTAATCTGCTGTCATTTAAAGCAGCCATCCTAGAAACTGTGCCGTTTTCCTTATCTTATCTTATAAATGCATTGGTTTGGATTGGCATGGGATCTACTCTTATGCTCTCAGGGCATGAGTTGAGCTGGAAAGTTTGGACTTGACTCTGGGTGTGATTGATTGGCTGTGCTGATGGTGTGTGGCTCCCCACCGCTGCAGGCATATGGAGGCTGCATGTCCGAGCAGCTGTGCTCTCAGGGCGGCACTGAGAGGGCACTAGGGCACTAACACCACCATCCCACACCACCACCCCAATGACCCCACTGGAGAGCGGCACCCTTCCACTTTGAAGCCTGTGTGGCATCACTGCAATAATCTCAGTGCCACAAAGAACGAATAAATAACTCTGACTGACACGTATAGGCTTAGTTCACCCAAAAATGCTCATGTCATTTCAAACCTGTATGACTTACTTTCAGGTTACTTTTTGTCCATACTATGAAAGTCAGTATATGGTCCAGTTTTGTTTTAGATCTCACTGACTTTCATTTTACACTGTAAAAAAGAAAATCAGTGCAAAAATATGGCAGCTGTTCCAGAACTTAACCATAAACAAGGTTGCAACATTTTTTATATAACATTTGTGTGCATGGTGTCATAAACAAATACATGACTACATCATCATTAAAATTATTCAATACACATTAATTTAACAACATAAAACCATAATGCACATAACTGAAAAGAAAATCTAAGAAACAGCTATTCAATGAAAAATCATCAAATGTGAGTTA
The DNA here is from genome assembly GCA_030578275.1 of Meda fulgida. Taxonomy (NCBI): domain Eukaryota; kingdom Metazoa; phylum Chordata; class Actinopteri; order Cypriniformes; family Leuciscidae; genus Meda; species Meda fulgida. Next base: position 18,077,226 of record CM060630.1, on the reverse strand, counting down.
TAAATGTGAGTTCCAAGAACCTGTATATTTAACAATATTATACCATAAATGTCCCATTAAATCCATTAAATTTTTTCACCATAGAGTAAGGAAACTTAACATTAACCAATTAACAGGGTTTTACTGTAGCATTTACAGTCTGTTTCCTTTACAATTATTTTACAATGTGGACAAAAACATTTCACAAAATATCTTTGTGTTCAACAGAATAAATAAAGCATGTTTAGAACGACAGTAAAATGATGACAGAAGAATTTTAATTTTGGGGTTTAAATGATATTTTATGGTTTCAGTAGAAAGCCCAAGTCCAAGTCACCGTTGTGCAAATGCATATAACGCTGCCAATTGCTCATGCCAAAGACCCTAATAAGTGTCTGCTGGAATTTGTGCCTGCTAAGGTACCTTACAATTTACGGCAGATGCTGGCAGAGTGCCCTGGTCATGATGCTGTCCAGCAGCTCAACTGGCCCCACTGCCCATTCATCACTCTCCATTCGGGGCCTCGCCGCTCTCCTGGCCCTTGCATTTTTACCATGCCATTAAAATGCTTGTCAGCTCATTCAAGGATAGAAAATTGTTGCAAACAAAAGGATCCAGAATTCGGCTTACACAGGGAGAAAAAAGTGCCGCTTCAGATCAACTCGCTCCTGGGATCTGTGAGCATTCCAGTCACTAAATGCATGAATCTAAAGCTCTTAGGGATGCAGTGTAGATCCAAGGACATGGGCGCAGGAGAATGTGTGTTGAACAATACTGCACGTCCATCTGAATGACCTTCAGTAATGGTCAGTCCTTTCAGCGTGCCTTCATATTGTTTTATGATGAGGGGGGAAAAATCAGTCGTGGTCAAGGATTTCAGACCTGCATGCACATTCTTTCACAATGGACACACAATCTTGATGTATGTGCTCTTCGCAGGCTGCATTAAACACCCTAAAATCTCCTAACTCACATTAGATTTCTGTAGTTTCAAGGATATAGCCCCCTTTTTTTTTTAAATCATCAGTTTTATTATTTCTCCCCAATTTTACTTACATCATCCATATCACCTATCAGACAAATGCTGCAGCAGCATCTTCCTAAATGGAGTGACTTCATATTTTAATTTAGCGTTTGCTGTTAAAACTGTGCATGAGGGTGAGAGTAAAAAGAAGTGGTGGGGGGTGGTGGTGGGTTCAAGCACAGATCCACAAGGTTAAAAGTTAAAGTAATTCATTACGGCAGATAGTGGTGTGATATTCTTCATTCTGACGCCCAGCACGAGCCGCCCAATCATGGCCATCGTCCTGGAATCCGGATGCAGAGATAATGGCAGAATTGATGGTCATATTTTACAGTGGGTCGTGGCAGAGCACAGTGTTGAACATTGTAATTACAAGTTTGGTGGAGGGGAGAGATGTGAAGAGAGGTGTGGGGAGGGGAATGAAAGGTCTTCGTCTGGCCTTAGACAAGCAGGCAGCTTAATTGAATGGTAACCTCTGGAAGTGTTGTGCTAACGCAGCCATGAGAGAAAGAGCGAGAGAGTGAGATGGGAAGTGCTGAGTATGGCTTTTGAGGGTGTTCACTCTGTTCTGTCTGTTTGCTTGTCTTGTGCTGCCCATGTGTCTGATAAAGCACAGGCCTGGTCTGCACATCAACAGTGCATGCACAAGACACATGAAACTTGGCTGTTTATACACAGATGAGGTGTTTGCTGACATATTGTAGTTCATATTAAAATAATATTGAAAATATAAAACATTGAAACAATCATAAATTAAATCAACATTTAAATTGATTTACCCTGCCATCTTGAAATTGTTATATTATTTAGACATACATATGTCTTTTTTTCAAGTTTTTTCATCCAGGCATCATTTTTAAGTGTTTCTTGCACTACGTTACCAGTAGCTGGGTTTCCATCCAAACGTGAAGTGAATCTTTAAAAAAAAACAAATGCAAATTAGGTGCGTTTCCATCAAGTTGTTCAAGTGGATGACGGTGGTATTGGTAACCTAGTAACCAACTGTAAATAAAACACCATCAGTGGAAACAGCCGATTAGTCTCATGGGTTTAATGTTCGCTATATGTCAGAATTGATTCGCCAAATGCATTTCCATCTCCCATTATTCGCATTAACTCCTTTTCACAGAAGTCAAAATCCACCTCAAGGGAGTGTAAAAACTTTTTTTGCGAAATTTGCCGTTTCCATCACTCGCTTATGGTGTGATACTTCAAAATGCGCATAAAAACAGGGTAAGGAAAACATAGCTAGTGACGCTATTGAATCCTAAGTGCCACAGCAAATAAATATCACCCAAGCTGTAAATGTGAATTTGCAGTCTTACTTGAACTTGATGCAATAAAAATATAGTAAAGGCAAAAAGCATGTATATCTGTTGAGTTCTCCTTGTGGGCTACGTGCACAAAGAAAAACACTGTGCAAAAAGTGTAATTGATTCAGAAAAAAATATTCTTATGAGCCAGTTCTTTACACAGTGAGTGAATCAGAAACATACAGCGTAACTGATGTAGTGTGATTTACAAACTAAATGACTCTTATGAGCTGGTTTTGTTTGGTGAATCAAAAAGAAACCGCTAATAAGTAGTCAGATTAACAAACAAACGATTCTCATGAGTCGGTTCTTCAAATAAATTGGTCAAAAAAACTTGTACACTCCGTAAGGAGGTACCGGTTTGAGTTGGTCTGATGAATCTCTCACTGAATTAACTTGACTCACTCACGTTTGACTCACTTACTGAATTGCAAAGTATTACTTTCAGTTATCTGAAATACATCTTGAAATGCAACGTGATAATATATTATACTTTAAGTTTACAGCATATAAAAAACAGTTACAACTACATTTAAGATATACAGTACATTATGCTGCTCAGTGTTGAGGAAAGTTACTTTCAAAAGTAGTATACTGTATTACAATATTACGTTACTCCCTAAAAAGTAACAAATTGTGTTACTTAGTTATACTTTTATTGAAAGTAATGCATTACATTACCTTTGCATTGCTTTTTGTCACCTGGGCTGAGCTTGCTGTTTGTTTAAATAGGAAAAACTAAAAAGTGAAACAAATGTGATGTTTGGTCATGTGAAGTCATTTTTGCTTAGTATGGTTGAATTGGATCATCAAATGTCTGCAGCAAATGGATTAGTTAATAAAGTGAGATTAAATGCATGAAGTATATTTGTATTTAACATATTTAATTATGGCTGGTTTGCGTAATATTCTGAGTTTGTGTTTCACTGTTTTTATTCATTTTGAGGAATACTGAATCTGTTTTTGTGTAAGTGAGTGGAGTAAATGATCACATTTAGCCTAGGACTACAATAACCATCACGTTTACATATAGCTTCTGCATTTACTCCCGATTTCTCTCAACACGGGGACATGTTGTCAGTCAATAATTGGAAAAACGAAAAAGTAACTGAGATATTTTATTGCAAATTTAAAAGTTATCTGTTACTTTACTCGTTACTTGATTACTCAGTTACTTGTAATGCTTTACCCCCAACACTGATGCTGCTGATATCTCATTCTGGTCCAATTCTAAGGCAATGTTTCCCTTGGACAAAAGAATATCCCATAATACATTGGGACAAGAATAGAAAAAGTGAGTTCAAAAGTTTGAGGTAATTTTTTAAATACTATTATTCAGCAAGGACAAATTAAGTTGATTAAAAGTAACAGTAAATACATTTATAATGTTTCAAAAGATTTCTATTTCAAATAAATACAGTTCTTTTCATTCATCAAAGAACCCAGAAAAAATGGATCATGGTTTCCACAAAAATATCAATAACAGTTTTTAACACATTGTTGTATTTTGATCAAATAAATACAGCCTTGGTGAGCTTAAAAGACTTCTTTCAAAAGCTTAACAAATCGTGCCGACCCAAAACCCAAATGTATTTATATAGTCTGAAATTCACAGTCTGTATATTTCACACATAGTTCATCAACAAAAAAATGGAAATTGTCTAGGGTGGTCATACAGGATACAGTATGATCATTGTTACTAAAAATGAATAATATAAAAGGACTAAAAATATATTTCTCTTTTACAGAGATGAATGGCGGCACTCTTTAAAAGGCTATTGATGAAGGCAATCAAGGCTATGTACTTTTAACTTCGCCTTTTTATCTCTTCACTTTCTTTAGCCTAAACACCAAACACTTACAGCCACAGCTGAAATGACCCTGTAAAGCTGGGTCTCCCACTCCAGCACCACAACACTGTCTCCTGACACCACCTCATCTGCTCCAGAACTCCTCACTTGGACACCAGTGACCTTCCTCCCCTCTGCTGTATCAGACCGCTGGCCTGGACTGCACAAACTAGGCCCTCAATGTCCTCATGTCCCCTCGCCTCTCTTTCTCTGTGTATTTTCTACTCGTCCACACTCCTATTTTTTTACCCCAGTCCAGCTGAATGGATTGCAGACTCATCATAGCCCTCGTTTTAGAATTTTCCTCGCTTTCATTTTCTTCATCTCCTGTCTATCCATTTTTCCCCTTTATCCCATAATCTATTTCTTTCTCTCCTAGACGGTTTCTTTTCCAATGGTCTGCCATAATAGCAGAAGGGAGAGCCTGCAGTTATAGCAACAGGAACAATTTAGTCCTGTATGGGATATTTGTGTGTGTGTGTGTGTGTGTGTGTGTGTGTGTGTGTGTGTGTGTGTGTGTCATGTACACATACATAGACACTGTCCTGGCTCAGCACAAACACTTCACTGGTCTTGATGAGCCAATTTCATTTAATCTCCGGATACTCATTTCCCTTTAATGAAAAACACAACAATTACCCCAATGCTCTGAATAGCCCTCAGAATTGGTTGAGGTAATGATTTCATTTTTATTTTTTGGGTAAGGTAGAAAAGACTCTTTTTTTTGTAAGAAACTTGTCTATGACTTCTAAGTTCAAAAACAATTGTCTTAAGCAAAGTATTTGTTGTTTCATTTAAAATGGTTTCAATTAGTTTATTTGCTTATTTAACCACAATTGCCATTTCTGTAGTTTGGATTTGTCTCTCTTTTTTGCATTGCAAGGAGTAGAACTATGAGTAGGACCGGGAGTGGGACTGGCGGATTAATATGAGAACGAAACATGGGTTTTATTTTAGATACATGAAAGACGGGATGAACCTTCCTGTACACCGGAGGGAGGTTGAGGCGGACTGCCATCAGACTAATGATCTTGGTGACAGTGAACGGGCCGATAAATTTGGGAGCAAGTTTATTAGAGACGGATCGGAGAGGAATGTTCTTGGTAGAAAGCCACACTTTTTGACCAACCACGTATACGGGAGGCCTAGACCGGTGGCGATCGGCTTTGGCCTTGGTGCGTGCTCCCACTTGGAGTAAAGTCTCACAGGCTCTAGTCCAAGTGCGATGACACCTCTGGGCGAAGGCGTGGGCGGAAGGGACCGCGACTTCGGATTCCAGGCTAGGAAAAATAGATGGCTGGTAACCTACACTACACTCAAACGGAGAAAGGCCCCTAGATGACACTGGTAACGTATTGTGGGCGTACTCCACCATAGACAGTTGTTGGCTCCACGAGGAAGGATTCTTAGAGACCAAACATCGTAACGTTCTCTCTAAATCTTGGTTGGCTCTCTCAGTTTGACCATTGCTCTGGGGATGAAACCCTGAGGACAGACTGACAGTCGTCCCCAATAACTTACAAAACTCTTGCCAAAATTTTGACACAAATTAGGGTCCCCTGTCGGAAACCACATCTGTCGGGAGGACATGTAAGCGAAAGACGTGATCAACGACGGTCCACCACGGTCTCAACTACCGTGTTCCCTCGAGAGGGTGGGAGGGCGGTGACAAAATCTAGCGCGATATGGGACCAGGGTCTCGAAGGGACCGGCAGTGGTTGAAGTAGCCCATCTGGAGGTCGATTGGAGGTCTTACCAATGGCTCAAACTGAGCAAGCCAAAACAAAATCGTGAACATCCTGAGCCATAAGTGGCCACCAGAATCGTTGCTTGACCAAAAACTTGGTTCGACTAACTCCTTGATGACAAGCCACGTTGGAACAATGCCCCCACTGAATGACTTCAGACCATAATCCCTCCGGTACAAACAAACGGTTCGGTGGACAACCGGGCGGAGGCGTTACTCCTTCTAAGGCCATCTTAACCTTCGATTCGACCTCCCATACAAGAGTGGAGACAAACAGAGTCTCGGGTAAAATACACTCGGGAGTAGACGGGCGTTCGGAATGATCAAAAATGCGCGACAAAGAATAGGGTTTAATGTTTTTGGAACCCGGGCAGTACGAGAGAGTAAAATCAAAACCTCCGAAAAAAAGTGCCCACCTAGTGCAGAGCCTGCCTGGAGTTCAATCTTTTGGCAGTCTTAATGTATTCCAGATTCTTGTGATCGGTCCAAATGATAAAAAGGTACCCCCGACCCTTCTAACCAGTGACGCCATTCCTCCAACGCTAGTTTGACTGCCAACAACTCTGTTACCAATGTCATAGTTGCGTTCGGTAGGGGACAAACGATGAGAAAAAAACGCGCACGGATGCATTCTGTCGTCTGTGGGAGAACGCTGGGATTTTACTGCACCTACCCCCACCTCTGACGCGTCGACCTCCACCACGAACTGACGTGATGTATCAGGGGCAATGAGAATAGGGGCTGAAACAAACCGGCCTTTCAGTTTGGCAAATGCAGCCTCAGCAGCGTCTGACCACCTGAACGTCGTTCTGGGGGAGGTCAAAGCGGTTAGAGGTGAGGCTAGTTGCCTGGAGTGCCTGGAAGACTGCTGGGGAGTTGGACAACCCGAAAGGCATGACCAAGTATTCAAAATGCCCCCTGGGGGTGTTAAAAGCAGTCTTCCATTCATCCCCCTCCCTCATGCGGACCAAATGATAAGCATTACGTAAGTCCAATTTAGTAAAGACAGACGCTCCCTGCAACCTCTCGAAGGCTGAAGACATCAACGACAAAGGATAGGTATTCTTTACCGTAATGTTGTTCAGTCCTCGGTAATCAATACAAGGTCACAGTGATCCGTCCTTCTCCACAAAAAAGAACCCCGCCCCCGCTGGAGAAGAGGAATGGCGGATGAACCCCGTTGCTAGAGAATCAGAAATATATTTCTCCATAGCCTCCCTCTCTGGAACAGAGAGCGAATAAAGCTTGCCTTTAGGTGGAGACTTACCTGACAGTAAATCTATGGCACAGTCATAGATGCAGAGGAAGAGAAGCAGCATGAGACTTACTGAACACTTCCTTCAGGTCTAGATACTCCACTGGCACGTTAGATAAATCCACTATCTCCTCCTGAAAGACAGAGACAGAAACAGACGAACAAGCAGACACAAGACAGGACTCATGACATTTACTGCTCCACTCCAATACTGCTTTTGCTGCCAGTCTATTTTCGGGTTTTGTTTGATGAGCCAGGGATGTCCAAGAACAATAGGTGCAAGAGGGGAGTCCAATAAATAAAATGAAATGGTTTCAGAATGATTGCCAGAAGTAATAAGCGTGATGGTGGGTAAGTCTTGGCCGTTGAGTGCATGAATTGCTATCTTGTGTGAGAGTGGAAAAACAGGAACTTTAAATCTGCGTGCGAATGAATGGTCCATAAAATTACCTTCGGCTCCAGAGTCCACCAGTGCTTGACAGTTGTGATTATGGATTGGCCATCTTAGTCTTACCGGGAGGAGCGTAGATGTTGATGAGGTCTTCGCAGCGGAGATCCCACCCGACAGTAGCCTCATACTTACTGCCGGGCTGGGCCTTTTACTGGCCAGTTATAGGCGAAATGACCTAGCGCTCCACAATACAGGCAAAGGCCTTGGGATCTCCGCCTTTCCTTCTCTCGGGAAAGCCGAGCTCGCCCGACCTGCAAGGGTTCGTGATCGTAGACGGGGCTGACCGCGTCCCCGCCGCTGGGCCGCTGACTCTCAGCACCCTCCAGAGACCGGCTGGGCAGTCTCCAACGTTCCACCCTGGTCAGGCGTGCATCCACTCGGAGGGCCAGGTCCACCAGAGCGTTCAGCGAAGTAGGAAGGTCCAGGGCGTAGATCTCCTTCTGGACGCGGTCAGCCAACCCATGAAGGAACATGTCCCACTGCGCCTCCTCGTTCCACTGGCACTCTGCCGCCAGGGTCCTAAATTCGATCGAATACTCCGATACCGATCTCTCTCCTTGCTTGAGTTCGGTGAGCATTCGAGCTGCCTCTCTCCCCGCGATGGCTCGATCAAACACCCTTTTCATCTCGGCGGCGAGTGCCTGGAACGAGGTGCAGCATGGGTCTTGGTTCTCCCACACCGCCGTCCCCCATAGCGCTGCTTTCCCCGTCAAAAGGGTGAGCACAAAAGCCACCTTGGCCTGTTCGTTGCCTAAGGTTCTGGGCTGCAGTGAGAAATGCATAGAGCAATGGGTTAAAAATGCTCTGCAATAGTTTGGCTCACCGGCATAAGATTGTGGAACAGGTAGGCAGGGCTCCAACTGAGGAACGCTCTCCGGTGGTGTGGGGGGAACGGCTGATGTGGGTGGCGCAGTGGGAGCTCGCAGATGTTGTAGTTGCTGGGTGAGCTCGGACACCTGCGTCACCAATGCTTGAACCGCCCGAGTCGTGTCGTTAAGACCTCTCTCCTGGTTGTCCATACGTCTAATACTGGAATTCATGTAATCCTCCAATGATGACGAACCACTCGCTGCTTCCATCTGTGGGTCAGATCATTCTGTCATGATCGATGAAGCGGAAGTAACAATGCAAGTGTACTCTTTATTTGGTCAGATACAAAAGGTTACAGTCTCTGTAGCGTTGGTGACGCAGGGACTAGATGGTCAAGATCCAAGTGACGAATGCAGGGATGATGGTGACGAAACGATGAATCCTCGAGACACGAAACAGAAGCCGGGAACAAGGACAGGAACAAGACTGCAACAAAGCCACGCTGACTGGAAACAGGACCACACACAACGAGAACACCAAACAACGATCTGACAAAGAGAGGAGAATGCGATGAGTATTTATGCAGGAACAGATTGGGTGCAGCTGGAGAGAAGATCAGTCTTGATCAGCTGATCGCTGATAAAGTGTAACGAGCCGTCACACCCACAATCACACACGCCCACACACACAACAACAACTACACGAGACAAGAAGGAAACAATGAATTTATGAACCATGACAGAACAAGCTGGAAATTCTTATGAGATTCACATGGGAGACTCAGTTTAGTTGATTTCAATGCTGTTTATCTTGACTTGACTTGATACTTGAATGGATACTATTAAGAATATAATTTCACTAATGTTCAAAAGTTTGGGGGCAGTACATTTTTTTTATGTTTTAGAAAGAAGACTTTTATGCTCCCCAAGGCTGCATTTATTTATAAAATACAGTAAACAATAGTAATATTGCGAAATACTATCACAATACAACATAATTTGTAATTATATTTCAACAGTCTTTAGTTGTCACAAGATCCTTACAAGAAATCATTCTAATTTACTGATTTGGTGAACCATATCAAGAAACATTTATTATTATTATTAATGTTGAAAACAGTTGTGCTGCTTAATATTTTTGTGGAAATCATGATCCATTTTTTAAGGATTATTTGATGATTAGAAAGTTCAAAAGAACAGCACTCTGAATCTTTTGTTAAAAAAAGAGCATACCCCAAAAAGTGAAAGATAAATGCAATGCTACCCGAGATTTTGGCCCAAATGTGGTATAATTATGATCACCCTTTGCATTAGAATTGCATCTAATGGCGCCTTGAAGTGCTTCATGCAGGCAGCTCATTGGATTTTGGGAAAGAGCTAATCATACTTTTGTTTGTTCATCATCGTAAGGTTTGCTGAAGCCAGATCTGTTAATGCCTCTGTCATCAGTCTCAGCTGACCCACCTAACCTGGCTGCAGGGGTCACGCTAACCCAACACTCTCCTTTGTAACGCACTGCCACTTTGCATCACTGTAATGGACTTCTAAAGGACCCTTTGACTTTAGTTTGACCGTTTCCTCAAGTGTTGTGGTCAGGTGCTGAAGATTATGGCAAGAACATAAAGAGATGGTCAAGAGAAGGCTTTCCTGATAGATACTGCATTGTATTTAGTCCCCAAAAGACCCCAGAGTAATGGCTCATTTGTCATCTTGATTTTATTCACACTTCTTAGGTGCTGTTTACACCTGGTGTTAACCTGATACTAAGCGCTTTCTTCAATCCGATCACAAGTGGCTCACCCTAAATACAGGTGTAAACAGGGTCTAAAACATTTTGAGCTTGTCCATTATCAACCACTTCCATAGGTAGTTGAAAATGCATTTGACCGGATTGATTTTGTAGTGTAGATGCTCATGTGGTTCGAACAGCCACGAAAGACCACCTACTCTCCATCCACTGACCTAATGAATAAACACAATGGGAAGTGCGCCAGCCAGATGGGATTTAAACTTTGAAGACCTAAGTTTGGTTTTAGTTTGGTTACCAAGCACAACCATTCCTGATTTCTAAGACTCACTCACAGTCTTTGGCTTGATCTTGCGGCTGTCAGAGCATAAATAAAAGCGGCTTCTCTCCCTATTTTTCTCTCCATTAATAGGTACAAAATAAGGTCTAAAAGTGTGTGTGTGTGTGTGTCAAAGTAAATATTATAAAAGTGATTTTAATTTCTACTTCACATTAGGCTTGTAATTTTCTAGCATAAAACAACAATTAGCTAAACAGTGTTGCAAGCTGAAGCAACCTTTGTCACGTGTGGCCGCGGAGAATAGTGTGAGGACTCAAATGCAGAGGTGAAGAAGTGTTTTAATTAAGTAAAACAAATCAAACAAACAAAGGAAATCCAGGTCTCAAAAATTAAATAATACATCCAGGAACATGGCAGGCAAAGAACTGCACACAACACCCAACTTTAACAATGAACGAGCACAGGACAGCAAATACAGGGAGACTAAATAGGAAAGCAAACAAAGAGGGTAACGAGGGAAACTAGGTGAAGCCAATAATACAATAATGAGGTAACAAGGTGGGAGGGGCTAGACAATCCCAGAGAGCACATGGCACACAGTGAACTCATGACAGCCATACACTCACACTAAACAAGACCATACACAAACACAAGACCAGGAATGTCACTGCTCTGTCACCAAACCAAGAATAACTAGAATAGCTGTGACAGAACCGTGACAACCTTGTTGTCGATTTGTCCTAAATTAAGCTGTCACTCAAAATTAAATAAAAAATTTAATTAAACACAAAAAAATGAAATGTACAAAAAACATCAATATAAAACATTAATAAAATAACAAATTAAATAAAACTTAAATAAAATACCACACCACATAAAATTTGACAAAAAACAGTGAACCATAGTCATGGAAATATTTCTTGCTCCTGTTGTTTTCTTTTTCTCTCCCCTTTACTACGTTTTTGGACAGTGGTGCGACGATGGCACAGGAAGATAAATAAATTGTGTGTGAGTGCGTGTGTTTTGAGACACCGTGTCAGATCACGCTTTAATGGCTTTTTAAACGGAGACAGCTAGGTGTCAAACATGCCAGTGTTTAATTAATTTTGTTTGTCCTGTGCGGCTTTTGATAGTCACGGGCTGCCCGGTCTCCCTGTTGTGTAGAAAAGACAGAATGAAGGTAGGAACTGTTGCATACTGGGAATGTGGCTGTCTGCAGGGTCACGGCCCTCGTAGTGCAGAGCAAATAACCAGCAGAGTGAGAGTTCATGTCATGAAACTGTCTCAAATACATCATAACTAAAACATTTTATTCCTTAAAATGAGTATGAAAAGGGATCATTTGTTTGCAGATGCCACTTTTTACATATTTTGATATGAATGCATTGCAATATTTGTCATGGCACTGTATGTGTGTACGCATTTTGCAGTGTTATTTTATGAGTGCAAGAACCTATGACCTAGTGCATCCTAAAGTGCATATTTGTGCTTTATGATGCAGCGCTGAATTGTTTGTGTTTGGTTGTAGCATGTTTGCGTTCAGTGAATGCAGGTGCACTTTTGTGTGTGTGTGTGTGTGTGTGTGTGTGTATGTAGAATGTCACACTGCATTCTGTTTGTGTGTGTTTTGTGCGCTGTGTGGGTATTTGCATGAAGACAGAACAGATTACAAGATCTGGTTTCTCTGGCGCTGTTTGATTATTCATAGAAAATTGTGTTGGGGGGTTTGTGAAAGTGGGGAGGGGAGGTGTGGGGTAAATAAATAATAAACAATCACAGCACCCCTCACTGCACACACCATGAGGAGCCAATCGCTGTGTCGGCCAAACGACTTGGAAATTGTGTGTAATGAGTAGGAAAAGATTAGACGCAGCTCTTGCTAGCCTGTAAATTGACATTAGTAAAAGAAAACTCTTTACCAGGCTGGCTCGGAGCGCTAATTCAGTCCATAAGAAGAGAGGGTAAAAGGAAATAAGCCTTAAAAAAAGAAAATAAGGGGAAAAACAAACACGCAAAAAAAGAGTCTGCAATTTAGATGCACTGTGTCCTATCTTGTCTTGACTTTACTTCCATCTTATTACGTTATTTGGCAGAATGCAGAATCAGATTAGCCGTGGAGAGGAGCAGATTGCTGTGTTGTTTTGGCATGGTGTTATTTGTGAGGGTTGCCTCTGCCTGTGACCCAAACAGAGGAGAAGTCATGCATGAAATGCAGTGGAAATGAACACCCAGGTCCCTGCATGGTGCCGCTGCAAGTGCTTTAAAGTGAGCGTTCCTGCTCAACCGCTGCACAGGTGCTCTGCTCACAGTGTCATGGTGCATTGACTTCCTCTCCCATTGTCTGACTAAAAGTATTTATAGAAAGAGTAAGCTCTATTCCAAAACCTAGTGACTTGCCTTGTTGCCTACTGCCTACACAAGCAGCATTGCTAATTTGTAACCTCATAAGTGACTGATTTGGAACACACTACATCAGTAGCACACAGGAGCTTTTGCTTGAATCGGTTTCAGAGAAGTTTGGCATTAGAATGTTGCTAAGCTAACATTATAATACTCTAGTAAGGATGACTAGATACATATTACAAGTATAATAATTCATGTTTAAGTCATTACACAGTAAGATCAAAATACAGTAATATTGTGAAATGTTAATACAATTTAAAATAACTGTTTTCTATTTCTAACATATTCAGTAAAGATGAATCTTCATTACGATTACTCCAGTATTTAGTGTGTCTTCACATGATCCTTCAGAAATCTTTCTAATATGCTGATTTGGTGTTACATTTCGTTTGAATGTTTGGTGAAACATTTCTTATTGTTATGAATAATGAAAGCTATTGTGCTGCTAAATATTGTTTTGGAAACTGTGATATTTTTTTTTCAGGACTCAAGAATCTATAGTAAAAAAAAACATTTATTATAAAAACATAATTATAGATTAATTTGTTTGAAATCTTGGGTTCATTTTTAACTCATTACACTGACTTTTTTATTAATACTATTCAATATCGAATGATATATATATGCTCTCAGCTGTTTATAATCAACAATTATGAAGCAAAGCTATAGATTCTTAATTAATATTTACAAAATTTGACATTTATTATTGTATCATCATGATTTCTAGACTGGTCATGAGATTATTCATGACTGTTGTAAATATACTTTCCAGATATCATTTGAACTTTGTTTGCCTTTACATAAATACAATTTAAATTGACATTACAGAATTTTAGAAACAATATGTTGTCTTCACGCTTTATTTTTTCTCACACAGTATAAATGAGTCTGTATACATGGAAACATTTATTAAGGTCCCATGCAAGTATTTGGGCATCCTTGGCATCAAAAAGTTTGAAAATGCCTGGTCTAGAATATCAAGATGTCCGTCAGGCCATTCCTGGTAGAGGAAAAATAAGGTCTTGAAAGGGTTAATGTGAGTGGTTTCGAGCGGTTGGACTGCGAGAGAAATTGTGTGTAAAATGTTCAAGATTTGAGCTGCATGTATGTGAGGAAGAGAGAGGCTCCAGGGCAGACGCTTTGCTATAGTCATTACCGTTTCCACACTGGGCTCCGTCGTTACTGAAAATTTCTGTTTGCTTTAATCTCTTGAAAGCGACTACGCCAGCAGCAACTCTGGTAATGAATGCTATGACAGACTACGTGAGGCCGAGGCTTGCAGTGAAAGAAGAAGGCACCAGCAGCGAGGATGGTCCAAACTCCCTCCCTTTGCCATTTTCTTCCATTTTCTAAAGGGCCGTGTTGTCGGACTGCTGAAAAGGGTTCATGTTTTCCCGAGCAGTTGAAGGAGTAAACATCCAGTGATCCCAGAGTCCCGTCGCCACCCACAGCAATTCTTGTATCTAGGCAGTCGGAATAATAACAGTTTTCATAATGGCGATAATAGCAGACAATTACAAAAGATAGAGGAGGAAAAACATGGGGTTGGGATAGGGGGGAGGCAGAGAGAGTATAGATTTCACTTGTGTCGCGCAACACAAAGGATTGCATAATTTGGACCCTTTTCTTCCTCTCTCCATTTACCTCCATCTCTCCTTTCTCCCTCGTTTTCTCTCTCTTACAACCCTCCCCAACTCTTTCTGGCTAATTTAAAATTTGTCAAACCAGGGCGTCTTCTGGATCGCTGGCCTTTGATATTTTGCGCACTCCATTTGCTACAAACAAGCCGCAGGCCCTGGTTCCTGCTGACTGCTGCAGAAGAGCCTCGGCTCCATTTATCTTGCCCCGGCCGCTGAATGCTTACTCATTAGAGAGGGCCTCACCAGGTTAACCCTCCCATCTCCAACAGCATCCCGCTAGGATCTCCCCCAACAAACACTATCATTGCAAAGACACATACACACATGGATGCACACAAACAGTCCACCAGTAACCACACACCCAGAGGCTAGTAAAGGTCTTTAAATGGACACGCCACGACTTATTTAGTTTAGCAATGCTCCGCATGCCACTGAGAGGCAAACCGAGAAGTGCTGGTGAGGATACAAGTTTTTTTTATGTTAATAGCAGGTAATTTTTTCACTGTGTGTTTGGAGTGTTTTTGTCCTCGGAAAAAAAAAACGAAAGTATTTTTATAGGGAATGTTCTGAATATTGAAGATATTTGCAAAGGTTGCATTTGTAATACTTTACAATAAGGTTTGATTTGTTACTATTAGTTAACAGTTCATACAACACATATTTCTGCAGCATTTATTAATCTTAATGTTAATTGTAACATTTACTGATACATTTTTAAAATCAAAAGATGCATCTGTTAACAAGTCAATGCACTGTGAACAAGCATGACCAAACATGAATTGTACAAAAAACAATTGTATTTTTTACCAGCAATAATTAACAAATATTAATAAATGCTGTAAAATTGCTTATTGCTAGTAGTTCATGTTAGCTAATGTTAACAACTGGGACCTTATAGTTACACATTTAACATCTGTAATGTGATATTTCTGAGTGAAACATCTGGATTTGATTGGATCAGGGACCCAAACGGTGGTAGTTGTGGAACTGAAAGAAGAATTTTGAACTACAGAAAATGTTTACATTTTAAAGAAAAGATTATGAAAATTGTTCAATAAACTGTAGCAGGTGCTGATGTATTATAATTAACCATACCAGGAACTTTTATTTTGAAAGTAAAAAAACCTAAAACTTCTGAAAATAAACTTTTTTTATTGTATTACTTTTAATTTACTTAACTACGTTACTTAAATATGTCATGTAGAAGTAAACCAGGAATAGGGTCGTTTTTTATTTTAAACTGTCTTCAAAACTGTAATTTGACTTAGTTATCTGTTCATATTTTATATATAGTATGGATATAGTATATGCACTCGTGTGTGTGTGTGTGTGTATATATATATATATATATATATATATATATATATATATTTGTCTTCAAAACAGTAATTTTACTTAGTTATCTGTTCATATATATATATATATATATATATATATATATATATATATATATTCGTGTGTGCACCTCTGAGTATAGTGTGTGAATATCTTTGTGAATGTGTGTGTATATGGCTTGAACTGGCTCATCTCCTCCATGTGGTGTCTGTAACCCTTTAGAGGTCCTTCCCCTGGGAAACGTGTCAATCTCGTCGTCCGCAGATCAATCAGCGGCTGATTATGCTCTTCATTCTCCAACAATTGATTTTATTCTCAGCTGAAAATAGGCATCTGCTGTCAGGCCTGTGTGTACGACGGACTGTGTGCGGGCTGACGGATTGCTTTTGACAGAGATCAATCTCACAGCTGATGGGCCAGGGATTCTGGGAGCTGACAGCCTGCTTCGCATAACAGCGAGACGGCCTCATCGACACCAATGCTGATAGCAAACATACACGCACGCTGTTACTGATAGTACACTTTTTCTCTTTCCCCTTCTTTTCCCTCACCCCACCCCCTATCTTACGCACATGCTTTTGCAATGCCTGATTTCAGAATGCACACTGTTTAAATCATATGTGTAGTGTCCATACCTTAAATCACAGCTCATAGACACTCTATCTTAACCAAACTAACCCAAAGAAAGAGAGAGAGAGCAGAGTTTTGTGTGACAGAATGGCTGCTCCTCTGAGCCCCAGTGGGGCCACGTGAAGGACTGCCTCCAACTAGAAGATCTCCCCAATGAAGGGCCCTCTTCCTGCCTCCTAATTCATAATTATTTCAAGTGATCCTCAGGCCTGAGGTCATTTAAGTAATTACTGAGCCTATTAGATACTTAAAGGGCATTTAAGTATCTAACATGCCACAAACCCAAGGGGAGTGTTTGGTTGGACGAACATGGTTTAGCCTACATAGCAGTGCTGACGAGGCATCTCGACACCTTTAGGGTTCTTAACAATACACTTATTTTATATTAAATATTTTTTATATATATTTATCTAGATATGTTTCCAGTTCCAAATGTATCTTGTGTCCTCAGACTATACTTCATGCTGGGGACTTTTCATTTACTTTTTTTTTATACTGCTATTAATTTTTTTTTGTTCCCTAACCCAGAATCCTGTTCACATTTTTAGATTTCAATTATATATTTTTTTAGTACGTTTGAGATATTTTCCTTATGATAACTTTTTACTGCTCTCCACACGGTACAGTAGGGGAATTTAGGTTTTACTCTTTATTTGGGGACATTTGGTCAACACAATGTAAAAACCTGACCCTACACACAAAAATACAAATTTTCACCGTGCGTTTCCTGCTCCTTCTCGCTCGTTAAGTGTGTGTTCTTGTGCATCTTGAGAAGCGCAGGCAATCTTTACAGCTGAGACGTTGTAAACTGAGCAGAAAATAGACATTGACATATTTGTAAAAAATCTTCTTGATCGCTGACTGAGCAGGCAGACGAGCTCGTTCGGTTCAGACTCATGTGATGAACCATCATTGGAGTGATCAGGCCATGATCACACAGTATGTATGCCCATGTCCTAAATCTCTCGTCAATATCGAAAAGCCTCTTAGCTTATGTCCTGTGCATCAGATATGATAATTGTGCCTGTTTCTGTCTGACTGTGATCCCCAGCCGCTTTCATGATGTATTCTCGATTTAGATTTGTTTTGAGAATAACTTAAATTCCTATTCAATTTCTGAAATTGATTTCAGGTTAAATTGCAATTTAATGCAGAACTTCAATTTGAATGTAAGGGAATAGAATAAAATTATTCAAAATTCATGTAACTAATTTTTGACTAGAAAAAAAAGTTTTTGGATGTTGCCTTAATGAATGAATGAATGAGGCATTTATATAGCGCTTTCATATGCACTACTGTACACCCAAAGTGCTTTACAATTATATCTGGGAATCTTCTCCTCAACCACCACCAGTGTTTATTAATCCTTTAATCCTTGTTTAAATTTTTGGGGGAAAAGGTTTTGAAGGTTTAAATAGATGGATAGTTGAATGGAGAATTGCAATTGAAAAAATCCCACTTGTCATTCCATTCAAATCATGTCTACTTTTAAATTTCGTCTCTCCACTCTCCTGTGCTAGGAAGGAATATGACATTCCAGAAGATTCTACAATCCTTCCACTATTACTTGATCATGACTTTAGCTCACTAAGTTCAGTAACTTTAGAGGGTGTATTTATCTGATATTGTATGCATGAAGCATATAAAATACTCAGTAAAAACTTAAGAAGCTGGTAAATAGCCTGTAAGGGGTGTTTTTTTTTTCTCTCTAGACCATGGTTCAGGACCTGTCACTGAGAGCGCATCATGCAATTCTTGCTCCCTGGCAAACTCTGAACCTCCCAACCGCGTGCACACTAGTGAAGCCTTTTAATTATCTCCTGATTACCTGTTATATCACCTTAGCTAATGGAGAGCGCACCCCAGGGGAGACATCCAATCAAACTCTCATCACACACAATGGGCTTCTTCAGACGAGAGAAGTATTTTAGTCATCTGAGAGATTAGCGCTGGAAATATCCATCTATTTATTCATTCATATACCAAATTACAGACCCCCCTCCTGTCTGCGCTCATCGAGCCCTTTTACTCTCTGATTGATCAGAGTGATAAGGATACATCGCCTGCCCAAAGCAATAGAGATCTCGCTAGAGACCGGCCTATATAGATGGGTAATTTTGAGTGTAAATGGACGTCTGGGCAAGCAAGGTTGTTGTACTGCTATTTATCAGAGAGGCTTAAACCTGACTGGACTGAAACTTTAGCTTTTGGATATCCAAGTGTGTTATGTTCATCTGGTTATGGTTTTCTGTGTTTGCATGCAGGGAGAAACTGCTCTGATGTTTTTTTTTCCTTTGCTCCCTCAATCATCTTAAAGGAGCAGAAAATCTGCTTTGCACTCGTCTTTTTTTGGAGGAGTAAGAAGTAGGAGCGACACAGATTGACCTGAATACGTTCCAGAGGAGAGGTTGGCATGAAAACACCATTTCTAAACTGCAAGGAGGTGGTAATGAGGACGATGCAAGTGTTACATAAACAGACTTGCTTATAGATACCAACTGTATTCACTGTAAAATACTGCCAGAAATTAATAGTAACTTACAGCTTGGAATTTTACCTTATGGTCGAAGCATCCTAGATACATTTTCTATCATAACAAATGACTGTAAAAACAAAAAATTGTGCTGCATTGTGGGATTTTATTGTGCAAATAGTTGCATTTCAACATTATAATGATCAGTGTTTCCTTTAATTGGCACCTTAGACTTTTATACAACTTTAATTAATTTTCTTCCAACCAGTGTTTAAGTGTTACAGAACACAACTGGGTCACTTTATTACATGGGGAAAATAATCTAAGCTTGACTATTACGTTTGATCATAACTTGCATAATTTACATTGTGACAATATTGTACATTATAGTATATAAATTATATAATCTTTAAATTATTAGAGGAGGGATTTTTGCAATGCTAGTGTGGCAAACTGAGTGATTGTTATTGTTCTTACTTTCTAGTGTTATCAACAAGGCATGTACAGATATTATATAAAAATCACAATTTCAACAAACATGATTTTATATTTAAAGAATGCTGTCTCATTTCAATGCATCTTCTGGATATTACAATTGTCAGCTGCATATGTCATTGAGGCTGCCTCATTTCAGAAAAGTATCCATTACATTCCAGAAGTAAGAATATCTCATGAGGAATACATTTTATAATGGTTACTTTTAATGAGACAACCTCGATGACAGCCAACAAATGTGACCTCCAAGGGCACAGTCTTTGAAATGTGAAAAGTCTTTAATAGTGAGTCATTTAATCATTCACTTAAGTAATTCGTTCAAAAACGCAGATTCATCCAGGAACACTACTGTTTGTTGCTCGGAGATGTACAACATTTGATCCTACTCTGATTTTGTTTGATGTAGCAAAAACAGACAAACTCATAAGCAATATTGTATGTAAAATGTAAGTTACTCTGTATTTACTTCTTGTTTATTGAACTGTTATGAAAGCAATATCATATTCAAAATCTTGCTGTTTGTCTGAATACCTGCAGTAATGTATTGTGCTATATTTTGGTATTGTGGTATAGTTATACAATCCTTTACTGTTTTTTACAGTATACCGTACCTGCAGTATACTGTAAATTCCTCCCGGAAATGTAAAACATTCTCATAAGTGTAAATGACATTCCTTAAAATCTCTTGATTAATTAATGTGTGCACTAAACCATCACTTTCAAATTACACTAAGAGTAAGCAGTTGCCTCTTAGCCCCATATAAATACACTTCTCTTCTCCCTGAGAGTCTGCTCTGCCCAAGGCACCTTATCCCATCTGTCTTGGAGCATCTCAACTCCAGCAGCTTCAGAAGCTGATGCCCGCCTGCCCCTAACACCATGCCCTAAGGCTGCAGATCTGTAGCCCCACCCCCTATGGAGGTGTAGATGAATGACTGATAGATTTGACACCTCAGATGAACTCCGACTACTCATCCCCCTTGGTGTCCCACTCCAGGGGCCTCTGTAGGGCAGAACCCAACCTGACGAGGTCCACCCCACTTGTCTGTCAGCAAAAAATCTCCTTTTCCTTGGTACCAGCTCTCACTTTGGGAGCGGTGACTGGCAGCGTGGTAATGAAAGCACAAATAAAGCAGCATGCTGAGATGATAGAAGCGTCCCCAGCACTCCAGACTCGCCTTCAAATGGGAGCCGCGCTAGAAAGGAGATATGAGGGGAGGAGGGGAGAATGGGGAAAAAGGGAGGGAGAGAGAGAAGCCCTGGAGTGGAGCCAAGTTCCCAAGGTAGTGTACAAGTATCTTTAGAAGCCGGCGTCTTGTTAGCTAATACATTACACCAATCACGGCAAGCTATCTTAAGCTACAATTAATCTGCACCCTGGCACGCGCTGATAGGACAGCAACATGCTGTTTCTTAATTAAAAGCAAACGGATTAAAAATGATTAATAACGGTATTAAATATTCTCATGGACTACAAGCATGGGGAATCTGCCTTTCTTATACGGGCTTAAAACGAAGAAGTCATTAACGCTCTCACAATCTTCATAAGCCAGAGCTTTACTTTGTTTGGGATCAAAAGTTGCTTACCTCATGCATATGCATTTCTCTATCACAGCGAGTCAAAAAGGCATCGGTGTGGCGTTTGGTGGCTGTGGAACTTGTTGACTTTTGATATGGACATTTTTTTTGCATTTCTTCTATAACCCGTCTGCTTCATTAACCTCACCAGGTGCCCCGCGCGCTAGCGGGAGGCGCGGGAGGGATGTGTGTATCTGTGCGTGTCTGCGTTTTCACACGTTCACATATGTGTCTGTGTGTTGGTGTGTGTCAGCGAATGTTGCCGTACACAAAGATGTAGCGTTCTGCAGATTGGGTTTAATAAAATGACACAGACATCAAGCATATACTGTGTATCAGTGATAGGCTTTCAAAAATGTGTTTAATGAAATTGGACCACTGAAAATGGGCTTTGAAAAAAATATAATAACTGCAAACTGAATATTAATAAACTCTTATGACTCATAGGAAATCCACAAGATTATAAAAATGTAATGATTTCACACTTTTTGCACCCTTTCACTGCTGGGCTGTGGTAGTTAAAAATGCCAAACCGGGTCTGATACACCTCTCAGTTTGTTTGTGACTAGTTTGGGGTCTGACCGAACCCACATCGCTTTTAAGAACTTGAAAAATGTACTATTGATACTTGAATTTTCTTAATTGTATGTGAAATTAATATAAACCAAAAAAAAATATTTTATAGTTTTATTTTACTAAATTGATCTTTTGATCACTCAATATTTGTGAGTTTTAGCTCATTTTTTCAGATTTCTTATTTTAGTTTTACATTTATTTTTTTATGGCTGCCGAAGTTAATATGCTTACTAGAACCATTTAAAGGTGTTTAACAGAATTACTTTTCTTAGCACAGTCTAATATTATTATTTAGTGGAATTATCATGTTTATTTCATGTTTACTGCAGTACAGATTTTAAGTATTATAATATATACCAAGTATCTTTAAAAAAAAGTGGCCATCGTTATTTATTTATACATTTTTGTTGGTTTTGCAGTAAAAAAATAAAATAGTTTAGTTTGTTTTTCACAGTTATTTTATCTGCATACTAAATTTTGTTTTCATTTTGAAATCAGAGGAACATTAAGATAGTTTTCTGTGACCCCAAGAAAATGTATTTCTACAGAACATGAGAGTTTATGTATTTTGATCCTGTTGATTGTGAGCAAGTAAGTACATGAGTGTTTATTTGTTTCTGTGGATGTCTGTGTATGTGGGTGCGTGTGTAGACATGCAAATCACAGCCCCCCCCCCCACCCCTGCGGTTGTATGAGACGGCTGATTGGGGAAAGGACCGAGGAATTATGAACAAGCTGATTTTATTGTCATCTCTGTACCGGGAGTTATTTTCACTTGGGTGCCAAATAGAAACAGGTAGCAGACGGTCATGACAGAATTCTGTTTAGAAACCAATTACCCGAGTGCTTTTCAAATTGATTTCATTTTGTGTCACCCGTGTTCTGCGGCGGCCGTCCGTTCCAGCCTCTCTTTCCCTCTTGGTGTCCCTCAGGATTCCTCATCTAAGCTGCTGCGTTCCAGCCACAATTTAGTTTGTAAGGAAAGTAAAGGTGAGGAAAAGAAAAAAGAGGAGGCGATGAATTATAAGGAAGTTTGAAATCATAAAGGAGGTGGGCGGGGAGAGAAGGAGGCGTTCATGCGTTCACTCCTTCACAGCTTGTTCTCTCTTCAATGCCAGTCATCAATCATCTGTAGATTAATGATGGACACACATGGGGGGGGCTGCGGCTGAGAGGCGTGTTCAGACGTGTGTGTGTGTGTGTGTGCGTGCGTGTGTGTGTGTGTGTGTGTGTGTGTGTGTGTGTGTCTGTGTGTGTGTGTGTGTGTGTGTGTGTGTGTGCGTGCGTGTGTGTGTGTGTGTGTGTGTGTGTGTGTGTGTGTGTGTGTGTGTGTGTGTGTGTGTGTGTGTGTGTGTGTGTGTGTGTGTGTGTGTGTGTGTGTGTGTGTGTGTGTGTGTGTGTGTGTGTGTGTGTGTGTGTGAGTGAATGTGTGTGAGGAGACAGAGGGGTTCTTAATGAAAGCAGTTTCATGCGTGCCCTGGCTGGAGCTGAAGGGTTGCATGCCCAAGCATGTCCAGTGTGGATCTGGAGAAAAAATTTCAGGTCCAGTAAGGATGGAGTTTTGGAGATATTACTGTCTATGTGTATTCAATAGTTTCTGTCTGGTCAGGTGCTTCCCAGACTCAAATCTTCATCTAATTTTGTTTCCATCTCACTTTGCATCTCACACATTGATCAAAGATGTAACAACTTTTCTTTTTTTTTTCTTTTTTTTGATGCTCAGGTGCTAGGAATAACTTCAGGTCAGGAGTTGGTTGAGACTCTCCTAATTTATTCTCATGGAACTATTAAAGGGATAGTTTTAGGGATAGATAAAATGAAAATTCTGTCAGTAATTATTCACCCTCATGTTGTTCCAACCCCGTAAGACTTTAGTTCATCTTCAGAAAACAAATTAAGATATTTTTTATTAAATCTGAGAGCTGGATCACTCCTCCATAGGCTTCTATGGGAATGAAACTTGCCCGGCCCAGAAAAGTTATTAAATACATTATTAAAATAGTCACGCATCACACATATGACCAGCGTTGGCCAATAGTGAGCCTACATGTGACGTACAACACAGAAGCGCTGCGCTGTTACACTACATGAACTCACTCGAGGCCCACAGAGAAGGAAATGAATAGTTGAATAAAGTCATTATTTTTGTTTGTTTTTGCGTACAAAAAGTATTCTCGTCGCTTGACAAACTTAAGGTTGAGCCACTGTCGTCACTTGGACTATTTTAACAATGTCTTTAATAACTTTTCTGGGCTGGCAAGTTTCAATCCCATAGAAGCCTATGGAGTGATCCAGCTCTCAGATTTAATAAAAAATATCTTAATTTGTGTTCCGAAGATGAACGTAAGTTACTGACAGAATTTTCATTTTTGGGTGAACTATCCCTTTAAGGCCTGTTCACACCAAGAATGATAACTATGAATATAATTATAATGATAGCTATATTAGCATCCACACACCAATGCACAATATCATTCTGTTTATTTATAAACACAGAGTTGTAGTTTTATCATCTGCCTCTTTAAAGGGATAGTTTACCCTTGTGTAAATTTCAAGTGCCATGCTCTACTGTTTGTGCTTCAGGTTTTTCCACACTTCATTTTAAAATGTTTTTTTTTTTAAATACAATCTGTTACAATAGTTAAAATAATATAATATAATGTTCACAGTTTCTGTTTTTTTTTTTTTTTTAAGTTGTTAAATGCAATTTTGATTGTCATATTGTGGCGAGAGGGGCGTGGTAAAGCAGTGTCTGCAACGGTAGAGCGAGTGCGGAGATGAGCGCTGAGAAATAGGTCAAGTGCATGATGACTAGCACCTTTCTCTAATTCCAGTAACTTGCGGGGAGAAGGGATGTAAGTGGCCCGCAGACCTGGGATGATTTGATTTACCGTTTTGTTGTGAAGTACGCTAAAGTGCCTGTATATGATTTCTGAAGAGAGAAATAAATTGTTGAAAGTAACTTGCTGACCTGACTTCCTTGTCCTCTGCATCATTTACACTTCTCCACTCTCTCTGTCAGTCTCTTGGCCATCTTTCTGCCGCCGGGACAGTGGGAAGGCCTGGGCTGGTCTCCTGGAGATGCTAGTACCGGGGTCATTCCAGGACAGGTGTCCAGTCATGGAGATGGAAACTTGAGGGCTCTGGCAGGACCAAATACCTCTGTTCGCCATAATCCGGATGTACCCAAAACGGACGGCTTAATCCGATTCTGTGTAGATTACAGGAATGTGAATGCTGTTTATCCAATACCTCGAGTTGACGAGCTGCTTGTTCAGTTAGGTCGGCTCACTTTTTTCAACACTGGGTTTGAAAAAAGGCAATTGACTGATCTCCTTATCACCTATATCCAAAGAAAATTCACAATGCAGTTTGGATTACACCAATTTATTCCTCTCTCATGGACAAAATCCTCTGGCCACATCCCGCTTATGCCACTGCCTATCTGAATGATGTCATTATAATGACTGGCAGCGCATCTGGAACATATGCGCACTGTCCTGAGATCGCTGAGTGTGGCGGGCCATACAGCGAACTCAAAGAAGTGTTCAATTGGGCGTGTGGAGATACGGTATATGGGCTTCCACTTGGGACAAGGGCAGGTGCGTCCCCAAATTGATAAGACTGCCGTGATTGCAGCCTGTCCAAATCCTAAAACCAAAATCAGGGGTTGCTGAGAAGTATTAATAATAAAGTTTTACCGTTTTTACCAGATTCATTTTATTTCGTGATTTTTAGTTAATTGTATTGAATCCAATTTAGTTTGACAACAAGATAACATTTTTAAAGTAATACAAGATTTAAAAGTTTTGGGACAAAAACATGAAAAATGAAAATGGTCATTAGCTCATCCTTTTGTCGTCATCATGTTTTTCCAAACAGTAGGACAAACTGTGGAGCTTTTTATCTGTGGAAACCTTTCTTCTATGGAATTTTTTTTTTCGATCCTTAAAAGGGATACAAAGCACAATAAGGTATCATAAAAGTCCTCATGAGTGATTCACAATTGTATTTTCTAAGTATTCTAAAGCCATATGATAGCTTTATCTGAGGAACAAACATACTGTAAATGTATGACGACATGAGGGAAAGTAAATAATGACAACATTTGGGGTGAACTGTTTCTTTAACATTTACTGTTGTATTGTATAACGGATACAAATAATTTAAAGCATTTCACATAGAACCTCATCCTCAGTCTGACAACTTTGGCTAGCAAATTTGAAGGAATATCATGGACTAGAAAGTTTATCATCAACTTGCTCTGCTGACCAGACTGTGCAGATGGGCGAGATAGAAACGATTACATTTTGCATCTATCAGAAAGTGCTCAGCTTTCAGAGTGCCGTTAGCAATCTAGACATCAATAAGTGCAGTGGATTGATCAGGGGTTGTGGACTGGGGGTTGAAGCGTGCGGGAGGATTCAAACATCTTCAGAAGGAGTACTTAATTGATGATCAAACGCGGCAGGTGTAAATAGCTGTTGCATGCGCTTCAGAGCTAGCGTGAGTGTTTGCGTGCGCGTGTGAGCTGCGGTGAGAGCTATCAAAGCACAGAGAGGAACTTAAGAGGCCTCATTCAGGGCAAAGCCTTTCAAAATGACCCTGGGGTCAAAACTGGACAACTGTACACACATCCTGCAAAACAGACATGAAAGGCTGAAATCACACACACAGACCCCTCTCACCTCCCACTCACCCTCATTCAATAAACATGCACCCAAAACACATTTGCACATGTTCAAATATACCAATTGGTGGACCCAGATGAGACAAAATTGCCCTTCCACAAACATATTTTGTGGTTTGTTTAAATGTGCACATCACAATAAAAGAAAATAGCGGCCGAGTTAAATGCATTTGATGTGCTGGACCAATTTTACATAACATGTTTTGTACTTCAGTTTCACCTACAAATGTGTATTTTTCTGTTCAACCATTAAATACAGTCTCAGAAACTGTGCACACCACCAATGTTTACAATAATTTGACACATTATTTAACCAGAACTGACAATATGACAAATATTAACCACGAACAAGAATCAACCTAGAACTTCAACTTGCAGCTATGATCAGTTTATCAATTTTGCAGTCACTCACACTGCAGTTTTTTTGTATCCCTTTATCTTTGGTTGTAATTTTTGTGCTTTAATTATGCTGTCTCTCTGAAACAAACTCTTAAATCAACACGAAATCTGTTTTAAATTCATTGCATAAATTCAACTTCCGTTTCATGTCGACTGTAGCTGGGAACATTATTATTGATGCTGGTCACTGGACTCTAGTAAACTCAGATATTTCACAGATGGTTATATCTGCTATGGTGCTGTAACATAACTGAATCAGATAATGCTAATTCAGTGCAAGGTCAACGAGACCTTCATATGAGGTGCTGTGAAGTAGTGTCTGGCATGCCTTAGTTTGCTTCTGCTGTTATACATACTATATCAGTCCTGCTTATCTTTTTATAGTTTCTTGTTTGTAGTTACTTGTTCTTGTATGTTACTTTATTTGTGTAGTATGTTTTAACTGGGATTAGTTTCTATTGAGGTATTAGAATCCATTGTGCTTTTTACTTGTATTATGTGTTCATGGGTGGGTTACATGACAAAGTCAACCTGTGCCTGCAGTGTGGCATACCAAACCATCTAAAACATTTTTTTTAAAATTGACTTTGTCTTGTGTAAATATGTTCCCTCGTGCATATATAAAAATGTTAACCTAAAAACTTTATTGACAGTTTATCTATATCTGTATCTATGTCTATTTATCTATAGTTTAGTTATATTTAGACATTGGATGACATAGATGACAACTTGCATTTATATTCTGTAACATAAATAATCAATGAGACTAATGTAAGCTATTTTTCAAAACTCGTCAGATTTACATGGTTTATTTTAAGAAGAAAATCAGTCTTTGAATAATATTTAACATAATGTGGTGTGTGTGTGTTTGTGTGTGTTTGTGTTTGTGTGTGTGTGTTTGTGTGACATCCTTTTGGCGATGTGCTTATTGATAAAAAGTGTTTTAAAAAAGTAAATAAAGTTTAGAGAGTTTTCTGTTATGGTTGGGGTGTAAGTTAGAGTTAGGTTTTATTATTTATATATTTTCTGTATAAAAAAATTCTCTATGGAATATCAGTAAAAGTGTGTTGGTATGCGTGTTGTTTTTCCATTTTTGAAATAAGTCACTGATTTGGTTCTGTGAGCTTATTTGAGAGAATACACTTACAAGTAAACAGTGTAAAGTGGATAGACTGCTGTGATATTTAATGCATGGGCACTTCTATATTTTCCTTTTTATCGACCTGTATCTCTGTCACTAATTTTAGTGGAGTTTTGTCATTATATGAAAATAATAATTATAACTCCGAATTTGCATTTGTTGTCACTTTAGCATCATTATCATTATCTGAGTGCTATGGCAGAGTACCCCCTGTTATTTAATATGCCATACAGGTTGTGGCAAAGGCTTTGAAATGAGAGCATGGCAGTGACATGGTATATCAGGAGCTCGCATATCGAGAGCTGCATAAACCTCTCGCCTAATCCTGCCCGGGCACTGCTTGTACCTCCACACGCTCCACACAAAAAGCTCCTGCATGCCGCAATATTTAGGGAGCCAGGCATTCCCTGCTTATCTTCAAACCAGAGCCCTCAATGTTCTGTCCTCTAATGCCTGATGCTTCCCTCCTACAGCTGATCAAAGTACTATTTTCTAAATTTCAAGCTTTTTAACTTCAACGGTCTTAAGAGGGATGAGGCAGATCAAACTAAGACGATGAGAGAGGGAAAAAAGAGAGAATGAGAGAGAGAAGGGGAGAGGGAGAATATCTTTGTAGTCTCTTCCCTTTGTTTTTCCTCTCTTACTTTTATACTGGGCCGCTAGATAGGTCAGCTCTATTACCAATCCGCCAGCCCACAAATATTTAAAACAAATTGAATCGCACACCCAATACCCATCACAATTACGGGAGGCACAATAACTAAATTAGCAATTCAACACAATAATTGGAAATGCGGCTTGCTCGGTCCCGGCAGCCTCCCTGGAGGGCCCTGCTGATCTACGGAGGCACGTCAGTGCCGCTAATTCCACAGCTAATTACAGACGCACAGCAGAATGAAGTTGTTTGTCTCCAAATACCATTTTCAGTGTTGAGAAGAACAGGCCATGCTGAGATAGACTAAAAAAAAGTGTGTGTGGTCACGGTTTCTTTTGTGCAATTTCTAGTTTGTTATTGTAGTTTAAAAGAAATTCAATAATGGTAATGATGGTTTGAAACTGGACATTTAGATCTATCTTTTAAAAAAATGATATCAGTCATGATGATTGTTCGTAGTAATAATAGTAGTAATATACTTTATTTGTTTACTTTAATAATAATTAATAATAATTTATTTATTATTATTTTTAATTTACTTATTTATTTTTGTAAAAGTAATGAAGCAAATTATTATGTGTGTAAACATTTAAAGTAAGTCAAAAGTTTGGGGTCAGCAAGATTTATTTTTAAGAAATGCTTTTATTCAGCTATGGAAGTGATCAAAAGTGACAGTAAAGACGTTAATAATATTTAAAATATATATACTTATATTACAAAATGCTGTTCTTTTGAACTTTCATCAAAGGATGTATAAAATATAAAACAATATTACATATTAAGCTGCACAACTGTTTTTAACATTGATAATACCGGTATTAAGAAATGTTTTTTGAGAGGCAAATCAGCAGAATGATTTCTGAAGGATCATGTGACACTGAAGACTGAAGTAATGATTTTGAAAATTCAGTTTTGCATCATAGGAATACAAATATTGACATATTAAAACAGTTTCAAAATGTTACTGCTTTTACTGTATTTTTTTTAATCAAATAAATACAGCCTTGGTGAGTATAAGAGCCTTCTCTCAAAATCATTAAATAATCTCACTGACTAAAAAACTAAAATATAGTAAACAAATAGAAAATATTTGAGAATGCCTCACTTAAACCAAGCGTGATCTTGATATATAATGCTCTTATAATCTGACATTTTTGGGAGACATCACATTATTTGTCATTACAGTCACTGGCTTCTGGTCTCTCTCAATTTGTGGGCAAATTGGCCAAGAAGTCCCATCATAACTCCTGCTCATCAGAGACCTTATTAAAGAGTTTTGCAGTCAGCTTTAAATCGCCAACATCAGATCAATGCACTCTGATTGAACAAACATTAATATCATATTGGCTTGTCACTACGTAATCCGCAGCTTATAGGCCTATACTTTTATATAGCATGGCAACAGAGGCATACAGTGGCCTCAAAAAAGTATTTAGACACTTAAATCACACTTCAAGATTTCTGAAATTGCACTAGATACAAAATATCAAACCAAGGCATTTTTTGCAAAGAAATAATGCTTTTCTCAAAACTAACTTGAACTTTTTTTAAAAAACATTTTGGTTAAAGTGTTTGTATGTGTATAAAGTGATTAATAAGAAAATGACTGACTGCTGCTAAACATCAGACTCTTCTTTTCATATCAGAACTTTAACATGGATTAAGTTGTATGTGTGCATTTGCGTGCATGTTTACTGATAGGACCTGGGAGGGGAAAAAAACGATCCCCCCTTAATCTGTAATCTGACTGCCCTGGGAGAGATAGGCTGCAAAAGTGCATAAACAAACATGAGGAATCTGTCTGTGCACGGATTGAATCGTTAATTCAAATCAGACCCGAGATGACAGGAAAAGCACCCTGATTTTTGGAGTGGGGTTCTGCCATGAACACTGGTGCAGTTGTGAACTATTGAGAGAGAGAGAGAGGGGGAGAGAGAGACAGGGCTTTTTGGCAGCTGCCCTTCCCAGCTCAACCCTTCAGAATGGGGGACAGCAGATTGAATATTTTAATAGGATGGATGAGAGCACATCAGTGGTAGAGAGAGGATTCAATCATGCGCCTCCGCCATGCAGGGTATCATTTCAGTTTCATATGTTTCCCTCGACTTGACAGTACTTGAAAAACAATGGCAGTGACCCAGTTGCAGGATTCTAATTAGTATTAGATATGCAACAGTTGAGATTAGAATGCAGGCCTCCTTTATGGCGGACGGGCTCTCTGATAACCCAAGCTGCACAAGTGTCAGGCCATGATAAAAGCGGGGAAATAGGGATTCAGATAGGGCATCGTCAGGACCCGGCAGCACATCATTTCACAGGAAGTCATGTTTATTTCTAAATACGTCTACTCTTCCTGCCATACAGAAAGTTATTTTAATCAGCATGCAGGATGGATTTTGTGGTTTCTAAAAGGGATAGATCAGCTGAAAATGAAAATTCTGTCATCGTTTAATCACCCTCATTTTGTTCCAAACCTGTATGACTTTCTCTCTTCTGCAGAACACAAAATAAGTTATTTTGATACTGAATGGAAAAAAGAGACAACCTTCGAAATCCCAGCATGAAAAAACTATCATCTTTTTCAAAAACATGCCAGTTGCTTTTACTCTCAACATTTACTGAAATTGTGACAGAATGTTCAAGAATTGTGTTGAATTGGCTAATTTAAAATAAAAATGAATTGAGCATGGAGCATTTTTGGAGTAGCAGTACATAAAGATGTCTGTGATAATCAGGGAAGATATCTAACATACATGCATACGGTACATATTTACAAAAATACACTAGAATAGTAGGGTGTAAATCATAGCATTACTTTTCCGTCTACGATATGATTGTTGTCTCTTACACAGAAACAGTCTTCTGTGAAATTGTGTCAGCATTTAAGATAAGATACTGAAAACTGTAAAGAACAGCTTGATTTCACTTTCCTCATGTCTTCCATTGTTGATGACAATTCATAATATCAGTAGCTTAATTTATGGGAGAACATGCATGCTGGCCTATCGTTAAAGCGATCCTCAACTATAGTGACTGCAGAAAAATCATTAAATGGGTACTACCGCTGGCAATATGGCCTTTCAATAAAACTTGACTGCCTATACAGATAGGTGAAAAAAATTGAAATCGGTGCTACCTTACTAGAAAATAGAGAAAAAATGCTGTTGTCTTTCCTTTTGCCAAATAGGTATAGGAAAACTTCAACCCCCAAATGCACTGGGCAAGATGCTGTCCCAGGCCACTCCCACCCAGTCTGCTATCGATACGCTTACGAGTCAAATCCCGCCAACACAAGTATGTCGACTTGTGTTGTTCCCGGGTGCAAGAATTCAAAGAATAAACATTTGACGGGAGTGAGTTAGTGTTCCATTTTTTACCATAATGCTGTTTAAAGGATTAGGGTATTGCTACAGTTTCAGGACCGCATTTTTAGGACCCTCGTTTTTATTAGCATTTATACTATTTTATAGCACTTACTATTCAGTTCTGTATTTTTATTATTATTTTTCAGGAATGATTTAGTCGTTTAATTGTACACATTTTTACTGTCAAAACCCACCCCTAAACATCCCCTTTAGTAACCCCAAATATTTAACCTAATTTGTTATATATGTTGTATATGTTATAACCTAAATATATGAGCAACTTGATTCTGGTTTTAAAGATTTTTTTTTTTTTAGAAAGAAAGACTATTTACTGTGTATGTGCTAGACTTCAATTGATTAGCCCGAGACGCTTCACGTCTGATGTGACGCACTTAATAAAGTGCGGTAAATGGTAAATTAACCCAAACTAGTGTGTTTATTAATACATTAATAGATTAAAATAATTTGAAAACAAATACCATCCTGCAGCAAAATGAACTGTTTTTGCACTGCTATTTACTAACCGGAATCTGCTGACGCTGAAAGCCGTGTTCTTACGTTAAAAATAATGTTGAAAGATAATAAAAATGATTTTTTTTCTTTGCATTTGTTGATTTAATCAAGTCTCCTCTGTTGGAGTAGAAACACAGAACAGTTCCCCTAACGTTCCCGAATGTTTCCCATGTGGTTCTTTTTTGGGAACCAAACAAGAACATTCTAGGAACGTTCCCTGTTGGTTATTTTTAGGTTATACCTAAGGAGAACGTTCCGAGACCCTAAAATTGTTAGCTGGCTCTGTCGCAAAATCTAGGGTTCTGAAACCGCAGCCTACGGTATTGCAGGAATATAATATTGGGAAAAGAGTAGAAAGGATGACAATTTTCAGTGATAAACCTACCCTTAAAATAACAGTTCTGTTAATAACCCTCTGTCGATCTGACTGTCCGTGGGTGGGGATACAAAAATGCGGAAGTACAATCTGTAGTTTTCAGGCTAAGCCTGGATCTGTCAAAAGGTTTTTGCTGACAAATAAACACAAATTTATCAGTCTACTAACACAGAGAACGAGTAAACATTGTTCATTTACATTTACTACCGACATTGTATCTCCAGTCAGTTTTACTCTTAACAAATCATTTGAAGCCTTGATTCATAGTGGACATGTACAAAAAAAAAGTCCATATTCATGTTCACAGTTTGGCTGTCTCGAGACTGTGGGTTCACGCTGACACATCCTCGTTCTGGACCCTCCACCAAATCCCATTAACTCTCTCTCTCTCTTTGCTCAGTATTAGTCACAAGTCAAAGATCAGCAGCCTGGCCATTCTCTCTAATTAACCCAGCATACACACACTCGCTCGTACACACACCCACAGCAGGTAGCAGCAAAGTGCTGGGATGTTGGGTCAGTTGAAAGTCCACAGAGCATTTAATTAAAACTTTCTGAGCATTCTGCCTAATGGCCGCAGCTGCACAGATTCCGGAGGTGGCTTCATTTGGCCGTCTGAGCCCGGGTCAGTGGTTCATGTTGTGACACTTGCTTTAATCCACTGGACCTCCAGTCGTCTCAGTGGGCTTGACATCCCTCACCTGCAGTTTGCCCATGGAAATTTTAAACTAAATGGCCACCATATTAGTTCTTTATATGGTATAGTGTAGAGGTGACCACCTGTCCTTATGAATGTCACACTAAAAGGAGACTGCTTGCACTTACAGTATCTACACATTTAGTCATGTATGTGAACAAACTGAAACAGACTGAAACTTTCTTTGTGATGTGTATTGTATGGCTAAATAAAAGTGCTAGGCTTGTTAAGGCTCATTGAAGTGCAGTTGAACAAAAATGTTATTAGAACACTAGATGGCAGTGTTGCACACGTGCTCTCACAGCGTCACCGTTACTGTAATATGTAAATGTAAACAAATATTTGTGAATACCAGGCAAATTTAAGATGCATATATTAGACACACACGCACACACACACACACACACACACACACACACACACACACACACACACACACACACACACTATATATATATATATACATATATTTATATAATTATTATGTATGCATTTATATTATAATATTATATAATTATAATAATATATAGATTTTTTGTAACAGAGTATTTATCATTTTTGTGCATTTGTTTAGTTATTGATGCATTTGGAAGGACAATTTGAAACATTAAAAAAAGACTTTTTCAACATAATTGCATTAATTAGCTGACAGTGTCCTTAATGTCCTTCATAAAACCGAGATTATTATTGATGACATTTGTGTTTCTTCTTTTCTTTGTTTGTTTTGTTAGTATACCAAGCATTAGTATCTAGCTTTTTACTTATGTTTAGAAAACGGCTTCTTGGAAATGATTGCAAATCACAAATCACCTCCTTACTTTTAATTTCAAATTATTGATTTTGTCCATACAAATGAATACACTGACAATGAGAAACACTAAAAATATTTAGCTTTTGTCATCGACTGAATCTTTTGATGCATTGTAAACCCTGGTCCTTTTGTGGGCATGTGAGTATCCTATATATACCGCATGGCCATGGGGTTCTCCAAAAATAAAAGAACCTGTAAATGGTTTGTGTTAATAGATATAACATTCATTCTACGTGTTCGAGTATATTTCAACTGCTCTCATTAACACCAGCGTGCCTTAAAGGCTCTTTTCACACTCATTTGTTTTTATGAGTGAGTTTCACTAAACTCCTGCTGTGACGTTGTTATAGGAAACGAAACAGTCACTGGAATTTCATAATTTATGTCATTAATGTCAGACAAATGGAAAGAGAGAGAAAGGAGGAGTGAGACAAATTAGAGAATGCTGTTCTTAAACACTTCTTTTATTGAAATAACATGAACCAATAAAATTACTTTTATTGTCTATTTATTTATGTATTTATTTTGTAGTGTTACACTGATGTAGCTGCACTGCTCAGGTTTTATGGCCCAAATTTTTAGGTTTGAATCAAATACATAGATGTTTGAACTACAATAACATGCTAACACCCAAGACCCTGGTATTCTTCTAGGTGCCTTTGCTTTCCTCTCCCTTGCATGTCTCCCTTGATCTCTCTCTTTTTCTCTGCATCCCTCTCTCTTTGTTTTTTGCTCTGTTGTCTCTGGCTCACAGTGTGCACAGTAGAGGTCAGATGAAGGGCTTTCAGGCCTATTCAGCTTTCTCGGGCCTGAGGTTTAAATAACACCCAAAGCCCAGTGACCCTGGACAGACTGCAGCTCAGCTGCCGATGGCTAGTACAGCTCTCTGTAATTCTCCAATACAAGTACAAACCCACCTCTTCAGCCCTCTTTCACTGCCACTTTTCACATCTATAGTTGGTTCTCGTCTCTTTTTTTTCCATCTTTACACACATGCACGAAAATGGTGCTTTTTTCACCTTATCCCATGTCTTGAGGTGAAGTGTGCTATTTCTCCCCCTACACAATCAAACTCACTTTTTTTTCTTAGCGGCGATAAAACTTTGGTAAGAAAAAATCCCACATATTTTCCTATAGGAGTCTTGTGGACATTTGTTCAGAAGCAGCCCCTACAAACTACGTAAACCCCTTATCAATGCCATATACATCACTCAAGCACCTTAGTAACTGCATAGCAACACCCTGGCAACCATCCACAGCATCCTAGCAACATGATGGTGAGTTACTCTGCTGGAGGAAAAAACAGCAACACTTAAACCTGCCTAAGCTTGTTTGCTTAGCCTGGACATGTCTCTGCACAGCTAATTCAGCTGGGGGACTGGCCACAAATCCCTCTAAACCAACCAACAGACCACACTAGGAGACCAAATATAGAAAAACAGCTAACGGTTTTGTTCCTTGTTATATGACATACTGTAGCTACTCTTAGCTGAACTGATTCACACGGTGAGAAGATACAGTAGATAGAAGAACTATATCTTAAGGTTATGTTTTTTAAATTAATGTCATAATACTCTTTAGAAAACATATATAGTATAACATTTTATTGATGATTTTTGTGGTTTTGGGATATTTTGTTTGTATTTTTTTTTTTGCACGCAGATAATGACTCAGCATTACACTTTATCTGTATATGTATGTACAAAATAATCACCTTAGAATTGATTGTATAATAAAATAGAGCACAGATCACCTCCTCACCTTATATTTTTAATTTATTAAATATTTCCTAAGGTTACGTCTTAAGGTTATCTCCACTGTCTTAAATTCAGCGATGCAGTTCTCTAGTGTCATGACATTTACCTCACTTTTATCCATAAAAGTAGCTTTGAACTTGGATTGTTATTTATGCACATTGAGAAGGCTGTAAAATCACATGGAAACAGAGGCTGTATGCGAATGAAATGAGGCATTTATATAGCGCTTTACTCTACTGTACACCTTTACAATCATATCAGGGGGTCTCTCCTCACCCATCACCAGTGTGCAGCATCCACTTGTATGATGTGACAGCAGCCACAGAACAACTGGCCACAGAGTGCCAGTGAGCTCACAATACACAGCTATTGGTGAGGAGAGAAAGTGATAAAGCATGTGAAAGCATGGGAATTATTATTAGGAGGCTATGATTGATAAAGGCCAATGGAGAGAATTTCGCCAGGAAACTGGGGTTACACCCCTGTGGTTGCATATGTCTTTCTTATGTGAACATTTGAAAGACATACAGTATATGATATGTGACATGAAAAAGCCATTTTTCCTCTTTAATACAGAGTGTGCTATGGTCAGCTACTTCAAAGCAGAAGAGACCTGCCAACACACACACACAAACACATACACACACACACACACACACACACACACACACACACACACACACACACACACACACACACACACACACACACACACACACACACACACACACACACACACACACACACAGACACACACACACACACACACACACACACACACACACACACACATAAAAGAGCAACAGAAGCATGCACTAACAATCTCCCTCTATTATGATCTAAGAGATACTGAGCAATATAAATATTAAGCAGAAACAATGCGCCCTGACCTGAAAGATCTTAATCATTGTTTGCGTGAACAAATGTGAGATTTCAGTGTCAATGTGTTTGAAGAGCTAAACTGGAAGGCGATAACCCACGTTCAGCATGCAGGGAGGGTGCGAAGCGCTCGCTAACCTCCCTCACTGATCCATGCACAAGGTTAGCCTCATCTGCATACGATCAATACACTACAGTAATAATTGTGATCTATTGCGTAAATATTGCAGCGGTCATTGAACTGTCTGAGTAAGAGCCGGAGTGGGTGACCTGTGGGGTAGCAGCTGGAACCTCTCAGCACATCTCAATGGGAGGCGGCATGGAGAATGACACGGCCTACTGGCTCTATGAATGCTAATGTCCTGCTAGGGGACAGGGGACGAGGACACCCAGAGGAGCCTGTGGGACTGCATGGCGAGGAGGTGATGTTCCACCTGGTTGCCACATGCATACACAAACACGCACACACATGGATGCTCATGCATGAAATGCCTCTATCATAGCTCCTCTTTTTTGAACATGTCAGATATTTGACAGATAGCACTCTCCATGATGTGTGCCTCTGGTTGCTCTGGGATCTGAGGACAAGATACAGGAAGAGATTGGGGATGTGAGGATGCCAGTGCTGTGGCCCGAAGGAGCATGTCAGTGGGAAAGAAGCCCTAAGTCTATCTGTTTGTCTCTCTTCTTCCTTCACTCTTTCTCTCCCCTCTTTGATGTGGCCCTCCCCGTCTCCTTCCTCCAGCTCTGTATTCAGGGGTGGCGGTATGGGGCACTCTGTTGGAATAAGAATGCATGAATTATTTGATAATCAGAGTTTATTGTAATCCTTGACCCTGGCCCTGCATTTCAAACAGGGATTGAGGATTAGAAGCATGCTGGCTGGTCCTGACAGCCTGACTCCTGTCTCCTCAGGGCAGCTCTCCTGTGTGTGTGTGTGTGTGTGTGTGTGTGTGTGTGTGTGTGTGTGTGTGTGTGTGTGTGTGTGTGTGTGTGTGTGTGCGTGCGTGTGTGCGTGTGTGTGTGTGTGTGTGTGTGTGTGTGTGTGTGTGTGTGTGTGTGTGTGTGTGTGTGTGTGTGTGTGTGTGTGTGTGTGTGTGTGTGTGTTTCTGTTTTTGTCTAGCGTACTTCCAAACTTTGCCTTTAACAACTTTTGCATTAGAGGTGGCAGTACCATGTTACAGTGATTGTAATAATAGTAGATTGATATATAATGATACTGAATAATTATGTTGGGTTGCAACCACAGAAATTATTTTCATGACATTCATTTCCTGTAACTTTTCACTTTATCTTTACTTTTCATCTTTATAAACATAAAACATATTACTTTTTTAATTCTTGGTTGTTTTACTTTTTTTATATCAAATGGCATTACTGTGAATCTTATCCAAAAAAAAAAATGATGTTACCTTTTTTCCCCTCTAGTGTAAAATATCTTTTGGCTCTAAGAGGCTCTGTGGTAAGTCACAGTGGCGCTGGCAGTGTGAGAGAAGTTGATTTCCTGTCAGTGCTGTTCTCAGCAGATGCCTGGCTGAGAGGGCACAGGCAGTGGGAGCAACACTCCATCTCTACTGCCATGGCAGTGGGCACTGTCTGCCACCAATGTCCCCTGCCCACTTCAATCAATCACTCAGCCATTTGAAACCATTCCCCTTTGTTTTGTGTGGCCCACCATCTTGAAGTCAAAACCTTACTTTCCTAGACCTCTGCTTCATTGTCCTCTGTTTAAAGCATAGGTTTAACAGACTATCTTAACTGCTTTCACTGAGAGGAAGCTTGCAAAAATTATTTCTATGTTAGCTGTAGTTGCACTATAGACTTTAGTCAGAATAGATATTTAATTATTGACATATTTCATTTGACAAGAACAAAATCAAGACTATAAGGCTGTGTTTCTATAAAGTTTTCACAGAAAAGTTTCACAGAATTTTGGCCCTTCAAAAGAACCTTACAGTGAAAAGTATTTATAAAAAAAAATCTGGGGACATTGTATGAGAAAAATTACCTTTTTATTGTCCACATAGCCTTTTTCCCAGAAGAACCTTTCATACAAGGGGAAGTATCCATGGATTTGAAAGGTTTTTCATGTTTACATCATACTGTATTTACATCAAAGGGTACTTAATAGTTGTTAAAGCCATTATTTGTTTTAATACTACAAAAAATAATTTTTAAATGTATTGACAGCCCAAATAATGAAATAAAAGTTTATTTAATATAATTTGTTTTTATGGCAAAACAGCTGTTTGAGTTGTATCAATTTGTATGGATAACATTCATAGCTAAATACTAAATACTTATATAATACTTTATATAAACTGGAAAGAGGTTGATTTCTGCAATATTTTGCTTGATTAATGATAATACAATTTTAAATCCAGTATACAGTAAATGATCCAGTTGGGTGTCAATGAAAGGGTACCTGAGCCTTACTGATCTGTAAATGGAACAGATAGAACGTTCGAGAAACACTATATAAAAGTAAGTACAGGCTGTTTAAAATTGTACTGTGCACCTGTCAAACTTTCAGAGGATGAAACATTGAAAATGCATCTTTCTTCAAATGTTTAGTGGACAAAAAACAGTGAAAGTTTGATGTATGACTGTATGATGACTGTTGACTGTATGATGTAGGATGGACTCATCATCATTCATGTTAGAGTAAATATGCAATCTGTATCAGGTATAATTTTTTAAAGCATCAGCCATCAGCCAAACGATTTGTCCCTGCAATATAACATCAATGATCGAGTCTAATCATATAATTCTGTTCAAGGCCACTCGTCAAGTTCTCCACTTTTGTACAGTAAGAAAACTTGTGCAGCTCCATCAATAAACCTCCAACTAAGTGGATTCACATCAGGTGGAGAACCATATTTATTTTCGTTTTGTTAAGTCACCACTAGCAAGCTTTATGCTCTAGTCCTTTCAACTCTGTGAAAAACACTCACTGCATTTCCCGATTTCTCTCTATAAATGCACACTGCTCGTGATGGATCCTTTGTATGTTAGAGTGGGATGATACCACATCTGACACTGTTTTCAATGGAACTAAAAGACTGATGAGTGGTGCTTGTTTGAACAAAAGTCCACTTGAGAAAATTTCCTGTTTTGTGGAGCCGCCCACTCAAAAGCCTCCATTAAAGCAGCAAATATGTATCTGTTGTTTGATTGAATAGCATGAAATACAAATTTATAGCTTTAGAGTGTCATAGCTGAAGGAGGAATGTGGAGCAAGTGACTGTCTTGTGAGGAGGTTCAGGTGTTCAGCAAAGCAGCGCATGTGTGTCCAGGTGCATGTTTGTCAAGTATGCTCAGAGAACCATATCCATTAGCGTGATACCCTCATATCCTCCTGTATGATTTCCCTGGAAATCATCTGAGCCACCCAAGACAAAAGGAGACCTCAAAACACTGCTGCCTATCTCCACCATATGTCATTATTAATCAAAGTGAATTAAAAGCCATGCCAACAGCTATGATTTATGAATATATTACAGGGCTAATTGGAATTCTGTAGATCATGTTTATTATAAAACATCCCCGTGGACGACTAATACTTCAAGCATTGGTAACTATAGAACCACATGTGAGAACATTTTAAGAATCTGTCACTGAAAATCCCATAATTGTTGACCACTAATCTGAGCACTTCCTTTCTGTTTCTTTATTAGGTACAACTGTGAAAGCCATTCTGACAAAAAGTATGTTTTGAAACAGCCTACGATGTTGTTCTGGACTTTGCTCATTTGATCTGGTCCAAGTAGTTTCGTAGTCTTAACAGGCTGGTCTTCAGCCTACCCATGCGTATCATATGCACGTAAAAACTCATTTTCGCGAATAAATTGCATGATAAACACAATACGTGCTATAGAGACGCATTTAGTGTGACCGTGGTATTGTGCAAAATGTGTCTTAAACCTGAAAAACCAGCTCAACCTAACCAGTATAAGACTAACAAACCTTTTAGGGAAAATGCCATAGAATTCAAAGAATTGATTATTGAAAACACTTCAATATCTATAGATGCTATGGCCCTGGTAACTATAAAGAAAAACACAAACACACATCAAACCTTAGCAGATTTGCTATTCTTATAGCTGGTATAAGTTGGTCTAGATGATATCACAGCGTGGCCAAACTGGTGTTTAGCTGGTTTAGCTGGTCTAAGAAACAAACCAAGCAGTGTTATTTTAGTATTATTTATATACTAGTATTTATTGATATTTTAAATGTAGCTTTAAGTTGTTTAGTCATTTTGTTATGTGCTTTGTGTGTTTTCGAATATATAACACTTATTTTCTTTCAGTTAGTTGCCAAGGCAATATTTCATATTTATCCAATAAAAAGTTTTCTCATATTCTAATATTTTATTTTATTTTAACTTTATTTCAGTTAACAAAACAATGTTGATAGGTTTCATTAACAACAACATTGATTTTAGGCTTGTACAAGTTGTTTATTTTTTTCAGTAGAAAAGATGCCAAAGTGAAGAAATAGAGACATACCACAAGAGACACATCTAGACAAGACCCCTTTGTAACAGATGAAGAGACACCGTTCCCTCTCTGCACTCCACTTACAGTGTTTTTGTAGGTTCATCTAAATGCAGTGGCTCTTAGCGAAATCAAATATACAAGGTCCGTTTTGATTTGGATTATTTCTTCTCTTGTAGAACTTTTTCATACCCAGATATAAACAAAATAAGTGAATAGGAAACATACACTGGTTGTGATAGGTCATTAGCTCATATTTATTTTTATTACATTATTTTTATAAGTATTATTCACCTGGATGGTATAACAGTGGCAGAAATCCTCAACAAAAACAATCCATATGCCGCTAAGGTGATTTTGTGCAGTCCACTAAGTTGCGCACTGACTTAATGGTTAGATACCAACATGCACGTCCACTCTGGGAAGGGAGGGGTTAGAACAATGAGCGAACAGTATATAGAGAGACATCTTTTGTGGTATAAAAAATTACAGTGGACCGAGGCGGTGACAGAGCACTGGCAGCACTGAGGAATGGTGATCTGATAAGTGATGGAAGGCTGAGGAATGGGTCAATGGAAGAGAGGGGCAGGTGGAACGCCTGATGAACGGTATTAATCCCTTTCTCGCCGGCCGTTATCCTTCATGCAGCTCTGGTCAGGAAGTGCAGCTGAATTCAGTCTCGAATGTGGGGGGAGTTCACACTGTAGCTGCCATAGAAGTTTCTGGTTGAGATAAAAAAAAAAGGGAATAATGGACAGCATTCATTCTTGACAGAAAACAATTGACTTTTTTCTGTGCTTTATATTACTCTTAAATGCATATAGTAACATTGTTAACTGGGTCAGTAAAGTTGTATTGGAAAACTTCAAGGACACTTTAGGTTCCCTTTTGAGGGAACTTCTATGCTGCGACAGCTGCTGACGCTATGGGGATAGCGCCCTTGCGAAACCCAGTGCTGAGGCACATGTACAAACCCGCCATTCAATGGCTGACGCAGTGTGATGACATTGCAAGGTGCTCCCGTGTATAAGAAGG
This sequence comes from Meda fulgida, assembly GCA_030578275.1. NCBI lineage: Eukaryota > Metazoa > Chordata > Actinopteri > Cypriniformes > Leuciscidae > Meda > Meda fulgida. The sequence goes on along the minus strand of CM060630.1, from coordinate 18,034,824 downwards.
TTACCTGAGAACATGTCATCGGCTTCTTTGTCTTCAGAAAGCCACTTGTTTGTTTGCTGTTTGAAGATAACTGTTTGTGTAAAGAAAGGATAGAAGGTAAGCAGAATATGGTGAGCAGACAGTTCAAATACTGTGTTCCTCCATGCCTTGTTTCTTTAACGCCTGGTGATGGTCACGAGCTGTGTTGTCTGGGAGCGGAGCATGCACAGTCAGCCCTCAAGGGGGCTGGATGCATTCATTGCGATGACTAAATCCGCTCCCAACTGACTCTCAAGAGAAGCTCTGGCAACTGATGCTAGCAGCTGCGGTCTTTAGCGTCTTTGTTAGGATGCCCGCCTCCCACGCTGGAGACTACTACTAGGTTCAAATCCCGCTCGGAGTGGGTCGAGTAGGACTGGTTACATATGTAACCCCGGAACAAGGCGCTACGTTGCACAGCCTGATGACGTGTTCTCAGGCGCCGTTCTTATATGCTGGGGCACACCTAGTCGGCCATTGAATGGCGTGTTTGTACACGTGCCTCATACACCGGATTCTTGAATTTGATTGGCAAGCATGCTGATATACAGTTCAGCACTGGAGCTTTTTACTGTTTTTACTCAATCCACTTGTCTTTACTTTACAAAAAAATTGTTTTCAGTGACTCTTTCTGCCAGTTACATGGTTACACCAATAGGTGGCAACAATTGACCTGTGAGTCATTAATTCATTCACTTACACAATTTGTTCAAACACACTGGCTGCTTCCGAAAACCTAGGCAGCTGACTTGTTGCCTCGCTGCCCTGTCAGGCAATGACTTAGCAGGCAGTTTTTATACATGAAGATACCTCATGAAACTGATTTCAGACAGATTTTTGAGGCAGCGATAACAATACAGAGAGAGCTTTGGTGACAACCAGTTAAATATTTAACTACTACAATACTAACTTCTCGCTAGAAATGTCATAAAAAATGGGAAAAGTTGTTAAAAATGTACACTTTACACACAAACTGTTCAGCAACCTCAAATTTCAGATGCCATCTTTATTTTCTTAACTCAACAGTCAGGGAATAGAACGCACAGGATTGGCGGGATATCAGGGGCAGCGAAGGATCCATCTATGCTGCCTTCAATAATTGCTCAGATGAAGGTCTCTCAGGAGACAGGATGTGGCACGATCATTGGATTCGAACGTGCCTTGTTATCTTCCTACTTCCGTATCCTGCCTGTGGAGGCAGCATTTTTCAGTTTTCAGTTGATCAAGAATATTCCAATATACAAATGATGTCCTACGATTCCATGTCCTTTTTTTCCCCTTGCATCTTTACTTTGCTCACCCGATTGATTTAATGATTTGCTCAACCTATTCACTCAAAAAACTGATTATTTCAGAAATTCTACTGTGTTGTAGGATACATGTTCTGTTGTGACTTTGTTTGTATATATACATTTTGTTGCAAAAATGCAAAAATAGAAGTAATTGCCAATAGCCTATTGTGCCTAAGTTAGCCTTAAAACAGCAGCCAATCATTTTTACATAATTGGTGTCATCAGGTCATGTCTGTTTGTGATGGTAGAGCAAGAAATTAATGGCAAATAATTGCAGAATTTGTGGCAAAATAGCAGCCCTTTATTGTGCATGCAACCTTTAAGTAGCCTATCTGTGCACAAACTGTGTTGCTAAAGGGCTGGGTAGAGATATTTATGTGACCAAGTCTTAGATAAGATAAAAGTGTGTTCCCATAAAAATGGAACGTCACAGAGCCCCCGCAAAATGACATTATTCATAAGGTAGCCCAACTGCGTAACAGCAATTAGTGATTCGTTCAACTTTTACCTTTGTTGAAAAAGGGGCCTGATTCACAGCTGCTGAACTCTTCATCATTCACTGCGATGCATTCTAAGAATCAATTAAGGAGGAAAACAAGAACACTGCCTGTGACCTTTCAGATGGGGAAATTAAAAGAGCAATTCTTGCTTGTGGGAAAATAATTTAAATGTTCTTTCTCACCTTGAGTGGCAATGCTTACCCTTTAATTAAACATACATAAAGTGTTAGCGGCTCGTGTTTATCTGGTGCTCCTAATAAATGAACAACTTAATTTTCTCTCCATCGCATGTGTGACTGACTGTACAGCGTGGTTTGTAATCAACTGTTTTCCCATTCTGTCATTCCCCTACCTAGATGATTATAATCTGTTGAGCTGAATGAAATACATTTAATACACTGAACTGAAATATTGCTTGTATTTGTCAAATTAATGTCAAGCTTTTGTGGCCAGTCTCAGACTCGGGCATAGGATGCAACTCGTCAGGTAAATGTCGACTTTCCAATTAATCACGATATTTATTTGAACAATCTATTTTCTTAAAATCCCTAGATCTATTTTTTTTTACTCAGCAAGGCTGTGTACCACAAAATATTGGCAAGAAAATACCTTTCTATTGAGTTGTCATCACAAACTGCACATGACCAGTGTATAGTCTGATTCACTAACAAATGACTCTTTTAAACCAGTTCTTTTTACTGAATCAAAAATATAGTGCTATAGTGCAACCCATATAGTCCGATATGTGAACAAATGATTCTTTTAAATAAATCATTTTTAGTGAATCAACAGCACACAGTGCAAAGTTTTACACAGGACATGCAATTTAAAGTTCACAGAACAGTTTTTGTCTGTCAACTATGTCTGGGTGTTGCATTTTATTAATGTTGATTTCTCGAAATGGTGCGCTTATGTGCTTTTCTTTGGCAAACCGAAGTGAACGGCAAATGTCAGGATTTTTCACTAAATAATAATTTCAATTTTGGTTTGTTTGTACAAAACCTGTACAAAACAAAATCTTATGCCCTCAGAACACTTGGAAAACCAGTCGCATGGGATCATTCTGTGATACTTTTGCATTAGCTGTTTTGTAGCTGTAAGTTGTTCACTATTCACTGCATAAACAAGCGTGAGCAGGAGATTTTTTTTATTTCTCCTTTTGTCGCCTGAAAAAGGTCATACGATATTATAACATCACCAAAGTGAGTATTGTTATAGTGAACTATCCCTTTAATATTTTTGGTAATGTTCTAATATGAACATTATAATTGAACCTTGTCAAAATGATTCAGAATTGAGAAGAATCAAAAGCTTTGAATTAGTGAAATCTGCTCGTACACAGCCAATGGAAAGATGCAGGAAGTACTTCCCTTCCCTGTCAGAGCCCTGATATCATAGATTAGCAGCCTGATGGGTAGATAAGGATGTTAACACATAGTTTTCTTTCAAATATAGAGCTGCTTTCAAACAAATCATCTCCTTTCTCTCTTCTCAAATGCATAACCAGCTCCACGACCTCTTCCAGCCTGGATTAGTTCTACTATCTTTGGGTGTTTAGCCTGCGGTGCAGCTGGGTAGAGGCGGGAAGTGGGCGGAGGGGGTGAAGCCGATATCTCGGGTTCTGTTCTCACTTTTGTTTAGGGAGTTCTCTGAGGAGAAGAAGGTGTGAACAAACACTTCTGTTTATTCTTACCAAACGCGCCATCGGAAATGCAAGCGTACGGAGATTAGGGAGGATTCTTGCTCTCATCTAAAGCATTAGCGATTTACTACGCATTCAGTGATGAATATCCAGTCTTGACAAAATAATGCTGAATTGAGAATACAATGTGGCTAATACACAAGAAAAACAGAGAAATAGATATTTGTGTTTCTTTTTTCTTAGGGAATGGTAATTTAGACAATGAAGCTGTTTCATAGCCGGCTGTGGACCACTGACTTCCTCTACCCCGCCATATATTTTGAAGGTGAGAGAGTTTCTCAAACATATCTACACTATACAGTGACAACAGCTAATGATTTGTGAGCCAACAATCTGAAATCCTATCAGTCTGCGGGGCTACCCTTAAAACCTAGTGTTGGCAGGCCGCTGTAATTCCAAGCAGAGACTATATTCAATTCTCTCTCTCTTTCTCTATCTCACCCTCTTGCTTTTCAACGGCTACTGTTTTTTTCTTGCTGTCTCTCAGCCTCTACCTCTCTTTCCCTTGTAATTTCTTCAGGTCTGGAATCTAATGCACCCGTAGAACGACAAGTTTATTATCACCAGAACACAGAGAGCTTTTCCTCTGCCATGTTTATCTGACCCATTCCCAAAATTTCAGTGGCAGCCAATCTATCAGTTTATCACTGCTACTTCATCACCGTCACTCCTGGCAGCTAAATACAAGCTCCAAATCCGCTGCTACACACATCTGCGCCATTGTAAAGCTGACGTGTGGCAGGCTTGGTAAACAGTGTTACCTGGGGCCAAGCACAATAAAGCACTGGTTTCTCACGGAGCCCGGCTCGCTGCTCTCTGCAGGGACCACAGCTCAGCTCACGCCACACATGAGCGCAGGGACGTGGAAGTACACCTGCACACATGTACAAGCACATGCCAGTGACTCGCAGTTAATGCGTCAGCCTGAAATAATGCCGCATATCTCTTTTGGTTGTGTTTTTGCTAATTGCAAATTACCACCTGACTCGCATCAGACTAAAAAAGAAACCCCAGATGTTTTCATATTCACAAAAAAAGTGTCTAGATGATCACAGAAAACCTTTGCATTCCCACACGTTACCAATTGCATATACCTGTTTTTTGTGTAGTACATGTGAAAGTTGCTTTGGATAAAAGCGTCTGGGTCAAGAACTGTTTCTGCATGTTGGTTGGATGGTGGTTTTGTTGGTCACACTATATGACTTTACTTCCATGTTTAATATTTTAAAAACTTCTGTATGCACAATCAGTTACTATATATATATATATATACAATTTTAATTAAGAAAAAATGTATGTTATTGTAATAAAAAAAATTTCAGTACCACTTTACAATAAGGTTGTAATATTAGTTAACTACATTAGTTAACATGAATGAACAATCATTCTACAGCATTTGTTTGTCTTAAAGTTGATTTCAACATTTTTAAAATGAAGAGTTGTATTTGCTAACATTAGTTAATGCGCTGTAAAGTAACATGAAAAAACAAACTTTTTTATTAACTAACATTGACAGATTATTTAAATATTATACAGTATACAAAATTATATTTTAACAATTATAACGTTTTCATTTCAAGGCTTTATTTTTTTTAATGGGGCATTTTGGTATTAAGACAGTTGTATCACCCTAACATATTTTGAAAAAATAGTCAAAAATAATTAAATGAAAACATGCTTAAATCAATCATTTTAAAATGTAATCGAATCAATAATCAAACTCTTATTATGATAACTTATGTTTTAACAACCAAGGGCATAGTTTTACTTTTCAGACATTGCACCAAACTTTGAACACAACACGCCACAGCCAAATGTGCAAGTGTACAGAACGAAGACGCAGTAAAAGAGAGTAAGAGAATGACTGGCGGCGCCACAGATGTCTGTAGTTGAGTAAGAAGCAGTGGTGGCGGAGATGGCAGACAGTGGCTAAGTGATTAGGGAGCTCTGTGTTAACCCTGCGCCATATTTAGCATCGGCGGGGTGCCGGGCCGGGTGCACACCTCCAGGGCCCCGCCAGATGTTAGGAGCTGCTGTGGCACGCATGGAGAAGCATGGTGGCAGCAGTCAGCACAGCAAGCCTACGATCAGATAGGGATGAAAGCGTGTCCCCCCTGCAAACTCATCTCTTCCTCTCACACACACACACACACACACACACACACACACACACACACACACACACACACACACACACACACACACACACACACACACACACACACACACACACACACACACACACACATTATCGCTCTCATTCTCTTTTCAGAGTTGCTTCCAGCAGATGCTATGCTAACAAGTGCCCCCCCGTTCGTTCGACATTAGTCATCTCTTCCTCCTGCATCCACCTTGCTGGGACACTCCGCCGGGGGGTGACCAAGATAAAGTTTTGACTGGCAGGACCATTTGTTTTAATCAGGTGTTTGCAGACACTTGCCTGACCTCCATTAGTTGAAATTTTAATTGAAATTAACCCCCACTACTACCCCAATTAACCCACTCCCCCAGCACACACGCATGCCACACTCCTGGCATCTGTTCCCGGAGAACTGGGGCAAAGGGAGGGTGAGAGAACCGCAAGCCTGCTAGCACTGAGCGAACATGTCCGTTGAGCAACTCCGCACACACACACACACACTCAAACACACATATACACACACGTAGACATTCCTGTGCCTGTCTGAACTTGGTTTAGAAGCAGAGGGACAGGAAGTGACAGAGAGGGAGGATTGAGTGACAGCAAGGAGTTATCAAATGTGTTTATGTATTATAATGTGTGGATCATTTTTTCGTTTTTCATATATATATATATATATATATATATATATATATATATATATATATATATATATATATATATATATATATATATATATATATATATATATATATATATGAAATATATATATATATATAATATATATATATATATATATATATATATATATATATATAAGAAGAATATATATTATTATTATTACTGTTATTCTATAATTTATACCAAAACATTTAGCATGATTTTAAAATATGGTGTTTCTAATAATTGGATTTTATATTGTTTTATCTACCCACAGTTAGAAGTAAATTTATAAATATTTGAATAAATATATCCTCATCAGGGTTTCTCTCCACACATGGTTTTACACCTTGGTTTTAGGGGATCAAAATACTACTAGCACAATATCAAAACGAAAAAAATCAATGGTGTATATGTGTGTGTTTGTGACACAAGGACCGTGTCCTTGGCTGCTGAGGCATGATTTATGACACACATGAGGACTTGCTGACTGAAATGTTCTCAAGAGTGGTGGCACAGCAGGTAGACCCACACACACACACACACACACACACACACACACATACACAATAGCATATTTAGTTCAATCCCTAATACAGCCTTCAAACGATAGGAAATAAGCACCACCCTCCACAAGATATCTTGAGCGAGGGTATGTCACCCTGTGAAGGACAAAATTGCAGTGCCCTGAGCCCATACACCCTACCACCACAAAGTCATCTTTCATATAGACCCCCTCCCCATCTTGAATAGCACCTGAACATTCACCCCAGTCCAGCTTCAGCTCAAAGGTCTGGTTTGAGGGGTGATGGGTACAGATCCTGGGGGGCTATGCCCTTGAGCAAGGTGCTTATATCCAGATCTAAGCAGCATAACACTAACAGCTCTCACTCGATGAGTTGAATTGCTGAAAATTGTCCCTGTGCACAAATACATTATATAGATTGTAAATTGCTCACACTATTAAGTGTATTTGTGTTCAGAATGTATCTCCTACACATCCTACAATGTTGCCTTTGTAGACCTTAGATATGGTCTTTTAGCACCTGCTCTGTCTGTGGGAAGAAAATAATCTACATCCATACTCAGGAAAGAAGAAATCAAAGCTTTTAATATATTAACCTACCTGCAAATACTTTCAGTCCGAAACGAATCGGCAGCTTGCACCGAGCTGATACATTTAGCGGGACCAAATTATAGTTAGGATTAGGATTGGAACGAATAACCCAGTGTTTTATCAGCGGGCACATGTTCCAGTGCAGAGCTGCTTATATTTCAGGTAAACATAATCCAGATGCTGTGCAGCAGGGATAGATTCAATTAAGATACCGGACAACTTTGTTAATGCAGCCATATCTTAATACCCCTGCTGCAAGTGGTAATGAATCTGGCTCAGAGAGCAGACTGAAACAGGACCCGGGACAGCAGCCACAGCTTGCTGAACAGTGAGGCAACTCTGTCTCAGGTGTGTCTCGGTTGAGAGGGACGCTAACTGGCTGCACTTGCTTACTGACTAGCTGCTGATTCTCCATGTAATGTGTCATCTGTGCCTGGTCTGTGTGTTTTGCATTATCACTTATGCTTTTCTTTGCCCTACACTGCCTGTGTGCTTTTTCATATGTTTCGAGCACCATTCCAGCTTGTTCCAAAATTATTATTCCAAAATATCTATGTGCTATCTTCCATTTATCCATAATGCCTTTTGAATATTTTTAAAGTAGCAACCTACCTTCAGTAACCTACTCAGTATCAGCATCAAAACCATCATCTTAATGGGTGCATTGTATCCATTAAAGCCTTTTTGAGCAATGCAATTTCTCATTTCTCATTCTCAAAGGAAAATTATGATTGGTTCCTTAATGGATTTGAACCTGTTTTTAAATTGGACTGAATCGAACTCCCAAGCTTTTTATTAGACTCTGATTCAATCATGATACATTCTATTGTCAATTAACAGTGTATGGACCTGTGAAGGCAGGTGCACAATTGTTATAGGGCTAAACAATACATTTCTTACAGTCATAGTTTTTATTGTTAGCTATGTGATGCCAAGCCAAATTGAAACGTGAATTTACACAAATTACATCGAAACCCCTAAATGATAATATAAACATGAGAACTGAAACTGACAATATCATTAACTAAAAAACATTATGATAAATATAAACATTTAAACTTTTTAATTAAAAAGGTAGAACGTGCAAAATGCCTCTAGCAAATTTTTTCAATGGCTGTTCAATCGGTTTCTGACTATTTTATACAAACAATTCACAAGAATTGATTCAGCAAAATGAGCCAGACTTTCCAATGCTACAAACTACGCTAGTTTTTTTTTCTTTTTACTGTTTCTAATGATGACATTTTATTGTTATCAATACTTTAAATATATGGTACATGCACATCATGCAGAGAATGTTGCTGTAACAGCCACAAAATGACATTGCCATGCCACTGCCTTTTTCCCACAGTCACAGCGAGGAAGGAGCTCAATGAATGTGGCTGCAGGACTGTATGTACTTGGTTTCAATATTAATATTTATTGACAAAAGTAGCCTGGTGTTAAAACAGGCCTCAGGGGCATTTGGCTGGACTTAAGCCCCAGGAGGGCATGCTGACTCAAAGTCTTATTCAGATGATGTGCAGTAGATGCTTGTCCTTGAATAAAAGGCATTAAAGCCCGCTGGAGTCAAAGAGTGAGAAAGTGAGAGGCAGAAAAGCGAGTGAAAGAAAGCAATAGAGGGAGGAAACAGAGTGACTAAAAAGAGGCAAAGCCTGAGATTCTTCATAGGGTGAATGATGTACAGCACACTGACTCACACAAAAGTGTTTCCACACAGTAGAGCAGACAATCCCCTCTTCAGGAAACGGAGATCAAAGCAGAATTAAGTAGTCAGAGATGTTCCATGTAAATTTGCACTGGCCTCCAGCCGTATATCTTGCCGTGTTGATTTGGGCGTCAAGCAGCGGGGTGTCAAATGCTTGGGCAGTAGAGTTCCACAGTGTTGCTTGGCGGAGAAGAAAATGGGTATATTTTGTCTAAGACTGCGGCCCATTGTAGCTTTTTTAATCCAGAAGGAGTCTATGTGTTTTTGATGTTGGAATCAGAGCCGAAACATAAAACAACATAAATTCCAAAATTATCCCAAGGAAAAATATACTGTGCAAATTCCTTTTTTTTTTCTTTTTTTTTTTACTCCAGTAGTCCTTGTGATATTAAAGGTGTGGGATTGCAGCATGTGAAATAAGCCCACAAAGAATATTGCTGACAGGATTTGATGTCATGCTTTTTTGCTGTTTTTAATGTATAATACATTTTTAGAATAAAATATATTGAACATTAACAGAATTCAAAATATTGAAAATGAAAAAAAATATATTATTTATATATGTTTTTATCATTTATCATGTTAAATCATATCATATATCATATCATATCTTCTATCAATCAAATCATACAGTTTTCACCAGTTTCCTGCAACCCTGCAAAATATTACAAAAATGTGTTTATATTGAGTGAAGAGTTAAATCTCTGTCAAACATCTTTTTCTATACAAATTCGTAGATATACGGAACATATGCGCTTGTGTTTCCTCAAAGTCTAATGTCACTGCACTTTAATATGCTTTTTGGGATTCAGTAGATCCATGTCCTGTTACTAATATGTGAACAACAGCCCAGTGTTTGGCTAGAAGAAAATGAGAAATTGGTAACAGCATAATGAATGATTTAACCACAGACAGCAAGATAGGCCACTATTCCCACGTACGCATCTTTTAGGCTTATGCCTAATACATTTTGGCCATACAGTGACAGACCAGGACAGCAGTTAGGGAAGGGGAGGAGGGATGGGGCAGGGCAGGCTTGCAGCACAGATAGCGGCAGACAGCGACAGAGACTACAGCAAACTGTGACAGCGTGCAGATAGAGAGGCACAGTATGGGGAGAGAGATAGAGGGATACTTAGATGGATGGCGAAAGCAAGGAGGCAACAAACAGAAATGGAGTGCAGATATGCACAGGCGCATCTGAAGGGAAGGGGGTGAAGAGTCCGCTGTCACAATAATTCATTATTTGTCTTGTTTTACAAATGCTGCTCCTCGAGACATTCAATTTATTGTGGCGCGGAGGATTGTCGTCTATGTGTGAGGAGGTGTCAGCACCATGGAGTGCTTCGCCGTCTCCCTGCGTGACAGCACTCCAGATGCTGAGAGGGGGCAACAGTGGGGGGCACTCACACAGATGCAGGCGTACACATGTGTGAGCACACTCACACATATACACATGCGATTGGGGGGGGGGGTTGTTGAAGGATGAGGAGCAAACCTGTGTCCAACCGGGGCCCCTTTCCCTCTCAAACTCCACCCCCTCTAGTTAAGCTAGGAAAGGAATTCATTAAAATATAAGTCTTCCTGAACTGCACCCATAATCCGACAGATTAATGGCAGAGCATGAAATCTGCAGTTTACGTTGACAAAAGTTACAAGTTGGGGGAGGGGCGGCAGGGCCCTGCAGTGGATTACGGCGAGCGGGTCTTAATGCGGGAATAATTTGATGTAGCTGCCAATTTGCTGTGCACGCACTCACCGGCACAAATCCGACTTTGCTGCACACTTCTGAGGAAGTTTTATGGGTGAAGAGAGCTCCTTCAGCACGTGGCCAGCAGACCTGATTCTCTGAGCACACACAATAGACTTCATCAAGTTACCACACAAATGTGACACGTGCTATCATTGCGAGACGGATGCCGCAATGAGTCGATTATTGCAAAGAAAAAAAATGTATGTCATTTTTAAATGATCAAAATCGAAATTGTGTCAATGTTTTGAAAATCAAGACAGAATGTCGTTTTGGTGCTTTTTAATGTGGTTTGACAGATCGCTATAGTCACCTTAGTAAATCAAGCGGGACGTGAACCGATCATCTGTTCCGCTTTACTACTGGTTATAGCATGAAATAAACACGAAATGACCATTAGAAGGTATGTTGAAAGATACAGTACAACTTAATGAAATGTATAATCCTTCATGTAATCACGCAATCAGTGTTTAACCATGGAAAGACGTCAGTAAAACAGCTTGTCATCCGACGTTTTTATTTACCACAGGAGAGTTATTCAGTGTCTGTATCGTGCGTTAGCTAGTTATAGCACGAAATAAACATGAATGAACATCGTGGTACAGTATGTTGAAAGAACATTTTTAATCCTGAAACTGTAATGTCTGCAACTGGTTAGTTTGCTAAAAATAAGAACTTTGGAGAAGAACATTGCTGGAAACTTTAATATATTGTTATTTAGAGACCATTTTCAAGTTTTTACAATAGCCACCATTTGTTGTGGGCTATGATTTATCTTGACAATGGTTTGGAGACGAGAGTTTCATTCATTGCAGAAAACTCTAAATGTATTTGTGAGTCAAAACGACTTAAAATGATGGAGCAGGTCACAAATTATCATATCCAAAGAAACCTTTTACAAAAGCCCTGGATGTATGAATTCATTTAGATACAGTCGTCCAATTAGAATAGGAAGGGCCTGTTTTAACTCTACCATTCACCTCCACACAAACATAACTATTTCAATAGGATGGAGATGAAAAGGGGGTGGTGTGACGAAGGGGTTTAGCTCTTTAGCTACAATCATAGGACATTTCCAAATTATCACTCAAAATGACAGAGGAAAGCGGTGCAGGTGACCCCAGAAACAATCAACCTCATTCAAGCCCAACACAGAGCCCACCATCTTCTGCCTCCACCCACAATTAATCCCAGCAAACATGTTTGATTGAATCTTTTCAAGCAAATCCTTTGCTTGGGCTTTTGTTAGTTCACTTCTTGTCAACATCCATTAAAATATGCTTTTAATTCTTATGCCCGCCATCTCCGAAGATATGAAGAAATGGGAGGGGAAACAAAAAGGAAGGGAAAAAAAATGTCGGCAAGCGATCCCACCGTCTTCAACTTTAATCAACTGTACGCTGGCATCCCCCCCCCCCCCCCATAATAATATGCTGTTTGGGATTCAGTAGGCAGGCTCCACATCAATCATTCCCCGGAATTTTTTCCGTGCTGCAATAAATATGCAAATGAGGAGAAGCCAGTCACTGGTAATTTCAAGCTCAGCTCACTAGTGTTAAAAAAGGACACAAATTTATTAATTGCCATCGGCCAAAGGAATCCTATTTCTGTGGGCATTGATTACAAAGAGGCATGAGTGATTATCGGGAATGCTGCGGGCTCCGTGCCGCACCACAAGGGGGACGCTTTGGAGAAAAAAGAGCAGATTATCACATCCGCCGCCACAATAGAAATCCTGACATTACGCTCCTTGGCATGAGACGAAAGGCCCGCGTGAATGCGACGGTTAGGATAGAGATTTAATTGTAAACTAGTCTTGTGATAAATGACATAAAGATGTGGAAATGTGGGTATTATAGTAAGATGTGGTACTGTGCCCATTGACTCTTTGCCCATTGCCTGACTGTCATTCAAGTTCTGGGCTCAGTGAATCCACAACTGGCTTAACTAATGTAAGGTTACGCCATCTGGAAATGAAATATTTCCTATAGATGCCTTTTGGGGAATATTGCTAAATGTGATAGTTTTCATATGACACGTTTACATATGACACTCAAAGTTAATGTGCTTCAAAATCAGTTTCCTGATTTTAATAAGGAAAATAGGTCGGAAATGAAATGGCGTGTAGAACAGAGTGAAATTCTCTGCGAGTAGAACAGAGTGAAATAACACTTTATTTTACAGTGTCCTTGTTACATATGTTACATGTACTTAGGAATAACAATAAATTATGCATAATTAAATTCAACTAACTCCTAATCCTACACTAACCCTATAGTAAATGTTGCTAATTATTATTACTCAGTACTTTAATGCATAATTACATTGTAACAATTAAACCTTAAACCAAATTCTCTCACATATTCAATGTGAGTCCAGCTGAACGGGCTGCCGCTTGTGTGTTTACAGCGTACGGCATTACATACCGGTGTGTGTCAGTATTTTAAGTCACCGTGCAGCAGTAATCACTGAGTCACTTTTATGGACACACCAGCATGAACCTGTCAGAGAAAACCTACAGCTGACAAAATCTAAATTGATGTTGTGAGACAAAAGTTTAAAAACAACCACAACACAGGGGAAAAAAATAGAGGGCCAGAGAGAGGCTTCTGTCCAAGACATTTCATCTCCCATAAATAATGGCCGTAAACTTTTCCGGCAGCACCAGCTAATTAATTCCTGTGCTATACACAAAAGGAAATGCTGGGTGACAAATGGTAGCAGGGCTTGAAAGCTGCCAGGTCTGCAAAACAGTTTCTTCTTCAATTTACAAGCAATTTTGCTGTAAATCATCAACCAGAACTGGCTGCTTTAGGACACAGCCTCTGCTGCCACTACATACTAAAACAGTGTTTTATTAATGCAAAAGTGAGAGAGAGACTGTGGTAAAATCTGCTAGAATGCAGATGCTAATCAATCTTGATTTATCTGAGGTGAAAGAGACCATGTGCTGTCCATGCTGTCATGGGTGTATTTTGTATTTACATCCACACCAAACAGAACATAAAATCCCAAATCTTCCTACCCTGTTTAAAATTGACATTATGACATTTGTTTGCTGTTTTATTTTTGTTTAAATTGCATTTAACATATAAGAAACCATTCATGATATATATATATTTACCATATCTAATGCTAACTCAAATCTTGACCGTGACACCTAACCTATTTTCTGTCCATTTTTTATTTATTCAGCTACGTATTATAGAACAGAAAATCACAAGGAAAAGTGTGGGAAAATGTTTTTGAAAGAAGTCTCTTATGCTCATCAAGGCTACATTTATTTGATCAAAATACGGTAACAACCATAATATTGTGGAATTTAAATGCAATTTAAAATAACTATTTTCTATTTTAAAATGTAAGTTATTCCTGTGATGGCATAGTCTTCAGTGTCACATGATCCTTCAGAAATCAGTCTAATATGCCGTTTCTGTTCTCTAGAAACATTTCTTATTATTATCAATGTTGAAAACAGTTGAGCTTCTTAATACTTCTGTGGAAACCATGATACGTTTTTATTTTGATGAATAGAAAGTTCAAAAGACGCTTGTCACTTCTGATCAGTTTAATGCATCCTTGCTGTATAAAAGAATCAATTTCTTTCACAAAAATGAATATGCACCTTTCTACAACAAGGTTGATGACAAACCGTTGATTCTCAGCTGCACTTTGATTAATGCTGTGTTCAGTGTAAAATAAAGCATTTTGTTGCTCCACACCAAAAACATCTTGTATAAATATCATTAGACAATTATAAATTACAGTCCCCACACTCATTGCCATGAAAGCCCATTACTGTTATCTCACAGAACATAGTTACAGTTCAAATGTGTTTGTCAGATTTGTTTGTATCAGTCTTCTCTGTGGTCTCTGAGCTCGCCATTTGCTTTGCCTGACATTTAATTTTTCCTCTAGTTACCATATTGACTAAATAAAGACAGGAAGAATGCCTGACTGAGGACAATAATGGAACAGAAGTTGCATTTAAACAGTTGCTCTCATTTCAAGGTCTGGATCTAACACAAGGCAAAAACTGAATGGCTGTGTGATGGCACCACATCATGCAAACAGAAAAACGTGTTTGTTTGTTTGTGGTGAAAAGGCAGTAAAATGAAAGCCTGCCTGACATTATCCTTTTAAACGCAGCCCTTTCCCCTGCTTGAAACACAAATCAAGAACATGTTGTTCCCCTACAGACCAATAGAAGCATCCAAGTGCTTCTCACAGAGCTCTCCTTGGCCACTTGGAGCTAATCAGAGCACAAATAGCGGCACATGAGTCTATATGATGACAGGCTGGAGTGGCCCATCTCTCGCCTAATGTCTGTAATTGAAAAAAACAAACACGGGTATTCAAAACAACACTATTTCCCTGCAAATGAATGGTGATGATTATCACACATGCAGTAGAAAACTGTCTCAGTTTTATTCAATCTTTCCTAGATTCAGTTGCTGAGATTTTAAAATGTTCTTTATGTTTACGTGTATTGTTCTCTGAACAGAGGTCTGGACAGTGCCATTGTGTGGTGACCTTGGGTAGCACATGCGGACAGAAGAGCTTGAGGCATGAATAGTTCAGCAATGGCTTTCGAATCTTTTTCCCCCATTACTTTGGGAGATTTCCTTCTTAGTATAGCTCTGCAAAAAAACAAAAAACAGGGATCGTTTGAGTAAAACTTCTGCCGCCTTGGTGTTCATAAATTACATTTCATAGATCTCTCTTATCCAGTCATCCTCATAATAAGGTCTATAAAGAAGAGGGGATTCCAAGCTGATTAATTGTTTCCAGCTTTTGTTTTTAATTAATTGCATGGCTACTCAGTTCAGTCAGAGCCCAGGTGAAGCGTGAGGATGGCTTTTTAGTCTGCACTGCTTGGACATGCATCTAAATATTCAGCATTGTAAAATATCAAGTGAATTTACACATTAATGTTTTACTTCTTTCAATAAACGAAATGTTCTACCTTCACATTAACAGCCGTAAGATGCCATTTGTCTATATGAGGTGCAACTGGACTGTATGGATCTGAGCGGATGTTGATATGCATGCATGCACATTTCCTACCACACACAGGTAAAATACAACAACAAAGCCACGCACATTCGGCGTACACCACTCAATTTCCTCTGTAATCTGTCATCTTGCCTGTAGTTTTAATTCCTGTTAACTGCATGGTTGCATGCCACTGGTTCATTCATTTTAATGGAATTGAATAACAGCGCCGCATGGCTGCACTCGCACAAGGCCGCTTTAATTGGAATGAATGTTTAAAAATGTGAAAAAATATTCATGCTGGTGGTTTTCCAGAGAAAAGGACACATTTGTTTTGGGTGACTTCTGGCCATTTCTGAGACCCTTTCAGGAACTTTTTGCATACATCTGATTAAAAAACTAATTCTGTTTAAAGCAGCACTAGAGCATATATCTGGAATTTGGTGTTATTGTGATCGGCCATCAAACAAGTAAGCATGAACATTTATTGAACTATTAATGAGCTGTTCAACAATTAGCTGAGCTATTTCCCATTATCGAGAATAGAACTCATCACGTTTGACGAGTAATGCAAATACAGTTCAAAATGTTTTTAAAAAATAGAAAAACCCTTTGTCTAAAAATCAAGCAGCGACTTAGTCATTATTGAGTAAGGTTTGCTGATTTTGTCTCTCCATATCATCAGGATTTCAGTTTGTAATATTATAGACCCAATGGGTTGTCACACTGAAATGAAAATATGTATTTTGAAACTTGATTTATAACTAGATTGAATGAGATGTTGATTGTGAGGCCTGACCAATCACGTGGTAAAAGTGACTGCATTGCTTTATTCAATGTACAAACTTTCCTCATGAAAATAGATTTAGGGTTAAATAGAAAATATAATTAATTATGTGTGCAGTATAACTTAACAGGACCAGCATAGTATAGCCTTACAAATATGATTTGCCACACTACGACACACTCAAATTATAAAATCTTTGTAATCTCATTAGTGTTTATCTTTCCTCACTCATTTGATATGGAAAAATCATATCGCAAAAGGGCAAAAAGATGTCTGATTTATTCTGCATTTTGATTAAGATCTTTTAAATTCTGTCTTGTTTTTGTCTAAGCAATAATAAACACTTTAAATGAAACCGTTTACTCATTATATTTGTTTGATTGTAGAATAACAATTCTAATTTCTTTGTATCTCTCTAGCAAACTCATATGTCCATATAGCGTTTTAAATATTCACTATTCATTATTACTTAATAACATAAATTCTTAAACTGCATGACCAGATTTGAAAATCATTTGAATTCTTGACATACATATTTCCTTATCCTGTCATCTATAACATCTATCTCTGTGATACAAAGCTAAATCATTAAATCGATCAATATACTGTATCTAAAAGTGGACTCAACCAAAGACACACCAAAATATACCTTTAGTCTCCTGAACCGATTCACTGTACTGAGAAATCAATCGACAATCTGCCCCTGTAATCTGTGAGAAAAGAATTTCAAGAAATTGTTGGCACTTTACTGCTATTAGTGCTATCAGATGGAAACTGCAGTGAATTATATGTATAGGTACAACTCGCTATTCCAATTAGGGGGAAAAAAAAATCCTGCCTATAGATGGACGTTCACACTACATGATTCTATTTTTTCTTCAGATGTCTTTGCCAGAATGAAAATCAGCTAAAATGTCCATTGTATGTCGTTAGATTTGTGCTATACATTAGAGAGCTGAATGATTGAAATATATGTTTTGTTTTTTAAACATCTCTCCTTTTTACAAGGCATATTTAAAATGCGGTGTGTGTGTTGATAAGCTTTGGAATCAATAACAACAACAACAGAGAGAGAAATCCCTCCGTTAATAAACTATTCATGGAATACACATCCTGTGTGTATTAAGTTACATAAACCCCATCACTTCCAACTGACCGCCACATCAAAACTTTGACATTAGTTTGGCATGTCTGTATTCAAATCATTGCTCTCTAGATTTAAAAAACGGCATTTAAAAACGCGTTTCAAACATTTATATTTAATGTGTCGACAAGGTCAGGCCGAACCAATAGTCGATGTTCAATCAATTTGAGATTTGAATTTAAAGAGCTTTGGCCTCCCGGGTGACAGAGCATAGAGTCAGCGGTGTGGTTAAGCCCCGGGCTCAGGAGGGCCCGCAGGCCTGTTTAACTCTCAGGACCATGATTAATTCATAGTGGATTATGTGCTGGGTGCAGCAGGGGCACCGCTGGGCTCCTTCACACTAAAACCACACACTGCAATGAGATAAAGGCTTTTCCCCCAGATAGCAAGCTCAATTTGATGTCGTCTTCCTTTTTTCCGTACCTGTGAAGGATTCCTCCCACATACGCTCCCCACTGAGAGTCAAATCAACTGAATCTCATCTGACTCTTTTGTTTTTCCCTATCTATGAACTGAGATATGAAATGAGATGAGTTCAGTGATGAGGTTGTCTCTTCTGAACTTGTTTCTCCATATATCTATTGTCTCGGATGCCAAGGTGTTGCAATGTCTATGTCATCTTTTAAGATTTTCACAATGTTTTAGAAGAGAAAGAGGGACTCTGAGGTGCTTCTAATGCGCTGTGAAAGGACTGTTCTTGAAAAGTTATGATTCTTTGTCATCTGGCCCCTTAGTAGATACTGAATATGTTTAAAATATTGAAACTTGTCAGGTTTTCTTGCACAGCCAAGATAAAAAGGAAAGAGATGGTGAATTTATGATGAAGATATACAAAATATTGTATAAAAAATTCAGTTGTATGGCATAAAAATCTGGTCAAAGAGTGAATTAGGTGCTATAAAAACAAGAAATGTTATTTTTCCCAAAACAACACATTTTTTACTTTCCATTTACAGTATATCTGTGAAAGTGAAAAGGTGAGAACACCCATAATCATAGGACATCATTTTAAAACATTTGATTTAGTTGATTTGATCGCTGAGTAAATATGCTTTAGTATTGTGAAATGCCGTATCATGAAAAGGCATATTTACACAAGGATTTGTTTACATTGCAGTCAAGACAGCCTTGTGATGGTTATGTGATGTCCTCCACCATGTCATGTTCATCCTGAGATATTACAGATGGGGAATATTCTTCAGAAGCCATATTTCTCAGAAAGCAGAAAGCGCCTGTATTTAGATGCTTATAATCTCAGCTAGTCCAAGGAAAAGCACCTATCATCCGAATTTCATATTTTCTAATTTTATTAAAAACTCACAAATTTGTCAACATGTCGTATTTATACAGTGAATGGTCTAATATGCACTGGAGGTCACGTAAGCTTAGGTTTATTAGAACAATAAAAGACATACCATGAGAATTTGATATTTAAAGAAAGTAGCAGCTGCTTGCTGCACATTTGACCATCAATTTCAATAGTTTGGATTTTCCTTTAAAGACACAAAAATAAAACTTGTAGGTCTAAGTATGTTATATTAACAATTTATGAATGTTTTTTTCAGCAGACTAAAAAAATTAAGAAGTCAATACTTCTTATTGTTTTTTTAAACACTTACACTTTGTTTCAACACGTTCTGCAGATAATGGTGCAAAGCACTTTTACAGTATTTGTGCTATGTTTTTATTTGGCAACTGTCTACTTGTTTTTTTTCTGTTTTTTTTTTTTTTGTAAACAACATTTTGTACAAACTAGCACAGTGAACCACAACCCCAGCAAACTTCCATCATACAATATAAATAAAATCAATACAAAAGTTTGGTTGGTTGCTTGGAACATTTTTTTCTGGATCAAGAGGTTCTAAATCATGGTTGATACTTTTAACTCCTGAATTAAATATATTACGTAAACAGTTGACTGTTCTATGTCCCTTTCAGACCCTTGTTAAAATAATTTTAGAAGGTAGACTTCATTTATCAACATTTCAAGTTCTCTTCCATTAAATAAAGGGTTCACCATCCATACACATTTTAACATTTTGCCTTTTGAAGGCTAACTTCTTCAGATTTGGTGGAATTCTTGGGGAACAAAAACAGGATATGCCCACAAAGAGAAAAAAAGCTTTTTCTCCCTGGCCTTCAGAAACATATTTAGTGTCGAAAAGGTTGTTTAAGTGTCAGTATGGCAGAGCCTTGAAAGGCAAGGAGGTCTGAGGAGTTTTCAAATAAATAAATTAGTCTGACGGCTTAGATCTTTCCTGGAGTCAACATAGCAGGTTAGCGTTAGATCAGCCGCCTTGGGTGTTTCTCTGTAAAGCTGACAAGTCTTTGACGGTAGCTGACGCTGTTAATGTGTCGCTATCGCTGTTTTAGAGCGGCGATTTAACCGGTGGTACGTATTGAGCTTCTGGAGGGACGCTGCTGTGCTGGGAGTTCATACAGAGACCTGGTCAACAGTATCAATTCTTTCTCTTCTTGAGTTCGGACTTGGGATAAAGAAAGAAAGAAGGAAACGGAACATCAACACAATGAGTTCAAGAAGGTAAATGTCAATGCCCATGCTGCCCTCTGCTGCTCTCTCTGTGAGCTGTCCCACCACATTTATGACATGGAAAAAAAGGGGGAAAAAGACAAAAATGATAACCAGAATGTGTGGCCAGTGTCCCTGTTCCCTCCCTCCCTCCTTCCTCTGTTTATTGTAATTTCTCTCTGCTGAAATGTCTGTTCACAGGAGCTACCAGACCGTGCCCTCGTTCATTTCTGATGGAGGGTGGGAGAGGTGGTTGCTGTATCCGGTGCCGTTGAGGGAGAGGGATGTAAAGGACGGACTAGGTCCAAAAACATCTGAGGACATACTGTGCAGGGGCCCAGGTATCCCTGGCTCTGGACTGGGCGAGTCCCCTGGGTGGTGAGACATGATATCTGAAAAGCGCTGTACTTCACTGGACGGATGGTGACCGGGGATAGGATGGTCCATGCCCCCTAGCGGGGTACCGGTGGGTCCTGATGATGGAACGAAGGGGAGGTCTACAGGAGTCTGGGCCTGTGAAGATGGAGGGCCTTGGGGAAAGAAGTCGTAATTCCCTCCCGGGCCGTAATACTCACTCTGATAATCTGTAGATACACGAACGATAAAAGAATTTCAGTTTAGATTTGGAAACAAAGAGCAGGTGGAAACTCCTTGTTTAAAAATTCTGAGAGTATGCAGTGTGTCGTTCTTTGGAATAAATCTCAATACGCCACATTAGTCACAGAACATGTTACACTGAAATCACAAATGTAGCTGGGTGGGGAGAACAAAGCTTTGCTAATTACAGTGAGTAAGGCTTCGCCTTTCTGAACAGCTGAAAACTTATGAAACAAGCTGTTATTGATATAGAGTATATATAACAATAACTGCTTTGTTTTATGCATATGGAGGAGAACCTAGTAAAAAAAAAAAAAAAAAAAAAAATATATATATATATATATATATATATATATATATATATATATATATATAGGGGGAAACTGGGGCTAGTTATCACAGTTTCTACTTCAGTTCATGTTTTTCAGGGAAAGTGTCAGCGAGTGTGTGCCTTTAAAGAAACTGACTGACATACATTTGGATTTAATTTGTTTACCCAACAGCTACAGCAGAAATATATTAGGATTTCAGTAGGAATAACAACAAATAATTTTATCCTAATATATATATATATATATATATATATATATATATATATATATATATATATATATATATATATATATATATATATATATAAACTAATTAAATCAACATTCAAAACCACTGATAGTGAAAATACAGATTTGTGCAACATAACTTTTCTTATATATATATATATATATATACCTAACACACTTAAACTTAGGTCAAATATAAACAGAAATAAAAATAAACTAGACTGAATAAAATCGATACACGTATATCACAGGAACATACACGCCATTGTGGATTAAAAGTAAAGTAAAAAGCAATCAAAAGTTCTTAAAGGAGCAACACAACAAATATCAAACACACAATATCATATTTCCACAATATCAAAGCATTTCAAACAGATGGACAACAGGAAAAATTAGACAGTAGCTATATGTTCAGTAAGCCCAGTCTAATTACAAAACTGAAAAAATATATTTGCAGACTATTTAAAATGAAAACACAAACTAATATAAAACACGTGTCATTGTCGCTTCTGAGGCGAAACAAAGGAAACCAACATGACAAAGAAATACATATTTCAGACAAAGGTTTGATATAGTTAAATCTATAATAAGCCATTATATATTACCTCCATAGTATGAAAACGGGCCGTTTGGAATTAATTCTCCAGGCTCGAGTCTGTCCACGAGCGTTCGCATTCTTCTCGGACTCCGGAAGAACGCGTGTCTCCTCGCGCCGAGCGCGCTCAGCTGTTTCATGCGCCGCTCTTTAGACCGCCGGTTCTGAAACCATACCTAGAGAACATGGGCAAAAAAACATTGGATTTTTTTTTTTTAAACTGTGTGCTAAAATCGGTACAACAATTAATTTCAGTGGTAAAAACCAACAGAGTGCATTGTATGTGTATGCAGCTTCGAAATAATTGCAGAAGTATTCGTTCATTACGTTCAGCCTATAGTTATATAAATACACAGCAACATGGGCAAACATAAACTATGAACAAAAATCAAATATAAAATGATCAACTACCAAAATGCTTGACAAAAACATTATATGTTAACCATAATAACATATTTGCGTAAATGTATGTGACTGCACTGCTGAAATGCGGTCAGCATTATACCAACATATTTGTTTTTGTTGATTTTACGATTTTTCAGAGGGTCAATTCGATTTTATTTATTAGTGAAGTAGGCTTATTCTAGGTGGTCTAAGTGCAGGCTGTATCTTTGGCACCGTTTTGACTTAAACATTTAAAGCATTTTTGAACTTTTGTATTTTATTTGTATTATTATTATTTTATGTGAGTGCCATGCAAACTAAAATAAGAGACCCCACTAGATGTGCAAACCGAACAGTCTGGCACTATGGCCTAATGTTTACATGTCACGTTTACTATTTTTATTGGGTCAGAGCAGCGTTTTCACAGTCTACTGAGGTAGGCCTGTGAAGTGACGGAATACATTCGTATTGTGGTGACAAGATTACTCGTAATTATCGTCACTGTTAGAGAGTCGGATTTAACCTCACTTTAATGATCTTTTAACCCTCCATTTACTCCGACTGAGGGGGCAGCAGCGGGGACTTCAAATCTCTAATTAATACTTAATAGGAGGGTGGTTACCGATATATTAACCGGCTATGCAGTTATTATTTCGTAATCTATATATCCACCCTTGAATTCCTTTTGCTAATTATAGTTTACTCTGACGGTCTTAAATATCCAACCTCGCCACTCTATTAATCTCAACCCCTTCCCTGCACTTTAAGGCATTATCCCCGCAGCACCAATCTATTACGGGGCTTTTAACGATGATGATGCTTTATCTGCGTTCTTATCGGATCTCTCACGCTGAACAAAATGACCACGATGAGGATCTTTAAAACGATGCTGACAAATCCCATTTAGCGTGCGTAAATGAGGGCGCACATTCGCCAATGTACTGCGCGCCTTGGCTGGACTCTCATTGTTCCGCCCGTTCACTCGACAAAAAAAAGCAAAGATCGATTCTCAATTTCTCACAGAACACCACCTAGTATGAGGTACTTTGACAGACACAGGGACAGATTTCTGCGTTTCCACTTGACTGAGAACCGTCACAGCATGTCTAAATGTGGTCGCAAAACGTGATGGCGCTGCATTGCCAAGACTCCCATCGTTCTCACCAGTCTGATGCCAGCTGGCGTGCCTCTCCATCTCTCGAGTCAAGTATAAAAAGGCTAACCATATAAATGTTACTTCCAAATATTTACAGGTGCCAGCAAAAGTGTCCTCATTTCAATTAAAATGGTCTTGCCTGAAGGATTGGAAAGGAGGCACAGTTAAGGCTCGCATGTGCTTTTCTCTATTTCATCCAGGAAGAGACATTTGTACCACAAGATGCCTAAGAATCACACACTATATATTCTCGTCAAGAAACAGTATTTGTAGTTCTATCTAATCGTGTGTGTCGTCAAAATTATTAGCAGCACGCGTAGCAATTATATGCTACAAATAAACACAGTTTGTTAGTGTATGTAATGGTATTTAAGTTTACCTGAATAACTCGCATGTTGAGCCCCGTCTCCTGTGCTAGTTGCTCCCTGATGTGTCTGGTTGGTTTGGGAGTCGCCGCGAATGCCGCTTTCAATGTCTCCAACTGCTTTGCTTTAATCGTGGTACGCGGTCCTCTCCGTTTGCCTCCGAGGTTCTGGTCATCATTTTCATTGTTACCCGTTTCTTTGTCCGATAAGTTAGCGCTTTCCGCATCCTTGACATCGTCCTGTAGCTGGTCTTGCGAATCTGGCGATAAACTAGGGTCACTGCAAGCTGTAACTGAATATGGAAAGGGACGTCGGAGATAAGGAGTCGAAATAAAAACCTCAGAATTAGACATGGGGAACAGATAAGTGTTATACACTAAACAATGGAATGTAAAATAAATAAATAAATAAATAAATAAACCCACAGGAAATAAAAGAAAGAAACGCAAAATCCAATAAAACAAAAGAAGAAATGAATAAACAAAGAAAGAACAAAGAAATACTGGTATTTAGAGCTGACAGAACTGTCACAATGCACTAGTTTACTGTAAAAGATTATTAGAAAATAAATTGGCCAGCTGTTCCAGTCGTCTGCAATAGGCCACAAAATGAATGCAGCAAAATCTGTACTTCATTTCACATTGAAATTGGATGAAAAAAAATACGCTTTTCAAAATGTTCTATGCATGATACCTTCTGAAGAATTATTTTATTATTCAAGAATATAGAAAAATAAAATAATTCGCTTTTGTAAGACATTGTACGGACTTCAAGAGAGTTCAGTCTGTATTTATTAAATATGTTCATGATAGGCCTATAGCGAAATAATATGGGACAAAAAACTACGGACGCGGACAGTTTTATATATATATATATATATATATATATATATATATATATATATATATATATATATATATATATATTTATAATTTTATTTTTTTTATTCTCAGTTATCATTTCACCCAATTAATTTTACTCACCTGAAAGGAGATTGGCGTCTTTTCCGTTCGAGCTGCTTAAATAATCTTCTTTACAGACAAATTTATTTTCGTCTATGATATACAATTCCTCCCCCGTTGATAGCTGCTTGTTACACATCATGCATGTGAAGCAGTTCAGATGAAAGACTTTGCTCCGTGCCCTCCGGACCAAGTCATTCGGCGAGATCCCCTGAGCACAACCCGCGCATTTTGTTCCAAAGCGCCTGCAAATGGACAGACCAGGAAAAAAGGTCACTATACCACGGTAAAATAGCAGATAAATATGAAAGGATATGTTATAATAGTCTATGACCAGAGCAGGGTGATGTAATAGCATCGCATATATTTGAGTGTATATAAAATTTGTGTTCGTAAATGTTTTATATTATCATCACTGTTATTTTGGGAATAATATACATTTCACAATAAGTTTCTGTTCAGTTGTTATTGTTTATGCAATGTTAACGCAAAATAAAAAATAATATTAGATATGTAGCCTATTAGTACACTAAAAATGCATAATAAAAATATACTTTGAATTTAGATTTATGTGTTTTAATGTGCATTAAAGCATATTTAATAATCACCCGTAACAAAGACACGTACGTTCTTCCAATACAAACACCATTGCAGTAAATACTCACCACTTCATTGTGACCAATAATGTGTATTGTGGTTCTCTGTACAGATTGTTGATTCTGAGTCTGTGATTACATTGTCTGAGGGTTTCCATCTCATAGTCGTTTATTATTCAAATCCACTTATCACATCTTAACTCGAAGCACTGCAGCCACACGCGGGGCCACTGGGCCGCCTTACACTTTCAACTACCCTGGCAAAGCATTGATCCCTGCGGCTTCCCTGGCTGCCATTCGTTGTAAACAAAGTGTGATTTCCTTAAAACCCTTGCTGCGGACGAGTACACAGACTGTGTATCTGTATCTGTGTTAGTGTATCTGCTCGCCATTTTGCATAACAATTCAAATTAACAAGCATTTAATTAATGGACGTCCTAATCAAAGAATCAAACAAGTCGGGCTTGTTGACAGAACTTAGGGTCACACTTGATGTTAGTGTGAATGTAAGTCCTTATTCTAATGAAATCATGCAAAATTGTATATATGCAGTATGTATAGCTTTAACAGCATTTTGAATTTAAGCTTATTACAGATCCATTTTCATCAAATTTAAGTAGGTCTGTAAATGTTTGAGTGATTGAGAAAAAGCTATACTTCTCAAATGTGTGAAACCTCTTTTAAAACTTAACTGTGCCATTTTAAAATTATATATATATGTATGGTTGTCTTTTAATTGTAGTAGTTTACCCATGAACGGTAAATTATACATTTATAAATTACACAAAATTTTAAAATAAATAAATAATTTAAATGATTTAACCATAGCTGCAGACCAACTGTTTATATCTGCATATTGGAGTTAAAATATGACGAACTTTTTCTGTTGTTCTTGTAGACAATTATACCAGTGTCCCTGAAGCTCATCGTATTAAATAAACTATTATACTCCCATGTATCACAGACATAGATCCACAGCAGAAAAAAAAAAAACGTTGATGAGGTTGAACTCACGCAAGGAACTTACCTAAAGAAGTCGTTTTTGCAATAGAGTTTTCCTTCTCGAGAGAAGCATTTCTCTGTTAGGTTACATTTGCACTCGCAGCATTGTACGCACTTGATGTGCCATGCTCTGTCCAAAACATTAAGGAGAAACCTGTCTAATATAGGCCTCTCGCAGCCCGCACAGTGGACCATCGTCTTTGGATGTGCTCCCACAGTTACTGCCGTGGTGTCCACAACCAGAGGGTCTGCTGCTCCTGTTTTCCCCTTTCAAAAGAGAGGAGGGAAAGGGGTGTAACGCTGAAGGTTTCTCCAAATCAGTCTTGGCGAACAGGTTTGAAAGGAAAAGATCAAGAAGTTTTAAAATATTCACCACTTTTGTGTATGCGGATGGACCTGTAGTGGTCCAAAATCAAGATGATAAAAGAGGGTCTTCTCATGAGGTAGTGCTTCAGTTGTCAGTCATTATTTCTCATCCTCTTCCTTCCCAAATTCTGAGATGCACAAATGAAGCCAGCATAGAGAAATCTTTCAAAACACCAACAGTTCGTTGGCTACAAAGACATGGACATCATTGCGGAAAAAGCAAGTCGCCGTTGTCAACAAGGTGAAGCATTGGTGATGATGTTCATTCAAGTCTTTCATAAGCAAGCATCTAATGCAACCGGTCTTCAGCACAGGAGACACGCGAGCCCAGAGACACTAGAGTGCACTTTACCATGTCCACGTATCCACTGTATACGTCCCTCTGAAAGATGCAATGACCAAACGCGTTTGAAAAGTGCGTCTCCCTCTGTAACGTGTGCTGTTTTCCTCGGTAAGACAGAAGAGGTGAAAGATGCTAGAGTGAACAGAATGCGCGTGACATCTCGTTGCAGGACTGATGACGATCCCCGAACAGCCTCCGGTGTTCTGCATGTTCCTGAAAGCACACGAGCCAGCCTTATTCACAGCCTCCTGACGTCACTCCGGGCCGAGGCCAATCAGCGGCTTGCCGTTCAAGTAACCATTAGCTATCCCCTCACCGCTTTACCGGCACACTCTGCGCTATTTATAGGGAACAGAAGACACCAATTGTCAAAAATCCCAGAAACTGTCATATCTTAGTTAATGTGGGGAGTCAGAAAACAGACCTTGCTATTTGAAAGTCTTTTTACTTTTTCTCGTCATTTTCCAATAATCGTCTATCTGGTGGAGCCGACGGACAAGAGAAGCATTTGATAAGGTACATATCTGATAATTTACGCATTGTTTCTGTAGAGCCTATGTAGATGTGTCAGTGCGTTATGTTATTGGAGATACGTCATGCTGTGAAAACTGTTGTGTAACTGACCGTTGTTAATTTATTAAAAAGAAATGTAGCGCAAGGATGCTTATTCTGGAATATGCATTGCTTTTTTTCTTTATTCGTTGTATTGAATAACAGGCGCAAGCATGAAATATGTATATATTTTTTTATGTATCCGATATGTACATTCAGACAACAGAATGTTTCCTGAAACCTTCATGAAGTATGTCATAAAATAATAACGTTATTATTTTATAAAACTACTTTGTTTTATAAAATCATGTTTATGTCTTGGCCGAGAACTAATGTGAAAATGTCAAAAAGAGTTAATTTCCCCATTCACTTACACTAAATCTAATTTATAACCATAATATTTCCCAAGACAGTAAGATAGAATAATACACAGCTTTAAAAACTATATTTTAAAGCTATTCTGTATAGCCTACTCAGTTTAAAGAATCTTGCGAAGACAATTTGACAACGTCATTCAATCAACGTAAAGACACTTAATTCTCCTTTGGTCCTTTGTTAAAAGAGAGAAAGTGAAAGACATGAGGGCTCTAAACTTTACAGGATGTTAGATCACCTCAGCAGCCTCTAATGGCCCAAACACCTTATGGTGTTATGTTGAATCTGTTAAGTCCGTTCTTCTGATTTTAAGCAATACGCCGTGTTCTTCAAGTTATGTAGCCAAGCTAATAAAGTTCATTGTAAATAACAATGAGGGTATAGGGCTAATGAATTTAGAACCATTTCAGATTGGGTTCCATGCTTGTTTTCTTGTATGGATGGACAATCATTTTCTCGATAACACTTGAATGTTATTTTTAGTGTTTATAATAGGCCTAATTCAAATATTCTCAGTGTCTATGTTATTATGGCGATTTTTTTTCTGTACACGAATTATTTTCTAATATGAAATGTTTCGTTTTTGCATTACCTGAAATTTTCCCAACAAATATTTGTATATGTAATAATTCAATATCATTAAAGCACGTTCCGAATCCTAATCTTATTTCGAACCTCTGGTATTTTTGCATTCATGTGTGACACTGACACAATTCACCACCATATACAGACTCTGCCATTCCAGCTTACACACAAACATCCCGCCCCTTAACCTCACAATCTCAGCTATTTACATCCTCTTCGCGTATATTGTGCAATCGTTCCAGTCTGGAATCTGGAACCAATACAACGCAACTTTGTGCATATGGCCCATTTCTCATGTAAAACGGAATAGTGGGGCTGGTCCACTCTATGGCAGCAAAAGGCCTTACACAACACACAAAAACAGCTGCCGATGAGCGTCTAGGGAGTGCTCCTCTTTGACTGTGGGACCCTTGGATGACATGTGTTGTTTCACGACGAATAACAGATAAAAGGTGAACACACTCCATCTACTGCAGTCGCCTATGCGGCCACCACTCCTCCCCTTTCTCTCATTTGAACCAGTCTCATTTAAACATTTCTCACTCTTTGGAAGGCTTGCCAATCAACTGGTTATTTCGCCTTCAATAATAGAGAGAATGGAAGACAGAGAGCAACGGAATAAAACAGTCTATAATCATATTTTACTATGTGTGCAAGTGCAACAACATTTAAACAATGTCGTATATTCTTTTCGTCACATTTCTGTTTATTTCGGCCATGAGTATAATACATTATCACTTTATTAGAGGCTAAAACTTGTTATTACAGCTTAATAATAATAATAGCCTAATAATAACACGGTAATAATAATAATACTTTTCTCGCACTGATTATCTTTTATATGTTAACAGTTAAAAAATATTTGCAAACAATTTGACTAAACTTAAAAAAATATATTTTCTTTGGAATTCGTATGATTTAAAATAACCAAAAGTTTACCCTCATTCGTTCATCGTGTATTTTAGTAATTGCACCCGTTCATCGAGAGGGATTTGGAAAAATCATATGTTCAGGTTATATCAACAAAATCTGCTTTTCACTTTGAGTAGAACTTCGGAAACCTTTAGGCTATATCGCATGTCTATCCTACAAGGGAAGTTTCATTAATACTACTACTACTACTAATAAAAATAATAATACACATCATGCTTACAAATGTATCCATTTCGATAGCAGACTGATAATTAGACATGCTGACTCCTCAATGATGATGGGAATACAGCTTTCAATTAGTGGCATCGTCAGGTGGACTACTGACCGAACGGAAAAACGGCCAGTCTGGAGATGGGGCAGTGCTAGAGGGAGCTATCGATCGAAAATTTCTCACCACTGAGAGACCAATGCCTGTCAAACCGCACTGGCTGCTTTACGCATGCTCTTAGCGCGGAATCTTTTTCGAATAAGATGAACCTATAAAGCATGAGAGTGAATCAAACAGTTAGTGGTTTATAGATACTGTAGAAATTCTTCGAAATTTATTATCACATAAAATGTGCAGCATATTAAATCTCAGCCAAGTGCATATTCAAGAGATGTATGCATGGAACTTGTTAAAAGGCAAAGATTTCTGTTGTTCACTACATGATCAGTGCATTTTGCTCAAGTGCAGTGTTAAAGTTCTGTGATGAGATGCATGGGATATGTAAATAAATATATATAAATAAATAAAGTAAACATTTTATCTTTAACGAGCTGCAAGTATTATAGAGTCAAATGGTTTGGAATAAATCTAAAATTAATATTAATTTGACTAAATTTGTTGAACATTTTAAGTTTTTTTTTCGTTTGTGGATGTTAGTTAAATATTCGTTTTAAAATTCGCAAATACAACAAAACGAACGTAAATACAATTTGAAAGTTAAACATCGTAAAGCAAATGCCATTATTTTTAAGAGAGTGATTGGTTTTGCTTTTTAGTGTATTTTTTTCCCCTTACTGTGTAGTCATTCTATATAGCTACGATACATTAACTGAGCCAGTGTGGGCAGAGCAGTGTGTGATCGCTGGCCGTACAGACACGCTGTGACTCCGGTAATAAAGTGAGAAATATTACCCCTTACTCGGGCTTTGATCAGCTGGTGCACCGGGACCGCCAGGAGCCCGAGCAAAGGGGGGCTCTGTGCCTCGGGCCCCTCTCCATATCGCTCTGCACCGTTGCCTGTTTGTTTACGCGTTTTATTCATGATATGTGGAATGAATAGTAACGTGCTCTGCTGTAAAAAAAAAAAAAAAAAAAAAAAAATTGCAGGGTTCAATAAACCCAAAATATAGTGCGGACATTTACATTGTGACATTATAAATTCGAAAATAATATAAATACAGTGGAAGCCTACTTTTATTATTATAGATTATCTGTCCAATGTATGCATTGGGCATTTTTTTTTTATTCTAAAGTCTTCACTACTTTTTTACTCTTGAAATGGTTTTATTAAAATTAAGTTAACCTAAAACAGTTTTTTTAAAGACCAATCAGCAAAACAACAGATCAAAAGGTCTGACATGGCAGCAAACAACCCCACTGAGCACTCAGGACAGCACCTATGCCCTTACCAAACGGTGTGCGCACGCGTGTGATACCGCGCGCACAGTGTGTGTGTGTGTGGTGGGAGGGTGCAATTTAAATATGACTGCACTGCAATGAAGCATGTGTCTTGCTTTGCTTTCAAGAGAATGTCTTTATTTTCGCAGTGTGGACAATAGGCGTGTGGTGCTCCAGGACCGCGTTGTGTCAATCTTTTCGGCTCTGCGGTGCAGTGAGGTGATGTGCAACGACCAAACCCGGACCCACAGCATGTCCAAACCGATTAGGGGGCAGGGACGACTGAAGCAAGACCTCTGCAATTATATTCCTTACTGCAGTCTTCAACCAAAAAATGAACTCTAAATCCCAGACTAACTCAACAAATTGTTGACTTGTGGGTAAATAAAGTGTTCAGGAATAATTAGCAGTCCATCAGTGAAACCGTCAAATGAGATGCTCCTGTTAGCATAAAAAGCAAACAAAATCCAATAGCTTCAGTATTGACCAGTATCTAAACATTTTTTTCTGACTTTCCAACTCTGCCGAAGACTGGCAAGAGAAATTCGATTTAGGTTATAGATCTCGTAGTCACTGGAACAGCTGTTATTTCCCCCCTAAAAACCCGATAATCAAACACAGACACGGCGACCCGCTTAGGCCTTGCATCCAAGACCAAGGATTAACAGTCTTATTCAAATTTTAACTATGCCAGACGACTAAATACGATACGAATAATCATGCAATTATAAAATAGCTTCCAAAATGTGATTATTAATCAGTCAGATAGTCTACATTTTGACACAGTAAATCTTAATATTTTGTTAATATTCGAGGTGGATGGAAAATTATTGAGCAACGAAGGCTCAGTGGGAAATCAACGTGATGATGATGATGACTCACTACCACGATGCAATTTATTTCTGCCCAATGGAAAGCGATATGCATATAACAATAAACTTATACAGGCCAAATACCGTTATTGTCTTAGATACGATATAACAATCATTCCTGATGCACCTAAACATCAACAAAAACCATAAGAACATCTACGTCATTATCTCATTATAGACAGACAACCAAGGAGCAATGACAAGAATTTTTTTTATATTATTCCCAGCTGGGCACGAATAAAAACGAGCAGTCTTTGAGAGTGGTCGCTCTAGTTTAGATTAATGGTTCCCAGTGCTTATTCTGCAGTGCGGGTGAAAGGGCCAGGATCACTAATGATTATAATATAATGTGTGGTGATAACCACTCCCTTTGAGATATTATCGCGCAGTGGGCAATGCTCGGGGGACGACTGCGGGGCTGAAAATCAGCAGATAGCTACTAAACACGAGCAGATTTCTGCACTGAAGCTCCAACAGCCTGCAAGACTCCAGTGCTGTCTGCTGCTGATATCAACAAGGGCTGAATTAAAACACTATTTCTATTTTTAAGAAAATGGATTTCTATTTCTCTTGAAAATAGCCAATGACTAACCTGTAGGAACACTATTATAGCCTGACATCTGAAATACTGACTTTAAATTATGAACTTGAGTTTCTTTCCTTTCGGATGTTTTACCTCTATATTGATCACCTTTTTCCACAAACCAGAGTGCTCGTGTTAGTGGAACCAGTGCATCATTACATGTAGGAGCTGTAACCGTCAGGCACGTGTGCTAGACACAGGAAAAAAAAAAAAAAAAAGAGCGCGAAGAGATGCGAAACATAATAATTCTCCTCATCCTTGAATTTTTCTCAATTTAATAAAAATGATTACGGCTTTGATAAGACAAGGTTTCAGAAATTGTAATCAAAGAAAGGACAAAGATCCGTTCGGCCTACTACACTGTGGATGGGTGGGTGGTGCTAACGTTCAAGACCGTTAAGAACTTCATAGGAATCCTCAGGTAAAATTCTAGAGCTTCGGGAAACCCAGACAAACCAGAAAACAACTAGGCCAGTATACATACATATATATATATATATATATATATATATATATATATATATATATATATATATATATATATATATATATATATATATATATATATATATATATATATATTATTATATATATATACACATTGTGACACATTGTGTCCATATATATATATATATATATAAACTAAGAAATTGTCACAAACCACTACGTATAGTCATAAAATGTAAACGATGCTAATCGATGTAATCCAAGTTTAAAAACAGAACATGTGAAAAGACCGGACACGTCCCTTCTCATGGCAATCGACTGCCTCGGATCAATAACAAAGCTGCCTGACTAACTTCTCCGAGAGTCTGGAGCGAACGCAGGAAAAGGGCGTGATCCTAAAGGACTATGGGAGACAAGGCCTCGGCAATCCCTCCTCATTCATCTTCATTGCCTTTGTGTGCACAAAAAGCAAGCCCTGCATAAGGTAAAGCCACCATCAAAGCCATGGCTTTATTTTATATCCTATAGATCAGGAGGGAGACAAAGCTTTATTTTCGCCAGGAGAGAGATATTTTACCTCCGCCGTACGGTTTTATGTTGGAGAGGTGTCAGACTGACGAAATGAATGGCTAATGAATAGGCAAAACGCACTCACCCCAGCATGCCTCACGTCAGCAGGCGCAGTCGGGATTTAGGGCCGGTGAGCAGAGCGCGCGACTGAGCACGAGCGTATAAATACGTGATGTTCTAGACTGGTTCAGATACATGTGCATACAGTGCCATTTAAAACCCATTCGCGCAGTAGTAATCGTTAAGGAGATTTATAAAGGGATTCCTTGCAATACCCCAAATATTCTCACTCTTAGTCATTAGCATACCACCACAGCAACGCTGGTTTAAAATAGAAATATCAGGTGGCAATTTATGGTTAGGTCTTGCATATAAATAATAAGCATGCTTCAGAAATGTGTTTAGGATGCATGGTCATATGAGGTTGTGAATAAATTATAATGCACTGCCAATAATCTTATTTTGCACCAGCCTTGGGATCCCCTCCAAATTATGCAGGATCCAAACAAGCGTTTTCAATTCGTTATATGGGCAACATTTTATTTTAATGGGACAGTTTATTTCAGGGAGTGGCTTATCTGCATTGGCCAGTCACAAACATTGAGCTCATAGTGTATCCACCATTATTTCTGTGTCCATTCACTCATTCTCTGTCAGGTATGAGTCCAGGACAAATATTTACAAACTTTTTAGCAAATGTTGACCTCAACAAGGCAAAGACAGGATTGCTAGTCATGCTTGGCTCATCTCAGCTCTGATACTGTATAAAGCAAACTAGTGATAAAGAGAAAATGATTGTTAGATGATGACATTGAGTCCTACTCAAGACTCTCAAAACCATTCCCATTTGAAATGGACAAAAGTTGAACGATAAGGTAGAAAACTGCTCCCACAGAGGGGAAAAAAACTGCACGATGCACTGAAAAGATAATATTCTCATTTCCAGCAGACAACAAAAGCCAAGAAACTGGTTAGAATGCCAAATGCCAGACAAACCCATTTTTGCTGCTGGCCCTCCTGTTGTTCCAGGGCCATTAGTTGAATAAGGTGCTGTTCCACTGTACTCCAGCAGTTCCTCACTGCACGTGTGTTGAGATATCTCGGCTGCTTTACTCACAGACTACAGACTTTCATATTCCTCCTGCTGCGTCTCGAGAGCTGAAACAGAGGGTGGGCATGCAAATAGTTTTCTCTATACGGTGGACTCAGATGAGACCGTTACCTTGTTTGGAGCAGTTTTTCCTCTTGTGTGTTTGTGCCTGAATGGGCCATCAGGTAGGCTTGGCGGGAGGTAGGGCTGTATGACTTGGAGTGATGGGTTGAAAAGGTGAAGAGGTCATGACCTCTGGGTGTTTTACGAGAGACTGTGGCTGATTTGTCTTCAGCGGTGCATGTTGTTGGCATCTTCACACCCTTGAGTTGCTGGCTGGCAGGACAGGACAGGATAGGGGGGTTGCTGGCTGTAAATTAGCACACTGGCATAGTGACAGGCAGTCAGGGCCATGGGAATGGCACCCACCTTGACCTGTTTGCGGGTCTGCCGAGTCCAGATGGCAGAGACCGCTGGAGCAGACCTTAGTTTGAAAATATCACCTAAAAGAGCACATACCCTTAAGGCATCCTAATCACAGTGTGTCTGAACAGACTGTCGTGTAAGTCACCTCATGGATGTAGTTGTATCCAAATTTCATCTATACGTAACATGATAAATAGGCTACACATGAAATTACAGTATACACATGAAATTACAGTGCTCTGGAAATAAGTGCTAGGCAATGATTAATCGCATCCAAAATAAAAGTTTGTGTTTACATAATATATGTGTGTGTACTGTGTATACTTATTTTGTATATATAAATACACACATATGCATGTATATATTTAAAAAAATGTGTTATTTATTTATAAAATATAAAATAACTATATTTATATATAATATAAATTATGTATAAATATACAGTATATACATGTAACTATTTCTTAAATATATACAAGCATATGTGTGTATTTATATATCCAAAATAATGATACACCGTACACACACATATATTATGTAAACACACGTTTGATGCGATTAATCGCGAATAATCGTTGCCCAGCACTAAGATATATACAAAAGGAAGCATATTTTTTTTAAAAAGTAATAATAATAATAATAATATATATATATATATATATATATATATATATATATATATATATACACACACACATTAGTATATGAAGAGTTCAGATGCAAAAGCCTCTAAGTGCTATCTTCAGTTCAGTAATTTCACTTAAATGGCAATGAAAATTACCTATTAATTGTTATTGAAGTGAAATTACTGAACTGAAATATACGAGCTTGATAAAAATGATCATTCTAGAAGAAAATTTCAGATGGCACTTAGAGGCTTTTGCATCTGAACTCTTCATATATAGTGTATAAATATATAGTTTAATTATATACGTATATATTTATATATTTATAGTCTAATTCTGCATTTATATTTATATACATATGCATAATTTATGTTGGCTATATCGTCTAGGTCGAAAATCAAACTTTCAGTCTGTCATGAAAAATCAAGAATAATTTTGTATATATTTGAATACGAGAAAATAATATCTGCCTATCTCAGCATTTCCCCATTCACCTTCTAGAGATCTATGCATCATACCCTCACAGTGGTGTCTTATTGACTGCTCCTGTCATATAAAAGCTCTTTAATATGTATTCCCTGCTTCCTCCTCAGGGTGTGGGTGGGAATTAATACTCAAATGCTGCTGGAAGCCAGACCTCTTACAAATCAAGTAATTCCTGTTACTGGAAGACAAACATGCCCCAGATCTAATCAGGCCTGCAGGAATCCCCTATCAGAGCATCACAGGTTCACTGTCTCTCCCTCTTCCCAACCAGCCTCACGAAATGGCGATTAGGCAGACCAGCAAGTGTATGCATTAGCTGAACATAAATCTCACCTATACTCTCCATTTCTAGATAACTATATATCTGTTAAAGATAGACAGGCGGTTGCAGAGTTTTAAGGATGTTGCAACAAAAGGAAGAGGCTCAATGAATCAAGCTCTATCCAATACACTGGCACATATCAGTTGTACTGCTATGGTTACTTATTGTGCAACATATATGCATAAGAATGCATCTGTGTTGAAAGAATATTACTAGTTTAATCAACTGCTTCTCTGTATAGGATTTTGTACATCATCTGCTATGCAAGGACTACATTTCAACTAAAATTTTAGAAATTGGGTCTGTAATTGCCTCTTTGAAGCATTATAATTTGGAAGTACTAGACCGACAGGAACACTGTTGCAGTTGGCCATATTAAAAGTAAAAGAAAAAAATCAACAGTATGAGAGCTCATGACAATGTCCAGTTGAGTAATGAATGTTATGTAAAAGAGTTTGTTTATTACTACTATTGATTTCATGTATTGTAAAATAATCAATTTATTGTTTTGAATTATTTTATTAGGCCTAACATTCACACACACACACACACACACACACACACACACACACACACACACACACACACACACACACACACACACACACACACACACACACACACACACACACACACACACACACACACACACACACACACACACCTAACCTCTAAACCTACCCACACACACACACACACACACACACACCTAACCTCTAAACCTACCCATCACAGAAAACCTTTTGCCATTTTTACATTTTCTGAAAACATCACTTAGTATGATTTATAAGCTGTTTTACTCATGGGGACCAAGAAATGTCCACACAAGGACAAGGATTTTGGATAATGCCACCTTTAGGGTTTACCTGGCCACACACGCACACACACACATCTTCAACTTTTTAATTTTTATGTTTAATCTGATTTCAAGAACAGCTGTCCTATGTCAGCCCGTTCTCATCCCAAGGCGTCATTTAATTGAGACTTTTGACCATGCGTCAACTAACTGACGCTAAAGGGTGCCAGTTAGATGACGCTCATCCCCGGGCGTCATGTAACTGACGCTTTTGACCATGCGTCTACATCCGACGCACATGGCACCCTTTAGCGTCAACATGAGACGCGCCTACCCTACACCATACCTAAACCTACCCATAACGGAAGCGTCATCTAACTGACGCTAAATGCACCCTTTAGCGTCAGTTAGTTGACGCATGGTCAAAAGTGTAAATTAAATGACGCCTTGGGGTGAGAATGCGTTGCCTATGTTGGCAAGCAGTTCAGTGTTCTACTCTTGCCCATGCACAGAAACAGATAGAGGATTGGGTGTGGCTTTCTGCACTGTCAGAGATTTCAGACCCGAGAAAGAACATCAAGATACACACTGAAAGATTGATTGATTGATTTCCAACAGAATGCCCTGGAACTTCCTTTAGCACAAGATAATGTAATTGAGCTAGCTTCACTGCGATGAGAGAGCCAGACAAATACCGCTCTCCTGTAGCCTTGCACAGACAAAAGCCTGCTTGATAGGATATTTCTTTTCATTGGTCATGTTCACAATGGGATGAAGTGGTCTTCCCGAGTCCCACAGGTGCGCTGTATGGTCCTGTCTGTTTGTCAGCCTACAGAGAAGTCCCATGCTATTCACCTGAGCCCAATCCTCAGTGTAAAAGCTGATTGTGGTGGTGTTATCGACTTCTTCTTGTAATTCTCTTCTGAAAAAAAGGAAGCGGAAAGTTTTATCTCTGTGCGGCAGCAGTGGGGAGGGGTGAGAGTTCACTCTCTGTAAGCTTGAGACACTGAAAATATTAATGCCAGGACGGCTTTGCACACACAGAAAAGCCCCCATAGACTTTCGCTGTTCTGAGTAAGAGATGGAAAGCAGAATTAACGTAGCACAATAAACATGTGAGCACCAATCTGATATACTGTACAATATTTGCAAGATTTTTCCCATTTTAACGGCTTTATATATACTTCTCTTTGGATCTTGCATGGATCAGTGACAGAAATGGATTTGACTGTAAATAAACAGTGTGAGCGGATTGACTTGCATGGTTTTAATGATTATCAGAGAGCTGGTGAAACATTACGGTAAAATTGAACAATGTAAAGTGAGAAATATATATATGGATGTATGGTGATGTGTGCCCAGCTGTTAGAAAGTAAAAACTCATTTACATTTCAATTTTATTGACCCTGGAAATTTCAATAAATCTGTCACAAATAAATGATTTAAGTGTGTCTGTTTTTTTTTTTTGTCCAATGTTTTGTTGTGAAATCGCACTCATGGGTGGTTGTTTAAAAAAGCACTATAAATAAAGTAATTATTACAATTTTGTGTTTCTAAAAAATATGTTCTAAAATTGCGAGTTAAAAAATGAATTAAAGGGAAAATTTCTATGAATTCCTATGCAAACTTAGTTATATCAAGCCACACAGTCCTGTGTGTGAACACTGCCTGAAGAACAGATAATTCATTGGGGCAGGTCAAGAGGCATGTGTATAAGTTGAGAATTACAGTGGGACATTTTCCTGTCCTTTAAATCTTGCTTTACCCCTTTGGTTTGTTTTCCGGTCTTTCAATAAGACACACCCCCTGATCCCCCCACCCTTGATGCCCTTCCACCCTTTGTGCTCTTCTCCAAATACAGCACATCCCCAAAATAAGAAACAGCAAATCTGCTCCCTCTTAGCCGTAGACGTGTTTACCATCCCATAATACTGCTCCCAGATTTGTTCAGCCCTTTGGATTGCCTTTTCTGCTCATATTCCCCCTCCGCTCTTATCACCGAACAAAGCGGCTTCTTCCCCCCATTGCAAAGCTCAGAAACCCCTGATTGTTAAAATGGTAAGTATATCGGAGGCGTTCTCCATTTCCACTGTAAAACCTGGAGACTAATGCAACGCAACCACACCGCGCTAGGGGAGATTGCTGTCAACACTCTCCAAAAACTGCAAACTCAGATTAGACTCTGCTCTCGACGTCGATTTCAAAAGGCTTGTGCGCTTATTCAAGCCCAACATGAAATAATCTGCATCTATTCAGATATAGAGAGGGTGTATAGAAGTTATTGATGTCAACTTTGCATGCTGATTGCTACCTTGGTTCTGCTGCTGGTATAATTGAACTGAAAAGAGGCATGAAAAATGGCTTCCCTTGAGTCTTAATACCCAGGTAAAGAATTCAGTGTTTGGTTTTTGAAAATGTGTAATTTTCTAAAGTAAATGGTATAGCTGGCTAAAAGAGCCCAGTCTGGGATACCCACGGTACATTTATTTAGCCATAAAATACGTTTTTATGTAGAAGAGGTGGGATATTTTCATAATACACAGCTATTCAACTGCTGCTCAGTATTATGTTCACTTGGCTATTGCTGCCTGTTTACACAGAACTAAAATCCTAATATATTTCACACACTATTTTGTCTTGTTCATTGGATAGCTGTTTAAAAACCGACCCTTTTTACACAATGATTTCTTACATTAAGAAAAGCTCCAGACTTTTAATGAATTTTATGTGTGTGTGTGTGTGTGTGTGTGTGTGCGCGCGTGTGTGTGTGCGTGCGTGCGTGCATGTATGTGTGTGTGTGTGTGTGTGTGTGTGTGTGTGTGTGTGTGTGAGTGTGTAAAGAACCTTAGAAGCACTATAGCAAAAAAAACATACAAAACTCACAGCAGATAGCAGTATGTCAAGTAGCAGCACCTCATATAAATGCAGTCTGCTTAGAAATGTCAGATGGCTAAGCTTGAAATTCTGGCCATGGACCTGCCAAATTGCCCAACAGAGCTTGTATATGTGTGTGTATATACAAGACACAGACACACACACACACACACACACAGCTCAGGTTAAACTGAATGGGAATCGCACAGGCTACACACTGTTTGTTTTGGACTCAATAGCATCTCATTTACACGTGTTAATTGCAGCTAATTGGTTCTAATTGGATGAACAGGAAACCCTCTGGGACCATTCATACCTTTAATTTGAGGTAAATATCATTAATTAACATATGTTAATTGGAGCCAATTAACATTGATTAAGAGATGCCAGCCACAAGAAAAAGTACAACTATCAAAATCTGACTGAACCAGATACGTGCTTCAGGACAAGGTGCGCGTGGACGAAGCAGCATCTGGACCGATGCTGTTTGGGAGGCTTTGGGTGACGAATTGGGACGCTCAGCCTGGCATGGCTGCGTTTTGTCTTGTGCTGCCCCTGCCCCATGGCACACCTGCGCAGGAAGTGCTCCCATGGACAGAGGGCATCTGTAGGCCTATGAGGCGCCAGCGTGTGCTGCACCGCCGGAGCGCGAGAGATTAGAGGAGCTGCTGCTGAGTCCGGCAGATAGGGAGGGGACAGAGACAGAAAGAGTGAAAGAGAGAGAGAGGGAGAGAAGGAGGCGGGGAGAGAGGGGAGAGATGAAGCGGCAAGCCACTATAAGTAAGGATGGTGAGGTTTGGAATGAATTTAAGGAGAAAATGTATCCTGAGTGCAATAGCGTTTTTGGGAAGGCTAAGAACAAAGAACTGTGAAGGCCACGATATACTCACTGTAAAGTTTTTTTTCTTCGCTTAGGGTAAAAAAAAGTTTGAAATACCTTTGCAGTGATACACTGTTAGCAAACATCCTGCCGCTAACAGTAATAAACACAATAAAATAAACACAACAAAAATGACAGCGGTGAAAAAAAAGCAGTTAAGAAAGCATCTGATCATAGCAATGTGGATATGTTTGCACCAGTTCTGTAATTTGGTACACCAGTCAAGTCGAATGAAGATTTCCCTGTCAAAGAAAGCGGTGCCGCAGAGCACACCTTTTACATAATCACCACAGACTAATGGTAGTTTGAAGGTGTTTACCGGCCGGAGCGGACTTTTCAGGAAAGTTTGCATTGACAAGCGATTTCAAACTCCCAAAACGAACTCCACATGAACTTCGTTTTGGCCTGATTTTTTTATTTTATTTTTTTATTTTTTTGAACATCATAGTTTATTCTTCGATTTCGCATGAAGTATTCTGGGACCTTGAGAGAGCAATGTGTGTCGATATTGAAGTAATTCTCCGACATTTGCAATCCTGCAAATAGCCAAACGATGCCCGAAGTTGCTTATACTTGTGCTTTCAGACTGAATATTTGAGTTAATATGGGCATATGGACAGACAGACTGTTGGAGGTTTTTAATACGTCAGTGATTTGGCTGGCAAGGGCAGGTGATTCCCAGTCGGGCGAGAGATCGAGCGAGAAGTGGCGCTTGTCCTGCTGGGCCGGTAACCTGTGTCAGAGACCTGGAGTCCTGAGCTGACATTGACACAAACACATGAAAACAGGCGCCTGGCAGGTGTCTGGGCACACACTGGCATCAGCAACACTCTCCATTCATTTCTCCTTCAGTGTCTAAAGTGTAGGGCATATGACAGACAAACACAAGCGATGCACAATGTCGTCTTGTGAATAACTTTGTCTTTTGACAAGCACACGTGAAAGTACTTGCTTCAAGAAAACAGTGACACAGTGTACGTGCTCACTCAGTGGCGTGTGCACTAGTAGCCTCGAGCACTCAGGGATGGTGGCAGAGGCCGACGGTGCCCAGTAGGGAAAGGTGTGAATGTGTGTCAGATGGTACAGTGGGCAGGCTGGCATCAAATAGGGTAGTAAGGCTGGCACAGCTATAGTAATCCACTCAGGCAAGGAGAGCTGTGGCTTAGCCCGTCCGACATGCTGCGCCACCCAGGTAACACCAAGACAGGCAGCCAGCCACCCACCTGCCCCTTCAGCCACCCCGCATGTCCTGGGGCAGCATCTTACATACCAGCCTGCCTGAATCACTGAGCCTGCTAATCATCTTAGCCCCAGACACACACATAGCCTTCCGTGTGGAACTAGCCTGTGTGGAACTAGCCGGGCCTGTAATGGGAAATAATACGCTTCTAATTCCTTGACCCATATGATGTTTTTTTTGAAAATTTAAATAAATGTTTTGTATAAACATGCATTTAATCTGTATATATAAAATCTAAAAAATGTGTGTGTGTGTGTGTGTGTGTGTGTGTGTGTGTGTGTGTGTGTGTGTGTGTGTGTGTGTGTGTGTGTGTGTGTGTGTGTGTGAACAGTGTTCATATAGAGATGAAGCAGTGCTCTGCGCTCCCTTCACTGCTGATTTTAAAGACAACTGGTGAGGTCTAATAAATCCATCAAAAGCCGTCCGCCTGTCATCTCTGCACTGCTTTTACTTTAAAGGCTGGACAGGAGGGCAGAAGTCCCAAAACAAAGGCCCAGGGAGACAGAGGGGGGCAGGAGGAACGTGAGGGGGTGCAAACCCGCCTGTAGTCGCACATCATGAATATTTAACAGAACTTGTTGGAGTGAGCAGAAAATGCTAGGGTGGGTGAGCTTACGAATTGTGTCTGCATGCGTTTGGCGTCGGCTGCGTTCATCGCACCCTTGTTCGGAGTGTGCGGCGGGGTTTGTTTGTGAGATTGGGGTTGGGTGGGCAGCATCAAAGGATCACCAAGGGACAGCAATTCCCATGGCAACAGTTCGTCAGGTAGGGGGCTTGGGGTTCAGCTGCCCCTGCAGGTCCCTGGAGATGGAGAGAGAGAAACAGAGAGAGCGAGAAGAGCGGGAAGCATTTTGTCTCAGCACACTTGACAAAACAAAGACAACTCACTCCTCTGGTTTCATGCCACATTTTTTATTCATAAACAAGCTGCTGGCTGTAAAGACATGATAAAGCGGCGCAGGGCCTCTGCTGAGATGGCCACCCATTTGAATGCAAAGCCTCAGCTGCACAAAATCCTCCCGAGCCCCATTATTCTCTGGATTTCGCCGCTATTTTCGTCAGCCGCTAAGCTGGCCATGGATCGAGACTGGAGATATGTCATCAAAATGGTCTCATTCAGCTACCAATGTCCATTAACATAAAAATTAAAGAATTATAAAACAAGCTTGAATGAATGAGGGTTGAATAAAATGAATAAAAATCTCCACCCGCCTTGACTCCAGTAATTTTCGCCTCCTTTCTCATCCCACAAAGAGGGGGGTTGCTGCATTCTTCCATTATTGGATTAATTGCCTTTATTTGCTGTAAACATTACTGCTAACATGTGCAGACCGTAGAAGAGAGGCAATGGACTGTGTGTGGCACTTGAGACTAATATTTTTAGATTTCAAGGTTCAGAGGTGTAATTTCTGCACACACACAAAAAAATCACTAAAATAAAATAAATAACAAATTAAAAAGATCAGTTTACTAAACATTATCGTCCATTGGTCAGCCTAAGAGATAGTCCCGCACTAAATACACACTATTAGTTGAGCCAGATTTGCTGTGTCAGGTTGGTGGGGAAGAAATGTTTTAATAAAGCCACAGAGTCAGTTACACATTTTTTGGGGGAATCAAACTACAAAATGTTTACTTATAGTTGTCTGTGCGTATTAAGTTGAGAAAAGAACAAGAAAAAATATTAACATTAAATAGAAAATTAGACTTCGCCTTGAAAGAAATTGATTCAAATGAAATTTGTCTGTCCTATATGCAGTTTAATTTGAAGCAGGTCACTACACCTTTCCCATTACCAGTGCATATGGATGGTAACACAGGGGATTTCAAATGGGTACACAGGGAATGGGTAACATATTTTGTCAAAGGATTCTCTCAAATTTTCTTTTTTTTAGGTATGTCCAAAGTTTGTTTTTAAAAAAGTAAAACATTATTCTAAAATGATGTAGAAAAAATATAAAAAATTTATAATTTAATTTTCAGATAATATTTAATTGATTTGCTTCAGTAATTAAAAAATGAAAATTATTTTAGAAAAATATATTTATATTTTAGTAATAGGGTACCTTGCAAGAGGGTCATCATATTTGGGTATCAATAAGTTTAATATAATATTAGACACTGTGAGTTGTTGGCCCAAAAATAAAATGCAATCCTTATTGACTTTTTATTAAGTTTGGTTTTATATTGTCAACGCATGATGCATGATACCATGCAGGTCTGTCTTCTAAACAGTCCCTCCCCTCATTTTTCTTCCCCTTTCTCAGCATCACACTTATGATTTATTTAGTTTGTTGTTTGTGTCAGGCTGTCGTATTGTTTTGCCTCTATTTGAAAGGTGTTTATTTTGTCAATGACTTGAGTGTTTGCCCAGCTGGCGTC
Organism: Meda fulgida; assembly: GCA_030578275.1. Taxonomy (NCBI): domain Eukaryota; kingdom Metazoa; phylum Chordata; class Actinopteri; order Cypriniformes; family Leuciscidae; genus Meda; species Meda fulgida. The sequence continues at coordinate 17,989,910 of CM060630.1, read as the reverse complement.
GGCGTGCCAAGATTGTGCCAGCACAGTGCCTGGGGTATGGGCTTTAGGATTTGGCTGGGGGGAGAGGAGATGCGGAGGGATATGGGCGTCCTGGGTGACGTGGCAGAGTGCCCAATCCTCCACGCCCCCTGTCCGGCAGAGTGTGGTCTTGCAGACCTGTGAGAGCCTATCAATGCCAGTCCAAACGCCGGCAAAGAAGAGAGGCTTAGCTGTAATCCGTATTGACTGCCTTGTGCTTTGTCTGCCCATTTATATCATGGATTTGTCCCACTCAATGATGTGCTTCTGTCAAGTTCTCCCACATTAATCCATAACATTATTAGTTTTCAGTACAGCCCTAATTATTCCAGCTCTGACCTAAATGGTAATAGGATGAATGAAAAGAATTCAAGAAAACAAACAAATAAACATTTATAGCCAAACACAAGGTGGTAACAATGGGGTTAATTCTATAGACGTAATTGTCAAATCATTGGCTTTGTCTTCGCAAAACGAGTGTGAAATGAAACATCAGACACACAGGGCTGTAGTATGCAAGGAAGAGGAGGAGGTCCTATTCAACTCAGGACGGCACTGGCAGAGGAACGTGCGGCACCCTGCTGCTAAGTCTGTAGATTACAGTGAACTTCCCCCTGGCAGTTCTCTGGGAGTCTACCTGAGCCAGAACCTGAGAGGAGACAAGCGGGGACTAATTTAAAGATGCAACACAGCTCCAGGGGGACTTTATCAGCACAGTTTGTCAGGACAGGACAGGGTAGCTTAGCCCCGGCCCAGCGTGAGCTGGGGTAATTCCAGTCAGAAGGGACCTTGTCATCATGACTGTAGCAGTTCTGCAAGCCCATAAAGCAAGTCCTTAAAGGGTCAGATCATGATGATCATGATCCAAAATGTAAGACATTGGGGTACAGGACAACATTGGACCCCACTGACTTATGAACAAAACAAAATAGAATGAGTAAATAATTTTATAGGGTTTTTATTTACTTGATTTCTTTCTTGTTTTTCTTTTTTTTTTTAGTATCAATAGACAACTTTTGGGGCTTCAGGAATATTACAATATGTTGTGAAAATGTTTATTTATGTTTACATTAGGTTTTCAAACATTCAAATTGAGTGATATATAAATAAACAACAATAATAAGTATTATTATTATTATGTACAGTATCGTTATTATTATTATTATGTTGATTTCTTGTTGTTTTATTTAAGTCCAGCAACCAACAACCTTTGATTTCAGAAATATTTGTGAAATAAACCATTATTAAGAGGACAACAATGTAATATATTTATAGACAAACCTGCAGTGGGCTACACAGCCTTGCAAATTACATTCAAAGGAATATACAGAGACTGTCTTCTGAGAACATTTTTGTACCTGTGATTAAGTCTCACACCTGTTCTAAAGTCATGATGCAGCTTGGCGCAATAAGCATGAATGCAAGCTCTCTCTCTCTCTCTCTCTCTCTCTCTCTCTCTCTCTCTCTCTCTCTCTCTCTCTCTCTCTCTCTCTCTCTCTCTCTCTCTCTCTCTCTCTCTCTCTCTCTCTCTCTCTCTCTCTCTCTCTCTCTCTCTCTCTCTCTCTCTCTCTCTCTCTCTCTCTCTCTCTCTCTCTCTCTCTCTCTCTCTCTCTCTCTCTCTCTCTCTCTCTCTCTCTCTCTCTCTCTCTCTCTCTCTCTCTCTCTCTCTCTCTCTCTCTCTCTCTCTCTCTCTCTCTCTCTCTCTCTCTCTCACTCACTCACTCACTCACTCACTCCCAGATCCACATCAATTTGTTGTGCTGTGTGTTGTTTTTCCCCCTTTGCCCGCGTCCCCTCTCCTGGGCCAACGCTCACATCAACGGCGAGTTGATAACGCCACTGGAGGAACCCTGTTTGGAATTTAGATTAATGTGTGACTAGCAGCCAGATGGAACGATAAAAATAAAAGAAAATAAGCTAAGAGTGAGTACTTGAACGGGAACAAAACAACGGGGGGAAAAAACACAGAGCCACAAAACAACCCTAGTTTCTCTCTCTCTTTCAGTGGTTGCACAGTGGACCGAGCGAGATGGGTTTGAGGTCATAAGTGAGCACCTGAATGAGGGACTGGAGGTGTGTATTTGTGTGTGTAGGTGATCACACCCCTCACGGCTTATCAGATAACAGCACACCTTTAATGGGCCAGTGTGTAAGAGACAGACAGCAAACAACCACTTTTGTCTTATCTGCTTTTGTTAGCGACGAAAGCTAACAGACATCCCAGCCGTTATAGTCGTACCGCGGCCCAGTTCAGCTCTGCTTCAAAACCAGGCCCGCCTGATCCATAATAACGTCTTCCGCCCGAGCACAGCCCAAATCCCATTTCAGCATCACCGGAGGCGGATAGCCGCTTCTGGCTCTCCCACTGCCATTATCACCGAGCAGCACGATCCCATGTGAGTGGCAGCAAAGGGTCTAGTGGGAGGAAGAGGAGACGGGAAGGAGGAGAGAAAGAGAAACAGAGAAAAAAAGCAAAATGATTGGAAACTGTGCCAACATGTAACAAACATACAAAGAAAGTAGAGCAATCAATTAATAACCAGAGAGAGGGGATAACAAGACACAAGTTACAGATATACTGAGACAGACATGCACTTTTTGCAGGTCAGTATGGACTTTTTTCATCTAAAATAAGGCTGGTGCTGGAGCCAGCTGCTGTTTATTACATAAAAAAGTTTATTAGAACGGGCTCACGTTTTCACTGACTTGAGAGCCGAAAAATTATGCAACGGACAATATTAGTATTAGTACACACATTAGTACATAACAATGAATCAGTGTTTTCATTTTACACTGATTGAATACTCATTATGACGACATTTATTTTGCAGTCTTTCTATAAAAATAAAAATAAATTATAAAAAAAATGAGATTCTTAAAAGTAGATAGATTTACATGAGAAGCAACACTACATAAGATATGCTTTTGAGTGAATATTCACTTGCGTTTAACTTATTTGACTTAAAAAGAAATGTTAGTATTGCTTCTCAAGGAAATTTATCTTGTTTTAAGATTTTTTTATTAGATATTTTAACTGGAAAATAAGAAAAATAAGAATAGGATTTTGTGCAGTGTAATGCTGAAAGGAATTTAAGCTGGTGTCTATTTGTCCTCATCGTATTCAATTATGTATTGTATTCATCATCATATTCAAGCTATATTTGATGCAACATAAGTTATTGAAATATTTAATAAATAAAAGTTATAATAATCAACTGAAAAATAAAATACATTCAATTCAGATACTGGGGAGATAAAGTGGCTGTAGCAGCAAGACAAAAATACTAATGTGTTTGTCAACTCAATGTGTGTCGCATCATATCAATGTAGTCTATGAAGACACATTCACAGCAAGGGAGCAATCTATGTTTAGTACCATCTAGTCTTGTATTTAGAAAATATTGTTTAGAAAACTGTACTTGAAGACATTTCAGATTTTCCAAACTTGGCCTCTTATGTTACTGGTTCATCTCAGTCACAAAAAGTAGTAATAATGTGTAAAAAAAAAAAAAAAAAAAAAAAAAATAAGAAGCCTGTACACAAAAGAACAACCTAATCCTACTCATAAAGTCTCATACCCAACCCTTAAATTGAACAATGATATAAAAAAAAAAAAAACTATAGAATTTGTACGCTTTCGTACAATATCATATGAATTCACCATTTTATTTTAAGTGCTATAAAGGTCCAGACCCACTTTTACTTGATTGGGCATCGGCACCAGCACCATTTTGGTGGAAGAGGGTTTTTTCTTGTGGTGGAAGAGGGAGTTATGGGCCGCTACAGACCGGGTCTCCTCCCTCCACCTGTGTCCCAGCCCTCCCCTTTCTCTCCCCCAGGGCAAGAGGGTGCTGTTAGGGGCATGTGCTTGATGGGGGCGGAGGGAACGGGGGGTTGTTGTCAGGGAGGCTGATCAGTGGGAGTCAAGGTGCAGCGGAGCAGATAGCTGAGGTCTATGCATACTAAACGGCCTGGCAAGGGGGGCCTGCTGCTCTCGGCTCGCCCTTATCACACCTCTCGGCTCACTTTATCAGATTAGAGCCCCCGGCAGTCGAGACGAGAAGAGCGAGAGCGAGAGAGAGAGAGAGAGAGAGAGAGAGAGAGAGAGAGAGAGAGAGAGAGAGAGAGAGAGAGAGAGAGAGAGAGAGAGAGAGAGAGAGTGGGTTTGGAGGGTGATGGGGGGACTGGAGGAAAGTCAAAGAAAAGAAACAAGGAGAAGAAGAGACTGGGACCGAGAAAGAGAGACACACTCTGTTCCATGTCAAGCGTGAGTACAGTTGAGATGTGTTACAAGACCGGCTACACACTTCACTGCTCTCATTGTCTAGCAATCAGACATTCACCTCATGCTGTTACTGAATTACTGTTACCAGTCAAAATGAAGGAGGAGTCACCCGTGCAACCGCATTTACATTTTTCTTTTCCTCCCCAAAATAGGGTTTGGAATTTGTCAGCTAATCATTTACATTACTCTGTCCTCAGATACAAAACATATGGGTATAAGTTTGCTATTCAGAGCTTCAAAATAATCTACACATATTTAGTCTCATAACCTAATTAGGCAGCATATCAGTTCTACACTTGTGCCAAGTTCCTTCTGCGTTTAGCTCACTTATTGAAAGATGTTACATCCCATTTTTGCGTATAATCTAATACTAAACCCTTGCTTTAGCTGCCGACTGGTACCGCCGTATGTTGTGTATACGGACGCCTACAGATTCATCATGGATCATTTGATGTACTTAAAGAGATTTACATTCTTGGCTCTTTACCGACCCATTTTCATTCGCGTTTGTTTTGGTGTCAAACGGAGACTCTTGTATAATCGTTTTTGCTTATGGGGTTGCAATTGGAACAACACAATAACTGTGGATTGTTTCTCATTTATACTGGTCTCGTTTCGTGAAATGCGTGAATGCTGCCATGGATCTTGTCAGAGGATGTGTGTCTTTGTGATCTTGGCTATGTTTGCTAACAGAAGTGTATACTCGCCAGTGTCCTAGATCAGTAATGCCCTGAGGCGTGTGCCCTCTGCCACTCCATCTGCCCTTTGAGAGCAGAACAGTGCTTCGTGTCACCCGGACACCCAGAGGCCACAGCGAGGCTGCACTGACTCTGAATTATATAACGTCAGGTAAAAGTACAGGTAAGCCTTATGTTGCTTCACCCATACAATGTTATTTTTGCTTATGGAATACAAAAGTTATTGACACTGCTCACTGCCGGTGTTACTAACAGAAAAAATATAAAAATAAGTATCAATAATACTAAATAAATACACATAAATTATAATAATCACAATATACATGAAGAAGTGGCGAATTACTAGCTCACGTACAGAGATAAAAATAGCATAATTTTTTGAGTTTTGAATATGGACTAGCATTGGGTAGCAAGATTATCAGTGAATAACAACTCAGATTTTGGTCAGCATAACACAAAAAAAAAATGCTTAAACCAGCCTAATTTGGTTTAAGACAGTCTTCCAGTCTGGCCAAACTGGTCTTCATATATTTTAGCTGGTCTCCCAGCATCACCAGCTGCCCAAAACACCTCTAAAACCATCCAAATGACTAGTTTGGGAGACCAGCAAACCACTTTAGGCTGGTCTAAACAGTTTCTTTTTTAGTATTATGGCTTACCTTTATTATACTGTTGTGGATTTTTTATGTTCATTTTTGAACTTGACAGATGTTGTATGACTTGTATGTATAGTTATTTAAAAAAATCTATACTGGTACTAACACAAAAATACAAAATAAAACAAATAGCACCATACAGACATAAGGTCTGGTTATGAGTAAATGAGTAAATAATGAAAATCTCAACTATTTCTTTACCAAATATCAACAGATTTGACCTTTTGGGCAGTCTGTACTTTGTTTACCTCAACCTTGACATTTCCAATCATGAACGTCGGAGTGTAACAATCTGAATGAATCTCAGACAAGGAGTTTGCTGGATGCAGATGCAGATGATCACACTCACTCTGATACACCTGCAGGAGCTGAATCCACCACGGTACAACACAGAGCGGCGCTGTGGGCAGCCGAGGCCATGGACCAGGAGAGAGAAAGAGAGAGAGTTGCATGTTGCAAGCTCCAGGCTGCAGAAGGAGAGCAGACCCGAGGGAGCAGCCCCGCGCCTGCATCCCCACGATGATGATTGATGCAGGCAGGACACACACGCCCCAGCCGCTCAGCAAAATTAAAAGCCTATTTTGTAAAGTTGTAAAGAAGCAGAATGGCACAGGGCTAAGGCAGTCCCCCGCCCTTCCTCCCTCCTCTCACTGCCGGGGTCCCGTTTAGTGTCTTTAGTATCATCTACTCCTCAGGGAGCAGGCAGAGGGACTGTTACACGCCTTTCACTCAAGCACATGAATGCGCACAAACAGACACACGCACTCAACCTCCTGTATACGCCCTCGAAACTGGAGCGTGTCTGCTTGATGAATGTTTCCATGTGTGTGCATGTGTCTCCGGCTGCCTCAAAGATCATAGAGATACAGCATCACATGAAAATACATAACATGCTAACATAAATACGTTGCATTTGTTTAGACCTGGTGTTACAGCTCAATATACAGAGACAACTATAAGTGAGCTACTAAAATAATAATTATATTTTCGTTACACTTACAATACACACGTAGCAAGTAGTCTATAGTAAGACCCAATATAGTAACTTCTGGCCCGATATATAGTGTGGGATTGAAGCAGGCCTTCCTGTTTATCCAAACAATGGAAGAACGGGCTGGTTTTAGCATCACTGACAGTCTGGTTTATCCTGTAGAGGTAGGTGTCTATCTATAGTGCATTGGCAGATGAGCCCTGCTTTCAGTTCACTTGTTAATAGGCAATGAGAAAAAAGCTCTCGAAGACACTTACTTGTTTGTATATCATTTGCAAATCATTTATCCACAATGTGAATTTAATTGACCACGCAACCCCAGAGGCTCCCTTAAAAGTCCGCCGCCCCTGCAAGTTCCCATCTATCCCCACTTCCTCACCCAGACTTGGCAGTCTGTGTCCCGCCCCCGTCCCACCCCTTTAGCTGGCGAAGCCAGGGCGGGCTGTGGGAGTGACAGGCAGCCAGAGAAGGCCCAGTCGGGCCAGAGAGGCACACACTAGAGAGGTCAGGCCCATGTCAAGTGGGGTGTGGAGGCCAGCTGAGGAGCCCTGCCTGCACATTGTGCTAATTTGTGCAGCCAGTGAAGACAGAGAGGGCAGGCCAGGAGGAGAAGGAGGGGAGGGAGGGCAGCGTGGACTGGCATATGGGGCCCGACTGAGGAGGAGACTGTAGAGGGCCATTCGGATTCACTCTACCACACTTTCACTACTTCGTACGCAGACACGCACATACACCCACAATCACATCACCCCCTGCTTGAGTGGGGCCATGACAGCCACCCATCCCCTCCATCTGTAAGGCAGACCATGCCAGTGCTTCTCAACGGGAAAGCATCATACTAACCTTTTCCAACCTTTCCACACATCCCTCGATGAACTTGGCAGTAAGCTGTGACTAACTACCAGCAGTCTGTGGTAAGAGCTTTTTGCCTTGAGGGAATGTGTAAACATGAGAACGAGACTTGCCAGAGTAAACATCCCACTGATTGATGTACAGATCTACTGTGCTCAGGACTCTAAACCATGTACACATACACTCTAAGCAGAATTTATGCTGCCAGACAGGTGAAATGTGTGTTGTTGTTTTTTCAAAACCAGAATGATGCACAAATTAACTCACATTTGTTAAACTTTACAATAGGGTTAAATTCATTAACATTAGTTAATGCATTAGGTATCATGAACAAACAATATAATATATATTCACTTCAGCAGCCATAACTCCAGTCTTCATGTGACACTGAAGACTGAAGTAACGGCTGCTGAAAATGCAGCTTTGCTATGACAGAAATAAATTATATTTTAAAATAAATTACTTATTAGTTAAAATAAGGGTCACACTCTAGATTAGGATCCAATTCTTACTGTTAACTAACTATTAACAATACATTTAGCCTCTATAAACTCCTAATTATGCTTGTTAATAGTTAGTAAGCTAATTGTTAGGTTTTGTATAGGGTAGGATTAAGTGATATAGAATATGGTCAGGCAGAATAAGTATAAGCATTAATATGTGCTTTATAAGTACTAAAAACAGCCAATTAACTAGTAATATGCCTGCTAACAAGCAACTAGGTAATAGTGAGAATTGGACTGAAGTGTTACCAAAATAAGTTATTTAAAGTTTTAATACTGTTTTTACTGTATTTTTTATCAAATAAATACAGCCTTGGTGAGAATTAGAGACTTCTTTCAAAAACAAAACTTCTGAACAGTAGTGTAGGTTACAATATTTTTGTCATTGTTAATCAACGTTTGCTTGCAATACATCAACTTGAAATCATTAATATGTAGATAATAATGTTAACCCAGATATATAAATGCACTAAAAGTATTTTTAGCTTATGATAAATATTGCATTAACGGATACAAATTGAACCTGTATAATATTACAATAAGTATTTTAATTTCTTGTCATCTATTTGACTCAAATCAAACAATTCCCACCAACTAAACCCCACTGCCAAGTTTAAAAAGTGTCCGTATCCATATGGGAGTGTGTGTCGACAGCCTGTAACACCATTTGTTTGGGTTGTGGCTGTGCTCTTCCAGTCATACGCTCCGAGCACCATGATCAGCTACACCTGCTGAGCCAGGACAGGCTCTCTCTGCGGGAGGCACTACTCAGCGCTACTTCATGGAAAAAAAATGGCTAATGTCCTCAGCATCCCAGTGCAAGTGAGAGCTGGTCTCCTCCATTGCTGATCACTCTAGTTCACATCAAAATCAGGTATCTACATTGCACCCTTCTGCCCTAAGCATTCAGCCTCGTTTACAGTGGGGTCGTGACCCTGGCTGAGTGATGGGAGAGTCAAATTGGAGCCAACCTAAACGGCACCCCCTCCTTCAAGCCCCATCCTTTTCCTCCCACACAGGCGGGGCAGGGGGCAACACCACTGTCACAATCAATTGCAACTGAAGGGACAAATAAAGCAGCCCTCCCCAACTAGTCTGTAATAGCAGTCACTGCAATATCACAGACCCGATGAGCTGCCATGCAAAATTATTAGGCAGGGAGGAAGCAGAGGGGAACAAATATATTCTACAAAAGAGATTCTGGGTGTCTGGCAGGCTGTATGCCTTGTGAGAAATATATAAAGAGCATTTGGGGGAGGTGGAGGTACTAGCACCTACTCTGAGCCATCGAGGAGGGTGTCTGTCTGTTTTTTTTGTTGTTTTTGTTTTTTGTCTTGGCTGCACCCTCTGGGTCCCAACTGGGCCTTGTGTCACAAACAGATGGGCGCCACACAAAGGACCCCCTCAACTCACCAAGCTGGTCCCCGCCATGCCTGATTAAACCCTAATACCAAAGTTAGAATTGATACAGTGACTCGTGGTGATTCAATTAGGGCAGTGGGCATGAGTGAAGCCGTACAAAAGAGATGGGGTAGTTACAAACTCATTTTAGTTTGATTATTATGCCATCCTGCACGTGGAAGCAGAAAATTACGGACTCATGTGTCGGATACTTGATATCCTCTGGGGCCGTATCAGAGCTCACATTCTAGCTGGATGTCACAGCTGACAAAATCACATACCCTTCATAGATTTAAGAATTGCCAAGTAACTCCTTAATGGCGGAAGCAAAATTCAACTCACAAAGCAAAATTGAAGCAGCATATTGAAGAGAAGGCGACTAAGATCTTTAAAACTGAGATGGATAATGATAATTATTTGTGTGACAAATTAACAAAATACAAAACTGACTTGGTAAAACTTACTCTGTTAGCTCCTGTAATGTTTTATGTAAGCGTTTACATGATGGACACAGACAGAACCGTTTGAATTCTTTTCCAGCTAATTATTAAACACTAAAAATTGGAGCGAAAAATATTGGAATAGCATAAAGAATAATAAATGCAAAAATTAAGCGCAATAAAAGAATATTTTCACACAGAGCCGGACCACCTGCGTGCAAATAAGTGTTGCAAACATCTCTCCTCTGAGATTAGTCCATGTGATTTAAGATTCCTGTGATGATGATAATCAATATGGCAATTGCAATTGGCAATGATGTATGCACTAACCAGAAGTGCATTAGTCAGGACGACACCACACTGTGGGTATTGATAGCAGGGAGCCAATACGACATGCGTGAGGACAGATAGACGTATTACTATACACAGTAAAACATGGAGATATAGAGATCTCAGATGCCCAACACAGACAGTCAGCACTTTATCTACAAGTTCCATTCAATGACAAGAGCCGACCTGCACTCCTGCAGTTTTTATACCGCAAAAAGAAGATACATCTTCTCTGTAGCATTACAGGTTTAGCATCCAGCTAGTTCACTACAGGTCAAAACATAATTGAATTCGTTTCTCAAAATAATTAAAAACAAAAATTGTTTGGTAATATATGTAATATACATATTCTTGAGGTGGTCAGGAAACACCCCCCACAAATTCCCCGGCTCTTGATCTACATTTAAGGGATTGTGTCTGTGTGTGTGTATGTGTGTGTGTGTGTGTGTGTGTGTGTGTGTGTGTGTGTGTGTGTGTGTGTGTGTGTGTCTGTGTCTGTGTCTGTGTCTGTGTCTGTGTCTGTGTCTGTTTGTGTGTGTGTGTGTGTGTGTGTGTGTGTGTGTGTGTGTGTGTGTGTGTGTGTGTGTGTGTGTGTGTGTGTGTGTGTGTGTGTGTGTGTGTGTGTGTGTGTGTGTGTGTGTGTGTGTGTGTGTGTGTATCCATGTGGAAGAACTGGGGAAGCCTCTTATCTCGCAATGTTCTCCTTTCATTTCTCACTCACTACCTCTCTATCTTTGTCTGGTCTTGCTGATATGCTAATCGGTGTGTAAGTATATCCTGTCAAATAATTATGGCATATTAATACTATCCTCATCTCTGTATAATTTGTCCATATGCATAATCGTATTTAGCTGTTTCCTCAAAATGTGAGAACTGGAAAAGATAGTCTTACCTTGGGCAATTTAATCTGCATCGATTGAATATCAGACTCTTTTAAATGTGATAAAGTCTTATGTGGCACAGACAAATGTTTTCAGATTTGACGGCTTGTCATGGGATTAATTGGTCAGAACAGTAAGATACAAATAAAACACTGATCTAATACAGATCACAAAAATAAAATAAAGAATGTTTCTTTCTTGTATAGCAAATCAACTTAACTTCAAATTTTGTGTTTGAAAAAAAATATGGATCACTAATCACCAAAGTTTTCATCCATACCAGGTTTCAGAACAAAATCACTGAAAAAATAAAAAAATAAACTAATCCCTTTAAAATCAGTTGTAGGACTATGAAGTAATTATTGAATGAATTATGCTGCAATGGGACTTAAAATGGCATTACTATATTGGCAACTTATTATAACAGTGAATTTAAAACCACGAAAATGAACCAAAGGATGACCAAATGAATGCCGATTTTCCAATTCGTCTTTGGGTATCATACAAGATCTAAAGAAAATAAAGGATTGTAAACACTTCAAAGATGGAGAGGAATCCATTCTGATGCTTAATTTAAAAGTGAATATGGATGCAGTGCAAAAAAAAAGAAAAAAAAGAAATGATTTTACATACTGAAGCACCCCTGCAAAATCAAGCCTGTTTCTATTGCAGAAAAGAGTTTATATGTGGACATTATGCAGAAAGAGAAAGGGCAGACCTGACTCAGTGCAGGTCACGTTAGGATGAGCCACTCAAGGAAATGACAAGTGTGGAAGATAATGGCGCGAGCGGCTCACCAAATACGCATTCATCTTTGTTGCTTTTGTAAGGCAGGGCAAGCCAAGGTCAGCAGCTGAGTGAAGCATCTTTGTGAGTAGGCGGACTCAGAGAACAGCAGACTGGACAGGAGGCCACGTGTCGCTGGCAGGATTAACAATGGTCATTTCACTGAGGAACAGCCCTTTCTCTCCTCCGTTTGTTTCGAACACCCGAAACACCCTCTAGCCACTTAGGGCCTGCCCTCTCCTTGACGTTTGACCCCTGACTGCTCACAGGTGCTGGCCCCACACATACGTACGACACACACATATTCAGGTCTCTTCCGTGCTGACACGAGAAAGAATGAGGTGCAAAAACCTTCCACCGGTGCCCCAAACACCCTCAAGTCTCTACCCATGACCTACCTCTTTCACCTTCTCGAAGGCTAGGAGAAAAATGAGAGCAGCTCATGTTAGGAAACACTTTCAATTTGTCTCTGGGTAATATGCAAGGTATTGCATTAAAGACAAATAGCATCCCCCTCTGTTTCCTTTATCACTGTCAAGGCAATTAATAGGCCAAGGACCCTTTTACTGGGTTAGCAGACAGAGGGCAAGACGAGAATCTCTCATACACGAGCCAACACGTCCGGCAGTATCCCATCATTATCACCACTCTCAGAATGCACACAGGTTAGCACATTCATTTTTAAGATAATAATATCTGTCAGCTAGTGTTTTAGTGTACAGATGGTCGGTTATGAGTACTAAATGAGAGTTATAAGCAGGTCAGGACAGCATCTGTCAAAATTTTTCAAATTTTTCGAAGAATGTGAAATTCTGTGGAATTAATTCACATTTACGCATGTGTATATAAGTTTATGCATTCTTTTGGAATCGAACCCCTGACTTTGGTGATGCCAACACCTTGGTTTAATAATTTGAGCTGCTGGAAAGCATTTAAACAGATACAAAAATGTTAAAGATCATACTGCACTGCACTCTCATTAGTAGTTAAAAGCATCATTAAATCTATTAAATGTTTAATAAATGCACACAGCGGGCATGAAAACAATTCTGTAGATATCTGTGGAGCATTCTGAAGCGAGCTCAGATTCCAAGTGGTACTTTCTCAAATTGACTCAATTTGATATGTATCTTATATGCCTTGTATGAAGCAAACTGTTGGAAAATGTACCTTTAACTGTAGTGTCATAGTGGACACAATGAAAAGAAGTTTAAAAATGTGTCATGCCACTTTAACAAGGTGTTTCTATCCCTATCTAGGTATGAATTGTCAGCCATGAATTGAACATCACATTCATTAACATAGTCAAGGACATCCATTTATCTGTATCACTGTCCATAAGGTATTATTATATCATGACAACTAAAAAACAGGAGTGCCACTCTTAACAAATGGGGGGGGGGGGGGGATCTTCCTCCTTTTTTGCACAAATTTGATTTCGAGGAAGTGGACGTTTGCGTGTAAGTGTGTGCAACAAAACGATAAGAGAAGCAGGATCTGATACAGGATGATAAAACAGTTTTGCTGATGTCAGGGTGTATTTTTGCATTTCACAGGGGAGGAATTGGATGTTATCTGTGTCAGGGGAACATTTTTCCCCCGGAGGCTGCCCTGGGGCCATAGCCTTTCCCTGCTCACCCACGTACACTAAGCTAATCTCTCTGTGCATTACTCACCAACATGCAGTCATGATTCGTGAAAAACAAATGGCAAAAGCAGCTTTAATTCATTGTATACATTCCATACAACTTCTACAAATTCATTTAATGTTGAGAACATCAACGGTTGCTCCAAGCAGTTAGGATGGGGCAAAGGGCAGGTGAGGTCTGTGCCTGTGTGCGGTAGAGTTAGAGAGAGAGAGAGAGAGAGAGAGAGAGAGAGAGAGAGAGAGAGAGAGAGAGAGAGAGAGAGAGAGAGAGAGAGAGAGAGAGAGAGAGAGAGAGAGAGAGAGAGAGAGAGAGAGAGATAGAGAGAGAGAGAGAGAGAGAGAGAGAGAGAGAGAGAGAGAGAGAGAGAGAGAGAGAGAGAGAGAGAGAGAGAGAGAGAGAGAGAGAGAGAGAGAGAGAGAGAGAGAGAGACTCGGGTCTCCTTGGCTGTGCGCCTTTCAGCTAGTCCAAGCCTGATCTCCGACGGCTGCCCGGCTACTTTACATGTCTCATTTGAATATATTGATTGGGCCATCTGTAAGCCATTTATCTCTTTCAAAGAACCGTTAGAACAAGCCACCCCTCCTTCCTTCCCGCCCACCCGTGTCTCCTCTCACATTTACACACATACACGCACGAATGCTTGGACACACATACGCACACACAAGCACACACACACGCACGCCTCCCCCACCTTTAGATACACAAAAATGAACACATATGTGGATCTAAACAAAGCCACCACTTCCACATGCTAATGTACAGATGATGATAATAGAGACGCAATATGCAAAAAACAATAAAATAAATAAATACATAATAATTTACTACGCTTTATCTAATCAAAATTGTCCTTCATCTGCCTCTGTGTGGAGTTTTCTCTGGAACAGAGTGATTTAGGACCACGGACAGCACCAATGCCAGATTCACCCCAGCAACATGTAGGCCAAAGTCCCTTTACGGAAGTCAGTTAACTTGGCAGCCATCTTGACTCTTTCATACATTTAACTCTTTCCAGATATTTATGTTTTCTAGTATATAAGCAGTGTTGTTATTGTTAACTAAGAGTAAAATTATTAAAAACAGTTCCTCTGTAATTTAAATAAAGCTGAAAAAACAAATATTAGACTTTAAACTTTTTAAACTTCAACACTTCAACTTTTTAAACATAAACAAACTTAAACTTCAAAATATATATAAAAAAATAAATGTAAAATAATACTAAGATTACTAAAACTGAAATAAAAATAAATCTAAATAGGTATAAAAACACAAAACTAATAAAAAAAATACAGCAAATGCACATACAATTTCTAAAACTAAAATGAAAACTGAAAATATAAAATTTGAAATATTAATAAATACTATAAAATACACTATAAACACACTATAAATAATACTAAATACAAGTATAGCTGGAATATATTTGTATGGAGAAAGACTGAAATATCTGTTGTTTTTTGTCAAAATTACTTTTTAAAATTTTCAAAATCTTTTTGCCATTTTCTTTATTTTTCATATTAATGTTTGGGATAGTTAATATTATGGTTGCCTGTTTCCAGCTCAGAGTAAAAAAAAATTTGATCATGAGCTTAAGTTAGAAATAAGAAATAAAGTCACATTGCAAGATATAATTGCAATTGCAATTATAGTTGCAATTGGGAGAAATAAAGTTACTGTTGTATTTGGGTACTTTTGTATTTTATTTTACGGAGATAATATTTGTATTTTAATGAGGTAATTGGCTCACATACAGTATAATGCAAATTCTGCCTTAAACAAACAATATCAAAAAGGCAATAGGCTATTTAACCTAAGAAGTGAGGCTTTCATTCTTGTAGTTGCCACATTAAGCATCTCCTCCTATACTCTTTCTGATTTGGGCACATAATAAAAAACAAGTTAAAATATTTATTTATAGTTTTTTTTAAAGATAAAATAAAAGTACAATATGTTTTTTTTTTTTTTCAAATAGAAAGAGAAGAAAAGAAGCTAATTAATGCATTGGTAGGGTGAAGGCAGCTGTGGTAATCTCCACATATCGCGATCGTCATAGCATTAGCGTGTTGTTAGAGCGAAGGCAAGGTTGAACCATTGTGCCGAGACGCAGGGACCCATCTGCAAGCAGCAGATACTATTTAGAGATACGCAAGCTCTGTGAATAAAGCAGTTGTACCACTTTGCCTGTCTGAGCTGTGTGAAAACCTCCTTTTACAGTGGGCTAGACACCAGACGTACTGTTCTGGCCTCGTCTCAGCTTCTTTTGGCCTGTCTTTGCTTCTACATCATCAGTGGAATCAGCTGATACAGCAATAACCCCATTGGCCGGATGCCATTTCCATGCCTGGTTTTGCACACACATTGAGAGGATCTGGTCTCATCAGGTGATGTTGGTGATGGGAACAATCATGGTGGTTTCTCACAGTTACATTTGAATTTTTACGAGTCAAGCAGAGCTGACGGTGACCTTTCTGTGGTGCGTAAGTGCAGGCCCAGCAGATGGTGGAAAATTGGACGGACTGTCTGGACCATACGGAGCATATGCAGTGAGTTTGTGGAGCCTCGACGTAGAGCGGCGGAGCCCGGGACGTGGACGGCCGCCCGGTGAGACTGGCACAGCTTGCTGACATTGGCATGGTGCAAAGGTACAGCACGCCACCCTCTGAGCGTCTCTTATCCCTCGTTCAAACACAAACCCACTGGACCCAACGAAACGAAGAGGTACTTAACCCTGTGCTAATCACATTTAGAGAGACAATGAGAGCTTGCTCATGGCTGGGACATTCATCTACAGTAGGTTAACCTGAGGACTGGAAATCACAGTGGTTTGAAACAAACCCAGACCTGTATGGTAAGTGATAGAAATCAAACCAATAACTGTCACGCTTTATCATTTTTAGTTGTAAGCTGCAATGAGTTGCAGTTAGAAGCAAACACTTTTTGAAAACTTTTTTGAAAGAAGTCTCTTATGCTCACCAAGGCTGCATTTATTTGATCAAAAATACAGTAAAAACATATTGTGAAAATATAATTACAATTTTTCTCATTTTAAATATTTTAAAATGTAGTTTATTCCTGTGTTGGCAACGCTTAATTTTCAGCATCATTACTCTCTGTAATCCTTCAGAAATCATTCTAATATGATGATTCGGTGCTCAAATAACATTTCTTATTTTTTATTAATGTTAAAAACGGTTGTGCTGCATAACATTTTGTGGAAACCGTATTTTTCCACAATTCTTTGATGTATAAAAAGACGAAATTGAAACAAATTTTAAATGTCTTTTCTGTCACTTAGCATCAATTTCTTTAAAAAAATAAAATAAATCTTACTGACCCCAAACTTTTGAATGGTAGTGTATGTTTGATAAAAAATCTCTTAATTGCATCAAGAAATGTTATGACAGCCAGAGAATGGTTTGGATTAGAAACATAAAGAAAGATTTTTTTCTTTTTCAGTGATGGAGCAGGTCACCAGATTCTCATTTCAGAATTCCCCTATTTATAATCTATTATAGTAGCAGTTGCATTGTATGTGCTATGCTAACAGAGGTAGGATGTCCAATTCTGACCGTTTGAGTGACACCTGTGTTCATACGGTCAACTTTAGATCTGCAAGCATCCTATTGTACTGTGTCCTTCTTTCTCATCACTCTGCATCAGCAGTGTTCTGTCTTACTCCCAGATAGCATTCCTTTTTTTCTTTCCGCCTCTCCCCCCTTCAGATGTCAGCATCTATACACAATTCCTGCGCTGCAAATCCTTCAACTGGATGGATGAACGTTCGCAGCCCATTCATCATCGCTCTTATCCCCTGCCCTCGCCGCTGTTTTTACATCATCCTGTAGTCAACTTGACAAGTGATGTCCCAGTCTCTCTTTCTCTCTTTTTTCTCTCTTTGCCTTCTCCCAACCCTCTGTCCATATCTCTGTCCGTTGCTTTCCCTTCTCCAGCCTGCACCACTGGGACCAGTGCGGCACTGTCCACTCTAGCCATAAAAGGCCTATAAAAAGCTAACACGGCGAAGAAAGGGTAATGATGAAATTTAACTGCTTGCCTTGGCGCACCTGGGGTCTGGTGTGGCCCGGGGCCTTAAATCGCTTCCCCCATCGTTGCCACCGGAGGGCCCAGTGCACTGAACCAGAACTGCCCCGTCGAGGTCAATGCCACTGCAGAGAGGGAGTTATTTCGTTTTAAAGATGTGATATAGATTTTGTGGGATCTCATTTGAGCCTGAATAAAAGAGCTGGCCAGAGGAAGTTTGAAATACGGTGGATGTGAGACTCTCCTAGAGAAGGACAGTAACTGTAGTGCTGTTTAACCTGCAGCGGGCCGGATGACTTCTGGGATCAGCATTGCACGCTGGTGCTTAGACTGGAGAACATGTCAGCAAAACATTAAAAACTCGCTAAAAAGTCATTTTTGCTGTGTATTTAAAGCAGTAAACTAGTATTTAAAAATGTTTTAATAATAACTATATTTTAAAATAAAACTTCTGTCATCTTTTAATCACTCTCATGTTGTTCCAAACCCATTAGACTTTCCTTTATCTTTGGAACATAAATGAAGATATTATTTGTAATATTTTTGTTCATCCATTGAATTTTTTGTTCGACCAAAATTTTCAAACTATATGATGAATGTATATATGATGAAAAAAAAATATTAAAAACATGACTTGATTTGCATTCCAAAGATGAATGAAAGTCATACAGGTTTGGAAAGACTTGAGTGTGAGTAAATAATGACCGATGAGTTTTCTATTTGGTGAACTATCCCTTAAAGCTACCGTAAAACACCGTAAAACTGCCATTCTTAGAGAATATTTCTGTTTTTCAGCTAAAATATTTTGAAATACTATTTTAATTCTTTAAATACACAGCAAAATAACCTTTTAACAAGTTTCAATGTGTTTGTTTACATGTTCCCCAGTAAAAATATCTAAAAATCCCTAAAACAACAAAAATGTATTTGAGAAACAAAACTGCAATTTCAGAGATGTATCTTGGTATCTTTCAGATAATATTGCATTCTCTATAGAATGTATCTTTCAGAGAATGTATTTTTAATTCAAGTAGCCTATATTTTGTCTTATTGCACTCCAAAAGTGAAAAAAATTACAAAATACAACAATATAAAACCTACGAATATAAATCCTAATATCTTATGCATTGTTTCTTTTCAGAGTCATTATGAAGTTTATTTTAAGATGCCCTTGTAACAGTGTAACTATACAGAGTAATTTCAATTAACAATACTGGGGTTAGGGTTTGGTTTAGGGTTGGTTGCATATAATTAAGCTTAATTTACTGTTATTACTACAGTAAGTACATGTAACGTGACAAGGACTGTAAAATATTTATTGTTACTTTTTGTTGTGTATTTAAAGCTGTCTTGCCTTACTTTTCTGTCACACAAAATCACTCAAAATTGGGTGTATGTATACAAGTTATAAAAACCGAAACAATCATATTTATTTCGGATACAATCATAAAAAACAGCATTTAGCTAAATGCTAACAGCAACCAAATGCAGCAATTATGTGAAGCATTTTCTAATTTACTTGTTTTATATGAACTATCTGGATCAATCGGTTCACCAAAAAGGCTGAATAGAGAACACCTTCAGAGTGAATTTGATTACTCAGGTTGGCTACAAAGCTGTGTTCAAGCAATGTGACAAAAAAATGTAGTCCACCACACTCACTGCTATTTGTTGGAAAAAGTAGCTTGTTACCTAAAAAGCATCACTGTTTTGACAGTAACTACCATCACTCTACTAAAAATATAGTGTCCACTCTCACATGTATACAGTCATACACTGGCTGTATCTCAGCATGCCTGGCGCTGTCAGGGCATGACTATTTTCAGTTCAGTGACTGACTGGCCCATGCCCAGAGCTCAGTCAACATCCCTGAGTTGAGATCCTGGCAAGCTATTGTTCAGGGCTCCGCCTCCCACCTGTCCCTGGCTACGACACAGGTCCTTCTCTCTCTTTTAGCTCAGAGCCTCCTGGCGTGGAAAATCACCCTTTGATGGGCCGGCAGAGCTGGCAAAGGAAGCAGTCATACTACAGAGAAATACATAGATAGATAGATAGAGAGAGAGAGAGAGAGAGAGAGAGAGAGAGAGAGAGAGAGAGAGAGAGAGAGAGAGAGAGAGAGAGAGAGAGAGAGAGAGAGAGAGAGAGAGAGAGAGTGGGGAGTGGGGTGGGGGGCAGTTACTGAGTCTAAGTCCAGGCTGCATTGTCTCGTGCTTATGGAATGTTGTAATCCTGGTAAACAGCTATTGTCATCCCTCATTAAATTTTACTGTTAATAAGTTATTTGAGGGTGTTTAAATTGTTCTTGAATTGTAATAAAGCATTACTATTTTAGTAGTATAATCTGTAGCTAGTTTGCATCTAGTATGATATAAATTCAAGTCTACAGTATATTTTCTTTATTTTGAGTTTATTTTGATTCTGAACATCCATTTAAAAAACAGTTCGGGTCCTAAATGTTGCTCGATGAATACAGCATTCTAGTTTATAATATAACATATAAAATTTATATATATATATATATATATATATATATATATATATATATATATATATATATATATATATATATATATATATATATATATATGACGACCCCTATGGTTTAGGAAGAAAAACAGAAAGATAATATAATAATATTTTTAATTTGCTTGAAATACCTGTAAATAAATGAAAAATATATCCTAAACATTTTTTTATCTGGTAATCTTTACCTTAAGAAATAAGTAACACTACACAAACCATTTAAAAACACAGTAAACTAGACCACCCATCAGAGCTACGTGTGTGGGGTTGCCCACGACAAGCCTATTTACTGCTCTTGGAAATGACTTATTACTAAAAGGATTATCATGACACACATACAAACACAAACATGGTAATCCTCATTAAAACTTGGAAAGCCCCACCAATGCAATCCAACTGATGCCCCTGTAGGATGTGTTACGAGTACGGCAGCCAAAACACAACAGTCCCCATCAGCCAGGAGACATCAGGCCCCTCTCATCCACAGAAGAGCTGACTGTAACGGGACGGTAAGGAATAGAGGCAGTGGGAGACTGAAGGAGGGCAGGAGAGAGATAGAAAGGAAGCAGGTGCTGGAGGTCCAGAAAAGAGAAGTGCAGAGAGGAAGAAAGAGAGAAAAAGAAACAGAGGAAGAGACAGAGAAATGCAGCCAACGTGGTCGCGGCAGAAGGGCCCCCTGCTTTTGATCTGCCAATTCGAATGTAATAACAGATAAATAGACAGGGCTCTCTGGGATACAATGGCAAACAGCTTGGGCCTGCCAAGGGAAAGAGAGCTAATGCTCTCCCTCATACACAGCCCCTGCGGCAGGCCTGGCTCTCTCAGCCCCACTGTCACACTGAATGATAAAGCAGACAGATTGCTCAGAACGGCAGACACTTTGATACCCAGCAGCTCCTGAGGCGCAGCCGGAGTGCCTCTTTAGCCATTCACAAGTTAATGTGCCAATTTGTTTTCCAGCATGCCTGAAGGAGAATTTATGGCGATGGACTGAGAGCAAGGAGTAAATACTAATAAAATGCTCTTTTTGCGGCAATTTGTTTAATTGGCCACAGTGGGGATGGGCTCGTTGAGCTGAAGTGAGATGACCCTGAGAAGATGGCTCTGCAGATGTTTGCCACATCTCCCTTAACGGTGATCTAAGCGTCGCCGTCTCCCCCTCTAATCGGCCACCCGTGGAAGCACTTATCACTGCTATACGCGTAAAAGCCTCAGCTAAACGCAGAAACGTAAATGTAAATAAATAATAAAGAGAAAGTACAGAGGACAATTTTTGACTTTCATGAGGACATAATGGAGGGATGCTTAAACTTTTGTTCGGTGTCCTCCAATTTGCAACGGAGCAAGAGATTTGGTGTGCAAGCTTCTCTTAAAGCTAGCCAGATACCAATTAAAGGCCTCTTTGTTCTGCACATTATCTCTAGTTGCACTGTAAATTAGGCATGCAGATTGCAAAAATCAACTAATATTGGATAAATCTACTACACCTAGCTTGAGGGAGTCTGTCATTTACATAAAAGAATTAAGCATTAGTCCTCCATTCAATCTTGTTCCCCAGATTTGAATAAGCTGCTAAAATCATAATTTTAATTTGACTCCTTCACACACACACACACACACACACACACTATATATATATATATATATATATATATATATATATATATAGAGAGAGAGAGAGAGAGAGAGAGAGAGAGAGAGAGAGAATTTATATTAATACTTTAATTTATAGTATTTATAGTTTTGTAAAAAAAAAAAAAAGTTTTACATTGATCCAAAAGATTTATATTTCAGATCAAATATGTTCCTTTGAACTTTCTATTCATCATCAAAGAATCCTGAAAAAAATGATTGTGGTTTTCACAAAAATATTAAGCAGGAAAAATAGTTTTCAACATTAATAAGAAATGTTCCTTGAGCACTAAATAAGCATATTAGAATGATTTCTGAATAATCACGTGACACTGGAGACTGAAGTAATGATGCTGAAAATCCAGCTTTACTCAATTTTAAAATACAATGATATTTTTTTTCCGGTAGTTTGAGTATATATACAGTATGTGTGTGTGTGTGTGTGTGTGTGTGTGTGTGTGTGTGTGTGTGTGTGTGTGTGTGTGTGTGTGTGTGTGTGTGTGTGTGTGTGTGTGTGTGTGTGTGTGTGTGTGTGTGTGTGTGTGTGTGTGTGTGTGTGCGCACACTGAGAGAGGATGCAAATCAGTCCCAGAGCAATGTAACCACTGTTCCTTTAACTTTGAACTTGCGAACTATGCCTCCAATTGGTGTCTCTAGGAACATTTAGTGCCTTCACTGTCTTTTTATATTCTTTTCCCTGTTTGTAAAGGGTGATGATATCTTTTCTTAACTTTTTGGACCTTTCTTTTGACTTAGCCATATTTCTAACATGCAGTCAAACATGACACTCAACAAAGCCAGTTCAGATATTTCATGTGTTCTAGCTCAAGCACAACTGGTACAACTAATGAAGCCCTTGATTAGTTGCATCAGGTGTGCTTGAGACAACACCTGTTTTGCAGATTTGTGCTGTTATGAGGAATTGTATTGAGGGGGTTGAATCATTTTGAGACTGCAGAAGTCATTAAAAGTTGCATTTTCGGTTGTATTTGGGGAAACCAAATTCAAGGTTTTTTTTTTTTTTTTTACAGTTTACCCTAACCTAAATCAATCTACAAACAAACAATCAGAGCCACTAAGTACAAAATGAAACCGAAACACACAGGAACAGCACTGCCAAACTGTGGTCTAAAAAGTGCAGAGGCACTGTAGAGAGAGGTGTGTGGGCTCTGATGTCAGCGCGGGCCCCGAGCCTGAGTGTGAGAGGTGTTAATGGGCCCACGCAGGGCCACAGCTGAGCACTGTGCTCAGTCTCGGCTGGTGCGCTCAAGGTCGAGGATTATGCCACGTCCTGTGACCAAACAGATGCTTCTGACAAAACACATCACACCAATAGAGACTCCTCCCCTCCTGCTGTGGGGCCTCATTCAGGGCCAAGATGGAGGAGAGCAACCACTCTTTTCAATGTCTCCCACCTACATCCACACACACACATATGCACCAATCAATACGGCACACTGATAAAGGCGGGAGAGTAGCCGCCTCTGGCAAGAAACATGAGCCGCAGGGCAACCATGGGCTATTCTTCACACACACAAACTGATGAAACACACTCTCAGCACCTGTGAAACACCACAAAATACTGAAGCTCTGAAGTGACTTTAAAGGTTAAAATGACATATGTAAGCCGGAACAGTTTTTGTATTAAAAGGATAGTTCACTCAAAAATAAAAAAAAATCTGTCATCATTACTCACCTTCGTGTCGTTCCAAAAATATATATTTAAATATATTATTTTTCCTGAAAAAATAAATTTCCTGTGCCGGAAAAAAATACAGCTATGATCGAATAATAAAGTGTATTATCTTTATAGGCCTGTTTAAAAATACTATTGATTGGCCCCTAAAAGGACTAATTCACCCAAAAAGGAACATTCTGCCATCATTTACTCACCCTAATGTTGTTCCAAACCTGTATGAGTTCTGCACAAAAGGAGATATTTGACAAATGTGATAATTAATTAACACTGCGTTCAGAGTAAAGTATTTTCAGATCATGCTTTATCAGTTCATCCACAATAAGGTTGCTAGAAAGATGCTTGACTGTTTAAGCTAGAAGAAAGCTCAAAGATTTTAATTACAGGGTTTTAGTGGCGACCACTAAAACAAGGCCATTCCTGTTCTATTTTTTGGGGCCGCAATGTTTCCTCAGGGATCTGTGGTGATGCAGGCCACAGCGGAGCATGGACAGACCCAGGGGAGGTGTGCCGTGATGGGGTAGGGTGAGAGCAGATGTATAGATGTGGTATACCCAAATGACAAGCCCGTTGGACCCATGGCAAGCCGCAATTAATGACCCATGCACACATTACAGAATGAAAAATGCCCACTGTCCAAGCGGTGCGGCTCTGCTTGGCAGCTGGAATTCTTCATTACTCCAGATCTGCCATGTGCAGGAAGGGCTGGCAGACATATTGCAACCAACACTGCCAAAAAAAAAAAAATAATAATAATAAAAAAAAAAAAAAAAACTACCAAAAGCCTGGCCTTTTAACTGAGCCATTCAAAGTCAACGTTGGTTTATTAATTATAATAATAATAATTATTGTCATTTAAATTATACTTTCATTTCACTACAGTTTACAAATTATATGCTGCAAAGTATAATTTGCAACAAATTAAAATACTCAAGAATCAAAATACTATGGATTAATGCACTTTTCCAACTCTTCCTGATTTTAAACCTTAAATGCATGAATGTTTCGCCAATCATTATTACATATTCGGGTCTCAAACAATGTCATATTTGCATTAAAAATGTCATAATTGAGCGAATGACACTTAATGACAGTTGTCATAAACATGCATAAAACCTCCTTCATATTCATGACATGTGTCATGTCATGATTATTACTGTGCCATGTCAGTCTTATGCACACCCCTTCAAGTAAAGTGTTACCGATATGTTTAATGTTGAGCAAAACAGAAAATCTAGCCACAGATTATCATTATTATTTTTAGAATCTATAAGTAAAACATTTATAATTTGATGGATTTCCTTGAATGAATGAATTATAAAATTGTATTTTGCCTGTTAAGAGGTATATATTCAAGTGAAAGGCGAAGATAGTATTTTAGCTTAGCATTACGCCATTTGTTTACATGATAAACTACATGACTTGATGTATTGCTGTTACGCAGAACTTGTTTTAAAAACCCAGTGTATAAAACAACATCTTTTACTAATCGTATTGGGATTCTTTCCACATAATAAGAGTAATTATATCACTTGTATATACTTATATACGTAAAGCTAAAGCATTACATCTAAACATTATTCTTGTAAAAATACCAGATTCTACATCAAGAACATAGCCGTGGTATTTGGCTCTATACAGTGATACTGCGGTTATGAGCTTCGACAGGGAGTCTTTTGAGTAATGTACACAAAATACTCTTAGATGAGTGTTTCATGGTGGGCCGCCATCACCCAGGCCAGGTCTTTGGAGATGGACTGGCCACCGACTACAGAGCTCTCACTAGTGCCAATATAAACCCTTCTGACCAAGAGAGTAAATTACCCAATCGATCGCATTACCGTGAGACCAAATCGGTGACAAATTTCTCTTCTAAATGCTCACATTTAATCATACACAACGCCTAGTTCACAATGCCAGATCATTGTGCATAGAACATAGGTCACACTGTTATGTGACACAAAATAATGTAATGTAAAATAGTTGTGAATGTGCATTATCAACCTCTTTAAAATAAATAAATAAATAAGCAAATAATCTGGAGATCTAAATTGAATACAGTGTGTAACTGCATGAAAAATCACATTAAAAGAGCTGGCTTATCTTATCAGTGCCATCTCCTATATCAGGAGATATCGCGTTATAAACAGGCACATGCTGAGCCACCACTGTTCAGGAATGTTCCTCATGAAATTCAAGGCTCTTCAGGAAGACGCCAATCACATTCCCAGCATCAACAATAAACTTTTAAAGGCCCAGCTGCTCCTGGTGTTAATTGGCATTTATGAAGCTAACAGATCCTTTTTTATTTAGTGACCAATTATCTGATTAGAGGATACGTTAATTACCAAATTGTGAAACGTTTGATGAAAAATTGCGCAATTTGTTTAAAAATTACTGTTCGGGTCACTTTCAATGTGATTTAACAAGAAACGATAATTACAAGTAAATTATCTTTCTAAGGACATGTCTTATTAAAAGTTAACTAGTGTTCGATGACAATTATTAAGACCTTAATTAAATATAGATGATTGTTTGGCAACTGAATCTATCTAAGGCTATCACAGTTTTAGCTTTGTAATCTGAGCAGTGACAATGGGGTTATGATACAAGTTATATATAAATGACATGGGACTTTAACTGTTTAATAATCTTGTAATATAATAAATGGCACTATATGGAAAAATGTACCATGTCATTTTACAAGACATTTAGTTCCAATAATTTATACAGTTTCCTTCTCCTGCATTGACAATTTACTATATGGTTTGCATTAGTTAATACGATATCTACCAATAAACAACAAACAATGCTTTTAATAAACAACAGCATTTATTAACTTTGATAATGTTAATTTTAGCATATACTAACACATTTAGCATAAGTGCAGCATAACACAAGTGGCATAAATTAACAGTACACTGCAAAAAAAGTATATATTTTAATTGACAATTTATAACTTGAAAGTAAAAAATTCTACGATCATAAAAACATCACATTTATTTTGAGAAACAGCACTGAAAGATTTTTTTCAGTTTTATTGAATTTTATTTAAAGTAAAATTAATATTTTTAATAATTTTAATTGGAAACAGACAAAAATATTACCTGGGTTTGTTGCATTTTGTGTATTATGAGCAAACAGTCAGTTTTATTTACATTAAAATGTATTCGAAATGAAATCATGTCAAATTTATTTACATTTATCAATTATAACTAAGATTAATAAAATCTTAGTAAATTATGTTGTTCATATAGGACCGAATGCATTTACTAATGTTAAAGAACTAAACCTTATTGTAAAGTGTTACCAAAAAAACAACCACAATCCATTTCATATCTTGAACAATCTTAATGCAATATGCATCTATAGAACTTTCAAATCACTAATTACCATTCTTGCCATTCAAACTGATTTCTGAAACTTTTGCGTATGTGTGTGTTTGTGTGTTTTCATGTCAGTGGGTTCACACAGAGGGACACAGGTGGCTCAATCTCCACTGGGCTGAGGAGACAAATTTGTCAAGACCCCTTGCCATGATTAACCTCCCTCCACATCAGAGCAAAGAAAAGTGGAAGAAGAGGAGGAAAGCAAGATGGAAGTGACAGAGAAGGAAGATGAGAAAAAGAAGAGAGAGGAAGAGCGACAAGCAAGGAGAGGGAGATTTAGAGAGGCCTGAGGGGAGCGGGAGGACACGCTGTTGATGCCCCAGCGACTCTGAGTGGGTCGTCTCACACTCACATTTATCCCTCAGAGTTCCTCATCCGGATCCTTTCCCAGGACACATCCCACAGCTCACCCGCCCGGGAGAAGTCTATAAGCACGGCTGAGGCAGCCTCCCCATGAAGTTCCCAGGAATGGCCCTCTTTATCAGTTGAAAACACATTCATCAAAGACCTTGTCGAGCGTCTGAACGAGTGGTTATCCGAGCGTTGCCCACCAAAGTCCTTTAACTCATTTGTTTGTTTATTTTCCTGAGATAGGGGTCCTTCATTGATCTGGATGGACCCTCCCTACCTCAAAGAGCAATAACCAGCAATAAAACAAGCTTCAAAATGTATATAAGCCAAGAATTGGGGTGAAGGTTCTGGGTTGTTCAAATTCACAGAGGCTTAAAAAAAGGGATAAACCATGTGGCACTGGCAGTGTTTGGAGAGTTTAACAAATATCTTTGCCCCTCCGCCCTTGTCTTCCCTCCTCCCTCTTCCCAGGATGTACATGGAGAGTGAGCAGCGTGGATTAGAGTGTCAGTGCACTAGAGCAGAGATGTGGAGGGGGGCGCGGGAGGTGGAAATAGAAAGGACACTGGCCCGGGCCCCGTCAGTCCATTAAGCAGGGTGTCTAACATCCCATTTCCCTTGCACTTCCTCCCTCCTAATCCCTTTATGCGAAACTCACTCAAGAGTAAGCATGTGTGAAATTGAGGACTTTCTAATACACATTGCGTGGCCCAGCTTGGCCCCTGCGGCTAGAAGGGCATTGCTGGGGTGGCTTTATAAAACTGTGGCAAGCAGAATTATATCATAATCAACAGTGACTTCTCCAGCTATGACTTTCAATGGCACTGACATCCACACCGGGGCATATCGGCCACTGTGCATTGAGACACGGAGAGCTGAGCATAAGGGGGATGGGTCACGCTTACTGGAGCTTGTCCTCAAACCTTTAAAACTCGCTATCTCGTGAATGATGTGTACAGACCAAACTGATCAAATTAAGCCATTGTTCTTTAATCAGCATTACTCAGAGACATCAGCCATGCATGCTCTGCCTTAGCTGGACAAGTCGGCCAACTCACCGGGGTTGAAAGAATGCCTCTTAAAATGTGTGAAAATTGCCCGTTTGAACATTGTGAAACAAGTTTAAAAAAATGTTGATGTTTGAATGTTATTAGGCCTTATGAATAGACCGATAGAAGATAGATAGATAGATAGATAGATAGATAGATAGATAGATAGATAGATAGATAGATAGATAGATAGATAGATAGATAGATAGATAGATAGATAGATGATAGATAGATAGATAGATAGATAGATAGATAGATAGATAGATAGATAGATAGATTATCTATCTATGATAGATATATTATCTATCTATCTATCTATCAATCTATCTAACTATCTATCTATCTATCTTCTATCGGTCTATTCATAAGGCCTAATAACATTCAATAGATAGATAGATCTTCCAGTGGGGTGGGGCCAAATCAAATCACAACTCGTGAATTCATCATTTTTGCCCAACCCACCTGATCACAACGTCCACAGAACTACTCAGCACTCCACTATGATATTCTGAACCATCATTTATAATATCTGTCTTTACTTGACCAGTTCCACTCCCTCATAATGGTTCTTCGCACAGCCACTCGACAGCAGCGGAGTCCTCCATTGATATTTGTTCTTCAATTTGTGTCATGAGTGCATATTATTACTGGATCTCTGCTTTTCACATCTCCAAGTGTTCATAATGCATGTGCTTCTCCACATGAGGACCATTGCGAGCGCACTCCGTTGTTTGCGGAATACAACATGACTCCCCCCACTGTGTGGTAATATGGCTATTTGCTCAGTCAATTTGCTGTTCCCAGCATCCAAGCACATGCAAATACATCGGCTGATGTGTGCCGGGCAACAACAGTTTGTGTTACAACAGCTTGCAAACTATTCCAAACAGTACCGTTTTTGAGGGGCTACAATAAAAAGCAGATTCTAAAGAGAGCTTGTCTGGAGTGGGACCTAATGACTCTGCAAAGGCATGAGGTATAAATGAGGATCTAGGCCACCTGGAGGTGTTTTGAAATTGCCTATCATTGCCCATGCTATTACATGTAACATGCAGAGCATCATGATCACAAACGCTCAATCAATACCTAAGACTTTACTCACCCAGGTTCACATTCCCATAATCTAAATTATACAACAACTTTTACAAGACCCGTGGCCCATCTTAGTTTTCACTGTCTCTTTCTTTCCCTCTTTCTCTATGTCTAGGTGTCGCTCCTGGGCCACAGCGGAAATGTGGGCAGGTAGTGGAGCGAAGCAGAAAGACATGAAGGAAATGAAGGCCAGTGGCCTGGAGTCAACCTTCCTGTCAGGACAGCACTGCGTGAGGAACACAGCACTCATCTCCTGTGCCAATTACAGTTGTCCCAGAAAATGCCACAGGACAACAGTATAAATAACAACTACACCGAGTGGATAAATAACAGCTACATGTTTATACATAAAAATAATACTCTACTCAAACTGCTACATAACAAGTAACATGCATTTACTGTATAATATAAGCTACTTTTCAAATAATAATGCATTTGGTTTATTTAATGTATTTAGTTAAAAATAGAAAACCTCTCACTTTTCCATGTTGAGTGAAGGGGTGTATTGGAGATGGTAAAGTATGGCTAAGATGGGTATGTGCATATTGTGCATATATACAACAAGTCAGGGCTTAAAAGTTTGGAATAAGTCTCTTATGGTCCTCAAAAATACAGTAAAAACAGTAATATTGTGAAATATTATTACAATTTTAAATAACGGTCCTCTTATTTATTTAAGATGTGACACTAATGACTGGAATAATGGCTGCTGAAAATTCAGCTTTGCCATCACATGAATAAATTACATTTAAAATAAATAAGTTATTTTTTAAATTATTTATTATTTAAAATATAAAGGACAGTTATTTAATATTGTAATAATATTTCACAATATTACTGTTTTTACTGTATTTTTGTTCAAATAAATGCAGCCTTGGTGAGAATAAGAGACTACTTTAAAAGACATTAAAAAAATAGCAATGATTCCAAACTTGTGACTGGTAGTGTATATAAATGCACAGAAGCCAAAGAAAATTTGTTTTAAAAACCTCAAAATACTTTGAAAATAAATCAAAGTACATCAGTGAGATTTATTAAAATATAAAAAACAAACAAAAAAATGTTTTAGTATCCATTTTGTCAGGAGACTGTATTTTAAAGATAATTTTGTAAAATCCAAGAAAGCTTGACAGATCTTTACTGGAAAGGGTTTAAACAATGTTTTTCATGCTTGTTCAATGAACCATAAACTATTTAGCAGTTTAGTCCAAATTTTCTAAAGAGACATGATCATTTTATATGATGAACAGATTGAATTTAGGCTTTTATTCACGTTTTAATTAACATTTATCAACTCACACATCAGTTGTGGTAAACGGAAGCACAATGCATGTTCGTGAGACCAATGAGTTGTGAGAACCAATGAGGTTCATTCTTGTGTGTTACACAGCACGCCTGAGCTTCAGCAAGAACCAATGAGGTTCATTCTTGTGTGTTACGCAGCACATTTGAGCTTCAGCAAGTAATTAAAGATATTAATTTCCAACAGTAACAGTAGAATTATTTTTTAAATGAGCAGCACAATATCATAACAAATTACTTTTAAAAGTAACAATCCCCAACTCAGTACAAGATACCAGAAACCTAATAGCTGATGTGATAACTTAGGTGATCATTTAACTCCGATTTTCCAAGACCATCAGTCAGAAAGCCCCTTGGTAATGGGGGTCACTGTCTGCAAATCATCGTTTTTCTCTTCAGAGACCTGAGAGGGTTTGATCATCTCCAGGCCAGGCTGTCCCCAAGGACTCAACATTCAGAGTCAGAGACAGCGATAGCATCAGTGCCCCCTGTCCCTTTTCCTGCACACTGCACATTCACACTGATACAGGTCCCAGGAGATCGGGGGGATAACAGTGTCGGACCCGTGTCGGGGCTGGGGCTATAGTCCCCTTTGGCCCTGACCCGAGCCGCCTCGAGGAGGGGCGGGGAGGTGCTCCAGCCGTGGGCTCTGTCTGTCTGTCTGCTACCACTCAACCATGGCTGGCTAAGATAAGCTTTCCTCCCCCCTGTGTGCCCCAAGTCCGACTCTTATATCTCAGCCTCTCAGACACATCCATGATGGAGGCTTTACCCCGTCTCCTGCTTCTTCTCCATGCTGCCCCCTGCTGCACAGGTGCTGGGCCCTGCTCTATGACAGTTGCTAAGCAACATGCTTTGAGGACACCCACCTGCCTTCAGGCTTCAGTGGTCTAAATTTTGTCTTAATTGCAAATTGAGTGGGAGACGAGCAAACGCCCCCTGAATGTGAAATAGATGCTGGCGAACATCGGCGGGCTAATCAAGAGACAGTGATGGGAGGCAGCCACCATGATCGGGGTAACACACACTGTGATGTCATAACCATTACAGAGTCATATCATTTACTCCAACATTCTTGACTAATACAGTACTGAAGAAAAAAAAATAAGGCTATTAAGGCTAAATATGATGGGAGGAAAGAGAATAAATCCTCTTTGTCAGAGGCATGATATTTCCCTTTCTCCGGCCAAAAACTCTCAGACCAAATGCACGAGCCCATTTGCTGGATTCAATTACCAGCCCCTGTACCAAATCCGCAAGAGACTATGTTCCAAAGGATGCTCATTTCAGCTCCTCTCTTGCCAAATCCCAAAAGAAATCTCTTTCATTTGGACAATGCACTTTTTCCTATTTAAAAAAAGAAAGAAAATCAATATCTGGTTTCAATATGAGGGGACAGGAATCAATATTGCCAACCTTTGGGTTTTTTCTCCACTTGCTT
Organism: Meda fulgida; assembly: GCA_030578275.1. Lineage (NCBI taxonomy): Eukaryota > Metazoa > Chordata > Actinopteri > Cypriniformes > Leuciscidae > Meda > Meda fulgida. The sequence continues at coordinate 17,957,904 of CM060630.1, read as the reverse complement.
TCCCTCTTCTGGTCCGTAAACAGAAACAATGGAATATGGTTATGACAGGGTCAGGGATGGCTCAGCTGATAGAGCCTATGATTAGGTTCTTATGTTACAATCACCCCAGCGCTTTACTCTACTGATGCCTTTAACCTTTTCATGCCATGTGCAGCTCAAACAAACTCAATAGCAGTCCTTTTCCCCCGACCCCGACCCCCCCTTGCCTCAGTGTCTATGTCCAATGTGGTGGAAGCGGGATCATCAGACGGTGAATGAGGCTTGGGTTTGTCACTTTCTTCTCTCTGTAATCCTTTATGAGTACAGGGCACAATGGGGCCGCTCATTGTCCTCCGGTTCTCAAGCTTCATTGGAAAGGTTTGTTTACCAGAGACATGAAATTGGAAAAGTCACTGTACAGATAAAAAAAAGTCACTTAGGTTGTGCAAATTCCCATTTCCTTCATTTCTGTGGTGAATCTGATGTCTAGCTAATGCTAAAAACGCTGAGTCTTAAAACGCAATTTAGAGATAATGTAATGACATTTTCCCAAGATTCACATTTTTTAGATTAGCCAATTAAAACAAACCCCACATAAAGTAAATCCAGAAGTGGGCTTGTCTTTTCCCCATCTGTGCTACGGCAAAATGATCTTGACAATGCCATGGACTTTTTCAGATCACAATATACCTATACTGGAGGCACAGTGGGCACACCTGAAGATGTTTTGGACCCCACGGTGTCAATGTCTTCAAGAAAGGAATTACTAACAAATTGCTGTGGGCCTGCACATAATTTAGTGGCTGGTGGCAATTTTATGACTTAGTAATGTTCCTAATTACATGCCCGTGAAAGGCTTAATTAATTGAGGGGGGTAGGAAGAGAGAAGAACCCGGATCAAGAGTAATGAAGAAAAAAAGAAACTGGTGAGAGAGGAAAAGTGGCTGGTGTGTTTGTTATCATGGTTCCACTGCATTGGGTTTTACTGCCTAAGGAGAATTTAGTGGCTCTTTATTTGCTCAAAGAAAATGCAAGTCTCCTGAAAATACGACCATCACGATCAACCCCTTGCTGATACCTAATATTCGTTCTCCCACCCTCTCTGACTTTTTCCAAAGTGGCTGTAATCATATTATTGTAAATGTTGGCGCAGTTAATTGCATCGGGAGGAAAATAGGTTCCGCTTGGTGGGTTATGGAGAATTTTATAAAGTTTGTTTTCCCATAGGAAGATTGAGTCAGTAATAGTGTTTCGGGGGGCTAGCGGGTGGGGGAGGCAAAGAGGGCGTGGAGACATTCAAATACAAATGTATGATTCCACCTTCAAACTAGACAAAAGAGCTGCATACTGAAGCTCTCTTATGACAAAGCAAGTTTCTAACACACACATACACACCACTACTAAATGTGTATAAAATGCAAAAGAGGTTTGGACTTGCAAACAGTAGCCAAGATGTATCAAGTTGGACCAAGAAGATCCCGTAGATATTCAGATGCTATAAATGAGAAGTCAAGTCAAGTCACATTTATTTATATAGCGCTTTTTACAATACAAACTGTTTCAAAGCAGCTTTACAGAGATAACAGGACAAATAATGCAACAAAGTTTGTTTTCAGAAGAAAATAGCGTCACAGTCCAGCTAAAGTAAAAAAGTTATTAATTCAGTTCATTTATGTATAGCCGCTCTGGAGAAAACCGTAATGTCATCGTCCAGCTCATTTCAGTTCTCATATAATGAGAGAGAAGAACACAATGAGGCCGCACTATAAACACACAGCTCCTTCCCTTCTCACTGGAGATTCATCGCTCATTTTCCGGGCCATTGCTGTGTGCTTCATTTAGAGACGTTGTTTCCAAACGCCCACTAGTATTGCCTGAAATAGAGGTCTGAGCAATTTACGCTACTGTGTGCACAGGTATTTTTGTTTGAAGCAACAAAATGTTTCCATTAACTGAAAAACCTACATTATGGGCTACTATTAAGCAGTCCCTAAAGAAAACAGCTTCATTAAGGGATTAAAATGGTTTCACATGTAGAAATGGCAAAAGTAAAAGTGCACTCAGTATTTTGTTTATGTTTTTATGTCAGATTTGTACACTGTCACCTAGTGGTGTGGATGTATAGCATGCAAAAGCAATAGTTTTCCGTTACAATGAGCTGAATTATGGCAACCCGCATTTTCTATGCCACTTATGTAAATGAGAGTACATGATTTTAAATACATTTAAAAAAATATATATAATAATAATGGATGGAAGGATGGATGGACTACGGACAAAAAATGTAACCCTTATGTTCTAAATTCCTACTCTTCTCTGCACAATCCCCCCAAAAAAGCACAAGATGGGAATGGAAGAACATTCATCCTGTCTGTCAAAGCGCTATCACACCCACTTCTAATGGCGTCTAGTGCAGTCTGGTTCCAGCCCGTTATCTTATAAATTCAACACATGTTCCACATAATTCACACTAAGTGTGACAATCAAGGAAACAGGCAAGTGCGGGCTCCTTACGGCGAGATCAATGGGTCTCATTCTGCATGGTATTCATTTTTAATTCATTCTTATTTATGGCAGGTGGTTAAAGACAAAGAGAGCAAAAAGGAAAATATGGGACAGCGGGATGAGATTATTGTTCGAAGTTCTTCTTCATGCAGTGGTTTGCAGACGATTTGTTCTATTTCTGTAACAATTTCTGAGATTTGTGAAGTATAATTAAACCGGCAATACAAATAAAGAAATGGAATACACTTTGATATGGAAATAAAAGTCTTCTTCAATCAAAACGAAGCTGAAACTTTAAATATGTTTTTAGTGATATATTGAGCTTATATCTGTATATTATAATTACCTATAATATACTGTACAGATTGCTATAGAAAAAGTGGGGTCTAAAAGTCTGAGTCCACATTTGTCTAATTTAATTTTTTTATTCCCAGATTAAAACTGATGTGAATTTAACTGAACTGACATTTTGTACAAACAAGTACACAGGGTAACATTTAGGGTATGTTCACACTTGTAGTTCGGTGCTCTTGGTTCTTTTGGTCCAGACCAAAAGAACCAAGAAAGGAAGTATGTACAATAAATAAATAAAAATCTGTAAATATGAAACCTTGAAATCTCTCTGGTCAGAGAGGCTGGTGTTGCATGTCCTACATTTGGTAGAGCGAGAGGTGTGTGTTTCCCAGCAGGAGTGTCAGTTAGGGATCACTGTACCCCCACCCTGTGGAGAGGGGCACCTTCCGCTCCTGCAACAAAATGCTGACAGAAGACCTGACTCTCCATTTATGCCTTCAACCCCTATAACCTCATCACCCCCTCTCTCTTCCAAACCTTACAGCATTTTTATACACAATGTTTGCTTAAAAATAAATAATAATAATAATTATAATAATACAACGTATTATTTATTATTATTATTATTATTATCAATATGAGTAATAATAATTTAGTGTTATGTGCTACCACAGTTTAGACGATTAAATCAATGTTGACATAAATCTACATGCAATCATTTGTAATTCAAATGATTTGAATTACACGACATTTTTGCCAATGCATAAATGCATAAATACTAGTACAAACCATGAATATGAACATCTCTATCCTTCCCGAATGGAAGTGATATTAATATGCTTTAGCTGCATGTCTAAGTAAATATTCAGTGTTTATCATGCTGTGCGTGGCTTGGGTGAGAGGGTAAGGAAATGAATTGGAAAATGTTGGTGATTAAAGGTATGGAGGTTAAATGAGTGTGCTATATGCTTCACACACTATTACCACAGCAGTTCAGATTGGAGTAGCATTTCTTTCTTTTTTTCCCCACTTCCCCTTTGGAACATATCCGATTGTGCATTTGTTAATCCAGAATTCAAAGAGCATAATAATGGTTGAAAGTCTTGGTAAATAGTATAATATGATGGCACACCAATAGTATGTGCAATATGATGCTTTAAAATGATAAGGAAAATTACTTTCTGTGCATGTCATGACATGTGAACAAATTAACCTAAGTTTTTTGGCTATTAGGAAAGATCACAGCTGACATTTTAGCTTGTATAATAAAAACTTTATTTTTGAATTGGGTTAAGATGCAATTGTGACCTGCATTGTTTTGTTTTTTTTAATTAATTTCAGTTGTTACAAAATTTTTGCTTATGCCTATTTTGAAAGCAGGAAACATAAGAGAGGACGATTTATCAATAACCCAAAAAACTGGGCCATCTATTGTGACCCGGCCACTTCTACTGACACACACATTTCAATGGTCGGAACAAGTGGCAGCAATTTTCCGTTTTCAATTTGCTGACCACTTGACCATGTGCTCCCGGTACGAGCTCGTCTCCAGCGAGCAGACATACACCTGCAACCCCTACTCTGATGAGGAGGCCACGATCATCCGCACGCTCTCGTCTGTGTGCACCCCACATACGCCATTCAGACACTCAGCTGCGGCTTTAAAATTAAGGGACGAATTCAAAGCTGTAAGTGAAAGACGGTCGCGAGCACAGGGTGAAATAATAATGCACTCATCTAGGACAGGTTGGGCTTATTCCTTTTACAATACCTTGTGTATATGTGTGTTTGTGTGTGCATTGCCTCTCCACGTGAGTGTGACTGCATCGCAGCCACCACTGCCAGAGGCAGCTGTTCCACACCATAGTTTTACATCATTGTTCTCATTCTCCCATTCTCTCATTCACTTTCTGTTTCAGCGACTTGGCTGCGGTTTTTGGACCACTCATCTTTTTCTTTGTCTTCCTCTCTTATTTCCCCCCATTCAACCTACATTTCCTCCTCTCCAATGCCACAACAAGGCGAGCCTCCCCAGAGCGTTCCACAGGGCCCTCTCTAGCCGATAAAGTCTTTTCATGTCAAAAACCCTCAGGCTTCGAGGTAAATCCTACAACTTGGCAGACCAATGTGCCAAGTGAGTGTGCCAGGGTCTGCCCACATTGCAACACATCCTTAGTGAATTTGTGTTGCTTTGCCTGCAGTGTCATCCAATTGTTTTCCCCATTTCAAAATCTTCATCTTGCACCTCTCCTGTTTTCCACAATGGGCCATTATCTGCTCTTGTTCTGCCTCTGTGACTGTTTAGGAACTTGTGTGCTACAGTCTGAGCTATGGGCTCCAATTTACAAAATACAGCTTTGGTGCCATTTTAAAAACGAAAAAGAAAAAAATAGAAGAAGAAAGAAAGAAAAGGATACATTTATGCAAATGTGACGTAGCTTCACAGTGCCCAGCAGATGCAGTCACAGAACTTTATTAACTACCTTAACTTATTTTTTTAAAGGAAAAAAAAAGAAGAAAAAAAACTTTGCACACACTTTACTAATTTCCTCCCACGATGTTTAAAAACCAAAAGCAAACAAACAAACAAATAAATGGCATTATTTATATTATTATTAAAACATAAATAAAGACATTTAAATAAGTAAATACATTTAAATAATAATAATTATAAAATATTCATATTATTATTGATTTTGTTATTAGTAATATCATAATTATATAAAAAATAACAAAATAGAATAGTAATATTGTTAAAACTTAAGTGAATAAACAAATAATTTGTTGTCAAAATCTAACATTAACAAATAAATGAATGAAGAATTGAAGAATTAAATAAATACATACATAATAATACATAAATAAATACTACTAAAAATTATAATCAAAATCAAAATAATTACAACTATATCACTAATATACAATGTGTGCATGAGTAATAAGTAGGTTTGTCCAAACTTTTGACTGGTATTGTAAGTGGGATCTTTGCTTTGAGGTTATGCTAAGTGAGCATTGATCTCCTTATGACTGTAAGTGTTAAATATATGTAAAAACCTTGATTAACTGATTAATTAAATAATAATTGAAATCAGAATTGAAACCACACATTCTCGTATAACTACTCCTCACTATGTTGTTTGAGGCTTTGTGAGTCAGTCCAGTGGGGAAGGGTGTGGAATGGAGCTATACCCTCACCTTCAGCAGAGGTGACCCTCCACAAGTGCCCTCTCCTGGCTTTTATCTGCAGGGAAGGTATATATAAAAGGCCCGGGAACAAAGAGCGATAGTCAAGACATCACATGCTGTGTGGGCTCTTCTCACTCTGGCCCCCGTCCTTTATGGAATGATTTGCATATTGCATAGGTACTGCTGTTTTTATTGAGGTCATTTTTTTTTTTATCAGTTCTCCATTGCTCAGACTGCACACAATGAATCCAGCTTACTTCAGGACATAACTGATCTTTTTTTCCTCTCTTTCTATCAAGTTGCCCCGGCGCTCCTCCTCTAAGCTGCCTTGATCCCTTCAGCTCCTTTTTTTTTGTCCTCTTATTTCTTTAAACCTCAAAGTCTCCATTAAACACTGAAAACATCAACCTGAAAGATTTATTCTGTTAACTGACAGAGAACATGCAGATCACTTTCTGTCAATAAAATAAAGCAAAATCCTTCTTTTTCAATGCTAGTTCATATATCAATGGGTCATGGTCTTGCTGGTTAGCATAGCCATGATAGCACCTAATGTTGTGACTACACCCAATCTCTATATTGACAGCCATTCAAAAGTGACCATGTATTCTGACAAAAACTTTTTAGATGTGATGTTGTATTGATTACCTTTTCTTTACAAAAATCAAAAACCTGGGTTACAGAGACACACTTACAATGGAATTAAGTGGGGCCAATCTGTAAATGGTAAAATACTTACTGTTTCAATATAGCAACAATAATCATCTAAATACTATTTTAGTGTGAAAAAGTAACATTTTCTGTATATATCTTTTCTGTTAAGCAAATCCATAAACCCTAAAATTACTTGTATAAAGTTATCCCCTTCACATTTCTGCTAAACATTACTTCCACTGTAAGCGCCTCACTTTTCTATTCGTTTTTTTTATTTGTTTTGTTTTGAAGAAAACTGATTATTTTGAATTATTTTATGTGTGATTAAACATAATGCCACAAATGCTACTGACTGAATTTAGCTTGTTCTGAACCTGTAATATGCTGTTTTTATAAATTATTTCATTAATAATTTAATCAGAGTTGTATTTTGGCATTTTGGCACAAGGGCTTTAGAATATGCTAACGGAAATGCTAACCCATTCTAGAAACACATATTCTAGACCTTCATTCTAGAAATCCTCATTCATGCGAGTATGCACACGTGTATTTGCAGAGACCACATGCAACCCAGACATGCACCTGCAGCTGTCTCTGGTCTCCTGCACCACTGATCTGAGTCCTGATCTAGGACAGCTGTTCAGGGGGATTTAGCCTTTTAAAACAAACTATTCCCCAATCTGCTCCACAAGAGCCCAGGGCTGGGGTCCAACCCTAAGCCCCTGCACTACCTTGCATCTCCCGGAGGGAACGTTCCCCTGAGACAGCCTAACAGAGAAGGGACGAAACGTGTCCCTGTCAATATAAATCAGCATCCAGTTGGCTGAAGTGCACCGATCGGCAGAGTCTGAGCATGTGATCCTGGCTCATAATGATGTGTTCATTTTATTTACGGGTTAATGGCAGCAAAAAGACGTGAGGTTTTGTTCTTTTTTAGTCTTTGTAAAGGAACTACATATTTCCCTCTGCTATTCCCAATCACAGTCGACAGGGTCATCGCTGAAGATTACCTCAGAATACCCGATTCCAACCAAGCTGCCACAGACGCATCTATCACGCTGAGACACCAGCATGCTAAATGTTTCTACGTATTTGCTTCCCCCTTTTAAATAGGAAACCGAAATCCATCTCTCTTGTGTTTGACAGTCCACATTAAAAAAAGCTGCATGCGAGGAGAGTGCAGTGGAGAGGGGAAACTTGTTTCTCACACTGTTGTGACAGCCAATGCAAATAGCCTCGGTTTCCCTCGAGAGACAGAGAGAACCAGGGGAACAAGAGAGATCGAAGGAAACAGAAGGTGAAAAAGAGAAGAGAGACATAACTAGTCGACAGGAAATCATATGAGAAAGCGATCGCTACCTTTGCTCCTCTAAAGCAGAAAAAACTCTGCTCTACCTGCATGATGTTATATCAATAATTGCTGGGGAAAATTAAACAAGTAAAACAATGAGCTTGCCTGAGGCCTCCATCTCTTCAAATCAGTCTGTGCATTTTAAAAGAAGGTCACTTTTTTCCCCCCTTTGGATTGGTGACATGCGCATGAAACGAGCAGCTGACCTGGGTTTGAATTTAGAGTGTTCATTAATAGGATATTACGCCATATGCTTCTCTGCACTGTCTTATTTTAATGCTTGGCACTGGCTTGAGAATTTGTAATTAGCGGGGGTATAATGAGGGTATCGAAGAGGCTAATACAGGGTTGTAAGGAAGGAATAGATTTGTTCACTGTACTATAAAGCTTTAAAACAAAGCTGCACCTATAACAGAGTCACATTTGGGACACTGGTACTCGTCAGAGATAACACTGCACATGAACGGACCCAGGCGGGCAAAATAACAGTTTTTGCTAACCCAGCATCTACTGGCAAACCACCATCCTGAGCCCGCCGTCACTAATTCCCCCTCAAACGTAGGACAAACCGAGTGGTACGCAACAAAACCATGACTGGAGCCTGACCCTCTTTCTGTACTTCATAGCACAGCGCTCTAAACTAGCAAACAAACACATTTCTCAAGACACAGCGGTAAATTCAACACAGACGTATTATCCTCTAGGACGGCGTCAGTCAGGAGCACCGCAGAAAGCAGACAATGAAAATGGAATTATGGAGAAGGCAACGACTATAATGGACTGCAACCGTTCGGAACACCCTGTGCAGGACTGTGAATCATCTCGACCCAATCATACGCTGGCACCATACTGTAATTCATTGACTGGAATGGTGACACAGCGATAGACACGTGAATATGTTTGAGAGCAGCTTTCCTGAGAGGAAAGCCAATGCACGTCCCTGTATCCCATTATCATTATGCATCTTTCCCCTTCTTTAAAAAAAAAAGTGCGATTAGTTAGAAAAGTTCTCAAGCAGAGAGGCAAGCGAGCGAAATAAATTCCGCTCGCGCCCCACACATGACATTGCACATAAATATTCAATAAATTAGCCGCAGCCGTTTTATAGATTGATCAGTCATCTCTGGCATTCACTGACAGGCAATGGTGGGGTTGAAATATTAATGCTGACAAATTAGGGATTTCTGAGTAAATGATGTCACATCGCACGGCTTCACTCAGATTTACTCCTTGGCACGGGGCAAATTCAGCAGCACAAGTAATGCACTAAAAACCAGACCCCCACTCCCCACCCCACTCCTGCCTTAAAATGACATTCATTATTTTATCGTTAAGCAGGAGTCATTCTTTCCCTGTGCCTAGCAAGGAGAGGGGGGGGGGGGGGGGGGGTGAGGGGGGACAAGGAGAAAATTAACCTCACAAAGGCCAAATCTGCTGTTGTCCAACTTTGAAATGCAAATTGAACAATTTAGAATTGTATATTCATGGGAATGTAGTAGCAGACAGAATGCAAAATTGCAATGTGAATTTAAATGTAAGAGGATGGATGGATGGATGGATGGATGGATGGATGGATGGATGGATGGATGGATGGATGGATGGATGGATGGATGGATGGATGGATGGATGGATGGATGGATGGATGGATGGATGGATGGATGGAGACTATTGTTCTATTCTAAAATATAGTGCATGGATGTTTGTGTGTGTGTTTGGGGTGGGGGGCTCGTGTGATGTGATGCAGAAAATGGTTACATGTGTGCCATGGTTCCTGATAGCATCCCAGGGGAAATACACCTGTGTCCGTCAAAAGAGAGGGTCAGGGAGGTCTGGGGTCAAGGAGAAGATTCTGCTATGCCTGCACCATGAGTATAGCATGACAGGGAGATGATAAACTGATTCAAAACCAGTAAAAACATACTTGAATACAAGAAAGAATGAAATGCACTTAATTCTTTGCAAAAACATCAGGCACCTCCTTGGACCAAACTCATCAATACAAACTCAATCAGGCCTTTTGAAAACTGCCAAATGTTAATTTAAAGCCGCACAAGAAATCTGTATTACATAATGGTGATGAGGCAAGCATAGAGGGCCTTTTAAAGATGCAGAGAGCCTGAAATTGACCTGGAGTGTCTGTACAAGTAAAGAATGCCTCTGCTCAGCAATACAGCCCAGTTGATCTGACCATAGTCAGCCTGTAACAGATGAGCTCCCTGCCAGAAATCAATAATATCGGTGAGGAATCGCCCCGTCGCGGGACAGCGAAAGATGAGGCTGCTCTTCTCCGTCAATACCTGATTGCAAATCCCTCGGTTCCTTCCAGATTCTGGGCCTAGCTCAGCATTCAGCTCTCTTGTGTACCTCCAACAAGTTTGGAGTTTGGAGCTGATATGATCTGTTTGAATTGCTCATTTTGGAGGATTGAAAGGGTGCAATCGGGTATTGCGGTATGGTGCGTCTTGAGTGCCATCGGTTCAACAGCAGAGGTGTATCCGTGTCTCCGCCCTTGCTGCCTGCTAAAAACTTGTCGGAAAATACGAATGTCATTCGGCCCTAACTGTCAGTGTCGTTGATGAGTGGAAATAGACCACTCAACTCCACTCTTAATGCAATCACTTCCCCACGACCCTGCTGCCATCTTTGATGCCAGGCGTTTTGTAAATTCGTAGCAAATTACTCCGTCAGAACCCGGCGGCGCCTGTCTGTCAACTCTGAAGGCGAGGGTGATGTCGCCAAGACAGGTGACTGACAAGCAGGCACCAGGGAAAAACAAGACGAAGAGGAAGCACAGAAAGAGCAGGGTTAGAGAAAAAAGAGTGGGATGTGGGGGGAGGGGGATGGGGTGGTAGAGGCGAGCTTTTTTACCCAGCGTCCCCTGGGCGTTGCAGTATCAGTCAATCTGAGGGCTAATTCGTGTCAGAGCTTGTATCGTATCTCCTTGAGAGACGAGCAGAAGGTTGCTAAAAATTGAAGTGGAAATGAAGTTGGATGCACAAGAGGATAGGCACAACAATAGTGTGGAGAAATAGGCTTGTATTCTTGATGCACTTTCCATCTTTGAGAGGACACCCCTGACCTTGTCTCTGTCCTTGCCACTCACAACTTTGCCTTATATGCCTTCCTGTCACACCAGATCCACATGGCCTTACGGCTCTGACCCATCTCTCTACTCAGCAAGTTTTACTAGAGTCTTTCTGTTTCTAACTTTCACTTTCTCTCTCTCTCTCTCTCTCTCTCTCTCTCTCTCTCTCTCTCTCTCTCTCTCTCTCTCTCATTACTTGGAGGCAACTTCACTAAACAATTGCGCAATTTTTGTATGTGGTATTTTAACATAAATGCCTGTTCCTTATTCACAAACCACAAGTAATAAAATTTAAGAAGGCACTAAATGTGCTGGGGGAAAAAATACTTTGTGAACATTTAAATGAAGTCACTGTTGTTCATTTCTATGCAAATTAGGATTCCAACTTAATGTACACAAAATGTAGCAAAATATACAGTATATCATATATTTTTTAAATAAAAAAACGAAATGGCATAAAACATAAAACGACTATAAAAAATTATTTAAACAGCTTTACAGCTCAATCCGTTTTAACAGGTGAATTAACTTAAATGTTTTTTTTTTTATTAAATAAATTGATGCCATTCACTTCAAATGTAAATGCATCACATGTGTGTGTGACCTAGTAAACCCTTCATTATAGGGATAGTTTGTACAGTACAAAAATAATTTTGTCTAAGGAAAGTCACCATAAAACATGAAACCACAATGTATGTGTGTGTAATCAAATTACATCACTAAATTGAAAGGAATATTCCTTGAACAGAGTGATGCTGTACAGTCTCAGTTAACTGCTATTGCAATATTGCGCTGCATACTCTTACATGGTATGTGCGTGAGTTTAACTGATGAGTAAATTGAATGACTTAGTAGCAAATCCACAACATGAGTGGAATTAGACCTGCCTTTCCCTGCTAATGACATCAATTAAGCAACAGATTTGTCCTCATTTTGAGGCTGGCTTTTTCCTCTGTTTTGTTTTCATCCCTGCCTTTGTGGCATTCTTTGTGAACTGGAAAGCAGCAGCAGATATTTCCTGAGCTCCTCCTCTGCCTTTTCCTGCATGTGCTGAGAGTTAATGAGATGCTAGTGTTTGTGTTATCACGAAGGCACCAGCAGCTGCCAACAGGTACGTTTTCGGGCTTTACACAAAACAGGCAGGTGGCGGTTCAACGCTTACTTGCAGGAAGTTTAATATCTCTCTCTCTATCCCGAGCGGCATTAACATGGAACGCTACCACCAAATCGTAGAGGGAGCGGCAGAAAATTAAACACTTGAATTCGGATTTTGCCATGCACCCAACACAAAGACCTTCAATTGAGGAGGGAGTATATGTTTTGAAGAATATTCCAGCGGCTTTTGAGCAAAATGCTGGTCTTCTTCTCCATGTTATGACAGTTTCAAGAGAGATGTAAAAAAAAAAAAAGAAAAAAAAAAGACAACAAGAATTGGAGAGGGAGGACAATTGATCAAGGACAGTTTAGTTAGAATGGGCAGCCATGACCTTTGTTTGGTCCACTATGGATAACGCCAATTATTCTGTCAATTCAGATCCTCAAATAGACTTTTAAAATAAACCTTTGCCCCAGACACTGGTCACAATTAACACTGTCTGGCTTCCCCTCTAAATACAGCAACAAGCTTGTCTCTAGCACTTAAAATGGTGCTGGCTGCTGGTCATTGAGACTGAAGTAATTAGCACCCATCTGTCTATCTATTCTAATTGTTGCTGTTTGATCTTCTGATTACACTGCTTACCAGAGTATCACATAAAACTGTATATTTTGATCACTTTTTAAATAAAAAAATACATACTTTTGGCAACAATAATGAACTACGTTAGCAATAAATATAAAATAAAAAGTATTTTATGTATACATATATATTTATATATATATTTAGAGAGAGAGAGAGAGAGAGAGAGAGAGAGAGAGAGAGAGAGAGACAGAGAATATTATATAAAATAATTATAAAAATTACTTATATATAAAATATGAAAATAAGAAGCAGGACTCACATCTACAATCCGCTTAATATAATTAATCAGAGTCACCTTGAATACAGTCTATAATTAATTTACAGGTGATGCCAAGCATAAGTGGACATGTAAGTGTGTGAAATTTTCATGCACACTTGTTTTGGTATTAATAATGATGGATTAAGATACTTAACTTTCCCTCTGACTACCACAACTGTAAAAACAGGCCTGGGAAATCGCATGTTACCCCATCCTCCCCCTCTCTTCCCTACCCCACACTTTCTGAGCTGTAGACGGAGACCCAGCCCCCTCAAATCATGAATAAGGAGTTGTGGCAAGGCATATTTTAGACCTCCACGGTGCTTTTAGTGTCAAGAGACCAAACAAGACCAGAATACATTAGGGAGATGAGAATCAGGGTATTGTTGAACATTCAAATACATTTTACATTGGGCGTCTGCAAAATGTCTCGGAAATGTTTGTATTTTACAAAAAGCACCAGTTCTCCAACACAACATTTAAATATTTTTACATATCCATGCCAATGTGGCATGATAATGTCCGTAATCACATAGAGAGACATTATGGGAAACACTTCCACCTTCCAAATTTAAGGGTAATTGAATTTTATTTCTTCTAATTGCATCTTTATTTCTTGTCATTGAGACTTTAAATCTAAAAATTGCCATCTCATAATAGATAAAAAAAAGATAGTAAAATAATATAATAATAATAATAATAATACTATTTAAAAAATGATATTAAACTAACATTTAACTTGTGACTATTTCTTGATGATTCATGATATCTATAAATATGATTTTTTTTAAATATTATATATGTATTTAATGTAACTCAAGACTTTCTTGTTACTTATCCTGAAATTGCAACTTTATTTATTTTGTATATCTTAAACTGTTAAATTACTCATTTTATTTTTTACTTCGAGGCAGAAACGAGGCATGCTTCCATGCTAAGTAGAATTTGAGAAATTATGACAATATTTGGGGGGGGGGGGCAGTGAAAATTAATCATGACACTTAAATTCTTGTAATCTCTCTGTTGTCATAGTGAAAATTAGTGAGAAGATGCTTTTCAGAGTTAATTATTTTACACGGCACATTCAGCATGTCGGACAACACCTGTATCCTCTTCTGTCGCATGGGAATCTGCAGCTGTCTTCTCTTCAAACACAGGGACAATCCAAGGACAACCTGCTTGTCCTCTGATCTCTGACCTTGAACACTGTGCTAATACCCTCAGCTGCCAATGTCATGGCCGCATGGCAGAGGGGCCTTTGTTTCCGTGGGCTTCACCCTTTGCAAAGGCAGATAAATGATTTCTATTTGTCCTCTGCAGCAAAGGAAGAAGTTATCGATACAATCCACAAATGATGTCAGGGATTTGTCAGTGAAGCTTATGAATGACAAAAACATCCCCCACCCCCCTCCAAAAAAAAACACCTTCTCTTCTGGCCAAGAAGATTGAGAGCCCAAACACATTATTGATTTTTTTTTTCATACCTTCTTCTAAATAGAGGCTCAGGCTACAAAAGCAGGTGCAACGGCTTTTGTGTGCTAAAATGTGGCTAAAAGCTTTCTTTAAAAGAAGGAAGATAAGGATTATATAGGTCCACATATAACATCAAACTGTGTAACCACCAGATGGATGCAAGGTGGAGGATACTGGGTTGGCACACTTCAGGCTTGGCCCAGTTGTTTGGAGAAAAGATTAGGGGGAACAGCTGATAGACATAAGAAAACTTTGTTTTGTTAACCAAAAGGGTGCTGGATGAGATCGAAGCTTTCCAGTGAGAATCACCTTGATATTTGGTACAATGGCACACAGATGCTCCTTGACTGCCAGATGAAGAGGTAATGCAGGACAACAGTTATGGATCACCACAAAATAGAGAACAAGCAAGAGGTGTGGTGTGGTGTGTGTGTGGGGGGGGGGGGTGTACAGAGCTGATGAGAAAGGAATTCACTGCACCTGCGGATGTCTTCTAAATGTCAGATGTGGATGTTAAAATAATAAAAAGAGAATTCAGAATAAAAATATAATACAATAATATATATATATATATATAAATATATATATAGAGGTCCTTCTCAAAAAATTTGCATATAGTGATAAAGTTCATTATTTTCCATAATTTAATGAAAAAAATTAAACTTTCATATGTTTTAGATTCATTGCACACCAACTGAAATATTTCAGGTGTTTTATTGTTTTAATACTGATGATTTTGGCATACAGCTCATGAAAACCCAAAATTCTTGTCTCAAAAAATTAGCATATCATGAGAAGGTTCTCTAAACGAGCTATTAACCTAATCATCTGTATCAACTAATTAACTCTAAACACCTGCAAAAGATTCCTGATGCTTTTAAAAACTCCCAGCCTGTTTCATTACTCAAAACCACAATCATGGGTAAGACTGCCGACCTGACTGCTGTCCAGAAGGCCATCATTGACACCCTCAAGCAAGAGGGTAAGACACCGAAATAAATTTCTGAACAAATAGGCTGTTCCCAGAGTGCTGTATCAAGGCACCTCAGTGGGAAGTCTGTGGGAAGAAAAAAGTGTGGCAAAAAACGCTGCACAACGAGGAGAGATGACCGGACCCTGAGGAAGATTGTGGAGAAGGACCGATTCCAGACCTTGGGGGACCTGCGGAAGCAGTGGACTGAGTCTAGAGTAGAAACATCCAGAGCCACCGTGCACAGGTGTGTGCAGGAAATGGGCTACAGGTGCCGCATTCCCCAGGTCAAGCTACTTTTGAACCAGAAACAGCTGCAGAAGCGCCTGACCTGGGCTACAGAGAAGCAGCACTGGACTGTTGCTCAGTGGTTGCATGTCATTCGGAAATCAAGGTGCCAGAGTCTGGAGGAAGACTGGGGAGAAGGAAATGCCAAAATGCCTGAAGTCCAGTGTCAAGTACCCACAGTCAGTGATGGTCTGGGGTGCCATGTCAGCTGCTGGTGTTGGTCCACTGTGTTTTATCAAGGGCAGGGTCAATGCAGCTAGCTATCAGGAGATTTTGGACCACTTCATGCTTCCACCCGCTGAAAAGCTTTATGGAGATGATTTCATTTTTCAGCACGACCTGGCACCTGCTCACAGTGCCAAAACCACTGGTAAATGGTTTACTGACCATGGTATTACTGTGCTCAATTGGCCTGCCAACTCTCCTGACCTGAACCCCATAGAGAATCTGTGGGATATTGTGAAGAGAAAGTTGAGAGACGCAAGACCCAACACTCTGGATGAGCTTAAGGCCGCTCTCGAAGCATCCTGGGCCTCCATAACACCTCAGCAGTGCCACAGGCTGATTGTCTCCATGCCACAACGCATTGAAGCAGTCATTTCTGCAAAAGGATTCCCGACCAAGTATTAAGTGCATAACTGAACATAATTATTTGAAGGTTGACTCTTTTTTTGTATTAAAAACACTTATTTTATTGGTCGGATGAAATATGCAAATTTTTGAGACAGGAAATTTGGGGTTTTCATGAGCTGTATGCCAAAATCATCAGTATTAAAACAATAAAAGACCTGGAGTATTTCAGTTGGTGTGCAATGAATCTAAAATATATGAAAGTTTAATTTTTATCATTACATTATGGAAAATAATGAACTTTATCACAATATGCTAATTTTTTTAGAAGGACCTGTATAAATATATATATATATATATATATATACATATATATATTAGGACATTGACCCCCTATAAATGGGCTTCTTCCCCTTTGACATTTTTTTTCATGGTTAGCTTATTTTTATTAGTAGTAGAGTGTGGTTAATGTAGAAATAAATAAAAATAAAAGAGAGAAAAAAATAATTGAAATAAAATAAAATAAAATAATAAGAATACACTTCCTTTGTGGATGCAGTATAAACTGCATGTTTTAAAGGTTTTATAAAAGGGTTGCCTGCTAGGGCCGGTGTCTGTCCATGCAACACAGAGGAAAACACAAGAACTGCCATCTCAAGGAGAGAGAAAAAGAAGAAGCTCTTTGGCAAACATAGTGCTGATTAAAACAAACTGGGAGAGCTGCCGGCGGCAGAGAAGGAAAGGGCAAACAGGCCGTCCCCACAGGAAGTACACAGACTCTCACATTATCTGACTCACACATTGAGACTGAGTCTAAGTCAGAGACAAAAACAACACTCCAACCGCTCAATATCAAACCAAGAACGCCAAAAAAATCAACAACTTCATAAAGGAATTATGTAATTTAAGTTCAACAGTAAAACATGACCTTTCAGTAAAAACTGACTTAAAATGTGCAGGGCTACAAAAAACAAAAAAATCAATAACAGTAAAATAAAGGTAAAAATGCTATGCTAGGCTAATGTCTATGCCTTTAATAAACATGGATTGTTTCAAGCAAATAATGAAAATCATATTTATTTAGTGATACAAACTTAATGTTCAGTGTCAACTCACCAACTCAACTTTAATGAATTATACACTATGAATAAAACTTGTTCTATCGTTGCCTGCATAATGGGGGGGGGGGGGGGGGGTGCAGACAATGCAGTGGACGACTATGGGAGTGATCCTGCCCTTTGCCCTTAAAAAACAAGTTTAATCCACATCTCACACATTTCTCTTTGGAGAGTCTCAACACAACACCATAGTGTCAATCATGGTCCTGTGAAACGTTGCGCCATAGGATTCAGTGAATGTCTATGCAGGACATTCTTGTAAGAAAACTGTTTAAGACTACATATATAATATAGGAAATACATAATATAGGAACTATATTTAATTTAGCTAACCATATACTTGAGGTCTGTCCTCGGAGGTACAGGAGAACAGAGCCGCTGAAGAGCAGAGAGGACACAACTCCCCCACCCGGCTGATGGCTGTCATTTGTCTGGAAACAGAATGGTTTTAATGTCTTGGCTTAAAACAGCAGAGGATCCTGCCAAGATTAAGTATCAGATCTCAAGGCATTTGCAGAGCATGTGAAATCACTCTCGATGGCCTCATTCTCCCCTAATTGAATTAGGAGCTTTCCCAGCAAAAAGCTATAGGCCCGATGTGATTTTTTTTTTTGTCTTCCTGGAGTAGTAAAGCTACGTGCCCAAGGTGTCAGGGCCAAATCCTCCGCCTAAACCCATCGTCTTTGCACGCAAGTACCCTGATAAACATCTGAAGTGAGGGGGGTCAGCCAGGATCCCATGACATCACTGATAATAACAGAGCAGCTCTCAGCCTATCAGAAACCAAAGAATGGTGTCTGCTCCATCATTTGCGTGACGTCATGTCTATGGCTTTCTGGACAGACAGCACCAAGTGGCCAGGCTATGGTGTTGGAACATGGATAATTGCTTGTCCTCAAGGTCTTCTAGTTATTTGTCTATACAATAGTAGGATGAAGCCTATAAAGTAAACAGTTTATCAAAATAAGAAATGTGTATGTAAAAATTGAATGTGATGCAATATATTTTATATATTCAATATTTAATCACTTTTTAACTTAACAGATTTTTTTGAATAAAGGTTAATTAAGGAAGTTTAAAAAAGCATATGCTAATATTAAAATTAATAAATAAAAATAAACAAATATTTAGATGAATCAATATGAGAAATAAATTAATATTTTATTTATGTATTTATTATTATATTTACACTACTGTTTAAAAGTTTGGGGTCAGTAAGAAATTTTTCAAAGAAATGAATACTTGTATTCAGCTAGGACACATAAAAAGTGACAGTAAAAACATTTATAATGCTATTACAAATAAATGTTGTTATTTTTATTCAATCCTGAAAAACATGCATCACGTTTCCACAAAAACATTAAGCAGTACAACATTGATCATAATAAATCATTCTTGAGCAGCATATCAGCATATTAAAATGATTTCTGAAGAATCATGTGACACTGAAGACTGGAGTAATGACGCTGAAAATTCAGCCTTGCCACTGACATAAAACAATTACATTTGAACATTTATTAAAAGAGAAAATATTTGAAAACAAATAACAGAATTGTTATTTTAAGACTTCTTTCAAAAACAAATAGAGACATATAGTATGTATATGTAAGTATCGTAACCTAAACATTTAAACATGTAACCTATGTTAATTTGGTAAGTAGTGACTAAGCAATTAAGTGTGATAGATCCATGACAACATTTCTCACAATCGTTTCTGTTGTGGTTTCATGGGCTTTGGTTTACGTATCAGCGTAAATCCAGCCATATAGCTCCAGGAATGAGAGCTGTGACACCTTCCCTGCCTTAATCCTGACCTTGAGAGAGAAAAAAAAGTTGCCGAACTACTTCTTCCCCTCAGGATAGAGAGAGGGTTCTCTAAGGTGGCTGACACAACTGCACAGCTGCTTTCTCTATCAACCGCCTGCCCATATTTACATGGGGCTTATAAACAGGTCTCAGCGTTTGGCTGCTGCTTCTTGGAAATACAATCTGTCTACCACTTATCTGAGAGGATTACTGTGCCCGGGCCAGCTACCCCAGATTAAAGACAAAGGAGAAATTAAAGAGGGAGCTATCAACAAACAGAGCGACAACATGACAGGGAATTTATCCCATTTCAGTGATAGCCCATTGACCCTCTGATGTGCAAAAGATACTGAGCAGAGAGGTAGACCAATGAGAGACAAACACAGGTTAGGAAACATCATTGTCATAAAGTACAAATGAACTGCATTAAATTAGATTTAGTGTTTGAGAATTGCTTTCAAACAATGCAGCAGGAAAAAAACAACATGTAGGTTAGATGAGAAAATATTGAATTGGCTGCTATAACACAAGGATAAGATGCCCATTAAACATATATTGTAAAGATTGTCCCCCGGTTTCACAGATAACCCAGACTAAAATAGAAGTTTGAACTGTTTTAACAGAAAGCAACTTGCACTCACATACAGTGTCTTAAAATATTTCAGTGTCGTTGTTTTGTCTCAAGATGCACATCAGAAATGTTTTTTTTTTCAGAGGTACTTTAATTAATAAAAGCTACATAAATTATAAAAGCCGCAATTAAACTTAGGCCTAATCCTATCTTAATCTAAACCCTGTTTGTGAAACCTTATAAGTAAAATTATCATAAAGTTAGCTTCTGTATATTATATTCTCTGGACACATTTTAATAAGCACTTTACAATACCTGTTGGTAGATTAAAAAATATACTGTATTTTCCCTATGATTTTAATATTATTCAGCTGGTTTTATTTTCATTGTTTCATTATGTTCTTCACAGTAAAATTGTGTTAGAGAAAAATGTTATGTATCTTATAATTATTTTACTTATTGGGTCAACTAAGAATCATGCAGGAAACCGCCCAGAAGGAGATTAAAGCCTTGAGTAATAACACAAATGTCTGGCAGCTTGAATGTAAGCTATGATGACTGGAAAAGTGAAAAAGCAGCCTGCCTCTAAAAATGCCCTTAACGCTCGCAGGCAGACAGCAACGAATCTCAACTTTACTTTGTCAAATCCTCCCCGAGCTCATTACTGCCCTGTCCCCATTGTGTTAATTGAAGCCACAGAAACGATGCTCCTCACTTGCTCTATAAAAGCGGAAGTCTTGTCATTTTCTCTGCACGGCTCTCCCTCCAGCAACACAGGTAATTGAATTGTGGCAGGGATCTCTGTAAGATGGCTTGTTTTAATAACTTCACTAGATTATGTTTAATAAGTGTGCCTTAAATGGTCTTTAGTGTGGTCAGGGAGGATGAGAAAGGGCAAATGTGATAATAAAAATAAGAAATAGAGACATTTTTGCCTAATTTTGGGGCAGATGTAATCGCAGGCATGTTGGCCGTCTGTCTCAGAGCGCAGCTCAACTATGGGACAAGTCTAGAGCGTTAATTCTACACAGCAACTTAGCAGAGCAACTATTGTCTCTCAAAGATAGTACAACACATATCAGAGCTTATTCACACCTGTTCATCCATCTATGTGATATTCACTGATATTTGTTTTAGAATAGCAGGCCCTCGGCGTTGCAGAGGAGAGGGGAAACTATGTTATGTTAGCTTTAGCTAGTATGAGTGTTTACCTTCAGCTGTCCTCAGAGTCAAAGGTGAGATTCTGGGTGTTTCTTTCAAGTCAGCACCATTGAGAGTTCACAGCTGTCAAGTGTCATAATACCTTATCTGCCCTGGCTTACAAAACAGACAAATCACACAAACTGTCTCACACACACAAGCGTCATGCCCACGTGCCACCTCAGACTTTTGAGGCAAGTGAATTTTAAAATGGAACTCCAAAAAAAAGTATTTATATTCTGTCATCATCTATCTT
Organism: Meda fulgida; assembly: GCA_030578275.1. Classification (NCBI taxonomy): domain Eukaryota; kingdom Metazoa; phylum Chordata; class Actinopteri; order Cypriniformes; family Leuciscidae; genus Meda; species Meda fulgida. The sequence continues at coordinate 17,936,598 of CM060630.1, read as the reverse complement.
CTAATTATCATCAAAAAGTGATCATTAAGTTATTATCAAAAAGTAAAAAATGTAGCTTGGCTGAAAATAATTTAATTGCGTACAGTTTATATAAATAAATACAACATATATAAAATAAAGGGCTTTCGCACCAGAGGAACATTTGCATAGTTCCTATAACTATTGGTGGAAGTAGCTTATACCCGCTTTCTGTGTCCGTATCGCAGGAACTGGAACGATTTTAGTAACACCTATGGAGGGGGGAATAAATTAGCTCCAGAGTAAGGTCTACACAACTACAAGTGACGTGAGTGTTAATTGGCCAAAACGCTTTTGAAACATTTTTAAAAAGCAGTAAAAACGGTCTAGCCTATATTTACTACACACACTATAACTCCCGAAACATGGAAAACAGCGATAGATGGACCAACGCCGATGTCCAGGCACTTCTCAACCCTTATGCTAAGGAGTCCAACGTGACTTCGAAAGGACCACGTGAAACATGATTATGTATTTCTGTTCAGCTAGCGACATTGGTCATCAACCACAAGGCAAACGCTATAATAGTTATTTTGTATGCCGTTTACTTTCTTTGTTTAACAGTTATATAATAATGCATTTGAAAGGACCGTTAAAAAGATCGTAAACTAATGAAAACAGAATGGGAGCGCTGTGTGGTCAGGCTCTGGCGTTCTCAGCGCCGTCAAAATAAAAGTCCCACACAGTTCTAACTGCTGGTGCGAACGCAACCAGGAAAATGGCCCTAGGGTAACATTTTGTTCTCAGGGGACCGCCCTGGTGGCTAGTTCCTATAACTGAGTTCCTATAACTACCCAGTGCGAAAGCCCCAATAAATATAATTAATGTTTACATTTTTAAATGGTCAAAAGATTGGAAATATTACTGTTTTAAATGTTTTTGAAGAAGTCTCTTATGCTCACCAAGGCAGCATCAAAAATACAGAAAAAAAACATAATATTGTGAAATATTATTACAATTTAAAAAAATGGTATTTGATTTGAATATACTTTAATATATATATATTGTTTTCTGTGAGGTTTCAGCATCGTTACTCCATTCTTCAGTGTCATGTGATCCTTCAGAAACCATTGTAATATGCTGATTTATCATCAATGTTGGAAAAAGTTGTGCTGCTTAATAATTTTTTAACAATATACACTTCCGTTCAAAAGTTTGGAGTCAATCCTTTTTTTTCTTGTTTCGAAAGAAATTCATACTTTTATTCAGCAAGGATGTGTTAAATTGATTAAAAAAATTGTGATGGCAAAGATTTCAATTTTGAATAAATTATATTCTTTTTAACTTTTTATTTATCAACGAATCCTGAAAAAATGTATAACAGTTTCCAAAAAAAATGCATCAGCATATTAGATATCTGAAGGATCATGTGACACTGAAGACTGAAGTAATGGCTGATGAAAATTCAGTTTTGCATAACAGAAATAAATTATATTATAAAGTATATTCAATTAGAAAACCATTATTGTAAATTGTAATAATATTTTACAATATTATAGATTTTTCTGTATTTTTGATCAAATAAATGCTTGATGAGCATAAGAGACCTTATGCGAGTAATGTTTCCAAACTTTTGACCAGTACTATATATATCAATGTTATTCATTATATTTACTAATATTTAAGTTAATCTTAAAGAAACCAAAGCTTCAACAATGTCATATGTTATAAAATAACACACACAATAAATTAATACTATATATTAATGCTATTTAATGTACGGTGAGCACGTCGCCTACAAAAACTGTATTTGTATGTACAGAATAAATACTGTATGCGACATTTGTATGCATGCCTCGAGGAAAATCTTCATTGCTCAGAAGTTGACACACGGCAGAAAAAAGTGAAAGAGTACAAAACAATATTACAGGAAGAGAGAATAAAGACAAGTTGATCAGTAAGCAGCAAGGATGTTGCAGAGCACTGAGGTACAGGCTGCCATCATGCAGACAACTATTTGCATAATATTGTGTGTTGTCATCAGATTGACGGCCGGCACAGGCAGTTTCCTGAGGGCCACTTGTTTCCCCTCACGTCCAGCTCGCTTGTGTTCATCACAGCGCTGGACAGGTGGCATCCCCCAGCCCTGTGATTACTGTGTCAAAGTCTTTACTTGTCACCCCACGCATGCCATACATATCTACATATACATATAAATGTAAATGTGTCCGTCTGCATACACGCACCTGGGTCGACAGCACTGACAGCTGGGATTGATTCGGGACCGTCCCCCCTACAAGACATCCGACAAATTAATGTAATGGCCACCTCTGACACCAGGACTGACTTTTTGAACTGGGCGGAAGACAAGGAGAAAGCAAACTTTTGATATTTGTGTGTTTTGATATTTCCTCCCAGAGAATTATTGACTCTGCCATTGCTATTTACTTGTTTTGTTTCCCTTCAGACAAGTGGTCATTAAAATGCCTTATTCAGCCATAGTCTTTGACGATTTGAATAACAGCAACGTCCAGGGGGGAAGAAAAACATCTCAAGCTTATACTTCAAGCTCCTCCAAAAGATTGATTTAAAAATGAAGTGACAACCATTCTGTGAACATGCTCAACATCGACAAATCAGTAATTGATGTTTTGTTTGTAAGGGACAGCAAAGCACCCTGAAGTCTGCACTAAAGACTGCATATATCTCTCACAATAGCTTTCACCAAGCCCTTTTTGAAGTTTGGGCTTGCCAGGGCGCCCTATAGTTTTGCTATTCTCTCTGTGGTTGGGCGTATGTCACACCTGCCATGTTGTGATTGGCCTGGAAGCCTGTGAGGAAGTGATGCTGGCGCCTGCTCTGCTAATCTCCCAGTGATGACGACCTTCAACCAGCACCTTCAGTGTGATCTCAAACAGCTTCTTCTAAACCTCTGACACCTCCACCTACTGAACAAACCACCAATCGAGAGCTTCACCAGGTGACGTCAACTTTCACTCCTAGGCCATGAATAGGGCAACAAGGAATCACGTCCATTCTCGAGAACAGAGCTCAGATGGCAACTGTCCACTTCCATATTTTCCATTCCTTTTAAGGTCAAATGATGCTATATGCTAGTCAGACTGCCATGTAAAGCAACCGATAAAAGATTTGGATTTCACGTAATGTTTAGATGTAAAACATTGTAGGTCAAGTCAAAGAAATTGCATGTTAGTGTCACTCAGCAGACCAAGGTTTGTAAGCCAATGATTAGAATTGAATGCACATTAACACTGAGTGCACTTTAATTTGTCATTAATGTCTAATATTTGAAATGCAAGCAAACAGGCCATTTGATTTTTAACGTATGAGAATGGAAGTCAAATGAACTGAAATCTATTTAACTACAATACAGTATTTAACAAGTAAAGCAAAGTTTGTCAAGACTTAAATGTATAGACAGACCGATATGATGAAGACGTTCAGTGAAGAGATTATGTCCATCCTAAAGTAATAATAAAAAGGAGGACTATACAGTTCTGCTCATGGATATAGTTGTGCCTCAATCTAAACTCTGAACAACTCTAACCTTTTAATCATGCACACTTTGACAAATCCAATGACAATCATTGTATCAATCCACTGTATCAATCATTGTATCAAGCTGTTGTCTAAGTTTAAAGGAAAAGAAAGAGACAGAGATTAGTGCCGAAACAAAGGCTGATTATCCTGACCTAAACTTCTACAAGTCAGTGTGTGTGCCAGCGATAACTTAGATGACTTGCCAGCGATGATGGGGTTGACTTAGTTTGGCCCGATCTGCCACCAGCAGAGACCCTCATGTTAGTTTATACGTAATTGCTTTTGAATTGCAGGCTCTTATGAAGAGACACAACAACAGCCATGAAAAGTGTCCCTGAGCTGAATGGTTGAGGGAGCAATGTGAGGCTCACTGGACCTTGACCTGATCCATGCCATGAGCAATGCAGCCAAGGGCCAGAAACATCAGCCCTGATGACGACTTCTGACGTCTCGCAAAACATAGATTGACAACCTCTAATTAGGCCTTTCATACGCTATAGCTTATGGGGCACTGCAGTTCACTAAACTAAAGCTGCTCATGCTTCATACAAAATTATATCATCTTATATACATTTGAAATACTGTTCGCTGAAATGGACAGGCCACCTAAAAATGGAAATGTTGTCATTTCCTCAACCTAATGTTTTGTGTGTGTGTGTGTGTGTGTGTGTGTGTGTGTGTGTAGAAGAAGATGTGAATAATGTGTTTTTGTTCATATACTATGCATGGAAAGTCAGCCCATCAATGTTACATTTTAAATGGGTAAAATGTTTTGGACACCACAGATGTTAATTATTGGTGAATAAATAATAGCAGAACTTTCATTTTGGGGTGAACTATCACTTTATTTATTTATTTATATATACAATCGTAAATCACAAAACCAATGAGGATCTCAATGAGGCTGACAGAACTGAAATGAACTAATCAATTTAAAAGAAAACTTTAGAAAATTTTAGACAACCTCACATTTCTATCTATGTGTTAAAAACATGGTCAACAACATCATAAACTAAATAAAGAAGATATAAAATACCTTGGAGTGATTTTTAAGCAGGGACACACAATTCAATGACTCAGCCGGTTCACTGTACAGCAGACAGTGAAGAGAGTGCTTGATTATTGTCTCTGTTCGCTCAACTGTGCAATACAATATGACAAAATGTAGATATGTATGTTTGTAGTGTCACCACTTTTACACAGGCCAGGTCATACTTTGACGTACCTGTCATGAAGCGGATGAGGGAGCGGAAGGGATGGCTGAAGTGGATACTAACAGCTCAGGGCTCACCTTCTTTCTCCCACTCTCTTTCTTTTTCTGCTGCTCCTTTACTCGGAGTGAAGTCGTACAAGCACTTAATCCCTGGGCCATCGGTAAATGGCTAGTTTCATGTCAGGAATATGGTTTAGGGTAAACGGTTTTGTGAAATTGCATTTGGAGATCCGAGTATGATCTGAGCGACCAACAAAAACATGACAGAAACCTTTCAACAGCCCTCCTCGTTGACTCTTGGACTGGCCATGCCTCTTCAGTTTAACATCACTGCTGAGTATAAAAGGATTCACCTTAGAGAGGAAAGTTAATACAACTAATCACACCTCACAATGAAATAGCCACTACACTTAAACATGGGTTTTTTAATCACGGTTCAGATTTATGTTATGCAGTGTAAGTGACTTCTCAAGAGATCTATATTTAAACATTAGTACCTGTCACTTTTGAAAATGACAAATAAGTCTGCTAACCAAGGGGCTGCATTTATTTAATCAAAAATACAGTAAAAGCAGTAAAATCGCAAAATATTATAACGAATTAAAGGAACGGTTTTCTATGTGAATATATATTGAAATGTAATTTATTCCTGTGATGGCAACGCTGAATTTTCAGCATCATTACTTTAATCTTCAGTGTCACATGATCCAGCAGAAATCATTCATATGCTGATTTGCTGCTCGGGAAACATTTCATATTATTATCAATGTTGAAAACAGTTGTGCAACTTAATATTTTTGTAGAAATTATGATACTTTTTGAACAGAAAGTTCAATGAACAGCATTTCTTTGCATTTATTAAAGTTATTAAAACATTTATTAAATAGAAATAATCTGTAACATTATGTCTTCACTGCCACTTTTGATCAATTTAATGCATACTTGATGAATCAAAGTATTCATTTATTTCTTTTTAATCTTGTTTTGAATGGTATCATTGTTCCCACAAAAAAGTTGAGAAGAATGTTAAACAAAAACTGTTTTCAGCATTATAATAATAATAATGATAATAAATGTTTCCTGAGCAGCAAATCAGCATATTGAAATGATATCTGAAGGATCATGTGACACTGAAGACTGGAGTAAAAATGCTGAAAATTCAGCTCTGCCATCACATAAATAAATTACATTTTTAAATTAATTAAAACAGAAAACAATTATTTTAAAATCAAATAATATTACACAATATCACTGATTTTACTGTATTTTTGATTAAATAAATTCAGCCTTGGTGAGCATAAGAGGCTAATTTTTTTTTATTAAATACATGTAAGAACATGATATAGTACCGTTCAAAGTATGGGATAAGTAATATATATATATATATATATTTTTTTTTTTTTTTTTTTTTTTTTTTAAGAAATAATCGTTTTTGAATTAATAATTTTTTATTTCAGCAAGGATACATTAAAATTAAAGTAACTATTAAAAAGACTTTTATATTGTTTCAAAGGATTTCTATTTCAAATAAATGCTGTTCTTTTGAACTTTCTATTAAAGTCACTATCACCATTTCTTTTTAGCAGACAGACCAGACTGGAGTAATGATGCTGAAAATTCAGCTTTGCCATCACTGGAATAAATTACAAATTGTAATAATATTCCACTATATTAATAATAATTATTAATCAAATAAATTAAGCCTTTATGGTGAACATAAGAGACCTCTTTCAAAAACATTAAAATCTTACCGACCCCAACATTTTGAACACAATATACACATAATAAATTAAATTAAAGATAATATTTTTAATATCATATGTATTAGAAAAAAAAAGAATGGGAATGTGTGATCTCTGGCACCATACACAAACAAAAAGAGCTTGTGCAACTTGACAGCAGATGGGAGCTGTCAGTTGCTTCACTCCCAGGAACATTCACTAGGGATGTTTAATCGGACCAGAACCATCAGAGAAAAATGTAAATTCATAGCCCTAACCATCTTTGATATTCAAGAGGATTACACCTTGTGTTCAAATAGAGGCAGCAAAGAATGGGCAAGAGAAAGGAGACACAAAATGGAATTAGAGTCTGCTTAAAGGCCGCTTCATTTATTGTTAACTTCTTCCAGTTCATTAAGCCTAATCCTTATTAGGGTGTGAGTAACACAGGTCTGAATGGGCTGGCCCTGGCCAAGGGGACATGTGCATCTATTGTGGCTCTGCGGGGTTAATCCGGCCCCTGAAGCAGGGGACCATGCTGGGGTCCAGTGCCTCACCAAAAGCCTACAATCCCTCAGGGTCCTGGGCAGGTTGGGGCCCCCAGAGTCCCACTTGCTGAAGCGCATGTTGAAAAGCGTGAAGCAACATCCTTTGTTAATCAATCTGCCAGGCCGGACACACGCAGGGTCATGTGTGCCACTGTTAATACAGATGTAAATGCCAATAAGGCCTCGTAATCAGGACACAAGAGGGGAAGATTGACTTTTTGTTGGGAGACATACGGGACCGTTGCCCCTGAAGAGCAAGTCCCTCAAGAGTTCACAGGAACAGCTTGTCTATATCAAACACAGATACAAGTCTAGTTCTCTGACTTTCCTTCATAAGGCTCTGAAAAACTGCAAAAGCTCAAGAAGACGGATACATCTGAATAAAATGAATGCGAGAGAGCATTGACGTTTAGCCAGAGAGGTCAGAAGGTGAAATAAACACAGGCGCGTCCTATTGGGTCACACAATATGTGTCAATAACAGCTGCAGAATAAAACTGTGATAATGAGAAATGACACAATCTGATCTATAGTTTAGACTGTTGTATGTACGGAGAAAAAAGCTTAAGCATTGCAAAACATTACAGTTTATATGTATATGTATATATTAATTGATCTTTTATTCATTTAAAAAAAGCTTTTAACAGCTAAATCACGTCATCCCAAACAGGAGACAGGTTTGAGCAATGAGGTTCTATAAATTGAAAGGTATCAATAAGGCAACAAGAACAATGGCCTTAGATTAGCAGCCATTAGTCTACTGCATTACTGCCTGGCGCATATTAAGACCATCGTTTAGCACCATTTAACAAGACAGAAATCCCAAGTTCTAAATTGGAAATTCATTCCCCCAGGTAATTTTAATATGAGAAACTTGAAATGCATTTGATCTGCCCTAATTTCAATTAATTAGACGGGACGACTGTTTGGGGAGACCCAGAGGGTCGTTAATGTGGGCTGAGGGGCCAAAAGGAACACATTGGAAAAGTATGAAAGAGCCATCAATAAACTGTTAGAGACTAATTATTCCACAAATCGGTTTCCCAAAGTCTTGACTCTTTAACACTAGCCTGTACCCTAATTACTGGTCACAGCATCCATTACTACTGCCCAGCCCACGGTGCTTATGCCACACAGAGTATTAATGACTGTTCTGCGTGCCGATATTAGAACCTGCAAGTGTAAGTGTAAGTGTGTGTGTGTGTGTGTGTGTGTGTGTGTGTGTGTGTGTGTGTGTGTGTGCGTGCGTGCGTGCGTGCGTGCGTGTGTGCGTGCGTGCGTGCGTGTGTGTGTGCGCGTGCCCTGAATGTGGCCTACATGTCCTACTAATACCTCAGAGATACTGTGGAGTCAAATCTGACACTAAGTAAACAGGAACACTTTTTTTATATTTAAATACACATTTGGCAAGTCAAAGGGCTAGTTCACAAAAAAATAAAAAATAATAATAATCATCATTTCCCCTTCATGTCGTCCAAACCAACAATGAACCCCAATGGTGAACACAGACATTTTTTCCTGTATCTTTTTGTGCAGAAAAAAGGCAGTCATACAAGACTTGAGTGACATGAAGGGGAGTAAGTGACAGAATTTTAATTTTTGGGTGAAATGTTGATTTGTGAGTACAATATACAGAATTTTTAAATAGTATACAATAAACTAATGATATACGATTAGATTGTATCATTTAAATTTAATCTCAGCCATATTTTGGTACAAGAAAGGGCTTTTGTCAGGGTTTTCTCATATTTATTTAAAGAACAGATACATTTGAATAAAAATAGAATAATTGTTTAATTATAAAATACATAAAATAATCATAAAACTTACCAATTTAGTATGAAATACATCTTAAAAAGAAGAAAAGCCTCTAATTTACTGAATAACGGACCAACAAAGATTTAGTAATTTAACCGTATTTAAGTAAATATTCCACCATAAACAAGACGTAAAACATGCAGACTCAATAAATTAATCTGCTCATTTACATGAACTGTCAGATCAAAATGATTCATTAAAATGAATAATAAGAAAGACCCATTTGGGAAAGCATATTTGATGCGCTAGAACTACATGCATTATTACAATGCGTTTGGTTGTGCTATACAACTATTTGTTGAAAAAAAGTAGCTCATCAAAAGCTTCTAAAAACAGCTGATCAACCTCCATGCTTAAGTTAGTAGCACTCACTTTTAGTTACTCCCTAACAATAGTGAGGTGGAGAGATCAAGTGCACATGCACTGAACATGAGCTTACATCATGAAGAGCAACCAGGAATATTAGTGTCTCCGTTTCGTGCAGACAGGAGAAAAGTATTCGACAAGCAAGAGCGCAGCGCAGTAAAGTCCCACTCAGTCATTTTCACACCAGTAGCAGGTAAGGAGGAAAAAGGTAGTGGGAGTGAGTCAAAAAAGAGAGGGGAGAGGAGAAAAGAGAAATTATGAGAGGATATGAGATGAGAGATGACCAAGACTCTGATTACCTCCGGCTGGGTGTCTCTCCAGCGCCCTGCTGAATGTGCTTAATTGGCAGGGTTGTGTGAATAGACAGCTGCCCTGGCCACTGAGCTCTGAGTGGCTGGCGGAGCCCTGCGCCCTATTCTTCTCTGCTCAATGGCACTCTCCTCTTGCCTCTCCGGGACCAGGCCTGAACCACCACATAAAAACCTATCTAATCACTGCAGATTATCTGCCTCTAATGGTAACCCATGAGTAGGCTTCTTTGCTTCGATGAGCCAAGAGGGAGGGAGAGAAATACAGATCAACAAATAAAGCTGATGGCTTAGCGCAGTAGGGGGTCTGGCAGTGGCGACTCTTGAAAGCCAGTTTGGAAATGAATCCATGTATCCGACTCCCAGAGATCAGGGCAAAGTGTAAAAGAGCTATAGGCACACGGGGAACAATTAAAAAGCAGCTAGACAAAAAAAAAAAAGACATTTTTGAAACAGATTATGCATAATGTTTATGCACTGACAGACGAGAGTAGATTTTTGGTGTCATAGTTAATTACAAGAGAAAAATTACAGCACTGCATGATAGGGAAACATCAATCATCGATTTCACACACACAAAAAAAACATTTGCAGAGACAACTTTAATCTATCGCACACTTCACAGACGTGCACACACATCCATAAACAAGCAGAGCAGCGGCTGGGATCTCAGTATTGTCATTCATCCTCTCTAATGCCTGGCCCAGGGTCTCGTCGCAGGGCAGGGGAGAAGGCAGCACTCTTTACCTCCCGGGGTTTCCATTATTTCTCCACCATTCTCTAAAATGGAGGTCATATCAGGTGCCATTTTCACAACCTGCTTCTCCAGATGCACCATTTTCTCCTAAAATGACACACATTATGCTTTAACGGAGAAGCAAATCTGAAAACGCAGCTCGCACCCTCCACTGGGACTCGAAAGGCAAAAAATATAAACAATAAAAATACAGAACCCATCACGATATACACGAATTGTTTCCCTTCCGCACGATATAACCCATAAAGTGAGGGAATTTCCCAAAGTGGCGGCACCCTGTCGACAAAGGCCTCACCAACACAAAAGAGGATTCCAGTCTATCACCTTTATCGCTTTAAGATTTACGTCTTAGAGGCAAATAAACTCGAAATTCTCAGGACAGAAACAGACTTTGTTATTGGGGTTAATTAGACATCATTCATCTTTATTGATTGTTTTTTCAGTGCACATTTTATTTACACCAGGCCACATAAATGACATATTTGTGTCTTTGAAAAATGGATATAAATCTGATCTACTATTCTCAGAATTTGGGCAGCACAGAAACTAATATTCGGTCTGATACCATAGCTGTTGTTATGGCCAATCAATTATAAATTAATTATATTAAAATTCGACAATATTTTGGCAGAATAAATTACACAAAAAAAAAACTAAAAATAATAATTTTCAATGCTACATGGGATTTTAGGCATCACAGCATTATAATGGTATGGAAAACTTACATTTACAAGATTACATTTAACAGTGTTATTAGTGTTTTAAAGATTAACTTTAGCATTAGATAACGGCGAAGGGAATCCAAAAATATGGGAAGTTAGAAACGCAATTAAACATTCAATATTTAATAAAGAGTTACATCATTCATGCATCGCAAACTGCATCCTGATGAGGCTGCTATCTGTTTCTATTATATGTTTTAGAAGGCATTTACATTTATTTTTAAATGGTCTGTTAGCTATTTGATCAGTAAAACAGATGAAGTGACCTTTGAAAATAAGCGCCTTTTCAGCTTTATATTTCCAAAACATTCAGAGCGCAACAAGTCTGTTTTCATGTGCACAGCCAACCATGTGTCGCAAGCATGACATTAAACAACTAAACATTCTTAAAAAGTTTATATTATCTTGAATATGATAAGCCCAATCAAATTACAAAAAGCTTGTTTAAAAAAATAAGATGCTAAGACTGAGCATAAGGCTGATGGTGGTTTTCTCACCCGCAGCCACATTCACGCTAGCCATGCTGCGAGTCTCGCTACAGAGCTACGTTCCAACATCATGACCATAAAAACAAATGTCCTGATGAGGCAGAATGATCGAAACCCATCAAGCGCGTCATAGTTCTTCATATTCCTGGACTTTCCTTTATTGCCAAGTTAACAGCAACCTGCCAGCAGTGAGACCCTCCTGCTCAAACACAGCAGCAGATGCCAGTCTCAGCTGCTCAGTAGCTGGTCAGGGAACTGTGGTTTGGTGGAATACCTGTCTTTGAAAGCAAAACAAAACCAACATCTGTTTATTGCCATGTGCAGAGCACAGCTATGGTAGCAATAGAGTAAAAAAAACAATGCAAAGCAGTTGTGTCGTGACGCTCCCTCTTCCAGCCATCTGGATAATTGATCGTTTGATATCATAAAAAGAAGGCGAATGTCTCGTAATAGCCTGCTTCTTAAAAAGTTGTTCATCGGTTTACTCCTTCCCTGGCTTGCTTTTTATTCACATGCATTCCTGGGACCTGTCATGATGATTATGAAAGACACATTACGAGAGGGATTATGCATCATTTGCGGTGGGAGATGATCAATGGCTTGCTTTAATCTGCTATCATGGCTTCATTTGCCAGAGAAGCACTAAGAGCTACCTCAGAGGAGCCAGCAGGTGACTACACCGCAGCCATACCCTTAGTATGTCCGTGACAAACACGCTCACACGCGTGTCGATCAGAAGATGTAGAGTCATGCAACCGGGTGACCTGCGACGTATGAGCTCTGAATCATTTACTGTCACCTCAACGACATTTCCAGTCATACAACGGCCGTCATTGTCTACAGGAAAGGTCTGATTGCTCCACGCTATCTCTCTGATAGCTTTCTCACCTTCTCCCCCTGCATTATGTAGATAACCTGTGACGATATATATTGCGTAGGGGTCACCCAGAGGTTGCAATCACACACTGTGACAGAGATAACCAATCCCGGCACGTCAGCAGTGGGGGGATGTAGAAGGCCCCCCTGTAAGGTGTCCTCAGCGTGCCTGTTAGACAATCGCGTAAACCAGGGGGTGGTATTGCCGTGCTTGAAAAGGGACCGGGAAGAGGCCTTTGATCACTGGCAAATGAGTTTAAGGAGGAAGGGAAATACAAGACAAATTTGCCTTGAAATACACAAGCACAGATAATAAGCATAAATTACATTAGACTTATTGACAGTAGAAAAATATTTGGTGGATGCACATACACACACATATATATATATATATATATATATGTGTGTGTGTGTGTGTGTGTGTGTGTGTGTGTGTGTGTGTGTGTGTATGTATATTATATATATATATACATATATGTGTCTGTGTGTGTGTGTGTGTGTGTGTGTGTGTACGTACATGTGTACTATATAATGTACTGTACTATATGGTGTGTACTGGATGTATACATGTAAAATAAAATAGGAATAAATAATGAAAGGTTTTGTTCCACTTCAAATGTTGACTACTATATATATATATATATATATATATATATATATATATCACCTCTGAAGAGACAGAAGAGACTGTGATTCCAGATACTGTATTTCCCCATGAAAAGTAAATTAGAGCTTATATGCAAGTACAACCAATTATGTGTAACTGAATACTCAATTATAAGTACTTTACTACAATAACAAAGTGCGTTTCCCAACACTGATTGAAAACTGCTCTAGCGGAGCTCTAACCTATGCAGAAAACCATGATTGAGTGGATAGAATGAAGAGTTCTTTTGAGACAAGCCAGAGAGACACCTGGACACCGGGTACACGAGGTAGCGAGAGCCACAGGGAGTGATATCTGATCCAGCGGTTTCAATAAACACCCCAGATTCACAGGGAGCATCAGGAGACCCAATTACTTTCAGGAGCTCTAAATGACTGCGTGTGCGGCTGGAACATGTTGAGAGGAAGTAGGATGTGTGAGATTAAGGAAAGACTAAGAGAACTGTGTCAGCAACTCCGTCGAACTCTCATTTCTGCCCAGGGTTCGGAGAAAGAAACAGCAGGTGGTGTTTAATAAGGGACTGACAGTGACTGTATACTGAAGAAATGTACCTGATAATCTACCTGTAGTCTGAGGGGAATTGTTGGGAAGAAGTGGGTTTTCTGTCTGAATGAAAGATCGTTTCAGATTCCACTTGAATCTTCTGTCCTAGCTTTACAAACTCAGGTTTGAACCCAAGACTCCAAAGCCTGCCTCTAGCATTCAAATGAGTCTGTTCTCTGCTGAATGGAGGATGTCTTAATCATCAGAGGCGAGACTGGACAAGAAGGGCAGGCGATCTCTGCATGCTGTGTACTTTGCTGCCCCTTGTGGCCAAAGATGGCACATCAGTCTTGTTGACAACCTGTTCAGGGCTGCTGTCAAGGTTTTTCCAGAGGAACATTTAGACTTTCTCTCCGTTTCAACCAGAGCAGGGGCCTCTTATTACTTTACCGATAATTACATTCATTTGCAAAACAGCGAGACAATGGCATGGAAAGGACACAGTGCTGCTGGCGAGGAGGAGGTGAAAATTGACAGCGGTAAAGGGCACGCTCAAATGCAGTAGGGGAGGAAGTGAGGAGAAAGGGGAAAGTTTAGAGAAAGAAAGAGTTTTGTGTCTCTAACTTTGATATGCTTGAATATTTGTCTAACACATATCTACTTTCATGTACATAAAAAGGCTTTTATTGCTTATTTTATGCTGGCCAATAGAATCACCTTTGACTAGCAATGCGGATAAACATCATTCAAAAACCAAATTTTTCATTAATTTTCACAAGTTTTAATTTATTCAGTGAGTGAACGTTTCTGATAACATATGGGGACTGAAATGACATAGAAAACCTAATTAATTTTAAAAGGAAAATAAATTAATATTACATATATGTATATGTATATATATATATATATATATATATATATATATATATATATATATATATATATATATATATATATTGATTAATTATAGTAGCCTATATACACACAACATCTGAATTAAATAATACCTTTATCAATAATTCATAATATGGCTGAAAGGGATTTAAAAGGGCACTGAATGACTCTCACTCTTCAACAAAGAAAAAAAAGAAAAGAATGTACCATCTTTGGGTACATACCAACTGCAAAATAAGGGGTCTGCTAAGCGCCCCTCTGACATATGATGAACTCTTCGAAACACTGGTTCACCCATTTGAATACATCCACCCAACCTAAGCTGAAGCTATAATGAGGAGGGAATGTGAAGGCCTAATCCAGAATTGGAGAGGAGAGAGCGTGTGGTGGATTTACAGTGCTGGAGAGCACACAGATCGCCTTGTAATTAGGAAGAGAATTTGTCATGCTCTTCGGCAAGGCACACGGATGAGAGCTGCTGAATAGCAATCTTGCCAATGTTTACCCAGAGAGGGGCGGCCGGTGCTGCCGCACGGCGCTGTAGCCACACCGAGATTAATATTTGATGCAGAGCGAGGGAATGTGTGCTTGGTTCCTGTTTATTTAGGATATTGTGAAAATATGGGAAAATTTGCAATTTTATTGGCTTTTCTGCACATCACTCAGGGTGGAGGGAAGGAGGAGAGGCTAGAGAGTGGGGTGTTGACCTCTGTACAGATCCTCATTGGGACATGAGACATAAAGGTGCACAGATATTTGGCTAAGCTCAGCTACAATCACATTGCCACTTCCCAAAGTGCTCTAACAGCAGGACTGACCAAGAATTTAAGCGCTAGAGTTTATCTGACACAGACTAACAGGCTTATGTTCACAGTGCATGTGTGCAGTCAGTGGCTGTAAGTAAATGGCTACTAATTTCAGTACATTATATAAGAATAACATTGTATTCATAAAAATAGAAATTTTTTTGTATTCGCAAAAGTATTTACAATAAGAATTTACAAGAAAAACAGAATTGACAGAAAATATTTTTAATGTGTAATTTTTTATATACAGATATTTGCATTATTTTACAAAAGTTTAATATATAAGAATACAGTAACTTAAAAATAAACATTAAATATATCTAATTCTGTAAATAATACAAATATTTGACATCTTTAAAGATATGTAAAGAATGAAATAAATATTCAAATATATAATACAATATAATACAAATATATTACAAATAATTACTAAAAAGTAATAAAAAATATACGTTACATTTTTGTGAATATTATAAATAATGCAAAGTCTTTAAAATTAAGTTAAATTAAATCAGCCTAGAAACACGATATTCCTACTGTGAAACAGCACTCTGGAACACATACAAGTGCATGTGAAAGCATTTTTACATCTTAGTCAGTCATCAGCCAGCACGGCTCATTATTCTGTTTATACGGTCATTACACAAGCCCTGTTTGGCACCAAAAAAGGAGGAGGAATTATCCAAAAAGCTTGTGTGTGGTTTTGCTAAGTAGCCCAAAATCTGACAGTGGTAATTCTGGTGACATCATGGCTTGAAAGATAATGCAAATCAGATAGCTAAGGTCATCACGAGAAATATGAAGATGGGGCTTATTTCTAGTATGGAGACTGTCAGTTCTAATCTTATTCATCAGCAGGGTTACAGCAAAGTCAACTGCTGCAGATTTATGTTGCACACTCAAGAGTGAAACCCAAGAACCATACGACACGCCTTATTTCAGTCAAGCATTTAAAAAAAAAAGTCATTTTAAAAAGACAAATCTTTGCATCAAAAAAGGATTCATCCAAGTGTCCTGGCCTGACTTAAGTGCTGAATGCGGGCTAGCATCGCTAACAGTCATCTCCCCAGGCTGAATGTGATTAATACTTAGTCGTACACAACTAGATCCTGGATTAATGTACACATCTTCCAGCAGAGGCATCTCACAGGGAGCCACATAGAGAGAGACAGAGCGTACCGGCGCTACAGAAATCATCTTCTGAACCGTGGGTACGTGTGGGTCAACGACATTTTCAACCAGCTCGCTACAGTAAGAACATCCCTCGCTTCAAATAAATAGACGCCGCAGACAGGGAGACAGAAATGCTAAGAAACTTCAATCCAAATCACACTGAGATAAAAAAAAAAAAAATAGAGGGAGCATATGCGTCTCACACAGCTGTTATTAGTATTCCAGAAACACGGGGGACGACCGACAGCAGTCATGTATTTTTTTTTTATTATTTTTTTTTTTGCAAATATGCATATAATTTATTGTGGGGAACACAATTTACATGGGTAGTCAATGCCTGTTTTATAGCCTCACAAATAGATGTATGAACTGAAGCATATAATGGCTGAAACCAGCAGGTGCAAATACATTCTAAATCTTCCAAATGTGCAGCAGGAAAAATGTAACCAAGGTATATAAAACAGATTAATTCTTGCATGTTATGTATTGGTTTTTGATTTACAAATCTAATCCGAAGGAAACTCGCAGGCAAACATGACCAGGGTTTGTAAAATGCCATGGAGCCTGCAGGGTGGTGGGTGGACGGCTGTCTCTGGTGCAGACGTCTCTCGTGTGGCAATCGTGTGTAGATTTGAGATGGTAATTTAGAGGCGATATTAGACAGAGAGGGAACAAGGATAGTTAAACGGGCAATGAAAACCTCTGAAATGACGCCTTTTATCCTGGAGCGTGATGGAACTGGTCTTCGTCAAGTGTTTTCTGAAACCACGTTCCCGCGTTGTGCACTCGAGGCAAATGCGTGCTTCAACTTTGCGCGCATTTACAGCCTGGAGAGGGGGATGACAGCCGCCTGTCTTTCAGCACTTTATCTTCAAACCACAATAGAGGTGACACAAAGGGTTATGGCCGCCTGACCAATTCCCTCCTGATAAATTTGAGATAAAACAGCCCTAAAACCTCTTCCGTTAACTACTGTGGCAATTGGAAAGACGGTTATTCCCAAGTGCACAGAGATTTCCAGTGAGACTCAATTAATCCCAGAGAGATGTTGATATGTGTGGCAACCAGAGTTTTGAACCAGAATATTGTTAACGCATTAGCCATTAAAGGTTTACAACGCACATATAAAAACACACCAAAATGAGATTGTGACATAAATCAGCTTATTCATCGTTTAGGCCCATGAATAGAGGAACAACCTGTCCATGGAAGAAGCAGCAATGCGTTAATGGACAGCTTAATGGTCAATAACCGGCGATAGGGTATAACCTCCGTAAGAGCTAGAATGCTAATTGTACATTTGGGAACAGCTTTTAAAATGAATCACTGACAACAAAAAAGGAGGTCGAGCAGTGCTGGTATGGGGAGAATTGAGGTCATCGCACGTGTACATGTCCCATAAAGCAGTGCTTCTCACAATGGCTCAAAGGTGTCAATATGGGTCACGGCCAGAATGCCAAGTTCCCCTGGGAAGAAAAAAAAAAAACAGGAGAAATATGTCCACGTGAGTTGGAGAGAGAATCCAGTCACGCTGGACATCCGCGTCCTCTGACCAGAGGAAAAGTGTCCCCCCAGCCCCCCAACTTGGTTTATCCCAAGGTTATCTCCATTTCTGTCACCTGATGGAGTTTAGGTTTCTTTCCTTGCCACTGTTGCTTTTGGTGTGCGTAGTTGAGGTTTAAAAGACACATAAAGGTGGGGTACGCATTGTTTGACAGTTGTTCGTTCGACACAATCAGACACAACAACAAAAAGTGTAGCCAATCAGCACTAGGGGGCGTATGATGGTGAAAGAGAGAGAGCAAGCAAGAGGGAGATTTGAAGAAAGACTGTAGAAAGAGATGGCTGAGAGACATTACAAAAGAGAAAAGTTAATGAGAATATCACTGGAAAATGAATGGATATGATCAGGAATGAGCTTTAGGACACGTGAGTAGCATTGGTTTTGAGTGTCATTTTTTGTCTGGAGCTGCTGTGCTGCTGTTGCAACTAACAACAAAATCTTGTTTGTATTTACTCGTGTACTGATATGTTTTTTTATATATTAATTTATACAATATTTTTAAATATATTTTTTATATATTTATATCTTTTATTTTATTTTTCTGTCAATTTTTTTGTTCATTAATCATCTTCACTTTATTTTTCGTGAAGCATTATTTTGTTGCGCTTCTGCTATGATAAATAGACATCCACTCTTGCATTGCATGTGTAACAGCAATTGAGAGTTGTGCAAGTTGATGACTGCTAGAGAATGCAGTGTTTACTGTTTAGCTTACTTGTTAGTGCACCCGCCTCACATCCCAGAGATCGGGGTTCGAGACCGACTTGGAGCAGGGCGGTTAGGATTGGAGGTTGAGCTTTGGAGACGGAGAAATAAAGAGAGAGGTGTGTTTGTTTGGGTTGATTTCAAATATCAACAATGTTCAGCAATGACTTAGAGAAATAACATACTGCACCTTTAATATTCTGTAATATTATCGATTTGACTGAACTGACACTATCGGATGAGAACAAAATTTGAACTGAATGGAGCTGGATGATGAAACCTTTGTCTGCTATTGAGCTGCTTTATAGAAAAATCAAATTTGTTTCATAATTGATGAAATTTGCATCATTGACACTTATTGAACATTATTGAACTGAATTGAATCAACACTGAACTATATAACTGAATTGAACTTGTTTCATAATTGATGAACTTTACTCAGTTATTGAACTGACCAACACTTGAACTGACTTGAGCTGAATAATCATGTCTTTTTAAAAATATCTTTTTAGAGCAGCTTTACAGCAGACCTAGCATTTATCAAATTTCCTGTTTCTCTTAAATATGATTCTCTTATTTTCCTGTTTATTACTCCAGAGCTGCTTTGAAACAATCTGGATTGTATAAAGCGCTATAGAAATAAATGCGACTTGACTAATGATTATTTAAGAAGTTAGCACTATGTCTTTGACAAGTGTCAACACCAGATTGTGATTAGCATTAGGGAGACAACACACACACACATCAAGCATGCTGAGGTGTAACATTTCCTGCACATGGGAGGAAGAGGCTGCGTGCTGAGGTGGCCAAAATACATCTGGGGTGTCGGATACTGGGCCGAGGTCAGCCAAACCAGTCGTGCCTTCTCTCCTCTACCTCACTTTTTTCTGCGTCTCACTGCCTGACTGAACAAACGCTCTTTGGGCAGACACACAGGCGATCAATATCCCAGCTCACATGCACCCGCACACACACACATACGGCATTAGCAGAGCGAATCAGTGCCGCTCCTAACCTTAAAACAATCACACGCCACCGGTCTTATTAATCTTTAACAAGGCAATCTCTGCCAGCGCCACAACGAATGACGCAAAACAAGCGAAGAGAAAAAAATACATCAAAGTACGTGCGTTAAATAATACATTCGGTTGTGATATGAAAGTGAAAATAGAACCAAAGTTATTCGTTTGCTAAGTGGCTTGTGTGGCTTCCCTCGAGTGAGTTTGAGGAATCCATTTGCTGGCAGTTTCATATCGTCATACTTATTCTAGCTCTTCTTGGTGCTTTCCAGCTTTTTAATTAAATTCCCTTTAAATTACAAGCCTTCCAATTGTATCTCAAATAGACATCAGCATTTTATTAAAACATTGCAAAACAGCATACTTACTGTCTCCAAACATAAAAAAGTTCACTCGGAGGTTTCTGTATGCACTTGATCAAACAAAATAAACTTTTCAAAAAGTGGACATTAAAAAAATAAACAAAACAAAAAAACAAAAACAAATAAATTAATTAAAATAATGTACTCTAGAATGCACAATTCTTAAACTTCACTTGAAGCACAAAGGCCTAGGACTGAAGATTCCACAATAGGAGCAAAACAGATGATTTGTGCCTCTGACTATGGCATGGAGAGTGAGAGCAAATAGATAAATCACAGGTGAATTCTCTGTCTGGTCTTTAGTAGGTCATTGTTTTTGTCCTCAATCCATTAGGGAATAATAAGAGGAGCAGTATTAGAAGGTGGGGGGTAAGAGGACCAGTGAAAAGCCCTGAGGGAGAGAAAACCACGTAATCTGGCACAGACGACCATCTACAAAATGAAAACAAATGGGGTGTCATTCCCGGGAGGAAATATATCCCATTCTATTTTTAGTAATCCGTTCCTTCAGACACACACAAATACACACATGCATTCATAAAACAAAAGTCCCTTTCTGCTACAAGCATAAGTTTATGGGTCATTCTCAGGTAATGGTGCCATTAGTGTTAGAAAATTTTGATAAAGTGCATCATTACTGCAACTCAGTCACAGTAAGTCTGGGATTCATATACTTATAGATAAGCATGTACAGTATATTCTGCTTGTATCACCGCGTGTCCAGTTTCTGACCTAAAATCAATAGAAAAAAAATGAGAAATTATATTTTCTATAAAGGAAATAAAGACTAAAGCTCATGACTTGCATACAACTTTAAATAACAAAATTATATGCAGAATTTTATTTTAAATTAAAATTCCATGCACAATATTTTAAGCACAAGACACTTGCTTAAGAATATAATGTCAAATATACAAGAATATAGCACAACATACTAGACTATAATATACAATATACAATTAATATAGCTGCAGTGAAAAGATAATATATGTTTAGGTTTAATATTCTGTTTAGGTGTCTAAGAACCAACATCTAGCTACTGGGGTGCCTCAGGGCTCAATGCTTGGACCACTTGTCTTTTCCATCTACATGACATCCATAGGATCTGTGATTCAGAAACATATGGATTTTCCTATCACTGCTACACTGATGACACACAATTCTACCTCTCATTCAAGCCTGACAGACATTTCTGGCTGGATGAAGGACCACCCCCTTAACTAAACCTTGCGAAGACAGAGCTGCTTGTAGTCCTGGTCAACCCAACACTACACAACAACTTCTCCATTCAGCTAAGTTCGTCATCCATAACTCCATCAAGGTCAGCCAGGAACCTTGGAGTTGTGATTGATGATCAATTGAACTTCACAGACCACATTGCTAGATCTGCCCAGTCCTGCAGATTTGCCATATACATTAGGAGGATAAGGTCCTTCCTATCAGAGCATGCTACACAACTCCTTGTCCAAGCGCTTGATCTATCCAGATTGGACTATTGTAATTCTCTTCTGGCTGGTCTTCCAGCTTGCACTGTCAAACCTCTGCAACTGATCCAAAATTCTGTAGCTAGACTGGTCTTCCTCTCCTCACATAATTGGACTTGTGCCAGTTGCCGCTCGCATCAAATTCAAGTCGCTGATGTTTGCCTACAAAAAAAAAAACACTGGCTCTGCTCCCTTTTACCTAAACGTATTACTTCAGACTTACGTGCCGTCCAGAAACTTGCGCTCTGCAAGTGAACGTTGTCTTGTGGTGCCATCTCAAAGAGGCAAAAAATCTCTTTCTTTCTTTCTTTCTTTACCTTGACTATTCCCTGCTGGTGGAATGATCTACCTAACTAGCCATTTTCAAGTAACGGCTGAAGACGCATCTTTTTCGGCAACACTTGATCCATTATTACTAACACTTTCTCTTCTATTCTCTATTAATTAAAAGAAAAAATACATGTACTGCGATAGATTAAACTGGGAAGGGTCATAGCACTTGCATATTGCTGCCCTATTGTTAGTTTAACTGCTTCTATTGTTCTCATTTGTTTGTCGCTTGGGATAAAAGTGTCTGCTAAATGAATGAATGTAAATGTATTTGATGCACTTTACAACAGCTGAAACACTGTATTAACCAATCAGCATCCAGAACTGCAAAATGGCTGATAACCCAGAACTTAGATTATCTTTACATTATGTAAAATAATAGTTAAATCTGTTAAAGTGAATAGTTCTTCATAATGAACAAAGAGGGGGAGGGGACACATCACTTTTTATTTATTTCCATACAAGAGCAAAAAAGCTCATCATGCAGGCCAACAATTAATGAATAGCTTAAATGTCATGATATTGGGGGTTGAAGGGAACTTGACAGGGAAGCAGAGATAAAGCACATCATAACTGAAATAGGACTGTCTTTCTCTCTGTCGAGCCCAGACACCCCAGGGTTCAAACTTAATTCACTATGTAAGGTACTCAATCCACGCTCTTAACAACCTCTCTGCCAGCCTGTCCCATCTGGAGGCCACGGTGGGAGGCTCCACCCAGACGGACAACCTCCCCCCTTATTCTGCCCCTTCTCCTCAGCAGCCCAAATATTAAATTAAAAATTAGGGCCTTTTGTCGCCTTGTTAGGGGTCTGCTGAAGGATGGTAATTGAGCCTTTACCTGCTGGGTTGATCTGGGCGCATGCTGAACGGAGGGGCAGGCTTTTTGGAGACCACCCCTTCCAACCCTGGCTCGCTCAGAGCAATTGGTTAAAGAAGGGGTTGTCAAACTTTTGAAGCCAATACTTTATTCTTTAAAGTATATATGTCGCAAGTAAGGAAATGAATACTTTTAAATATTTTTATTTTAAATCACAAAACTAAAAATGTTTTCAAATCTAGAGCAGTCAACATACCAATGGCAATTAATCTTTCAACCAGTCTTTAGAAAGCAAAATAGAAATGTATCGAAGCAAAGTCTTAAATTTTACAGTGAAATTTTATACTGACCCCCTAGCAGTGCTTCACACTTTAAATGGTAGCCACAAAATCTCCACCAATTAAGACCATATTATAGCAATTTCACATTTAAAGTGACATATGTTAGCTAATGACCCATTATAGATGTGCTGTTATAACAAGACAGCCTAATTGTTATAACAAAACTGCTGAGCACTGCTGAACAAGATCTAAGTTGAAGATACTCTCAAATTCCAAAAACACATCACAAATACATGGAGCACATCAATAGATGCATGTTTGGATATGTAAAGAAACACCCTGGAATTAATAAATTACCATTCCTAATGTATGTGCGAACATGGCAGGCGAGCGAGGGGGACTGGCCCTTTAAAGCGGTCGCCTGTATTCAAAGCAGGCTGATTTTACTCGGCTCCCAGATAAGAGGTTTGAAAAACAGGAGCCCAATTCCCATTATCTGCTTCCCTTATTGTCTGCATTAACCTTCCCCATGGTAACTTGTTCTTCGTAATGCTACACTTGTCTAGCCGCAACACATCAG
Source organism: Meda fulgida (assembly GCA_030578275.1). Lineage (NCBI taxonomy): Eukaryota > Metazoa > Chordata > Actinopteri > Cypriniformes > Leuciscidae > Meda > Meda fulgida. The sequence continues at coordinate 17,913,096 of CM060630.1, read as the reverse complement.
CACGGCAAGCCAATTGTGTCATGCAAATGAATCCGGGCCCTATTGTACAGCCTGTGAGAGAGCAACGGTTTATCAGGAACATGTCTGCCTGAGCAGTGCAGGATTGTCTCCTCTTACTGGCAGGCTGGGGGGCTTCTGCTTTATTTACAGCTCAATGGTCATCCTTAGAGCTCAAGACAAGCACGCACACACGCACACACACACACGCGCTCAAAGATAATGCATACTTCTGCTGTCCAATTTGGTAATTTTCTTTTTTAATTGTTACTGTGCTGTGGCTTCTGTGGGAAGGGGGGACATATTCACAGTTTTGTTTTTGTCCTTTCATGATTCTTTTTTTAAAACTGGTGTAACTGTTGAAAAGCTTTTAAAAAAAAGACAGCTCCATGCATTTCAGAAATGTCTCTAATCCGCCAGCACTGTCGACAGAGATTGTGTGCATGTGTGTGTGTGTGTTGTACAGAACAGCTCCACCAAACTTAACCTTCTCCCCTCCGCTGCCAATGCCTCAGGTACAATGCTGCTCTCTGGAAAATAAAATAGTATTTATAAATAATATAAAAAATATATATATATAAATACTACGTGCACAAATATTAACTTTTTCATTGGGGTTGGGAAGAAGTAGTGAAATTCAGACTCGCACTTGTCCCGTTCTGAGACCAATGAATTCTGAAGAAAAAGTCAAAATGGGGATTTTTAATCCAAATTATATACTTTACTTAAAATGCATGTGCCTTTGTAATCTTTAATCAAAACAACTTCCCCTCCCTCTTCTCAATGACATCACTTCTCTGATGACGTGTTCTGGCATGATGAGGGCGGGACAACCTGTCACTCCAACGCTAGCTCACGACCAATTCGTACGAGTGATTAGGAGGTGGCTAATTCGTAAGAATTCACTCGTACGGTTTGTCTAAACCCCAGTGATGGGTACAGTAGGTTTAGGGTAACTCGTAAAATACGCAGAATTGCAGTGAGATCGGGTTGGTCACTCACATGCACAGCAATAGCAATAGCAATATATAATATAACATAATACATGTAAGTTAATATTTTTTGTATGGTCACTGCAAATATTATTTCTAAGTGGTCACTAAATGAATCAGAACCGTCACCAGTGCCATCGCTGCCCCCTTTATTCTATGCGATGCTAAGACGAATATTGCCCTTGTGTCCTTTATACCTCTCACAGACGTCCCTAGGGATATGCAGATATTAAACAGCCAACACAAGCAAACAAGAACATGCATAATAAGGCTCATAAACTTCTATTCTCATGCCGGATGAAGGCTGCGTGTAGAAAACGGCCTTAGCGGCATCTCCTCTGAAAGCCACGCAAACATAAGCTTTTGTTTGTTTGTGTTTGCATCTCTGTGTGCAACCACATCTCATATTCCATGCGTTACATCCATGCGTCTCGGTCCCTCCTGCTCACCATACTACAACAACCATCCTCTCCCCTCATTCATTTCAGTTCTCCTCCCATTTTGATTCGTCTTTTTTTATTTAATTTATGCTCAGCATACTAAGCACTCAATACTGGCAGTGTCTGCAGTGGCTGAGATAGCTGTTAATGAGAAGAGGTCCCCCTTTATCTTCTTTATTCTACCACTATTATCTGCATGCAGTCTATAAGCGCGCAGTTACCTTACTGGCCGATAACACCCAAGAGGCAAACGCCGCTGATGAGCTTTCTATACAGTGGAGCCCGCACAATACCTCTATCGGAGGAGCAGACCTCAGGAAAAAAGGGAAGGGGAGAGGGTAGAGCAAAGAGAGAGACAGAAAAAAACCCTAAACCTATGTGACAGACAAGCAGGGCCGGCTCATGCTGAATATCCAGTGAATTTACAACCCGGGCCCCCTTGAAACACGGCTTCTCGCACGCCTGATTCTCTCCCAGCTGCTGCAGTTTCTTATCTCTCCTCTTCCTCTTCTGCCTCAGAGATAACAGTAATTCTTCTCTATGCTGTATTTTCAACCCGGACCCCCAATCCCAGCCCCCCATGCTCCCGACGCCCCCCCAACACCGCCACAATCAACTTACACCAATCTCACTCCTCAACCAAACCCCGTCAAACACAGACGCACGTACAACCAGGCACTCACACACCAGCAGAGAAACCTCAGTGCGGGATGCCGCAAACGTCTTTCTGCTCAGTCTAGATAAAGGGTTAAAGACTACAGTCGGCCTGCCGCTTTGTGAGATGAGGGGAACGTAAAAAAGAAAGAAGGGATGGGAAAAAAGGGGGACGAAGAAATCAAGTATTCAAGTAGAGATTTTTTTATCAGTTGTACGCCATATAAAACAGTCATTTTTGCCTCTTTCACTTACTTTTTTCATGAATGTAGCTGCAGCCTGGAGTGTTGAAGCTAGATAAAAGAATTAGTGGTTGCACAGAGGGGCCGGGGCGCTAAGTACAGCCACGAATTAGAATGTCTATCTCTGTCGCTCTTGGCTCATCCTCTCTAGCCAGCCTGGCTCCGAGCTCGTAAACAATTTAATCTTTTCACTACAGTTTGGGGGGAAAAAGGAGAACGGGGAGAAGAAGGGAAAAAAAAACAAGACGTGGACATTACTTCTCTGCTCTCTGTTTCTCTCTCTTACCTCTTCCTCTCAGTGGCTTCTGCTTTAAACAAGTAAACTGACGCAAACATTTGTAAGGCGCTTGAAGATTGAATCTTATTTTTTTCTTTCGCCCCCGTCGTCGTCTTCTCTCCGGCTCTCCCTCCCTCCCTCTCTTTCGCATCCAGTGTCCTGAAATTTAAGATGTAGTGCTGCTTCAGCTCTGGGGCCCATTTTAGAGATGTAATGTAATTCATAGCCTATCATATACCAGGAGCCACTCACAGACTGCTGTTCTGTGGCTCCCTCAGTGCAAGTTTTGCTGCAATGAGAGCATAGGCTCCTATATATCTCAAACCACAATAACCATCTATGAAACGCCAAACTTCTGTAGTCCATTCAGGTCACCTAATGGTGCCATTTTCTTACTTTAAAACTGTAATGTACGAGGTAAATATGTGGTAGTTTACGTAGGCCCCAATAGGTGGGGAATTTTGGCGACACCATAACAACAACCACTTCCACTTCCTAGAAAAACAAGCTACTACCCTGGAAAAAAAAAAGACATTACATTTTTTTTTTTTTTTTTTTTACATTTGAATAAATAAATATGCACTCTCTTTCTCACTTTATCTAAGAAAGATATTAATAAATGTGGTCCAGATGATAAGTTTAACAAAAAACGCAATTTGCTCTCATTGTGTGACATTTAAATACCTCAAAAGTTCAAGTATGAAATATCACTTATGAGCAAATAAATGTATTCTAATTTGAAAGAAACTTTCCCAAGTATACCCGCTGCGGTACACGGTCACATCCCCTTGGTTGGGAATCACTATCTTAAACGTTGCAACATAATATTTAATGAAATCATAGAAATCAGTGTCCTATTGAGTATGACAATGTCCGTGTCCATCCACATATTTTCATCTTATATGAAAAAAAGATCAGAGTCAACCAATTAACTGTACAAAAGAAAAAACATATATAAATGAATGAAGACATAATGTATAGAGGTATATGCCGATTTGAGCTGAATGAATGGTCACCTAAGTGGAAGAAGATTAAATTGATCCAAAGCCCATTTAGCATGTCCCAAACTCATTTATAGTCTAAAGGATCCATTACCTCGTGTCATTTCCATAACCATGATAAAACCATCTTGATTAGGTGATGAAAAAAACAGCATCTTGATTAGGTGATGAAAAAAACAGCATCTTTAGATCCTTCCACACAACAGGCTACAGGACAAAAGGCCAGGCAGGACCACTGAAAGCACTATGGTCTTACAGAGGTGAGTCAGGGGAGGTCAGACTCTCCCAGCAGGCTCTGGACTAGACATGGTCATAGGGGCATGAGGGCAGGATAAAGTGGCAGATTGAGGGGAAGAACAGCACTAAAGCTGGCAGAGCTTCCACACCATTGTCTAACTTATATCATCTCACTCCGTTCCACGATCACACCACCTCCTGCCCCCTAGGCAAATGAGTAATGTTTCCTTCCTTGTCTGTTTTCCTGCTTTATTTTTCCTTTTCATCTCTATTTGTGCACTCCTAAAGCTGTTATTGGAGAGAGCAGGAGTATTCAGGTCAGTGATGGAAACCGCAGAGAATGCGATTTTACCTCCCCCGCTGGCTGGACATGTAGTGGATGACAATCTGGGAGGGGCAGGAGGAGATTGTGTGGGAATGAGAGGAGCAGAAAGGAACATAATGAGTTACATTGTGAAAACAAGCACATTTATCCTCAAGTTGGACAATGTGATTTCTGAACCACTATCATCACCAAACAGAATTGTTTGAACAGATGTTTTTTCAAACAGGTTTCCAAACCCCTTCATCTTTCATTGGTCAGAAAAACAGACAGCCCCGCCCCTAAACTTGCACCATTGGTTGAGCCAGTGTTGCCGTTTTAGGCTGGTCAGATTTTATTCGATGATGGACAGATGATCAACAGTAACATAATCATCCACATCACAAAAGAGTGCTTGGGTTGAATTTGTTTACAACAAAGAATGGCTACCGCTGGACATGTGTAGATTCAGCCATCTGTTATAGAAGATGTAGACAACGCATTCATTTTTAAAAGAGGAACAGAGAACCGCGATTAAGGCATTTGTCGATTGGAAAGATGTTTTTGGCGTCCTTCCATACGTGATTCAGCTAAAGTTTAATTTATCAGCTGGCCCCGATGGTCGCTAAGAAGATGGGGTGCAATGAAAACCCTGTGGTCATTGTTGTTTCTCCTTTGGTCACACTCATAGAGGATCAAGTGAAAGAAGCAACCGAAATGGCATCACGGCGATGCAACTCGGTGTGCACGACGAGGTGGACATAACCAGTGGTCGTAGCCAGCTCCTTTTCAGAAGCCCGGAATCCTCAACATACATCATTTACTCCATTGCTCTGATTGGTTGTAGGTCTATCCAATTGAGTGCAGAGGCATTTTATTTCCTGGTTCGGTTGAAACGCCCCATAATCACAGCCCAATGGAGCAGTATCAGACTCACATTCTGACTAGAATATGAGTATGACGACGTCAGGCTATCACTTACTGGCATTCATAAAAGAAAGAGAATTTACTCACACTCATGTCGTTCCAAACCTGACTTCTGTGGAGCACAAAATTTGATATTTTATCAAATGTTTCAGCATTTTTTGTGCCAACAATGAAAGTCAATGGGGTCCAATGTTGTTTGTCTTTTATGACCTTCTAAAAAGAAAGTCAGGACTCAAATGTCTTGAGTCAGGTAGATGTGAGTGTCTCAAAACAAAAGCCCAGGGAAGTCAAAGTGCGTTACAAAAAGAGGCCAAATCAGGGAGCCCTTCTCGTGTGCCGCCCTGGTGCTCTGGAGGTGAGAGGTTAACCATGGTAGCGGACCAGCGGCTCATCACTGGGATAATGAAGCTGGCTGACCAGGCTGACTGACTGTCGGGACAGGTGGCGTTAAACCTGCTAAGATCCCATCTCCAAGGTCAGCCCTCTCCACCCAATCTCACTGGTTGCTGATGAAAGCACAATTTAAGAAAAAGAGAGGACGAGGGTGGCGGGTGAGGTGGGGGCACCTCGTCGCCACAGTGGATAAGACTCAATTTGAGAAGCCTGTAGAGGGAAATGACTGTTTTTGGCCCCCATCATGTTATACAGCGAGGGCAGTTTACTGTGCTGTTTGCTAGGGGGGTGCAATTTTACAGCCCTTTCTGCGGCGGGATTTACTGGATGTGCAGTTAATAGTTTATATAGTTGACTCGGAGCAGCAGGGATTAAAGATAGAGGGTTGTTGGGTGCAGTAGCACGGGGAAGACATTTATCCACAGCGAGCCGAGGCCTCTTACTGCACTGTCTGGCCCACTGACCTTGGGTTGGGCCGCTACTGGGACTCCACAGCCCAGTGGCTATCATAAAGGGCTCTGCGTCTGATTGTGTAAACGTTTTGATGGTTATATAGGCCTCTTCTCCTCTAATATGCTGTAGTCTCTGATTTCTAACCCATTTTGCTGTCCTGTTTTTAGTCTCACTCAACAAATCACGACCCTCAAGGCATCCTGGCTTCTTAAAGGAATATTGTGTGTTCCAAACTAAGATTGACATAATGCAGCATGGCATAACGATGATTACCACAGGTTGCTTTGGTTCATTTAAAAAAAAAAAATCGGGGTTACAGTAAGGCTCTTACAACGGGGCCAATTTTGGAGAAGCAGAAATGCAAAGCTTATAATTTTAGAAAACTTATATTAATTATTTTGTTAAATTGATTATTGTTTCAGCTGCAAAGTTGTTTAAATAAGTCATTTTAGGGTTTATGAGATGCCATAGCAACAAATTAGTAAAATTTTATATCATTTACACGGAAAAGTTTAGCAAGTGATTTTTTCCCCACTAAAATCCTTTTAACGAGTATATTGTTTATGTCTTGGCGTTTCTATTTCTGAAACATTTATAAAAATGGCAGGACACTTGAACATGTATTGATTCATTAGTTTGGACTTGTTTTAGAGGAGGAACAAGAGGACTTTTTTGTGATGATCAACAAATGGAGTCGATTCAGCTTACCTTGCACTGAACCCAAAATATTCCTTTAACATGAGCCCTCCTGTCCTTTGATCCTTTCCCCCTCTGCATGTGGTCTGTGACAGAGTTTTAAAAAAAAAAAGTGAGCACTTGTTCACTAGTGATACCTCAGTGTCACTGACCCCTGGCAATGCTGTTTAACTTCACGGCTTGGCTGAAAATTAAACCGAGCCTCCCTTCCCATCTGAAGCTGGCCTGTTTGTGAGGTCTCTGTGTGACTTTTGTGCAAACAACCTTCTCACACCCAATCGTCATACCTTCAACATCGCCCCACCAGCTGGACCAAATGCAGGCCAGCTCTCCTGTCCTCACACACCTGCTCAGAGGCCCTCGCGTCCAGACGCACAACCGTCCCAACAGCCCAGAGCTTCACAGAGCCTCGCCACCATTGACAAGTGGAATGCAAGACAGGGACTTCTCAGTTGGACAATGAAATTCCCAGCAACATGACAAGAATGCGCCAACACAATGCTTGTTCATGGCAAGTAGCTGATGGGGTAAACAGACTACAGGAGGCACATTTGTGAGGGGAGCTGATTACAGCTCACCAAGCTTCAAGACACACTTCACACCATTGTTACATTCTGTTTATTGAGAAGAACCTCATAATATCAAAGGAAAAGGAATATAAACAACATTTGTGCCACAGTAAATAGGAAAACATAAAACATATGTTTATCCTGGAGAGTAGCGGGGGTGTTTGTTTCTGGAGCTTGTGAGAGAAACGGACGAATTTGATCACTTGAATGGACAGTTCAAAGGAAGAAGCATATTCTAGAGCCAGTTCTCAGGCATGCCGAACTGTTTTGGCATGGTAATGGAAATATTACAATGTTAATATGTTTGGTCTTGGCAGTATAGATCTGCGACGCTACTGTTGATTATTGCTGCTGGTGCAGAGCAAGTATGGAACTTGATACTGCCAATACATGCTGCTATGAGCAAGTAAGACATGCTGGTGTCATGCCCCCTCAGATTTTTGAGCCAAGTAAATTTGAATGCATCTTCCAAAAGACAAAAGTTTATATTTTTACATTTGATAACTAACCCTGAAGTGTACGTTCACATTAGTGTGATTAAAAAGTTCAGTGTTTCACATTATCAACTACTAAATTCAAATATATGTTTGCAGTTCAAATATATGGCTGGCGCTGAGCCAGAGACATACAGTTCAGTTCTTTCAACCACATATAATGTTTACTTTATGTTTCTGACATTTAAATACAGACAAGTACTAGAAACATTTGTAAGTACTAGCAAAACATTTATAATGTGTATGCACTGATGTCTACAGAAGCGGCAATAATAATCCTTTCAAATATAAAATATTTTTATTTTATTCAAATATAAGATTATTGATATCCGATAGTCTACATTATGTAGTTATTTAAAAAGTTTACTCTAATCTTAGAATATTGTAGGTACAAAATTACCTAGTGCCCCAAATTATGGGAATTTCTCAGTTGTGAAGCTAGAATGTCACAGCCAAGGCGATTTGTGAAGAACCATAGAGTTTTCTCTTGGGGGCAGTTAGGGAAATCCATCTAAAATTCTACAAAATATAAATCTTTATGACTTTAACTGATCGTGATCGACCAAACTCAGCATTCGCTGGGTAATGGAGGACGTTGGATTGAAGGACTTCAAAGAACTCTAATTCACAAAACGCGCTGCCAAACGCCGAGATAAGGTGCAGTTTGCCTTGCGGTGCCAGTGCTTTTTTGCTTTAAATTTATTTGTTTATAAGCTACAGAATATGTGGAAGACTGAATCGATGCATGACTTCTTAATATTCTGGAATACCGACAGTAAATGCGTTAATAATGTATGTTCTCGCTTCAATTCAAAAGTATAATCGGATATGATGATTATTAGTGAAAGCTTTTAAAGTCAAATTATATTATAAATAATAACAGTTATTTTTATTTGGGGTTAGTAAAAAATATTTAAGCTTTTAACCTGAATATATTTGATTACATCAACAAAAGTTTTTTTTAAGGGTTACATCAGGCAGAAATGCTCTTATATAAATAACTGCAAATACAGTATTCACATTTTACAGTGCAAGTCAACAAATACAGTGGAGTTTTGCATTCACATGAAAGTCCACAGTCTTAAGTTAGTCATTAAATGACAAGAAAAATTACCTGTGCTGAGGACCTTTTATATTTTATCTTTCTCTTTTACAGTTGGTGTATTAAAACTGAAGTAGGGCTAGTAGAGCATGCAGGGTGTGTGAAGGATCATTCTTTTGTTGTTGTTTTTTTAAGAGGACCAGCGGTGCGAGGACAGCCCTAAACAAACAGACCTGCAGGAAGTAGGAGAGGCAGAAAGACCCAACACAAAACCACAGTGCTATCTCACAGGTAGCAACGTCTAAATGGCCACATGAACCATTAAAAACAATTGACAGCTAAAGCTAAAAGCAGACAAAAAAATTCAAGTATTTACATTTCTTCCAAACATATACTTACAACCAAGGTGTGTGTGTGTGTGTGTGTGTGTGTGTGTGTGTGTGTGTGTGTGTGTGTGTGTGTGTGTGTGTGTGTGTGTGTGTGTGTGTGTGAGAGAGAGAGAGAGAGAGAGAGGGGGGGGTGAAATGTATGATTTTGAAGAGGCATAATAAGAGGGTGAGATTCAGAAGGTAAAACTACTCCACTCCAGTAAACAGCCCAGACTCTTGTGCAATTATAACCAATGTTCCAAAAGGAATGGGGGAGAAGAAAATTTGACCCACTTAAATACAGTCAACAAAAACTAGCTTTACTACCTTTGTGTTGTTTTGCTTTCTCCCATGCAGTCTGTCTTGCTTTTGTGAGAGAAAGAAAAGGTTAGAGAGAAATGATTGTTGTGCGATGTTTACGGTGGCCAAATAGCAGACAAAATGATGCTGCTAGGGACACATCCAGCTCGGATGAGGACACAACTTAAAATTTTCACTGTTGAACACCTTTAATGACTCATAATGCAGAAGGTGTGGCTATTCCTATTAAATGTAAAGCTGAATCAATAAGAAGCATAATTGGAGTTGTTAGAGCAAATTATATCACCGCTATTATGTATCAGTGTGCTATCTCTCTGTAAACTGTTATTACAGGCTGTTTTAATATTGGGATTCAGTAGGGGGAGTGTTACATGTGATAGTTACCACTATCTGCTATAATTGTCACTGGCTTTATTGACTGCGATTTCATTCTCATCTTTTGTGTACTCTATAATTTCCTGCACCTCAACCAATCTCAAAACATGGATTACTCGTTTCTGTTGTTGTTTATGGATATAACGTAACAGGAGGCAGTTGTTAACCTCAACTCTACACTTTCGATGCTGTGTTTCTGAGTATTGACTGATTTTGTACAAAACTGGTTGAAAGAGAGGATCCTTTCCCGCTACATTTATATGTCTTCGAGAGACAAATTGCGCTGTGAGGCTGACAGACCCTAATGTACTGAAGTGGTAACCCTTGTCAGCTGCTTAGACAGATAAATATGTGCCTTTGACTTCATATATGACAATGGCAGTGTCAAAGCTACAAACGGATAAACAAATAATAACTCACTAGGAAATGGTGGGCCGACAATCCCCTTTTACCATTTCTCAGAAAGATGAAATGATCCAGAAATATGGAGGTGAGCAAAGAGTGGTTTAAGACAAAAGAAAAATATAGTACTTAACCATGTAGAGGATGTACATTCAACTGTGGCCATTCAACCCCAACATCCTTATCAAGAAAATTCAGAACAGGAAAAGCCAAGAAACTGCTCCTCTAGGAAACATGTACCAAGGGTCCACACTGCAAAACATGACAGTTAGAAAAATTAGGAATAAAATAATCAATATATATATTTTTATACTAATAAAATATTAAATATATTTAAAAAAAAAAAACTAGATCAGGTGAGGCCCTCATCTGATTGATCATATATTGATCATTAAATAAAGAAATAAAGAAATAAAATATTTTTTAGTGCAAAACAATGAAAATATATTTGGTCCATTTGGGGTGTCATCTGATCATATGATCTTATATTGATTAACACAATTTTTGTATATTTGCTTTGGTCCATATGAGACATCATCTGATTGAAGGAATATAAGAACATAAACTCCTCACCCTCGTCCGGAATTCAGAATCCCTGACTACATTCAAAAGACAACTGAAAACTCATCTCTCCCGTGAGCAATTAACATAAAAAAATTGTTTTCCTTTAAATCCTCCCTTGTCTGGCTTATGCTACTCTGATCAATGTCTGAACTTTGTAATTTGAGCACTTATTGCATTGTTTTTGCCTCTTCACAATGACTCACTTGGTTTAGTCCTCAGTTGTAAGTTGCTTTGGATAAAAGCGTCTGCTAAATGACTAAATGTAAATTCAAAATAAAGCGATTAAATTACTTGAAAACCCTGGTCGTTCACATAAAATAAAATAAATACAAAATAATTGAACTTGTAAAGCACTCTTAGCAAAACACCAAGCCCGCATGAGCATGGACAATCAGCTGAGCGTGTCTTGGAAAGCATGTGCTCAGCAGTCAACGGGAAGCTGTGGGGGCCTCTAGGGGAGACAGTGATTGGGGAAATATGTGATGACAGGAATATCAAATATTGTCAAACTAATTAACTTCTTAAGATCAGGTAAAATCTCAATTCTTCGCTGTGGAAAAGGGATAGCATGCAGAATGGGATTACCGCTTTGCACGCTGATGAGATGAAATTGAATGGTCCTGGGGCAGCATGACATGTTCCGTAAGGAGATGTATTTTCACATTAAGCAGATAACAGTGACTGTGTCCTAGATTACCTACAACATGCCTGCAACAGGGGGAGAGTAATGTACATCTGTAATGGAGGCTAATTGTGTTGTGTGGCACCCTGTCTCTGTTCATTTAAAAATGCTTTGATAAGAAAAGACAATGAGCCCAGGAGCCTTTCAGACAATAAAGGAAGAGTGAACTTCTCATTTTTGCTTGTTTTTGATGTTCAAACTTTACCCTACAAAGTGTAATCCTGCCTCGGGGTGATAGCACAGTTAGCATAACTGTCACCAGCACTTTAATCTGTTCAGTTTTAAAGGTAGGGTAGACTATTTTCTTTTTAAACACTTTTTTGTTATTCTGGTTGAAACTCTCTTCACATCCTGACTGAGTGACTGACTGAGTGACTGAGTGACTGACTGAGTGACTGACTGAGTGACTGACTGAGTGACTGACTGAGTGACTGACTGAGTGACTGACTGACTGACTGACTGACTGACTGAGTGACTGAGTGACTGAGTGACTGAGTGACTGACTGACTGAGTGACTGAGTGACTGACTGAGTGACTGAGTGACTGACTGACTGACTGACTGACTGACTGACTGACTGAGTGACTGACTGAGTGACTGAGTGACTGACTGAGTGACTGAGTGACTGAGTGACTGAGTGAGTGAGTGAGTGACTGACTGACTGACTGACTGACTGAGTGACTGAGTGACTGACTGACTGGGTGACTGACTGAGTGACTGAGTGACTGACTGACTGAGTGAATGACTGAGTGACTGAGTGAATGACTGACTGAGTGACTGAGTGACTGAGTGACTGACTGACTGACTGAGTGACTGACTGACTGACTGACTGACTGACTGACTGACTGACTGAGTGACTGAGTGACTGACTGAGTGAGTGGGTGACTGACTGAGTGACTGACTGACTGACTGAGTGACTGACTGACTGACTGACTGACTGACTGAGTGACTGACTGACTGACTGAGTGACTGACTGACTGACTGACTGACTGAGTGACTGACTGACTGACTGAGTGACTGACTGACTGAGTGACTGACTGACTGACTGACTGACTGAGTGACTGACTGACTGACTGACTGAGTGAGTGAGTGACTGACTGAGTGACTGACTGAGTGACTGACTGAGTGACTGAGTGACTGAGTGACTGAGTGACTGAGTGACTGAGTGACTGACTGAGTGAATGACTGACTGACTGACTGGCTGACTGACTGACTGACTGACTGACTGACTGAGTGACTGAGTGACTGAGTGACTGAGTGACTGACTGACTGACTGACTGAGTGAGTGAGTGACTGACTGAGTGACTGACTGAGTGACTGACTGAGTGACTGAGTGACTGAGTGACTGACTGACTGACTGAGTGACTGAGTGACTGAGTGACTGAGTGACTGACTGACTGAGTGACTGAGTGACTGACTGAGTGACTGAGTGACTGAGTGACTGACTGAGTGACTGACTGACTGACTGAGTGACTGACTGAGTGAGTGACTGAGTGACTGAGTGACTGAGTGACTGACTGAGTGACTGAGTGACTGAGTGACTGAGTGACTGACTGAGTGACTGACTGACTGAGTGACTGACTGACTGACTGACTGAGTGACTGACTGACTGACTGACTGACTGACTGAGTGACTGAGTGACTGACTGACTGACTGACTGAGTGACTGAGTGACTGAGTGACTGAGTGACTGAGTGACTGAGTGACTGAGTGACTGAGTGACTGAGTGACTGACTGACTGACTGAGTGACTGAGTGACTGAGTGACTGAGTGACTGACTGACTGACTGAGTGACTGACTGAGTGACTGAGTGACTGACTGAGTGACTGAGTGACTGAGTGACTGAGTGAGTGAGTGAGTGACTGACTGACTGACTGACTGACTGACTGAGTGACTGACTGACTGGGTGACTGACTGAGTGACTGAGTGACTGACTGACTGAGTGAATGACTGACTGACTGAGTGAATGACTGACTGAGTGACTGAGTGACTGAGTGACTGACTGACTGACTGAGTGACTGACTGACTGACTGACTGACTGACTGACTGACTGAGTGACTGAGTGACTGAGTGACTGACTGAGTGAGTGGGTGACTGACTGAGTGACTGACTGAGTGACTGACTGACTGAGTGACTGACTGAGTGACTTAGTGACTGACTGACTGATTGAGTGACTGACTGACTAACTGACTGACTGAGTGACTGACTGACTGACTGAGTGACTGACTGACTGAGTGACTGACTGACTGACTGACTGAGTGACTGACTGACTGACTGACTGAGTGAGTGAGTGACTGACTGAGTGACTGACTGAGTGACTGACTGAGTGACTGAGTGACTGAGTGACAGAGTGACTGAGTGACTGACTGAGTGAATGACTGACTGACTGACTGGCTGACTGACTGACTGACTGACTGACTGACTGACTGACTGACTGAGTGACTGAGTGACTGAGTGACTGACTGACTGACTGACTGAGTGAGTGAGTGACTGACTGAGTGACTGACTGAGTGACTGACTGAGTGACTGAGTGACTGAGTGACTGACTGACTGAGTGAATGACTGACTGACTGACTGACTGACTGACTGACTGAATGACTGACTGACTGACTGACTGACTGACTGACTGAATGAATGAATGAAATATACAATATAATACAAAGTGTCTCTGTGCCTGATGAAGAGCGACAGTCAGAACAGGTGCAGCAGGACTGAAGGAAAGGAGAGCGAGAGGGGGAAAGGGTCAGGGAGAAAGCATGCAGGGTAAAAGGAGGGCGTGTTAGAATGGAGAGAAAAAAAGCGGGGGGGAAGGAGATACGGAATGGGGTAGGAGGAGGGGGGAGAAAAAAGATTGAGAAACAGAAATAGAGGTACTGGGGAGAAAGAAAATAAGGAGAGAGCGCGAGGGAGAGAGAGAGAGAGAGAGAGAGAGAGAGAGAGGTTAATAGCACGCAGAAGGCTCAGGGCTGATAGAAATGCAGACCGCGTCTGTGGCATGGCGCTCAGTGATGGGTTGGAGCTGAGAACTGGCGCATGCTATAAAGGAGCTCATTGAAAATAATTCAGAGTGACGGCTGTGCAGGCCCTGAAACAGGAGAGAGAGAGAGAGAGAGAGAGAGAGAGAGAGAGAGAGAGAGAGAGAGAGAGAGAGAGAGAGAGAGAATAGGAGAAAGGGATGGAGTAAAAGGAATAGTGAAAAGGCAGTCTGAGGAGAAGATAAACTGTGAAAGTTGAGAAGCTGCAGGAGAGCTACATAGACAATGTGGTGAAGCACAGCTGGTAGTTTGTGATGTAAACCGCAAGGCGAAAGTAAACAAATGCAAACATAAAAACAAAAGGGTCCGTAAAGAACTGTTGCCCTGCAGCTAAAAAGTCTTACACTGATTTAAATACACTGACAATGATGAATCCCAGGAAACCTGTAGTGTTCCCAGGCATGTTTAAAGTAATAGTTCAACCAAAAAATAAAGTCAAAGTCTTTAAAAGTAAAATTATGTACTCACCCTCTTGTCATATTTTTTTCAGTAGAACACAAAAGGAGAATGTAAGACTCTTTACTGTTTTCCATAATACAACAGAAGCATTTAATAAAGGACTAATTAAATTAATAAATAAAATATTTAAAGATATGTACAAAATACCTTTAAAAAAAACTTTAAATTTAATAAATAAACAAAATGATTTTTTTTTTAAGTAGTCCATACAATCTGTGCACCAAGTCTTTAAGGAACATGGGGAGATTTTTTGTGAACAACTACCTACTACTTTTTTTTTTTTGACAGACATGGTCACTATGAACTGTCATTTTACATGAACGACGTGTTTCACAAAGAAAAAAAAGCATAAGGTTTGGAACAACAATAAGCTGAGTAAAAAAAAAAAATACTGTTCACATTTTAAGTGTAAAGCAAGTGACTATATGTAAAAATGTCCACAAACTGCTAGTGCAAGTACAACTCTGATATTTTTTAAAACCGCAGGCTTGTGTTTGGTTCTGATTTAGCCTTTTCAGACAGAACAAAGCCGTGCGGCTTAGCAGAGGAGTCACAGAGTCAGAGCTCCGAGCCTTTGGAATACAGCACTGGCCTGAATGTGTCGCCAGCACAGAGATATGACAGAAGCCCATCACAGGGAGCAGCCCTCTGCCCTCTCCAGCACCACTGTATTAATGTGGACCTGCAGACCTCTATTAAACTGTGCAAAGCTCATTCCAGGCTTGAGGACATCGTTTACGCTAACGTCGACGCTTAAGCACACACTAGCCCCAGCGAGAGGCATCCGGGGGTTAATGGGGCTTGTCTGTGCTGGGGTGCCAGGGAAGGGGCAAGGGGAGGGAGGGCATAGGGTTTAAAACAGGACAGAGCTATAAAGCACTGTACAACCCAGCTGAGACCCCCCACCCACAGCCTCTCAATACCACTACAAACATAAATACGCTACTACAGCCAAAATAACGTTAGCGCATTTTCCATCAGTCAAGGGGGTGAAATTCGCCCCTTACTGCAGGCTGATGTAAATAGGATGGACGTCTGTGTTTTGCTCAGAGATGTGCTGTATTTACGCCAGCTCTCAGATTTGCCTCAATGCGCGGAGCCCCGAGTTCACAGCGCAGCGATGAGATATTGAACCGTGAAGTCCATCGCACTGTGATTTATAGGACTCTCTCTTTGAGACCACCAGATCCACGGGCCCCGTATTTCACTGACAGACAGAGGAAAAATGCATCAAAATATTTCCTGAGACCCACTTAATGCTCAAATTAAATGCATTCCCAACTGCAGCAAATCAAATCCACTAGACTAATTAATAAAATAATAACAAATCGAAATAGTAAATGCTATTTAAAAAAAAATAAATAAGAAAAACAGCAATTTTCTCGAAAAAGACACTCTCGCTCGCTATCTCGGACCAGAATCAAATCAGAAGCAACTGCCTCTCTATAGCTGATCAATTTAGCGTACCTTCGAACCTAACAGTAAACATCGACGAAGTCATTTTCTGGCATATTAATGTTTACATCCAATCAGTAGAATGTAGGGCAGCCTAATTAACTCAAACAGACGGCGGAATGTGCAGAAAATGAGAAGTTCACCTAGAGACCGCAGACAATTGATCACTTCAGACCCTCTTCACTCAATTGTTTCTTGACAGCACTTCAGAGCAGCTGAATTAGCAGAGCTACATATGGTGATTAAAAAGCTGTTTCTCCCATCAAAAAGCACAGCGTCCTAATTGTCAGAAAATGGAAGAGGTCTGCACTAATGGTTATATTATATGCTGCATCACTGGGGTGGTTTAGTGGATTTTCAGAGCATTCAGAAACAAAAACAAAACTCTAGTTACGATATGGCAAGCCTGTGAATAACCTTTTATTCTATAACTTTTAAGGCTATAAACAACGGGAGCCTTTTTTGGGGAAATGTACCAATTTACTTTTGTGTGCTGTTTAGTTTTGTTTGATGCTTATTGAAGTATTTGTTTGTTAGATTGTTGTTTGTTTTATTTCTTTTTTTCTTTTCGTTTGATTATGTATTTGTACATTACCAGCTGTTATGCTATGTTTAGTTTATGTATACTACAGTATGTTTTTAAATCCTTGATTAGATATTTAACAACAATTGGTTTGTTTGACCAAGCA
Source organism: Meda fulgida (assembly GCA_030578275.1). Taxonomy (NCBI): domain Eukaryota; kingdom Metazoa; phylum Chordata; class Actinopteri; order Cypriniformes; family Leuciscidae; genus Meda; species Meda fulgida. The sequence goes on along the minus strand of CM060630.1, from coordinate 17,896,034 downwards.
TGTCTGACAACTAAATAAATAAAGTTAAGTAGAGGGGCATTTTTGCAAGCTGACAATATGGGATAGTTCACACCAAAATAATGTACTTAACCTCAAATTGTTTCAAACTATGACTTACTTTCATCTGTGGAATACAAAAGAAGATATTTTGAAGAAGAAAAAAAAGTGTTTTTATTTGTCCATACAATCAGTTACATGGGGTCCAAAACAACACACAAAATATCTTGTATCGTGCAGAAGAAAGTCATACAGGTTTGGAATGACATGCATGTGAGTAAATTACAGAATTTGTATTTATTGTTTGGGGGGTGAGCTATCCCTTTACTATGACTAATTAATTTATTTCAGTTTTACCAGTAGGTGCGCATTTTTGCAAAAGATGTCCAGACTTTTTTATTTTTTACAAAAAAAATTATAAAAACACGAAGCAAAGCTGATATCTCAGACCATACACAGCGCATTTCAATCTCTCTCCTTTTACTAAACTAGCCTTGCTCCTCGCTCCCCTCCCAGCCTATGAAAAATCAGCAAATAAAAAGTTACATTAACCCCAAGCCGACCTTTCCCACGTAATACACTGCTGCATGATGGGCTGGTGGGGGAGCTTCATCGAAAAGCTGTCACTCTCCAGTATCCCAAGCACTGCCTGGGGAACATTTACCGGATAATTAATATATTAAATGCATGAAAAATAGTTACACAGGGGCCTCTAGTCAGCTCTTCCCCAGCACAAGGGGAAGAGGGATACAGCCTGTGAACCATCAATATACAAGCATCATCCCTTGAATGGCCCATCATAAAAACTGCTCATAATTTAATGGCTTCATTCACAGCCCTCGCTGTAAAGGAAGGCCATATTTCCTCGTAATTCACTGGATCTCTTCTGGCTTTTATGATTTGGCAGTTTTAAGCTGCCGCCCGCTGCAATTATAAGGTGGTCTTCACTTTTGTGTGAAGGACAAGCAGGGGTCAGCAACCGGCACCATGACTAAACGGGACACTCCAACTCAAGCTAAAAATACAGAGGCAATGGTGAGCCACTGGTTTCCCTTTCCACTATTTTCATGTACTTCTAGACAGCCGCTGGTGTTTCTAATGCTCGTGATGGCCAAATGAGAGTATTCTGGTTTAGGACACGGACGTTCTAATGTTGCTCATTGCTGTCGCTGCTTACAATCAGATGTTATCAAAATCAAGTGCAGAGCAGAAAATTAGAATGGAGAAAATGATCTCAACAAACTTGAGAGAGAGAGAGGGACATCTATGAGCAAGAGAGAGAATAGTAGTTTACTGGGATTTGTTCCTGCTTAAAGCAGCTGCTGAAATTTGCCACCCTGAAATTTGTTTAGCACACGACTCCAGCATGACACAATCACACCGTATCAGTGTTTTCATTGTCTGAGCTAAACATCCCATTCGAGATAAGAAATTCTTTAAAACACAGTAAACAAACCAGTCTATAAACTATTTTTACAAAAAAAATTGGCAATTTGAGATGAATTTCCCATTCACCAATTTATTTGTTTTTTTATTTGTTTGACATTTATTGATATATTTGTTTGTTAGATAGGGGTGTTTTGCGCTTAGTTTTATTATGTATTTGTTTGTTAGATTGTTTGTTTGATTTTTGTTGCTTTTTGTTGGATTGTATTTGTATGTTTGATGGATTGTTGTTTGCTTTGTTTTGTTTTTTGTTTCATTAGATTTTGTATTTATTTGTTGGATTGTCATCTATGTTATGCTATGTTTAATTTACGTATACTACATGTTTTTAAATCCTTTATTAGATATTTAACAACAACAATTGGTTTGTTTGAGAAAACAGGATGCACTTTCTGAGCTATCTGATCTATGATACAGATTCTCTGCCTGCAAACAAACAAACAAATAAATAAAAGTGGAGGGAAAATAAATAATAATATATAGACAAGGAGAAAAAAAACAAGTTTACTGGCTTCATTTCTCCTGTAGTCTATAATTAAACTGCTCTCTGCTATTTTCATGGGACATTAAGTTGAGTCACGTGATCATTATTATCGTCATCCAGACACAGATGAACAAACACATGGAAATGCATGCTGGCAGACATGTGCTCATAGACATAATAAAAGACTAGGGTGTACAATACATACACTCTCATAATCTTTCTCGTGCTTTCTTTTTCCTCCCCTCTCTCTATTATCCCTTTCCCTCTCCCGTAGTCTCTCTCTCTTTCAAACACACAAACCTATAAGAGAAACGACTGCGCAGTAAGATGACAGATGGTATTACATTTAGCAGAGCACCTGCCATAACGCAGTGATTTAAAAAACACTGAGAGCAACAATATTGGAGCAAAAAAATATATTTGTTATGAGAGAACATAAAAACATGGAGCTGCAGGACTGCATTGTGCCGCTCACTCAACAAAAAAAAAAAAAACAGCACATCCTCCCTCTGAGGATGCATGAAAGAATCCAAACCTTAACAATGCCCTCTCCCATACATAATCTTGTCTGCGCCTATCCGTTACCAAGAAACATCCCCCCGAGACCCTGCCGTTATTAATAGTCTTATTCATTAAATATTACTCTTTGTGAAAAGGGTAGCATAATACTGGCCTGGAGACAGGAGCCCAGACCCGGGGGTAAGCCGAATTAATTTTCTGGAGTAAACGCCCCGATTTGGCAAATGACATTCTGTACCGTTAACATTTTAAACGTGACACAAACGGCACTCAACACAATGTATCCTAAATGCACTGAGTGGCCCTGGTGTGTGGTGGAGGTGTAGCTCTGTGTGGAGTGCCCACCAAAATAAAAGTCAGTACTGTGCCACTGTTATCCTCCATGAATATGATTTACCTGTTATAACATTAATTTCAAACAAATTCAGTTCCAGCACACATAAATTAATATTATTATAGCACAACTGTTTTCAAAATTGAAGATGCTTAAGGAATTAGCGTATTGGAATGATTTCTGAAGGATCATGTGACACTGAAGACTGAAGTAATGGCTGCTAAAAATTCGATTTGCCATCACAGGAATAAATAGCATTTTAAAGGCCCACTGAAGTGCCTTGAAACACAGAGCATTATTCAATGTGTTGACGTAATTTCCACTGAAACAGGAAGACAAGGCAGGACGTATCAAACAGCTCCTCCCCTTTTTTTAAATAGCCAATAGAGTTTAGTTTATATCCCAGCTTGGCCAGAGCCCTTGTGCTCGGTAAAGCCGCAGTTTCATCCTAATCTCCGACCGTTTCTCCTCCTAACCTCCCCCATTTTGCTTTAAAAGATAGCATTCTGTGTAGAATTCAAATGGGTCCGATATGTTTTCTGGTATGCGCTGCATATGATCCGCTCTGTGCTATCATGTCTCTGGACTGGAGCAGACTGTGTACTGGCGAGAAGCCTGACACTAACGTGAAACCAGACTTCATTCGCCCAAAGGAAAGCAAATTTGCACCATCTGAATCGTTTCCTATCCCCTATATAGTGCACTATGTGCAATCCATCATGTAGAAAATAGTATGTTTGTGAACAAGTGATCGATTTTATCCCGTAGCTTCAGCGTTTATTTATAATGTAGGGGGCGGGACACTTTAGATTCTAGAGAGCATTTGATTGGACAGAAAATCTGATGAAAAGCTGAAGTGCAGAGTGATGTCATCAAAACCATTGATCCATATTTAGAAGAAATAAGCATGATGTAAGCTAACATACTAAAAGCCTAAACAACTTTTTGATTTCATGGGGACTTTAAGATACATTATAATAGACAAAAAAAAGTGTTTTGCACTCTTTGATTACTTAAAACATGACATCTTTATTTATTTATATTTTTAACTATATATATTTTTTTCAAATATAATAATTTATTTCAATAACATAAATTACATGATCATACCAATCAAAATGTAAAGAAATGTAGGCTTTTTTGCTTTGCATTATCAGCTCTCCAAAATATTTGGCTGCCTCTTTCATCACCTGCTGAGAGTGTAACAGTAGTGAAAATCAAATGGCAAACTCAACTTATATGTGCTTGGCTAGCAGCACATAATAACCCTATAATTAAAATGGGCTTTTAATCAGAACTAAAGGGGAGTATTTATTTGTTTCTGTTTATGCTTTAAATGGCATGGCTAATGTACTCAAGCCTAATGTCATTTCAGGCAGGGATGGATTCGCTCCATCACCATTCCAGCCTCATCAGAACCCTGACATAGAGGAGGGGGGGGGGGGGGGGGACAAAAAAACAAAAAGAAACCGAACAGCCACGTTCGTGTCGTAGCCAAACTGGTGAGCTAATATTGTGTGTGTACAATGCAGAGTATAGGTGATCCTGGAGAGCCAGCAATAAGCAGACCTAATCCTGTTGACTAAGAATGGGCACAGGGAGCCATGCCAGGATGCAAAGAGCTCAGTCTGCCGAGTACACAAGGGAATTACTCACCATGCCAGGGTGGTCCACATTGAGCATCTCCTGCTGCCAACGGGCACCAGCGTTAGACTAGCACGCCCACATCGACAACCTCTCTTTCCTCCCCCCTGCTCGCCCAGTGCCCACCAAGGCCAATTTCCCAGCTAGGACTTGGAATTGAGGGATTTTCTCAAATTACTACATTAGAATAGAGTTGCAAATTGACTGTGTCTTTTTTTTGTTTGTTTTATCTCTCCTCCGGCCTAGCAAACCACCTTATCCTCTTATGACGAGGCCATGGAGGGCATTACCGGCCATTTTTGCCCTGCTATTTTGGCAGGAGTTCGTGCCACCGTGCGCCGCTCCCTTTTTCATTTGCTGTCAGGTGGCACCAAAGCACAATAATGAAAAGGCCGGAGAAGCTGTTGAACCTCAATCACAGAATTAGCACAACATTATGAGAGAGCTGTAGCTGATATGACATTTCCACTCTGAGAGACAGCTCTTCATTGTTCCTCAGAGTGTATGTGTCACTCTAATACCCTTAACTCTAGACTAGACTAGCAGCTCAGTGTCATACACAGACCCTTTCAATACAGTGTAGTGCTGCACTGACTTAATGTCAAGCCTCCGTGAGCCCTGTAAAGATTTTCTTAAGTCATTACGAGAGTGTCACCAGTTAATGAGATGACGGAGATTATGGCGATCGAGAGAAGGAGCACAAAAGATATCATTATGAACCCCCTCCCCACTTTTACTCAAAGTTTCCATTTTTCTCCACTGCAGGCTCCTTTCAGACGATTGAATATTAGCTGTTTAATCAGCTCAGCCGCAGGTTAGGGGAACTAAGCGGTGGAACAGCCTCCCCTGCGCCAGCTCGGGCGCTGTTCTGCTATTAGGACGTGGGCAGGAGAAGGAGGTCCTCGGGGGGTCGTAAGCAGAAGCGCCCGTCCCCCGTAGCCCCATTAAATCATTACTTTCCTTCCCTGCCCGGCCTTTATGAGCTGTGTCCTAATGGCCTAACAGACAGGGCGAGATGGCCCGCCACCGCAACTGCAGAGCAAGCAAGCAAGGACAGGTGCCTTTCCGCTTCGTGCCGGGTTCGCAACACGGTTCAGGGGATTCCGCTGTGTGGGGGGATTTGTTTCTGTCTCACTGTTCCAGCCTTCACGTCTCGAGCCAAAATGTCATGGCACTGGTTCTATGAGGCTCTGGCAAGCTAGCTAGGAAAGCTAGACGGACAAACCCTTTAGCGACTTTCAGTTTCTCAATGTACATGAGGGCATTTTATTAGATCTGCAAAGCCAAAATTACATAATCTCACAAAATGTGTTAGCAAAACATTCAGCCTGAAAACAGGACCATATGCCAGTGCAACTACACTGATAGGCTATGATGCATGTCAGAGAACAGGGTCTTAAGGAACAGGACCTTGTCCATGTGCCAGACAGAAAATAGCAGTCAGATAAAAAGACATATACTATGATTTGACTTTAATGGTAATGAACTGGACTATAGGGAGAGCGCACTTACTGTCTTCATCATCATAACAGGAAGTCAGGTAAGTCTCTCTAAGGCCATGTACACACTGCAGCTAAATACAGTTGGCGTTCCTCTTCTGAGTGCTGCAAGTTGAGTTATTTAGAGGAGTGACAACAACATTCTATATCCAAATCCACCCTCTGGCCATTCACAAAGCGACGAAGCGATTCACGAAGCGATTCATTTTCATTAAAATGTGTACAAAATGATTTTTTATTTTTGAATAATATGCAATTTTATTTGTTAAAAGCTTTTTAAATTTGTATAAAAATGTGTATTAAATATTTATTTGTTTTCTTCCCCTCTCTTTCAAAGTTTGATTAGCGATGTGCTAACTCGTACTTGCGCTGTGAGAGCAAACTACTAAAGAGCATCATAACCATAATAACCATTACATTTTCTTTTTCATGTTCATGTCTGGTAGTTTTGAAGTCATTTTTATGCTAGAATACTTTTATTTTTACTCTTACTGCACATATTAATTTTCTCCAACCAGTGCTCCAATATTACCTATTTCTGACTAGCAATAGCAAAAAGCAAAACATGTTCATGCTGTGACGTAAAGAAAAGTCTATTGTTTATTTATATTTAAAAAAATGATGGATATGACCATTTTTAATAGGAAAAATGTCAACACAGCAAAGGAAACATCTCATCATGCCTTCCTGTAGCTCAAACAGTAGAGCATGACGCTAGCAACGGCAAGGTTGTGGATTCGATTCCCAGGGAAAGCAAGAACTGGTACAGTGAATACCTTGAATGCAATTTACGTTGCTTTGGATAAAAGCATCTGCCAAATGCATAAACCTAAGCCATTTTATGACAGGGCAATATTTGAGATAAGGTTACAATAGTTTAAGCAAAATAGCTAACATCAAGCATGTTAAATAGTTGTCATCCGCACTAATCGTGAGTTTGGGGTAGTAGGAGGAGCGACTTCTTTCTGTACGCCTACAGAATGATTCACACTGACAAACTAACTTGGCTGTCACTTCCAAAACTTTGCTAGTCTAATAATGTATGTGATATATAACAACGTATATGATTCTTCATTAGTTTGTATGGAATAGATTGATGGATGCAAATCTGCTTGCACATGAATGAGTCCCATTTTAATTGTGTGTGTGTGTGTGTGTGTGTGTGTGTGTGTGTGTGTGTGTGTGTGTGTGTGTGTGTGTGTGTGTGTGTGTGTGTGTGTGTGTGTGTGTGTGTGTGTGTGTGTGTGTGTGTGTGTGTGTGTGTGTGTGTGTGTGTGTGTGTGTGTGTGTGTGTGTGTGTGTGTGTGTGTGTGTGTGTGTGTGTGTGTGTGTGTGTGTGTGTGTGTGTGTGTGTGTGTGTGTGTGTGTTGGGGAAAGCCCGGGGCCCAGCAGATGTGAGCAGATGTCAGAGTAAGTGAGCGGGGACTTGGGAGAGAGAGAGAGCAATGTGCCGGGCCAATGCTCTAATTTACGCATGAGTGGAGCTGCACCACCGATATTTACATTTAAATTGATGTTTCAGATACTTAATTAAAGACGAGGACTGGGCTCTTCTGGTCGACGGCAGCTTCTTCCTCATCCTCCTCCTCCTCGGCGAAGCCAACAGACCACTCACTGGAACCTAGAGCACTTCCCAAAACCCATATAAATATTTCACTGGAGTTACATTAATGACAATGGTCCCAGTCCTCTCGATGGTAATTTGCGAGAACATTACTGAAGACACAATGCCCCCTGGTGGATTATAATTCCAGCCTTACTTCAGCAACTGCCGCATGGTTAATGTTGGTCAAACACCAGCTCCACTTTAAATCAGCCATTGTTTTGCAGACCGCCCCGATGAAGACCTGGTGTTGCCCACAGGATGAAGCGAGGGAAAGGAGGGGTGGGTGCTGATATTAATGCACTGGGCATACAGTCTGATGATGAGGGGACTCCTGCGGGGCCCGAGCTATAATGCAGTGGCACTCCAACCCTGATGAACCAACGTCCCAGCATGCCTCTCCGGTCTCCCGCTTCCACCCACCGAGGGACCCGTGGCTCCACACAGGACATCCTACTCAACCACTTACTCTCAAACAGCCTTTTAATAGAGTTTAAAAGAGGGTTATTAACATTACCTGCTAATTATGTTAAGGACCTAATTAGAGAAAAAGAAAAAAGGGGGCTTTTTTTGGTCTAATTAGGTTTTCTTTTTAAGTACACTGATAACCAGGGGAATGCCAAGATCTCGGTAGAAATGAGAGTGCAATGAGCCAGTGAGAGGCTCCTTCGGAAAAGAAGTTAACCCTCTCATCAGCGGAGTTGACTCTATTAACGGGGCCCAGGCAGAGTGCAATTACCACCCAAATCGTTTATTTAGGATGTGTTTATCTGGAGTGGACCGCATCATTTAGCGCGTTATAAACTCGCTGCCGGCTTCATTAGTGATTACAGTTGGTGGGTGGTAATACCTGCCTGATACAGCCAACTGAAACCTGATGCTATCAGTGTACTGCTGAATTACACCGACGGGACTTAATTTTTCAGCAGCACTGAACACTTCCTGCTGCTTCCTCCACTCACCGCAAACACGCTCAGCGCCAAAGCCACCGCTCAGGCATTGATTATGGGATCTGGTCATGAGATCACAAGGACAAAAGACAAGAACTATACTGCAGACAAGTAGCTTCAGTGCTGCAAAGACGGATAACTTGTAAGCACAGGGCAATGCTGCAATAACATTTTATATGGAGTTTCCTTTTTGGTGGGATGTTGTACCTGTTCAATCGCCGTAAGTTAAGAGTGCCTTTATCCCGCTCTCCACAAAGAAATCAAATGTCAGCAAAGAGACTTCTGGAGTGTTTCAAATGTAATCCAAAGCCATTACAAGGGTTCAAGTGCACTACTCTTTCTGCCTCTGGTAGTGACACTAGCTCCTATGAAGAGTTTGAAAGGAATGAAGATAAACAGAGAGAGTTTCACAACACAAGGCTATGACACGGAAGGCCCCAAACTTCACCAAGAACCTTCTCGCGTGATTACATGTTTAATTTACTTCTCATCTCAAAATTGTCCACTATGACAGAGCCAATTTGTCACGATCCTGCACAAGTGTCAACCGAACCCGGGAAGGGGGCTGGGGGCTGTGGGGGTGATTGGGATGGAGCGCACTACCACGCTCCTAATGGAATCTCAATGAAGCTGAAGCCGAAGCTCCACAGGAGCAGACAGCCCTCGCCATTACGAGAAGGGACCCTCCTTCACCAGGACACCTCTCACTCACGGCTGTTATTATCACTTCAAGCCACAGGCTAAAGAGCCGGGCGGCTACGAGGAAAAAAGCACAGAAGAAAAGAGGTTACTATTACTTATCGCTGTGTACCTTGACATTTTCTAGATCTGGTTTGGAGGGAAATAGGCAGTCTTCCAAATTGACAGCAGTGGACACGGTGTTTAAACTGATAGCTGATCGTAGCCTTGCAGTCATCTCCTATTTTATTTTCAATGCCTGAATCATAAATAGACAGACAAATCATTGATATCTGGACCAAAGGCATCTTCTCAACTGTCACTTTTTTTGTCTTCAGACAGAGAAACAACCCCTCTTTTCTTTTTCATTTTGTCCATTCTGTATAACTCAACTAAAAAAAATCATGGAAATTTAGCAAATGTCCAATATAGTGCAAATTTCATCAATTTGATGCAGCTTGTAGTTTATAGATGTAGTTTAATTTCATGTCTAAAAGTCAAATATGCTACCAGTACTATTTGTCTGTTCATAAGCAGTCTTCTAAATAAATAAATAAATAGTAAATAAATAAATGGGGACTAACTGACATCTGAGAGGATGGCTCATGAGAGCAAAAAAAAAATTCTGAAAAGCATAAATGAAAAGCACATCTCATGTGAAAACAACCATAAATCTCAAAAGGATTAAACTATGCACAGCAAACAATGCATCAGAATTACAAAACACCAACAAGAGAAGTATTTACCCTTTCATTATCATTCTGGAAATTGTATTTGTCATACTTCAAATAGAAACACGATAGCACAATAATGGTGTTTGTACAAAGTATGAAACATTAGGACTTTACAGGAATAAGAACACGCCTACCTTTTCTATTTTGGCCTTTGGGGGCCCTTGAGAGGCCTCCGGGAGCGTTTCCCCCCCTCCCTAGTATGTTTAATGGGCCAGGGCTGGGAGCAGCAACGTGGAAGCTAAATATGTTTACTGTTTGCTCAGCCAGACCTTAGTCAGGAAAGACAAGATGAATTTGATTGCTAATGCAAAAATAACAGACAATCATAAATCATGGAAGTGGGAGTGGGAGTCGATGACGAGAGTTAATCAATACGAGCCCTGACTTTGCCATTGTGCAGAGTGGCACTCCATTTATAACAGAGGAGTTTGAGGAGAAACATTATTCACATTAGGGTATGCACGGAAGAGGGCGAGGGTGCGAGGAGAGGGTGCTTAGTCACCGCAGCTGCAGAACGCTGGGAGCGTGCCTGAACACCAGCCATCATCCACACACCTCACAGCTCTGCAGGGGCACGAACATCAATTCCCCAGACCCCAATGATAACGTTTTCGGTCCCTTCCATGCGTTAAGATGTGAGGCAACTCAATTGGACTGGGTTCTTTTTAAAAAAAGAAAGAGAAAGGAGTCGGGGAAAACAATGTGCATTTTGTAGGGCAGATACACAGAAAAGTTCACTAAATTCCATTCTACTCTGTCAAGAGGCGTGCTGTCCACGGTTGCGGAGTCTCCTTGATTTTCTGTTTGAAAGTCGGGCAGCCTACTTGATTTGAGTGGGTCTAGGATGGAGCTCTCGGGGGAAATTGGGCCTGGGGAGCACAGGCTGATTTACTCTTGGCTTGACCTGTCTACTCGATGTGCTGAAGGCGTAGAGGGCGACAAGGATCTCATTCCTGTAATATTTACCTCCACAAGCTAAAGGACAGGCCTAATGCAGCACAACCCGGAACAATGCTTTCTCTTCTTCATCTCCAGGCCTCCCGCACCTCGTCTACAGCTTTCTCATGCTGCAGTCATTTTTTTCCCTCACCCAGCTCCCCATCCAGTGGTTTCGAGTGGAATGTATGGCTTTATTTGAGCTGTGACTGGATTTCATTGGATTTGTATTGCTCTGAACAGGAAAGGACATTTGAGATTCATCAAGAGCCAATTTAATTCAGGATTCATGGAGTCTACATCAGTCAACATGCCAGGTAAACTGCGCTTAATGCAGTCTCCATTTGTGGGGCAATGGTGTCGACACATTCAGAGACAAAGTATAGCATTCCGTGATTAGAAAATACAATAATGGTTTCCTTTACTTCGATTTGAGGTAGAAATAAGAAATCTCATCTTTTCCCATCAATAAGACAAAAGGAAATCTAAGGAATCTAAGTGCTTAGGATTTAGAGTAAAACAATTATTGTTTGAGATGCTGTTGTGGAGTAAAATCACCGAATGAATCAATAAACTGATGAATAAATTAATGGATTGTTAATAACAAATGAACAAACCAATTAAAAAAAATATTGTCAAATCATGTCAAATTCCATTTTAAATTGTACCCATGCCTGCAACCAGGCAAAAATAGTACAGAGCAAAATCAGTGCTGAAATTTAAGGGTAGGGTTATATTTAGGTTCAAATCCCTAATCCTACTGTAAGTATGATCAACAGTACCGAAACTTGCTACTATAAACAATGTCTTCATCACCCAAAAGGTTCAAAACTCTTACTTACTCTAGTATATACTTACTATAGTATACTTTCTCAAATCAGAGAGAAGGAACAACAATGTATATAAATCCTTACAAAAAATAAAAGCACAGAAAAACAGTTCAGATTTTGTTTGTTTGTTTGTTTGTTTGTTTTGCTTCCAACCACAAAGTCTCATCCTCTACACCCATAACAGGCCACATCAACAACGTGCTAACCGAGATAACACAGCAGCGCTCACACACACTTACACACAACTACTCTTTTCTCAGCCTCTGCTTCAGTCCACTCGTCCTGACCTCTGGAAACGGTTTGAAATTTCACACAATATCCCAGCACAGCAGTGTCTGTGGCAACGCTGGGAGCCAATATGTTTCCATAATTGGGCCTGTAGTGGGGGCAGAGTCCAAGGCAATTAATCCTTTCCTCCTCTGTTGTTTTGCGGCCGGATGGCGGTGACTAGGTACAGAGTAATTGGACAGGAGCGCCCTTGTCCCCTCCGCTTCACATTAATATCGCTCTACCCAAGCTTTAATCCCGGCCAGGCCTCAGCCTGCACTGCCCTGAATTGCTCCCATGTCAAGAGCATACAACATCCACATGTATCCAAACTGCAGAGAAATAAAGGCAAAGCCAACCTGGGTCCGAAAAAGGAAAATGCCAAGGAAAGCAGGGATTGAGGGATTCAGAAGGACCCTATTAAGATTGATAAAAAATTAAAAATCTGCAGACTTATCCACAGGTGTCACATCATGTCTGCAAAATGGTTCTTTGGAAAAATTTATTTTGATTCAAAACATAAAAATGCTGGCTGCGCCAAAGTTCAAACCTAAGGAGGAAAGCAGAAGCAATGGGTCAAGGTTTGGCTGGTTAGCAGTTAGCACCTGTTGGTAGATGCTGTAACTACATCATTCTGTGGTCCATTTTTCAATATTTTTGTAACCAACATTCACATCACAAGATTTTCATTGTGTTTTAATACATATTCTACCAATGGAAGATTTTTTTGGATACAAAAACGACTGTCCAAAAGTGAGCAGTCATGAGCAAAAATGGCAGATTTCATATCGTGTACGGGGGCCTGAACTATCTAAGCAACTACCATAAATGGGAATGCTGACACAGCTTTTCTAGACATTATAAAAGTCTAATTATTATAGAAGTTGCGGCCATGCTCTGAAATGTGCTTCAATGCACATATAATAGATGCGGGTTCGAATCTGAAACTCATTATATGCCTGCATTGTTCCCTGTAAAGTTCTACTTTATACAATATTGTTCAAAAGCTTGGGATGAGTAAGATTTTAAATAGTTTTTGGAAGAAGCCTCTTATGCTCACCATGAATACATTTACTTGATCATAAATACAAAAAAAATAATATTGTAACATTACAATTCGAAATAACTGTTTTCTTTTTGAATATATTTCTAAAATGTAATTCTATTTCTGTGATGGCATAGCTGAATTTTCAGCATTTCAGCAGACTACTCCAGTCGTCAGTATCACATGATCCTTCAGAAATCATTCTAATATGCTGATTTGGAGTTCAAAAGATATATCTTATTATTGTTAATATTGAAAACAATATTAACATTTGGGGGTGGTGACCTTTTGTTGAGGATTCTTTTTTCTTTTTGTAACATTAATGTAGTTGATGTCACTTTTGATCAATTTAATATGTAAAATTTAATTTTGAATAATAGTGTATATAGTAAATTATGTATTACACTTTAAATAGTAAAATATGTAGTAAAAAAATGTATTAATATAAATATACATAAATATAAAAAGTAAAAAACAATATCAAAAATACAAAAACATTATAAACATACAATATTTGAGATATACTAATATTTACTGTATAACTAATAATGCACTGCACTACATGGGTCACTTTTAGGTCAAGGTTCGCAAATCAATTAGCTATTTTCTGAGTCAAATCACTACAGGCTATTCTAGCATCACTCAAAAACACACAAAAAAAGACATTTACAGTCATTCTGACCCAAGGTCTGTGAACAAAGCATATTCAACTCCATATTCTTTCTTTCTCTAGCTCTCTCTCTCTAGCTCTCTCTCTAGCTCTCTCTCTCTCTCTCTCTCTCTCTCTCTGTCTCTCTCTCTCTCTCTAGCTCTCTCTCTCTCTCTCTCTCTCTCTCTCTCTCTCTCTCTCTCTCTCTCTCTCTCTCTCTCTCTCTCTCTCTCTCTCTCTCTCTCTCTCTCTCTCTCTCTCTCTCTCTCTCTCTCTCTCTCTCTCTCTCTCTCTCTCTCTCTCTCTCTCTCTCTCTCTCTCTCTCTCTCTCTCTCTCTCTCTCTCTCTAATCTCCTCCAGCAACTTTTATAAGCCTAGGTGCACCTCAAAAACAAATCAATAGAGGTGTAATGGCACAGAGCATGCTTTGTAATTTTTATATCATTAGTTTTTTTGTTTTTTTTTTCACACTTGCTTTTCATTCATCAAAAAGCTGGGGTGGGGGGGGGGGCGCTGGAACGTACAACGACGCGTCCTCGTAAAGTTTATTTAGTATTCTATGAATATCATATCAGTTATGTTTCCTAATGACTTGGCAGAGGTGATGGTGGACAGGGGGGGGGGGGGTGCAGGTGCTGATAGGGTAGGCAGAGGGAGAAAAGGAAAAATCAATAAGAGTACCAGACTTTTCCGCAGCATGCAGGAGAGGGGATCTATTGTGGAGGAATTATGATTTATGTCAGGGGTGGAAGGGCCGTCAGGGTGCGGCACGGACGGAGGTGTGCGCCAATAATGATTAATGCCCCCCCTCTGTCCCCAGCGCGAGGCAGCCACGTCCCCTCTCCCTCTCCCACCACCACCCCACTTGCTTTTGCATACTCCTCAAAACTGGGCTTCCTTCACCAAAGCAGCAGCCTAGCTTTTGATATCACCTTATTCTGCCTCTCTCTCTTTGTGTCCTTCTGTGTCTCTCTCTCTTTCACTCTCCTAGCAGAAGGTCTGTTTGGCTAGCAGGCTGCAGTTGGCCATGATAGATTTGCAGCTCCCCAGCTGTGCAGCTGCAGGACAGGGCGGTCACTTTTTAAGCTGGACGTCCACACTCTGTCTATGCCAGCCCTGTCAGCGCTCTCAGACCGGAGACGGAGTGCAAGAGGGATGGACCGAGAGAGAGATGGACAGAGCAAGAGAGCGACTGATGAAAGCAAATGAAAAGATGGAAGAGGGCCTGGTGACAGGAGACAGAAAGAGAAATGAAGCTGCTCAGAGTATAAAAGGCAGCCCACAGTGTCATAAGTAAAACAATGGTTTTCAGCAGTCAAGAATTACTTGTGTGCTGAAAGTAGAGACATTTTAGAAATCCCACATAACTTTAAAATAAAAGCAAGACATTTAAAAGTGTTGAACTACATATGAATATTTTATAATAGGGTTACGTCACAATAACAAATTTTAGTCACTGATTCAAATGCCAGTGAAATTTCATTAATGAAATTTCATTCATTAATTTGAACCGAACCCCTGACCTTGGTGTTGTTAGTGCCATACTCTACTGTTTAAGCTACTATTTTTTTGTAATTTTTATTTATTTTTATTATAGCATTGCTCTTAATAATAATAATTACAAGAGATGTAAAAAAAAAAAGAACATATAAATTTCATATGTGTATTATATATAAAAAAAATATATATATTAAAAAATAAATATATGGTGTCTGCCAAATGCCAAATGCCCATTATGTTATGTTATGTTATGTTATGTTATGTTGTTATGTTATATTATGTTCTTATCACAAGTTGTGAGTGCTGGAAAGTCCGTGTCAAATTGAGTGCAAAAAACATCTCTAGTTTATATATTATGACATATGAGATACAGACTGTGAAGTCAATTTTTAGATTCAAGCCAAACAACTAGGGAACCTAACCCAAGACTAAAAAAAAAAAAAGTAACTAAGTGCTGTATGACTTTCCCCATCATATCTGTCATCAATTCATAATCTGTTTTTCTCTCATTAGATCCTGTTTGAATAATTGAATAGTCCCAAATTTTAAAAGCACAAAAACAGTGACACTTGTGGAACAGAGAGACGTAAAAGCATTGATAGTTTTCCTGATAGACCTTTGGTCCACTTAAAGAAATATACCAAGAAAATTGAATTTCAACAAGAGGCACTACTCACACTGAGGTGTATTCATACCCCGAATGTGCGCTACTTTGTGAGGGGCACTGAAGAGGAACCGCCGTGTTGAAACCATTCTTTGGAACGCCTTTCATTATCACCTGGAAAGCAGGGGCACCCTGTGAACTATTCTAATATGTGGGGAGCTGAATGAGGCTGCTGAGGAGGGAGTAAGAGGCAGCCCATTGTGCCCTCGCTCACGGAGCCTACGCCTCAGCACACTTTCGACGAGGGCACCGGTGCCACTGCAGTGATTTGCCTCAGCCCCTAGAGGGCAAGCCTAGGTCACTGGAGAAAGGAGACCTGAAAAAGAAAGCAGAAAGAAAAACTTTTTTTTTTTTTACTAAAATAAAGACAAATGACAGAAAAGCAAATGATCAAGCTGCAATTTGCTTCAAACAGCGCCATGTGGAAGGTGACGGCACACGGTCTGATTTCAGAGTCACAGATAGTGCCCTGAACGTACAACCAAGGGAGAAAGAGAGCAAAACAATGTAGGTAAGAGAGCTGAAAGAATAGAGGTGGAAGGCAAGGAGGGCACTGGGTACAAAAGCGAGGCTGAGGGGGGAATACGGGAGGGAGTGAGACTGAAAAGCTCATTTCCACCCTCCACTGCCTTCTTCTGCCTAGTGTAAAAGATTACCCTACAGCAGCAGAGTATAGAGGAGCTCTACACAACGAGAAGGGGGGCACAGATGCGGAGGAAAACACACTTGCACACACATGTGCACATACACATTCTGACTAGCTTGGGGTGAAACACTCCGTCATTGGTTTCTATAGGCTCACACTCACGCATCTGCCTGCAAACACTTTTGTCAAGACATCCAAGCAACATGGGACCTGCTGCAGTCAACATGTCAGAATGGAAGGGGAAAGAAATTCATTTTCCATTGTAGGGCTGTTCTTATAAGAACAGAAGAAATACAAATGCTAAACAAAAATAATTGTAAAACTTTAAATATATTTCACTTTATGTAGACTATACACACACACACACAAACATTAAGTTGTTGGTCATTTCTGCAATATAGCTGAAATAAATTAAAATAGACAGTATATGTTAGATGAAAAACTTGAAAATGAAAAAGAGAAATGTTGCCTCAACTAATCTAAAAAAAACAATTTAGGTAGAAGTACTAAAACTAATACATGGATGCGTCAAAACTGAAACAAAAATAAATTAAAGTTAAATATAATTATTTATTCAAAAATAATACAAATGACAAAAGCATTGCAAAATTACTAAACCATATATTAAATTATACAATTTATTATAAAATTATAAAAAATTAAATGCTCATTCAAAATATGAATAAATACTATAATAGTATAAAAAAATTATACTTAAGTAACACTGATATATACAGTAAATGTCAATTATTTGTCAATTTATCAGTTATCAGACATACCATAGGCCTAAATAATGGGGATTATGTGCAACAAACTTGTCCACACTAATACGTTTTCGTTTGAAAACTAATCTTTTTCTCTCCGTTTTGGCCTTCGGTATATACACTGAGACGACGTTTTTGTCCGCGAAAACTGAGTTTTTTTTTAAAACGCTCTCCAAAGAGGTATATTTTAAAGCAATGAAGCATGTTTAGTCATGTGACGCATACTGAACCAATAGTTTTGTTCTATGTTCATACGTTTAGCTATGTTTAGCTATGTTTCTACCGGTTTTGTGACTGTTTTGTGCCATTTACTTTACACTGTTGCTAAAGATAAATTACTTTGTACACTCTTCATATCACGGTCCTACAAACATGAAATTTACTCGCAACTGCTGTCCAGCGGCAAAACGTGAGAGCAGCTGCGCTTTAGACCAAACATATAATGGTTGCTGAGTGCGACCTGGACGCATCAGTGAATGGCGAGATATTTTGCTATATAAAATGATCCTGCCAGAAGAATGCAGCCAAGACTACATTAAATACATAGTCCAATGGAAAATCCAATGGAAAATCTATGAACTGAACCAAAATGAGTCAATAACCACTGGCCTAAAACATGCAAGTCTGAAACTTGGAGCATAAACTCCCTCCCCCCTTAGTTTATACACCCCATGCATGAATCAATTCTCGTTTTTGCAGAGAGTGTATAAGCAAACAGCACTGGCAGGGCCTTTTCTCCAGCCACGGCCGAGAACAATGCAGAGGATGAATTGTGTGCCTGCCTCCTCACTCTCTGGCCTTCGAACACTGTGCAACAATGTAAATAACAGCCGAGGAGCGAAATTACAAATAAACAGAATGCGAGTGCCAGCCTTGAATGCTTGACCTCTGAAATTCCATATCGTGGCCAGCCGAATCCCAACCAATCAATATTGAATCAGGAAGACACAAGGAGCAGAAGAAGAGGCAAGACAGAGACAAAAGGAGGATGTTGTTACTCTTCTGACAAGTTGTTCTCGCAGTCTTTTTCGCTGGTCTGTGAAAGCCCTCTCTTCACCCCTCCATCGTGAAGAGCCTCCACAGAGACCCCATGACTTGAGCTTTCAATGCAGAAATACCCTGTTCTGACTCCTAGACATTGAACTTGGTCTTGACTTCACGGTCCTTTGTGGAGCTGCTGCATTCTTAAGTCCTACTTGCACTATGTTGCAATTCAACAAAACACAGGCCCTCTCTAAAGGTCCTATGTCAATTTACACGTATGGAAATATATGGACTCGGTTGTCCTTTCTACTATCAAACTTCCCTAATAGCTGAAACATGTTGTGTTGTAGCACAAACCACACTGCAATAACTGTGAAAGTAATGGAGTAGGTGTTGAGAATCAGAACAACATTTGACCTACAGTTACAAGGACAAATAAATAACAAATCCTCCCTTAAAAGGATAGTTATCCCAAAATTTTTTGTCCCTACAATGAAAACTGATGCCGCAGACCACAAACATTTTGTAGATTATCTATGGCATATACATGTTTTTGGTAAACACAAATTACATGATTTCTGTTAACTACAAAACCCAATGTTGTTAACAAAGATGGATCTCACTCCTCTATATGCAAGCAGACCGGCTTGCATATTGCATATTCACTCTATATTCAAACAACTTGGCCAGCTATGGTCTGTGTATGGGTTACCATCACATATGAAAGTAAGCAGTTCAAAAATGACCCACTTTGTCAACCTTTAGTGATGTTTTTTATACCTCTGTGGGCCGGTAGATGGGCAAGAGGATGGTGTGCAGGCAGACAGTGTCAGGAGAAAAAATCTCCCAGGCTCCGAGTGAAAGTGTAGAGTCAGTGAAAATAGAGCGGCTCCCAGCGGTGCCGCTATTAGAGCCTGAGAACTATAAGACTATTAACCAGAATTGTAACTTCCAATTAAAAGATGATTCAACACTAAAATCTGATGGATGAATTTTGATTAAATGCACACCCCATTTGGAGCTGAGGGAGATGGACTTCGGTGGGCTTGGGTCTGGTTAAGTGGCAACGGTCTAATAAAGATTTCTGTCTTTTCGGCAAATTAAGGTTAATTACTTTAAATAACGTGTCTGGAAGCACACTAAAAATGAGTGTGCTTTATTCTCAGGACAGTTGTAATGGATAGCACAGGTATCCGCCGGATTTCATGGCCGGGCACCCACCAGATACGCATGAAATCACTCTAACTTATGCCAAGGACACATACATACACACATCCTGTAAATGAATATGGAGCTATGAGCTCCAGTGCAAACAATCCAGCAGCACGTTTTATTAGCCGAGGTGTCTGATCATTGACCTCCTGTTCAGTAATCCCAGAACACATGGGAGTGAGTGACAGCGCCATTGGCTAGAACAAGATAGAGGAGGCCACAATAGCCTCACTCTTCTGGAAATCTCAGTGTAGTATATCTAATGCAGCATTGTGATGTTTCAGTGCTCATTTTAAAAAGATATTAGAGAGAAATTAAGCACCATAAAAGTATAATAAAAGAGGTCCAAATTTTCTGAAAACATAATAATTTTGTGTGAGAAACAGTCTTTTGAGGCGTTAAGGTGTGGTCACATCAGCCAAAATTCACAGGCAAAAAAAGGTACACTTTTATTGTCAATAGTGTAGCGATGTATGAACCACAGTTCTCACTTTCAAACCAAGAAGCTTTCTGTTGGTCAATGGCGCATGACCAACTTGAACCCGTTGTGAAATCCGCAAAGGGAAATGTCTCGCCCTCATGCGGAATTGAGTGGATTCCTACTGAAGTGACTATTTCACCTGTGAAAATTCACCAAACAACATTATGCAAGCTGTTAATTGCTGCAAAAGATTCAGTGAGTCAAGAATCAGATTGTGAATGATTCAATCAGATCAGTTTTGTGAATTGTAGGAATTAAACCACATTGTTACAAACCAAGCTTGCGAAATCTGTAATAATGTTAAACCTTTTCTTGAAACTAGAATTTTGAGAATGTATAACTATTTTATAATGCCTTATAGCCAATTCGTCCCACAATAATTTTTAGAGAATGGAACAGGCCAAATTTCTAGACGATATTTCAGATAATCATCCTCTCCAGTGAGCTGCTGTAACCGAATCGAGATGAGAATCATATAGTGAATGCATCAATTAGATCAGTTTTGTGAACAGTAGGAAATAAAACCGCGTTGTTACAAAACATCAAATCTGAAAGAAAAAAATAATAATAATAATTTCAGACTTTTTCTCACAATTCTCAAAACTTTTCGAAACACTTTTCTAGCTATTTTTAATGACTTTTACTCAATTGGTCCCACAATAATGTTTACACAGAGTATCCAACTATAGATCCACATTTTTTGAAATCATACAATAGATTTGAATGAGGAAGAGGCCGAATTTGAAAACTCTATTCTCTAATATTTCTCTCCAGTTAGCAGTTAATTGCTGCAACTGAATCAAACGAATCGTTAAAAAATCATTCAGATCAGTTACATAAACTACTGTAGATCAACTGATTTATTGAAAAACTATTTGTTTAGGCAAATCCGGGCAAATTACAGAAGAAAAATAGTCATACAGGTTTGAAACAACATGAGGTTGAGTAAATGTTAATAGAATTTTACTTTTATCATCCATTTAATCTAATGACATAATATCAGTGTTAATACAGTCCAATTTGTCATAACCTTATGTAGCTTGCTATCCCATTTTACTAATCTTAAATTGATTCTGATTAGCGCTCTGCTAAATGTCTTGAAAGCCACATGATATAATCTCTGCTTACAAAAGTCACAAAGGTCACACCCCAACACAGAAAAGTGTGCGTTTCTGTGTGTGTCAAGACAAGAGCCTGACAAGCAGCGTCACGAAGCTGCGCTGCTGTGATTACTGATGATGTCTGCCATTGATTAGCCAAACACAGTGGGAAAGGTAGACACACAGCTGGGACCAACATGGGTCTCCATGAGTTTATATATTTACACATACAGGCCCACTACAGTCCACTACAGGCCGTTCAATGCTTCAGTACATACTGCTAATGTAAACAAGTCACAGCTAGCATTACATTTACTAGCGCATCAATATCCCACCTGCTCAAATCAACAGACATGTTTATGAAGCAAAGGAAACATATTCCTCCAAGATAAAGAGTAATTCATCCTGCCTGTAAAGTTTGTGGGAAATGTAAGGACAGCCTTTAAACACAGTGCAGAACAAAAGGCAGCCTTGCACTAGGAGTTTGTATCCGATCGCATCCTTTCCACACATTACTTTTCAATTTGTAGCTATAGCATAAGTCTCCGTTAGCCCTCTCGCAGGCTAGGCTGCTGTGTAATTGACAATGACAGAGAGCAGTCAGACTTGATTAGTTCAGGCTTGGTAAGCAGTTCATTACTCCCTGGGCTGGTAGGGGGCAGGGGGTTTGGGGTTGTAGTAGTTGAACCCTCCGAAGACAAGAGGGGAAATTTCATGGATTGGGTCCTATTTTTGTTTGTTGTATAATTTCTAGGATTAGATTATATAATCCTTTTTTTTTTTACACAGGTAATTTGTGCTACATACAGTGGCCACCAAAGTATTTAGACATTTAAAGAAACAGGTTACCAAACATGAAAACTGAGTCATCATTTACTCTCATGTTGTTTCAACCCTGAATGACTTTTTCTTCTGCAAAACACTAAATATACACTTTTTTTTATTATTAAACTGATCAAAATTGACAGTAAATACATAATGTTGTGAAAGATTTATATTTCAAATAAATATATATTTGATTATTTTGAATATTATTCCGTTATTTTGAATAATATAATACTTTCAATTCAAAGCATCCTGTGAAAAAAGGTATCACATATCATATATACCTATATATATATATACACATATATATATATATTTCTTTTTTTTATATCCAAAAACCACTAGAACAATGTTATATAATTTGTTCAGATGTGTACTTACATTATCCCAAAAGTTTCAAACAAGGTTTAAATTTTAACCAGTGCCACCTCATATCCACGTTACCCTTGATATTTAATCGTGATATTTGTCAGAAAAATAAGATAATACAAACAGTAATCAATCACAAAATCATGGCTAATTTTCATAATGAGCAGTGAACAGTCTTACAAAAGCTACAGAAGCCAAGATGTTCTCCATAAAATGTGCAGAGCACATTAACGTTTGGGTTTTAATGTTCAGGAACTGTGTTTAAAATAAATCTTAACCACTCTAAGTTTGTCAGCCTTGGGAAGGTCAAACAAATGAGTTTTGAAAATGTTGTGGAAAAAACAGTGTCGCTTTGACATAGCGACAACCCTGCCTTCTCTGATGCAGCTCAACCAGGCATCGCACTTTTTTTTTTTTTTTTTCGTATTCTGAAGGTGGAGGTTATGTAAAATTAGTAATATTATGACTTCATAAGATCTGGAAAAATCGCATTGTAGTCCAAACGAGCCATTCATTGTAGTTCTTGAAAGCGGATTCTGTTCAATAAAATATCTCCCTTTGGAGTGGACTTTGAGCTTTGTAACCTTGCAGATCTTTTTTACGCTCAAACAGCAACATGTTGTTAACGTTTTGAAAAAGCGATCTCTAGCGGCAAAACTTGCTGTGCCTTTAATACTGTAGGAATCCATCTGCATAGTTACAAAACATCAAAACAAGTGACTTCTGAAAATAAATGATGTTAGACCTTTTCTCACAACTAGAACTCTGAGAACTAATTTTTCTAGACATTTTATAATGACCTTTACACAATCGGTCACAATAGTTTACATCCACAATAGTGGATGTAAGTCACTTCCCATAAAATTCACAAGAGTATCCACAAGTGTAATTCATCACTTTTAACTGTGAACATGTTTCACTATTGGCAACAAGAAAGTGTCTTGGTTATTTTTATCTTTAAGTCCCCCTGTAGTCAATGTTATACCTTTGAATATGCAAATGAGCCCCGCCTCCACTCAATCCCACCAGCTCAGAGATCAACTTGGTTAACTTAACTGTAGCAAATGCCACACAATGGCAGGTGAAAATACCGGTTTAATACAGCCATATATGTTTGAACTAGAAACTGATTCAGAAGAAGAAGTGGAACAGTAAATTATACAGGCTCGTCTACAAGTCGATGTATCAGAATGGTAATGCGTTTTATGTATCGCTCTCCACAACGTTGGACAGAAAACAGTAATTAATAGGATTAGTCTTTTGCTTGACTACGTAATCAAACAGCTAATAATGTGTTGGTATTGTTACACAAACCATGTTCCCGTTCACCATCTCATAGTCAGACAGCTGCCTTCTAACAATCAGCAGAAACGCTTTGAACAACTTAAAATGTCAGTGGAGAAAGGCATACAGTTCATCTTAACATTGTAATATACATCATATCACTATATTGCTAAATGTACCCATTTTTCATATCAACAGAAGAATATACCGGGATAACCAGGTTCTCTAGAGACCTCCCTGCTTCGCAGCGTAGTGAAATATGCTAAAGTCCGCCCGCACGATGACGTGATTGGTAACAAGATATTTGTTAGAACAGGGGCAATTTCAAACTGTGTTTTTGAGACTGTCTTTGGTAAACTGCAGCTTTAAGGAGAATACTCACCAATGGTGTTGACTGATGAATTTGCACATGGTTAAATTGTATTAAAAACACCACATATACATATAAACAATATTAAAAACTTGTTTTACACCACATGGGGTGGAACGGTGTATATCTATTGTTTTACCCTAAAGTCTAACAAAATGTCTTTGGTGGAAGATTTTGCTTGAAAAGTGTGCTCGTGCTATTAAATAAATAACACTTATTTAGATCGTTTATATATTGCGCAATAACATTCATACATAGTTAATTGTTTAATATTTATTCAATGGCTTTAAAAGAAGTCATGAGCTATTTAGCTGTTAATATATTCAGTGCATAATACATCAGACTAAATGGCGAGGTCTTTTTATCACTGATACGTCTCATGTACACAAGGTTACAGGGCTTCCATGGTATTAAGACGTGCTTTTATGCACGATTCATTCGTGAATTTCATTTTACTGCACATCATGCCATGCTATTCTGAGTGACCTTGATATAAGGGTTCAGCTATTGCATACACCGCATCAGCGATGAATTGAACGGTGGTTTACTTTCATTATGATTCATTAGTCTTTGAACGTAATGCTTTCTAACGTGAAGTACAAGAATATGCTTGTTTTTGTCTCAGGCAGTATTAAAAGCTATTACTTGAAGAAAGAGAGCAGTACAGTATTTTCAATGATAACTCAAAGAAATGAATATCGCTTCAATTAGAAAGAAACACAATTTCTTTTTTTAATGATTCTTTTCAGACCTTGTGTTTTTGATAATTGTGTGTAATTTCAGGATAAACTTTTGAACCATTTAAAATCACAACAACCACATTGGTAACTGTTAAACTGAAATCTTCACACATATTATTAGAAACTTAACTAACTGGGCTTACAATAAGTCTTATTTCAGAGGACTATAGCTCGATCTGGGACATGTTCAGCGTAAAAATGTAGCAGATCATGTGTGAGTGTTTGCAGAGAGTGATGAACGGCTGTATAGAAGAGGTTAGCCCTTATATGGAAATGGCCTGGGTGTGTATTATGCTAATTACTAACTGTGGACACGCCCACCGTCGTTTAGAATAATCTGGATTCATCAACATTAGAACAAGGGTGTAAACCTGTTGTGAATGAAGCACAAATTTTGTGTGAACATGTTCTGCATTCAGAAAAAATAACTTATGACATAACTTACTTATAACAAAATTATGAATGAATTAGACTCTTTGTCTTTGAAATTCACTAGAGAGCTTGAGAATGAGACGATTTTACAATCCTCATCCTGTCAGGCTGTCAACGTGCTTGCTAGATTATTTCTACATACATTTCACTTTGAAATTAAATGTGTGCTAACACCTGACTCCGTTACGAAAGTCTTACTGAAGAGGATCATTACGATGTGTTAAACAGGTGAGATAATGAGAAGTAGAGACGCATAAGAGATGGGAAGAGAGGAGAAGATACAGATGGAAAGAGCTAGGGAGAGTGTTTTCGCCATGGCAGAAGCTACTCTGTGAAGAATTGCAAAAAGCCTGGGCTTTAAAGCAGCTGACAAAAGGCCTGTCCCGAACGATTACATGATCTAAATTCTAATCAAACATCATTTACAGCTTGTTTTATTTGGGCCTCTTGAGAGACTGTCCCTCCTGCCTCTTTGCCATGGCAACCAGTGTCTCATTTCAGAAGTGTCATGCCACATTATCATCTGGCTAGCTCGCACACTCCGCCTGACAACTTCGCCCACCCTCTCTCTCTTTCTTTCTTTCTTTCTGGCTACCTCCATTTTATTTCTTCCTTTTATCAGCATGGTCAAGGTTGGTACATGGTACAGTATCTTATCATAATGCATTATATCTCTTTGTTTCGGCCTGTATTTCTGGGAGAAAACATCCAAAAGTGTAAATCACCTGTAAGTGTAAGTCTTACCGATGTTAAAGGGAGAGTCCACTTAAAAAATAAACATTGTCATTTTTTACTCAACCTCATGTTAAAAAAAGCAAACAACATTGGAGCTGATTGACGTCCATTGTATGGACAAAAAAAAACAAGGGACATTTCTCAAAATATCTTATTTTGCAAAGGTGAGTAATTTATGACGTTTTTGCTTTAAATAACTTAACACCTCACTATAACTATATATATCACACAAGCTTATTTAATAAATAAAATGTATCTTAATTTTTTGTTTGCATGTATATTTACAAAAAACAATAAAAAGCCATAATAATAATGATAACTATTCTGCAGTAGTTTAACGGCCATTTTCTTTCTTTATATAACCAATAAATATTCTAAAGGGGCTAATTATGACTCATAACATTAGCATAAAGGCAATTGGAGAACAACTGCATGATTTTATTGGTCATATGTTGCTAATAATCTACTTGCACTAAAAGTATATTAGGGACACTGCTAGAAAAGTAATGTATATCATGCAGGGATGTGTAAAATGAGGGACGAACTTGTTTCTCCAATGTGTACGGCGTGTGATTGGTATGATGCACACAGCTGGTGGCTTTTCCATGCTGCCGCAGTCTGAATCACTCTGCTAATTGTCTAGATGGATTGCCTACATACTGTGCAGCAGCTATACACTCAAACAGACATCATTTTCTAAAGATAGTTGCCATTTAAAGCAAATCAGCCATTTTTTGTGCCGGTCTCATATGCACGCATGCCCCGCTGCAAATGGAAGACGATGGCACACTCAAGACCCCAATAAATGCAGCAATTTAGCACAAATGCAAACATTCTTAGCACAAAGTCCAATTTCATGAAAAATAAACTGAGGGTGCCACTGATTGCACAGCACATCTGTCCTTAAATCAACTCAATTTAAACGTGACAAAAATAAAGACATATGGAGACGGTGCAAACCCTGCCAGGGGTGGGCCTCCTGTTCATGTAATTCAGCATGCAATGCAAATTAGAGCCCTTCTTAGAGGAAAAACAAAATCACCGCCCTTGCTTTCTTAAATAACAAGCCTCATCTCGAGCTTGGGCCTGAAGAGAGGGAAAGTAATTTGAGAGGATATTTGCTTACATGTGTATCAGCAATTTGGTGTATTAGGATGCCCCCTCCCTGGACGAGTGCGGGCGAGAGTGGAAGTGTGTCTGCATGAGTGGCACCACGCAGGCACACGCGCTGCCATGCCACAGGACGGCTGCTGCCTCGGTAACGGTCCCTCCTCTTCCTTCCCCTCCCTCCATGAGCACGGTGGGAATTAGATTCCCATCATCAGAAGCTGCAATTTGCTCAAAACAATGTGAAATCACACGCCGGCGTGTCTGGACAGTCCCAGCTCCCGAGGCGCGCAGCACATATGCAGATTTCTGGATTAATGTCCCCAGCGTGTAGGACGGAGGACAGGGAAAATGAAGTGAGGGAGGAATGGATGGAGAGAGGAAAGAGGAAAAGGGGGAATGAACAGGCTAACAGGACCGGAGTCTTTTTCAATATTTTCTTCCTCTGACGTTACTTGTACGATGCTCATTTAAGGGATAAGTTCACACAAAAATTTATTTTCTGTCATTATTTACTCACCCTCATGTCGTTCCAAACCTGTATGACTGACTTTCTGCTGGGGTACACAAAAGATGATATTTTGTGAAGATATTTTTTGTCCATAAAATGAAAGCCATTGGGGTCCAAAACGACAATGAACCCCATACACTTTCATAATATGGACAAAAATGCTATTAGATTTTAACTAACTTTTCAAGAATAAAAATTAAGAGGCTTTTAAGCATCACATTTACTGTAGTTACTCTGTGTGAAAACCAAACATTTATAAATCTGGACGTTGCATGATAAGATCTGCATAGTGGTTTTTAACACTATATAACATGATGTTTACTGTTGTAAGCATAATTGCTTTTATAACAGATGTTATAGTTTCATATTGACTAGTGTGAACCTATTATCTATTAGAACTGTAGCTGATACAAGCTGTCAAGGGCAGCTTTGCTGAGCTATACTGTAAACTAAACTCTAAAATGGAGATAAAGAGATATGTCTCACAACAACTGACTTCCTGTTTAAATCAGAAATTCGGTCATCATAATTCGAGGAAAATGGCGTTCATCAAGTCAATTCACTAGGACGTGAAAGACGAAAATACAAATAAAATAATAATGTGTGAGTATCTTTCTTAATATAGTGGGGGTCTCCTGAGAGTGAGAGAGTCTCTCAGTATCACAGATGTTGGTGTAGGTTTATGGTGTGGGAAACTGTTCTTGCCTTCCGTTGTTTGTTTGTATACCATGAGGCATGAAGCCGTGGGTATCACACATTTATGCAGCGGGTGTGTGAGTGCACATGTGCACTGGTTCACCCTGGCTAGCACACTGAGGCCTGTGGGGAGTCAGGGCTGTTCCAGGTCCCTGCTGTAATTTTCTGTCAGCTTGGCAGGATTTACCTCGCCTGGGGCAACAGCGGCTGGCTGTGGAGCATGCCACCAATCAAGGATTGAACCTCTCACCTCACTGGCCCTGCGTGTGCACAACACTGCCTCCCATCTTTAATGCGTATGTGTTTGTGAGCGTGCGCATGATTGAGTGTGTGACGACAATGTAGGAGAAATATTATGTGCATCACCCAAATAATTAATCCATCTTGTTGACAATCTAACATTTAGAGGTTGCATTTTATAAATGTTTAATGGTACATACATGTCCAATAGTGCCGTGTAAGTGAGCGTTTTTAATTCATTCTCTATGGGAGCTGAGCAACAGGCATTTAGGGGGGGTTGCAGGGTTGAAATCAGAGCAAAAACAGTTTCTTAGGCTGGCCACAATAAAAGGTCACTCTAAAATGTTTGTATTCTTTGGGCATTTTGAGTTATATGTTATGTATTTCTTCCACACCAGTGAGCACGTAACTCTTCAACGCAAGCCTAAACTAATACAACATCATTGTTAGCTTTAAAAGAAGAAATCATGAATAGTATTTCATACTATACGCTTTGCATTGGCCACATTATTGTTGTGACTAATATGTTGCAATGGAAGATTCATTACTAGACAGGCACCACACAGTTGTTCAACAAGTGCCAAGCAATTGTGCTTAATTTAAAATGAGACACAAAACAGCACATCAAGCATCACGCCACTTTGGAAGAGGCTGGTCAGTATGATACTTCAAACAGTCCTGGCCAGCTCTCCCTGGAGTCTGTGGGGGTTGTATTTTCGGAGGCGCATTTGCAGGTCAGCAACTGAGATGGAGAGCAGTTAGTGGGGAAAAGAGCCCCCTTCATTTCGCCCTGAGATTGATGAAGCCTTGGCCCCAGTACTGCTGTAAATATACCAAAAGCCATGTCAGAACAGCAGTCCAACACCCACCACTGACAGCTGGCTTCTCCAAAGCTCCAGTTAGACCACTACAGACTCAAAGCATGCACACACACATCCTGCTTCAGAGAAAACTGAACAATACATCAGAAGTCATGCAGCACAGGGAAATAAGACAATTTCAAACATTAATAAGACATGTCCTTTGGACAAATGAGTACTAATGAGAGATAACTGCAGCCATATTTCCCTCAATAACTGCAAATAACCTCCTACCACACCATCAGCATCAAACAAAACCAGTCCTTAGCTCATAACACCTCATTTGTCTAAAGTCTAATCTTTAACATAATATAACAAAGATATTTTCACAAAATAACATCCTCTATCGTGCTATTGGCTGATTACTCGGTCCATTTAAAAGAGTACATGCCTATCATGTTCATAACAGGTCTGCGAATCTGCCTGAATGGTTACATTACCACCCTTTTAATCACACTTTTGATGATATTTGAACTGAAATTACGGTAAAATACGGTACAACTATTAAAACCGTTAAGAGGTACATGGAGTATGTGAGTTGACTGGCTGACAAATTACATGATTTGGACCTATCAGCTCATGCCATGTAGAGATAACTTAAAAATATTATATCTGAAGCAAAAAAGGCATAAACTGAGTATTTTATTAAACATTGACAAATGTTACGGTTTGATGGAATATTATAGTGTTATTATAACCAATTTATCCATGCAGATCTTTTATTTTTTATTCATATGCCCTTATCATTTTTAATTCAAAAACAATAACTTCCCCTCCCCCTGCAACAACATCTCTTCTCTTCTCTGATGACGTGTGCACTGGCACAGGGATCGGGACAATAATTATTCCCCTCCAGCAACCTGTCACTGACATGATAGCACACCAATTAGCAAACGACAATCTAACAATACAATCAATTCCCGATGGACAAAACCAAGTCCCGTCCTAAATTTTTTCTTGAAAGGTTAATAGGAAAGAATTGATGGTCTCAACTTCCGTTTCGCTGTGTGAACATCAAGTGAACAGAATTAACAAGACTAAAGAGACCGTCACATACCCCTTTTCCACCAAGACTGCCTTGAGTGCTGGTGCTGGTGCTGGTGCTAGTGCTGGTGCCGGTTCGGAGCCGGTGCCTACTTGCAAACCAGTTCTTTGTGTTTCGACAGCCAAAGAACCGGTTCTCGGCCAGGAAAATTGGTTCCAAAGCGGCACCAACTCTTTGCTGGACTAGAACCATTCTTTTACCACATCATGCTTACGTCGGGGGCTGGGGACAGGGTTATTATCAAACTTCTTCTCGAACATAACCTCGGTCTATAGTAATCCAGACGAGAAGCACAAATGTGTTCTAAACGTCTTCTTCTGACCCTAATATAGGATCGCAAAGCCAGGAGAAACATTTGAAGAAAGACAATGTAGTCCGCCATTGCAATTGTTATGCTTAAAGTTGGCGAAAGCTAAGACGTATGGCAACGTACACAGTAACGTAAAGACGTTGTTCGCTAGGGCTCTCTAGTAAGTGGAAAAAACAACCAGGTTCTGAGAAGGTTCGCAAGTTGAACCAACTTTGAACCAACCAGTTCTTTTTTGGTGGAAAAGGGGTAACATACCACTGACTACCCAAGCACTAAGCGGCAGAATAAAAAAATGGCATCATAACACCACTAACTGTGATGAATAAAAAAAAAAACATTATATCCAAAGCATTGTATTAGCATGGCCTTAGTGTGTCCAATGACAAAACCCTTTAGCTTGTGCACTAAAAAGATAAAGGACTCCGGCTAAACTCTCTCAGTAAGCATCCCTCTGGCTTAAGTCTAAATTTAATCCACCCCATCAAAAAAAATGCTGTAAATAAATATCAGTTTCAAAGTAAAGGCACCAAAGCCCTATAGGCAGGTGTACTTATTTCAATCAGGTGACATTTGTTAGTTACCCACACCAAGAAGGAGGCAGCCACTGGCTAACCTTTCAGCAGTGAATTATGAGAATTTACCTTCATGCTTCAGTGCTTTTGCTGTTCTGCTGCCTTTAGTGTCTAAATCAAAGGCGGGATCTGCCACCTCGGCACTTTCTCTGGCAAGGGCAGCCGTTGCACAAGCGCTTGACGATCAGTGACATTTACCGTGTCGCCCAGCCCACTACAGCAGACAGCACAGAGCCCAGGAGGCAAGCACAAGTCAATTCACAATAGCAGCCATTTTCTGCCAATACTGCAACATCTTAAGACTTGGGAAACCACAGGATTATGTAGACTCGAATTTGAAGTGCAAATATATGATTATTTCATTTTTAATACATTATTTTCATAATTAATATTGAGCAATGTCACACTCGCTGTCATTGACAATGTTTGTGAGGGAGTTTTTGAATAATTTGTCCAACCAATTGGATGACAAAAACACGCAATTAAGAGTGTGCTATTGTTTTTTTAAACAAGAGTCCAATAAGCAAGACGTTAATGCTTAGAAATCCATGTAAATTCATTTTTCAAAAATAAGTTCAGGTTGTAAAATGTTCAATCAAACAAACTTTTTTATTAAAAATCCCTGGATGAGCACCAAAACCCATTGTTTCTTTTAATTTGACCATTGATTTAATACAAAAGTTTGTTGCTGTAAACATTTTTCAACCTGCATGCTTTAGAAAAGTGAATTTACATAAACAGATTGTGAAGCAATTTGGGCGGGGGGGGTTTATGAATGAATCAGTGTGTTTGAAGGAATCGGTTGAATGAACGCTTCAATCACTCAGTCATAATAACAGTGGCTGCGTTCGAAAGCTTAGGCAGCTGACTTGTCCTATTAGGCAATGCCTTTGAAGACAACATTTGCACATGAAGATACCTCACAAATCTGAATTTGGACAGGCTTCTGAGGAAGCAGTAGGGTCTAATGATCTACAACAAAATAAAGAGAGCTTTGGTGATAACCAAGAGAAAATGTAATTACTACAATACTAAATTCCCGCTAAAAATGACATCAACGTTGGAAAAAGATTGTCAAAACTGGAGGTGTCTTGTTGCCTTTCTTCATCTGTATCCTGCCTGAGGCGGAAGGATTTTTCAGCTTTCGGATGCAGGCAGTGACTGAATGAATCAGCATTTTTGAACAAATATAGGCTGAATTAATAATTCAATGACTTGGTCATAATAACAGTGACTTGTTTCATTCCTGAATGAATCAATGTTTTAGAACAAATCTGTTGAACTGTAAACGTTGTTCGGTCAATCGGATTCGAGGAGCAGGTGTGTAATTGACACTCTTATTCAACATTACTGAAGAAATAAGCACTGCAACTTAAAAAGCTCCCAAGAAGAAAAGTACAAAACGTCAGCTCGAGGCGAAATGACAAAACTTCAGATTAGATCCAGCGAGAGCAATAGATATTTGCGAATAGAGCATCACCTCAGGGAGATGAGAGCGGCTCCCAATGTCTGGCTTAGTGAAGCCGGGGCCGACACTCCCCAGACAGTTCTAATTTATTTAACAGCTCAACAGGTAATTTTCCAGCAAAATGCTGATTTTCCTCACCAGCTTCCTCTTCAGCATGTATTCTAATTACCAGTGGCTCTCTTTGATCTGAGTCTCGCACTTCACACTGCTCCGGCTTCCCCGGGATCTCATTTCATTAGAGGTTCATTTCGTTTTGGCTCACTCCTTATTCCGCAGATACACATTCAGTTAGGGGGGGAGATACGGCTTGACATATTAACTGAGCGCACTGACAAATACTGTCAAAATACACAGCGGCGCTTCCGTCTGCTCTCCGGAGACGGGGCTCAAAAACAAAGTCCGCTGCATTTAAGGAGATGGAAGACGGGATTAAAGATGAGTCCGAGTTCTGATTACCTGATTAAAATTTGGAGGCTGGGTTAAAGACGGCAGTATTAAAATTAATTTCATCAGCTCTGTATCAATCATATTGCCCGGGCTCGCAGGTGCCGTGCGAGGTATGAATGGTTTTAATCTGAGCTTGGCACTGAAAGGAGGTTTTCTGATATCAGGGGCCTTCTGTTAATTATTTGAGGGACGGATCAAGTCCTGTAATAGTTTTCGATGTCAGGGTTTCGTTGTTGCGATAGATTCTGACATGAAAATACAAAGCTCATTACAATACTTGGCCCCCGATGGACTAGCCAAGCTTGTTATGGTGCTAAGAAATAGGCAGCCCAGACAGAATTGGCAGACATTTGCCACATTTTTAGCTCTAATTTTAGGAGAAAATCAGCAGAACTTTTCAGACGGTAAAATATATTAGAACTTAACACTTTGATTTGATGTTCACACTTCACACTCATCATTACTGAAGAAATAAGCACTGCAACTATTAAAAACCTTAAATTCAGTTCAGGAATGACAAAAGTAAATAAGCAAATGAGCAAAACAAATAATGATGCAAATAAGACATGTTTTTAATGTCTTTGTTTCGGTAACACAGACCTTGGCTTCTGCTAAAAAGGTGTTATTTAAATAAATCAATAAAAAAGCAATAAATAAATAATATCAATATTTCATAATAATATATATATTTTTTAAATAAGATTTATGTGTATAGCACCTTTCCAAAACACGTGCTTTTCTGATATCATAATTATAATGATCATAAATATTATTATTATATCAGAATATATTGGTTGTATTAATAATTATATTATTATTATTATTATTACTACAGAATATATTGGTTGTATAGTTAAAATTATTATAATTATTGTTTGTTGGAAAAAAAACATAAAACTAAGCCAAACAAACAAAAGGGTGGAAATTGTGTAGAACTTAGAAACCGCCAATTTGTTGGCAAAAGCTTCATTTCAGGCAAGTTCATATCCCGAGGCCATATTACATAATGGCCTATAACTATAAGGTTGGGAATTTTAGTTGGGCAATCCAGCACTTGTGGACTCATCAACATCCCCAAATCCAATTTGCAGTTTGGTTAATATGCAATACGCCCAACAGCCCCGGAAAGAAGTTGATGCCATTCCACACACACAGTATTCCTCATTGCTAAAAGTGGGTCATTAGGTATGCTGCTGAACAAAGAGAAAAAGACTCCTCGTCCCAGAGCTGAGAGGCGACATTAAAAGGGGTCTTTTCAGTACGCAAGAGCACGCAGAAGGTGGCGGTTTTTCGGGAAGGGCCCCCTCAGTTCCTCCATCTGTCCGTCTGTCTGTCTCTGCAGAGGGTCACTGCAGGGGGTGGGTGGCACACCCCCTTCGATGCCCGGAACAGTGCCACGCCTGCACAGAGCCGTGCTGTAATACGGACGGTGCCCTGCACCGCCATCGGATGGGCAAGTCTGCTTTACCTGCTGCGATTCCATTACCAGGCTGCCTGTTCCAGCGCTCAAGTGTTTCTGTAGCATATTAAACAGATTAATAGAACAATGCTCCAGGGAGCGAGCGGCCTGTCAATCTCGGCTAAAAACACAAAAGCAGAAAATTAAAAAAGCCCATGGCTGAACTCCAGAGCCGATAAAACACGCTGGAATCTGCGAAGGAGGGGGGAGTAACACAGATGGTAAATATTTATTCTCCATCTTGTCGCTTTAGAGACCACACAAACATACTCGTGTATAAAGACGGCATACTCACACACACACACACACACACACACACACACACACACACACACACACGTTCATGCGGCAGGGTTTGTCTGTCACATCTACACACACACAACATGAACATACATACACAAATACATCTGTGCCAGTTTAAGTTCTATGTGAAGAATACAAGGTCAGATTGAAAAGTCAGTTCTGCCTAATACAATATGGTGACCATAATTAAACCTTTACTATTCACTGCTAGAGACTGTATTTGGTCTGTTTCAAGGAGCATAGTGGCTTTTTTACGGGCATGTCATGTTTGCATCGTCCTCGAATGCAATTTAATGTTTTGATTTAAAGATCTAAAGACGCGTCGCATATTGTCCTGAGAGATTTGGAACAAATTCACTCTGCGCTGTGTTTTATTTCTCCAAGAGATTCCAGGAGATTCAGGCTGGTCTGCAGAGACCACAGAGGCATGCTGGTCTATCTGCTATGTTGATCACAACTCAGCGACCAGCGAACTGAATTGCTTGAGGTTTGTGGGATCCAATTGTGTGCATTTTAATAAAACATTCCAAAAAAAGGTTATTTAGGTCTTTTTCTGGGAAACAAACACAAATCCACTAACTGAAACTATCAGACAGTGCTTTAGCACATTATGTGAAATTGTCTTTTTGTCAAATCCACTGGCTTTTCCTTGTCCCAGGGCTGGATGTGGAGACAGTTCAGTGTATTAGCAGGTTAATTGCCATGTGTTGGATCACAGGAGGGTCGCCTCCAGTTTAATTGTGCACCATCCTGACTGGTAACCTCAAAGAACGGATGGCCTTTAAAGCAGTGGCCGGGGCCCACTAGGGGGCTGCAAAATGACTTAAAATTGATTTCACTTAACTAAAAACATGAAATATGTTAAGCTGTATTTCTTTTTTTCAGTTTTCTACTAAAAATGAAAATGTTATAGTATCGTTTAAAAGTTTGGGTGAGTTTAAATGTATCCTTTATTCAGCAGTGATGCATTCCATTGATCAAAAGTGACAGTAAAGCTGTTTATAATGTTACAAAAGATTTATATTTCATTTATATCTTAAACAGAGAATCCTGAAAAAAATTATAGTAAAAAATGATACGAAACTTGAGCACCAAATCAGAATATTGTATTATAATGATTTCTGAAGGATCATGTGACACTCAGATATTTTAATTTGTAATATTTCACATTCTTTAAAGGCATAGTATATAAACTATTGTTTTATTGAAGTTCTTGAAACTTCTGAAATAATGGTATTAATCATGGTTAATTATTTTTAATCAATTGACACTGCTAGATTTTGTTTTAATTGAAAAAAAACATAATCATGGAAAAATTGTTTGTTTTCAGAGTAACAGAAAAATCTTGGACTACATGAGGGCCCGTTAAATCAAAAGGTTGAGTCAAAACGGTTGAGAAACACTGTTTTAGTGGACAGGTGCTAGTCTGTATGGTAGGAGTACATTAGCAATATATGTGATAGGAGCAATTATTTACAACTGATAAAATAGACAGATTTACTGTAAAAAAGTTGTAAATAAAACAAAGATTGTAGTACTGTACGTTTTACAAGTACTATTTCAGTTATTCTACTTTAAAATTTAATGTTCAATTCAATGCGTTACTTGTCAAATTGCTAGTAAATTTCACATTTGATTACAGAGTGAAAACTCTTTCTACACCAAATATTTGTCAGTGCACATACAAAAAGTACTCAACCAATAATGGGTATGCAAAATGTGTTTTACATGTAAAATACATGTAAGACAGAAAAACTGAGAGCTAATTAGGAGTAGAATCTATGTTATTGGGTTTGTAAACCTCTGTCCATGGTGCTGAAAATAGCTAATCACAATCATGCTGCATACAGTCATTTCATGAAGAGGTTATGACAGATTCTCTTCAGTCTCCAGTCACAACCATCCACACCTCAGTTCAGCCTAACCTTCACAGGTGCCCTTTCCTGCTCCGTTGAAATGCAGCCACCTATCTCTCTCTCTCTCTTTCTCTGAGCCTGTCATTCTATCTCTCTCAGTTTGCACCTCTCTCCAAACACCCCTTCTCAACCCCCCTCTCCACTCGTTTGCATTCCTCTCTGCCCGCTCCTGGATCATCTCCACTTGGCAGCCAAGCCGGCCCTGTCTGTTTTCATTCCCCTCCAAGAGGACAAGTAATTTGGGAAAGAAGAGAGCAGATGACCACTGGCTTCTGACCTTTTCTGCCTCAATTTAACTCCTCCGTGTAGCACCGCGAAAGTGGCAATCAGACTAGGCAGAAGTGACACCCTCATCTAAGCATGGCGGAGCCCCACACACAATCACAGTGTCACTTTCCATCACAGCACCGAGCGGGCTGGGAAGAGAGGAGGGGTTGGCCCGGACGCCACGGCCGTCTCCCTCCACACTGGCTCTTATTAATGCAATGGCGGAGTGGCCAATGAGAAAAGCATCATTAGCGCAGGCTGGACCGTCGGCTTGTCATCAAAATGCGATAACATAGTTGGAATGATCCTTACACTTTGTGTGTCAAGTGCTAATAGACTTGGCTATGAGTGAGGCAAACAGCAAAGGGAACGTGAAGCACTTTTTGTAGGGTTACATGCAAAATCAATTGCTCAAACAAATAAATTGTATATCAAACAAGTATATCAAACAAATAAAACACTGTTGTTGTTGTTGTTTGGCGTGACATACATTATGTTTTAAGACAAACCATGGACAAGCCTATATACCTAACATTTAATGCATGTATATGTAATTCATTTATGCACAGTCTGTCAATTAAACATAAATAAAAAATGTATTTTTACATAATAAAAAAATGTACTTAAGTAATACATTATTATTAGTATAATAGTACATACATACACATATACATATATATATACATATATATATATATACACACACACAGACACGTATATATATATATATATATATATACAAGAAAAGGATGCTTTAAGTCAATTGCAGGCCTTTCAACATTTTCAGTCACTGTTTAAAGCAATGAAATCACATTACAGAAACGGCCCTGTTGAAAGTTTTAAATGACTATTTGATTTCAATTGATTCAGCTAGTTCTGTGATTTTAGTTTTATTAGACCTCAGCGCATTGATTGTGATATTCTTGTCTCTTGCCTAGACGGTGGGAATTTGGGGCAATATATTGTGGAATTGCACAGCATTTTAATCATTTCTTTGAGAAGAACAGAATTGTCCTCTCGTCTGAGAGGTCACAATACTTTTTGACAATTCATGACCCTGGTTCTAGAAATGTCCACTGACAGCTAAAAGCTTAGAGACTTCATCAATGCATTCTGAAATGCTGAAGCAGTCGATTATGGTTGTCTGAGCAGAAGGAGGAGGGGGAGGGGGAGAACCATACGGATGAACCGCGGCGCCTGCTCAATATCAGTAAGTTCCGCCACTGTTGCTAAAAGAAGTGCCAATGTGTGTGGATGTATGTAAGCTGGTGTGAAATACAATATGTGCCATACTCACAGGCTACACATATTATGGCAAGAGCAGTCATGAAATAGAGTCGCTCAGAGGGGATCTGCTACAAAGTGGCATATGCAAAAAAAACATCACACAAGCCACAACACAAACTGGATAAATGGATTACAGAGAGTGTTCATGGAGTTGTTGAGGAGCAGGAAACTTAGGGAGCCGCACAAGCTTGTAACATGATCAGAAATGCAAAGAGCTCTGGGACGCAGATACGATAGGTGGCAGAGTTAACCAGAGCGAAATGAACAGGGGAAAAAAGACTAACTAACATCTTTCTTTCCAACAAGAGGAAGTTTACCTGAGTAGGGGAAAAAAACTAAATGATGATATGCCTCTAAGGGGGGTAGTATCATTTGAAAAGATCCAGTCATTGTATTTGCTCATCCCCTCTGCGCTGAAAATGAAATTGTCTGATGTGCAAGATTTACCTTTGCCGCATTTGGCCCCGCTCAGGCGAGAGGGTCGCGGCTCCACATGTCATCTTGTGGCACCATCGCGGTGGCTCCAATTTACACACAGAGCAGTTCTGCATTTCAAAGAAGCCCAGCGCGAGCCCTCCTGTTAGCGATCGCTATCTGAGCCCCGCGGACTCAAGATTAGGCCAGCTGGAGAAACCGCTCGCTGCTTCCCCCGCATTTACATTTTCATTTTCATATTAGATTTTTCCTCCTTTCCCCCTCCTGGGCTTTAACTAGCCTGTCCACACACCTACCCTTCCCAGATCTCCCCAGAGCAGGGCCATGCGGGCTAAAGCCTGTCACTCCATCACTCTCTAGCCACTTTACATGGCTATGATTAATGGAATAACTAATGAAACTTTTGATGTAAAAACAAATAATGGAGCTCGTCTGCGGAGCGGCTTTCAAGTATTTCATCTAGAGAGAAAAAAAGGCGACTGTTTTAGACTGACTGAAATAGATCAAAGAGTTACTAATAAATCCATGCGAGGAATATGAGAAGCATTCAAACAATATCGTGGAAAAAAATTAAACGACTGCTAGATAAAAGGAGGTTCGCGCTCGCTCCTCGAGTGTTCTTGTTCTTCTGTGGTTTTGGGCTTTGAATCAGAGATACCGTTCGGAGCAGGCTAGACACGATTAGATGTTCTCACCCTTGAAAATAAAACTCAGAAACGCTGACGCTCTAAAAAGAACAAGAATGTATTGAATGTTTCTCACGAAAAGCACAAACGTGTGAGTTAGGAGAACCCTGGTGAGGCAGACCAGCAGAGAACTTCGGAGGTGACCCACATGCAGGACCCCGCTTTAAAATTAACTGGGATTTAATACAGAAGGGATAGTTGCATTATTCCATCGCAGTTTTAAAAGCTTCTGTCTCTCAGGCAGATCTTGTTTATTGTGTGAGTGCAGGGGCCACATTCAAAGAGGCACTCAATGGACTTAAAGGGCCACAGTGGTACAGTGATGCATTGCGCACATAAACACCAATGACTTGGCCTGCATATTAAAGGCAGGGAGCTGCACACCTATGCATTCTCATCACTTTCCTTGGCCTTCGACAAGCAGACAGAAAAACTAAACCAATCTACCAACAGAAAGGAGTTACCGGCATGTCACAGGCTGACAGCAGCCAAACAGGTCAGTCGTCAGTGGAACTAACTGTTGATAGGCTAATAAAAGTGCATGGATAAAAAGCAATGTTTTTCCTAGCTACCCATATTTTACAATAAGTGCACGATTTTTGTCAAGGAATAGTTCGCCCAAAAAATTAAATTCATAATTTACTCGTCTTTCAATGGCACAAAAACAATCAAACAAAAATAAAAGAATGTTCACGAAGCTCTTTTTCATGGAATTAAATTATAGATTGACCATGGGTTGTCAAGACCCAAAAAGAGCAAAAAAGTTCTCAAAATGATCTTGATTATTATTGCACAGCCATTTATTTTATTTGAAATAAAATATTTACTACTAATAATACTACTAATAATAATAATACATGAACATTCTTCAAAATGTGTTATTTTGCATTTTTCCATGGAAAAAAAAGTGCCGCTAAACAACAATGTAACAATTGTTTTGTGTAACAAATATCAGTAACCTGCAATTATCATATAACTATTCCACAATAAAACTCATGTAAACTCAACGTCAATATATTCTCTATATTTTGTGGCTTATACAAAAATTATTTGAATGATCTGGATTTTTCATCATTCATTATGAATTGGTTACTTAACCAATGGTTACTTATGGCTGTAAATGTTTATTTGTGAGAGTGGCTCTGGCTTATTTGCAAAAACGGGAGGAAGAGGAGGAGAAGAAGAGAGAAAGACTCATTTTACATTTCCTGCATGCTCCTGGTGGCAGACAGCTGACCTTCACTGCAGACATGCTTGGGCGGGTAACGGCGTTCAAATTACGTTCATTCCAAAGGACTACATGAAACGGCCACGGCGCTTTAAAGTCCTTCAATTAGATTATCCTTTTCATTTCTTTCTTCTTGTGCGCATTCAAGACGCAGACATACAGCAACAAAAATGTACACACAGCCTTAATACACATGTGAAAGAGCACACATACATTCACGACAGAGTTAGGGAAGAGTGTGAGAAATAAATAAAAATGACAAGTAAGCCTTGATTATGTGACTTAATTCAAACCTGGAATGAGAGACTAAGAACACCTGCCCTGCTTCAAAGTTATTTTTCCCCCCTTTCTTAATACATCAATCTCCATTATTATACATGCTCTCAATAAAATAAAACATAAAAAAATAAATTCTAAAATGTGATAACTTATTCTTGACATATCTAGCAATTTTTGGATGACTGACATGCATGAAAGACAAAATATAACACTATAGGTACAATAATAGCTAAGAAACTGATTCTGCAAATATGGAAAACAGATTTAGTGTCCAAGTTTCAAATGTGAGCTAAAATTATTAAACATACTGATACTGAAGAGGCTGAGATATATAAACAATTGAAAACCTCAAAAATAATAATAAAATAGAAATACTATAATAAAATACAAATACATACAGATGTACTGTAAAAAAAATGATTGTGATTTTAACAGTAAAATACTGTAAAAATGCTACAGTGAAAAACTGTTAATTGGTAAACAGAAAGTTTTCTTCCTATATACGGTAAAATTTTATAAAATACCGTTAAATTTACAGTTTTTGAAAGTGAATAAGAACAACTCATTTATAGTGAGAAAACGTAAATTGACATTCCCACAATTCCCTGCATGACACTTCGCATTTGATGTATTTTTGTTGAAATAACTACATAGTTTTCTTAGTTTTTTTTTTCATAATCAGTTATGTACATTAGGCTTTTATGTTACATTTAATGTTGTTAAATTCATGTTTATTGCATTTTTAAAATTTCATGTGTTACCATGATGGTGTTTAATGTTTGTGTGAATCACACATTGCAGCTTCTATTTATTAATATAAACTTTCTTGTGAAAAGCTGTTTGTGATGAGCATTGATTGATCATGTGACTCTCTTCACTGCTGTAATTGTGGGTTGTCAGTGTATTACAATGGTACAAAACAGATATTAATACTTCAATAAATCTGCAAATTAACATTATATCAGATAATGAAATACGGCTTATTACTGTAAATTTTAAGTTAAGTCTGTAAAACCTAATATGTTGCTACCATATTTTATACGGTAAATTTCTGGCAACCACAGCTGCTGGTATTTTGCCGTAATTTGAACAGATTTTTTTTACAGTGTATATATATATATAAATGGAGTACTTGGTGTATAACTTGGACTACCTGGTACAACCCAGTACATTTTGTAAGAGTAGATGGAGAGAAGTCCTTACTCTGCCAACCTTACTCTTTGATTCCCCCCACCCACACACAGCCCATCTCTAGTAACTCTCCCACTTTTTCTCTCTCTGCACTTATTTTCTGCCCCTGCTGTGGTTTTGAATCCCTCCAGCTTGTCAAGAGAACTGGCTGTGCGGACAGCACCGCATCAAGCATTACAATTCAGTGCAGCTTTGTGTGTGCGTGTGAGAGAGAGGTGGTGTTGGGAGGGGGGGTTGTATTTTCAGGGGAGTTACCATAATTATATGACAAAATGCTGCAAATCTCACAGGGTGCCGAACACAGGAGCAGGGGTCAGGGGACAGAGCACTTTCGGTGGGGTAATTTGTAAATGTCATTCAGGTGGGCTCCTCTGTCAAAGCCCGGTATCCGCAGCAGGCTTTCTCATGCAGATTTCTAGAACCAGTGCTGCCAATGCTGCTTAATTCTGCTGACCTCCTTGGCAGTATTATCTAGTGTTGACTGAATAATCAGCAAAAATGTGTTTTAAAAAAAAAACACTCATTGCGTAATGAAAAATATTCTGCTAACCTTGTTACAATTTATATATTTATAGTAGGCCTTATTTGTCCAAATTTTCTCAGTTGTCTAAATTGTCCAAATCATATTATACGATATAGAACAAATATATATTGTGCATGAAGAAAATAAAACCAACTATTAGAACCATTAAAGGAGTCATGACATGGATTTATTTTATTATTTTAATATGTTCCTTGAGGTTCACTTAAAATGTTAATAAAGTTTTTGGCACAAAAAAACAAATATATATTGGTAAACGACAACTGTTATGATTGGCTAACGTCATTGCATAGGAAACAGTATCAACGCCCACTCGCTATTGCACGTGATTAAGTGTTTTGAAAACATTCTCCAAATAAAACTACTCGGTTACTCACGTAACCTCAGTTCCCTGAGTTAGGGAACGAGTAATGCGTAGCTATACGCAGTGGGGGAAAATCCTTGTCCTTGATTTTCCGAAGCCTTTATGTAAAGCGCATTTGCAGCTGCACAGCTAGAACATGAGCGTCATGCTGCGCTGCGGCAACTGCACATCCAATGGCGCGGGCACCTCGAGGACTATTATAGACTGAGGTCACGCCCCCTTGGCGGGCTCTAATTCGCCATTATAGCAGGTTTAACGACTGAAGCGACAACTTGCCATGTTACTATAGTGCGGCTGGCTACGCAATACTCGTTCCCTAACTTAGGGAACTGAGGTTACGTGAGTAACC
The DNA here is from genome assembly GCA_030578275.1 of Meda fulgida. Taxonomy (NCBI): domain Eukaryota; kingdom Metazoa; phylum Chordata; class Actinopteri; order Cypriniformes; family Leuciscidae; genus Meda; species Meda fulgida. Next base: position 17,852,752 of record CM060630.1, on the reverse strand, counting down.
GAGTAGTTCCCTTTCGAACGGTCACTTCGTATTGCGTAGCTATACGCAGTGGGGACGCCATGCAAAACGCCGCACTGAGTAACTGGCTGCCACTGCAACTCAGGCCCCTGAGCATACAGAACAAGCCACAACCGCATAATTATGTATAATTAGACCAGACACGGTCTAAAATAGTACACATCAGTTAGAAATAACCCAACATACTACACCAATGAACCCAGACGCTGTCGGGGTTATTAGTATATGAACATATAAACAGTCAAGCGGGTTTATATATGAAATTATAACCGGCCAAAGCGGGTTTTATATATGTCATATAACCGGCCAAAAGCGGGTTTTATATATATGTAAATATGACCGGCAACAGCAGGTTTATGCATGAAATACAAACGGCCAGCAGCGGGTTTTATATATATATGTGAATGTGATAGTACACAGTAATATATGACAAGACCGGCCACCGACGGGTCTTAATCATACCGAAAGCACCTTCGCCTGCGGTATAAGCCATAGAAATAGCATCCACTATCCATCTAGACAGTCTTTGCTTAGTGATTGGATCCCCCTTGGATCTACCACCAAAGCAGATAAAAAGCTGTTCTGATTGTCTAAAAGACGCAGAACGCTCCTGATAGATTCTCAGCGCTCAGACAGGGCAGAGAAGATTAACCTCTCCATCCTCTGCAGAAGGAGGGAGGGCTGATAATGTCACCACCTGTGCTCTGAACAGTGTTGAGAGCACTTTAGAAACGTAACCATGTCTGGGCTTGAGGATGACTCTGGAGTCATCTGGACCCAACTCCAAACATGCAGGGCTCACAGAGAGTGCCTGCAGATCTCCCACTCGCTTGATAGATGCCAACGCCATAAGGAGAGCGGTCTTCAGCAAGAGGGTTTTTAGATCAACCGATTGGAGCGGCCAATTTAGAGCCCCCAGGACCGTGGAGAGGTCTCAAGGCGGCACATATGGAGGTCTGGAGGGGTTCATTCTCCTCGCACCTTTCAGGAATCTTACGACCAGGTCGTTTCTTCCCAGTGACTGGCCAGCCGTCAGAACATGATGTGCTGCTATGGCTGCCACATACACTTTGAGCGTGGACGGGGAGCAACCCGCGTCCAGCAGCACCTGTAAGAATGAGCGAACCACAGATATCTCACATGACTCTGGGTCAGCCTGATTTTTCGAGCACCAGCTGGAAAAACCTGACCATTTTGAAGCATACAGGCGCCGAGTTGACGGGGCCCTGGCTTCAGATATAGTGCTTAAAACCTTCTCAGGAAGGTCCTTGGGTACCCGTTGAGGGGCCAAACATGGAGGGCCCATAAATCGGGTCTCGGATGCCAAAATGTCCCGTTCGCCTGTGTGAGGAGGTCTTTCCTCAGTGGGACAGGCCATGGGATTGTGTCTGATAACTGAACCAGTGGTCTGGTTTTCCAGAAAGGGGCCACCAGAAGGACTGGGCACCTGCTCTCTCTGACCCGTTTGATGACTTGTGGAATCATCGAAACGGGAGGGGAAAGGCATAAAGGGGACGGTTGGGCCAGACATGGGCCAGCGCGTCCCTGTTCTTTGAGAAGAACAATTTGCAGTGGGTGTTGATTCTCGAGGCGAAAAGGTCGATTTCGGCCTCGTCAAACACCTTCCATATCAGACTGACCATCTGTGGGTTCAGGGACCACTCGCCGAGGGGAGTGTTGCCCCGTGAAAGCATATCCGCGCCCACATTCTGGACGCCCGGGATATGCGCTGCTCTTAGAGAGCTCAGGGTGGTTTGTGCCCATCAAGAGGAGGCCTCTCGCCATCGCTTACAGGTTCCCTGACCTGATGCCCCCCTGGCGATTAAGGTAGGCCACCACTGACGTATTGTCTGTGCGGACTAAGGCGTGGTGACCTCTGAGGTTCAACAGAAATGCCTTCAGGGCCAACCCAACTGCTTTCATCTCCAGACAGTTGATATGTAAGCTCTGCTCCGTGCTCGTCCAGAGGCCGGATGCAGGCATGCCCTCGTGCAGCGCTCCCCAACCCAGGTTGGACGCATCTGTAAGAACCACTTTCCTCCTGGAAATTGTTCCCATTGTAACCCCCTCGTGGTGCCAGTTCTGAGCCCGCCAGGGAATCAGGGTTCTTAAACAACCGTGATTCACCATAACGCGCAAGCTGCCTGACTGCCATGCATGAGTTGGCACACGGCGTTTCAGCCAATGCTGCATCGGGCGCATGCGCAGTAATCCCATGCGGAGTACTGTTGATGCTGCTGCCATGAGACCAAGCAGTTTCTTAAAAATCCCTTCAGTGGCGTGCGCTCACGCGATCTGAAAGTGCCTGCAAGCGCTCGCACCGAGAGCACGCGCTCTGGTGTGAGTCGTGCTGTCATAGCTCTCGAGTCTAAAACTATGGCCAGAAAGATCACGCTCTGGCTGGGGGTTAGTTTGCTTTTTGAAACATTGATTGTGAAACCCAGGCATTTTAGATAGCCGAGAATCAAATCCCTGTGAGCTAATAGCTCGACTCTCGACTGTGCCAGCACCAGCCAGTCGTCGAGATAATTTAACATGGACACTCCCTGATGTCTCAGAGGAGAAAGCGCTGCATCCACACACTTTGTGAATGTACGGGGTGCCAACGATAGACCGAACAGCAGAATGGTGTATTGATAAGCCCGGCCCTCGAAGGCGAATCTCAAGAGTGGCCTGTGAAGAGGATTTATTTGAATGTGAAAGTGAGCATCTTTCAGATCCATTGTGACAAACCAATCCCCCAGGCGCACTTGCGCGAGGATATGTTTGATAGTTAAAGGGACACTCCACCCATTTGCATTAAGCTTTCCATTGTTAGAAACCCAGTAATACTATTGAATGGTCCTGAAAAAATCTTTCATTGTCCCCTGAAACGAGAGAAATCCACTATTTACCTTTTTCACTTCCGCCTACAATGACGCAAAAATCGTCAATTTGCGTCATTGTAGGAGGAAGTGTAAGAATGGGGTATTTCTGTAAAGACTACAAGCACTAGTTCCCACCCTTTCCAACCCTCCCATTGGGGGATGGACCTAATGCGCTAACAGACCTATCACAGATCAGTGCCAGTGGCGAAACTTTTTGAAAAAATGGACGCCGAAGGTTCTGAAAACGAAGACGGACACATTATGGAGGATTGGGATTTTAATATGGCAGAAACAGATGTTCGTGGCTACCTTTATGAGCCTGAGTACAGCGACGAGCAGCTGAGGGCTATGGAGGAACAGGAGGCGGCTGAACCTGCTTCCACCACAGCCGATCTGCCTGCCGCGGACGAGGAGCCCGCAATGCCTCGAGCTGGGACAGATTGGTGGTGGCTGTGCTCTCACTGTGCGCCAATGGACACAGAAGAAGAGTCAGTCTGCTGCCGCGAATTCCAGCGGTGCGAATTTCTCCTGTATGAAATTATATATTCGGAGGATGACACGGACGTGTGTGTGGTTGATCACCCGAGTTTCGCACCACATATCGATAGCGGCGTCCTGGAGACCTACTTTCGGAGTAGTGGGAGTGGCCTGTGGAGCTGAGCATTGCAATGCACTATGGAGATTGTTGTCTATAATCCACAAGCACTAAAAAGTCATTTTCGGCATTTTATTGGACAGGAAGGAACAAAATTAAAAATTTCTGCTACTATTCTACTACACATATTACCCACTTTCAATACACATTCATGTCAAAATCGGTGGAGTGACCCTTTAACAATTTGAACGGCCGTCTCATGAGAGCTTTGTTCAAATGTCTCAAATCTAGAATGGGTCTGAGACCGCCGTCTTTTTTCGGAATCAGAAAATAGCGGCTGTAAAAACCCATATATAATATATATTTTTTTTTTTTTTTTTTTTTTTTTTGAACCACGTTGCTTCTCACCGAAATCTCGAGAACTGCCTGAAATTTCGGGGGTCTGCGAGCGAATTGGAGCGAGGAACCTCACTTTATAGTGTTTATGACCCAACTCGACACATCGGGGATAGCTTGCCAGGCTAGAACCCGTGTGGCTAGGGCTTGACACACTGATTGGGTCTGGTCGCCTAAGGTAGGGGGACCTGATACCCTTGTGATTTGTGCACACATTGAGTATTGGACTGACTGTACAAGCATTTGCATGTGGGGAAGTCAGTGTTACAACGGGGGAGGGGCCGCCTAGTGAAGGGGGACCGTGAACCCATATATTGTGATTTGTGAAACTGATAGCTAACATTTTGAACGGCCGTCTCATGAGAGCTTTGTTCAAATGTCTCAGATCTAGAGTGGGTCTGAGGCCGCCGGTATTTTTGGGAATTAGAAAATAGCGGCTGTAAGAACCCGCATGTTTTAGCACAGGAGGGACTAATTCTATCGCCCTTTTGCTAATGAATTCTGTACATCGGTGCGAAGCATGTGACCCACGTTGCTTCTCACCGAAGTCTCGAGAACCGCCTGAAACTTTGGGGGTCTGCGACCGAATTGGAGCGAGTAGCCTGGCTTTATAGTGTTTATAACCCAATTCGACACATCGGGGATAGCTTGCCAGGCTATAACCCGTGTGGCTAGGGCTTGACACACTGATTGGGACGGGCCGCCTAACATAGGGGGACCTGATACCCTTATATTGTGATTTTTGCACACATTGAGTGTTGGACTGACTGTACAAGCATTTGCATGTGGGGAAGTCAGTGTTATAACAGGGGAGGGGCCGCCTAGTGAAGGGGGACCGTGAACCCATATATTGTGATTTGTGCACACATTGAATGTTGGACTGACTGCACAAGCATCTGCGTGTGGAGAAGTCAGTGTTAAAACAGGGGAGGGGCCGCCTAGTGAAGGGGGACCGTGAACCCATGTGTTGTGCTTGTGTGCTTCATTTGGGTCGCCGTGAAAACGGCGTTTGTTTGCAAAGACGTGTTCACTGCTGCGGGCCTGTTTACAATAATAAAATCCCCAGCCGCCTGAATGGGGCTGTGGGAAGTTTTGCTGGCTTCTTTGAGGGTGGTCCAGCAAGCGCGGGACACCCGCCCTCTCTTTCCTTTGCGAGCTAGGACAGCTTTGGCGGGAAGCGCTCGGCTGGCGTTGGGCATCAGCCGCAGTGCGGGGCTGAGAGGCCTGTTTCGCCGGCTTTGCTGGTCGGCGCCAGCTAGCACGGTTAGTTCCACTCGAGCTCGAGGTCCGCGATGGCCTGTGTAAGGATCCGAAGCATTTCAGCGTCGGAGTTAGTCCTGCCTCGCTGGGTGGGTGGGGCTGATCTCCCTCGAACAGGACCGGAGATGACTGAGCCGGAGAGAGTGAAGCACGCGGGGAAGTGGCCGGCGTGCGCTCACAAACGTCCGTGCTCTCTGGATGCCGTTGGCTGCGGCTTCTTCTTCCTCGGCTAAAGTAGGGCCAGAGAAGGAAGCGCGGGTGACGCGGCGCCACCGTCTCGAGAGAGAGCTAGCCGAGTTCGCAGCACGGAGATAGGCATGCACGCGCAGGCCGCACATCCGCCGACAGAGTGCATTCTCTGCGTGGTAGAGTCCAAGGCATGAAATGCAGCTCGCGTGTTCGTAGGCCTCGCATAACACGAGGCATATGGAACAACGCTGATACAGATATAAACGCATAATAAACAGATATTGAAAAGGATATCGCCGGATAGCCACAGGAGAGACGGCATCAGGAGGAACACGGTTGATATGTGTAGTCTGCTGAACTGTAGCTCGCTCAGGCTGAAAGGCTTGTTCGACGGCGAAGGCTCAATAAATGGTCAGAGACGTGAAGTTTGTCGCTGAAGGAGTAAAATCTGCTATAATGGCGAATTCAAGGACTATTATAGACTGAGGTCACGCCCCCTTGGATGTGCAGTTGCCGCAGCGCAGCCTATGAGCGAGCCAGACGCTCATGTTCTAGCTATGCAGCTGCAAATGTGCTTTACATAAAGGCTTCAGTAAATCGAGGAAAAGGAGTTTCCCCCACTGCGTATAGCTACGCAATACGAAGTGACTGTTCAAAAGGGAACCATAATTTACGGACAAAGCATTATGAAATTGTTTACTTATGGTTTTGACGCAGTTGCTGTCAAATCCAATACAGTTGGGTCCTTCATATTTCAACAAAATTGTTCTTTGCGAACTCTCCATTACAATGTCCCTTGCCTTTATTTCGTTATTCAAACTTATTAAAAAAAAAAAAACAAGACCTAAGAGATTTCCTAACCTTTAAATGCAGGCCAAAGCACACAGCAATGAAAGGGTTAAACTCTAAACCATCAAGAGTTTAACTGACACACACACACACTTGCACAGAGGCAGAGTGGGATCAGATGCTCAGACTGTTTACCAGTTAGTTGAGCAAGAAGATTCAACAGTTAAAAATAAATAAATAAAATCTATACTGTGACAGAAATTATTATTTGATAATGTCTAAATATACATGCAAATGTTACACCTACTAAACATAATTTTACCTGAAAACAGTGTTCTTAGCAACATTACACTGTGCCTCATTTGCAAAGCATTCTGCAGTCAAATTCTCAGAAAAAAATATATAATCTTCCGATGGGATCTATGACAGCATTAAAAATAAACCATCCACTTGTTCTTGACGCTGGTATTCTTCTGAAGTCTGTATAGTGTATAGATACGAGAAAATTAGCTGTTTACCATCACAAATCCCACAATATCCAAACAAGCTGTTTTTGAAGCTTGATTAAATAAATGCTTTGTTTATAATGAGGACATTTTCAGCTCTGGAACTTGCAGAATGTTTTAATGGCACAAAGATCTCTTACATGTCAAAAGATCAAGGCAAATTGGATTTCTCATATCATGACTCCTTTAAGACTGTTTGCATTTTAAATTTATTTTCAGGACAATAATTTTTACTCTCAATCAGCATTGCTGTAATGCGAAATACAAAATTTCCATTATTGCAACATAAAAACAAGATTAATTTAAAAATGTTAAACTATTTTCTATAAACTATAAGTCAGAGGAACATTCAATTAAAATGAAAAAATTCAGAATTTTCATAACGGTTTGATTAAGCAGCAACAGTATCGTACATAAACATAATATAAATATTTTATCCAATGGAATTGTTGTTTGGAGAACAAAATAAGGCCCATTGCATGGGCCGAGACAAATAAATGCATTGCTATGATAAAACATTCAGTGTTGTGTAATCGTTTTTCAAGTGTTTGGTCTCAGTAGCCAGTTGATAGAAACGACATGAGGTCAGACATTGGCTATATGATTAGGTGCATGTGAATTGACCAGAGCCCGGCTGTAGAATATGTTACTCCAATCTGAATATTCACAAGAGAGTTTTCCAGAACCAATCGATGCACTATCACTATTATCCTTTAAAAGAGCCGCCTCATTTTCCCTCAAGTGGGCTATCAATGTTGTCACAGAGCCATACATTTCAAGGCCTGGCTGAAGTGAATAAATTTCAAGGTTATAGCTTGTTGCAGCCTTGCAGGTTTCTCCAGGACACTACATGCTTTAGACAGACACTTACCACATATGATGCAGAGGTTTTGAGGATACAGTCAAAGCTTCAAGGACTGAGATGTTGCACAGAGCGGATGGTTACACAATGGATGAGCAATTGCAAGGCTTTCAAGAAGCGCTTGAGTCTCTGGTGTAAGAGCTAGGTGGTAATACCACTGAGCCACCAGAAAGCAGGGGTAGGATCCAATCGAAACACAGGATACGAGGTTTCAGGTAAGATAGTTTAATAAACAAAAGATGGAGTCAAAAACTACAACAAAGGGTCTTCTCAAAATGGAGAAGGTTTTAACAGACACATGAAAGGTAGGGTTAATTCTAAGGGAATGAGGAAGGTACAAACGGTAAGACAGAAGGTTTACTTTCCTGGCAATACGGAAAAGGTCAATAAACATCTGGGCAAGTTTCTTAGACTCAACCCAAAGGTAAGTTCTTGGTAGCAAGCCAGACCAGTTGGCTGGCCTGGAAGCTGGGAGCCCTTTGTCGATGACGGTTAGCCTGATGCTGGTACCTCATGGAGGTCTGGAGAAGCACACGTCTAGCCTTCTTCCAGGTCGACTGGCAACGTCGGACGAAGTGTTGGGTTGAGACGACATCCTGAGGAATTCCAAAGATTCTGAAGACGTGATTCATCAGGAGCGCAGCAGTCTCCTTGGCTTAAGGCAGTTTGGGTAAGGAAATAAATCGGGCGGCCTTCAAGAACCGGTCCACAATAACCAGGATGACAGAGTTTGCCTGGGATGGAGGGAGGCCTCTGATGAAATCCAGAGATATGTGCGACCACGGTCGATGGAGAACAGGCAAGGGGTGCAGGAGTCCTAAAGGCCGCTGGCACCTCGACTTCCCTTGGCAGCACACTGGACAGGCCTCCACAAAGCTCCTTATGTCCTCCTTGATGGGAGGAAGTCCAGGGTACGTGCAATACCAGGGTGGCAGGTCAGCGGAGAGTCATGACCCCACTGTAGAACCCGGGTTCGGACGGATCGAGGAACGTAAAGGCGACCTGGGGAACCACCTCCTGGGTCTGGTTCTTGGGCCTCACGTATCTCCCTTTCCAGTTCAACGACCCTAGCCTCAAGGACGATCAATTCTAGTGACTTTTCTAGTGACACAGGAGAGTAAGCTCGGGACAAGGCATCCTGCTTGACGTTCTTGGTGCCAGGCCTGTAGGACAGAAAGAACTGAAAACAATTAAAAAATAAAGACCTTCAAGATTGGCGAGGATTGAGTCGCTTAGCCTGCTGCAGGTATTCAAGGTTCTTGTGGTCTGTGAGAACCTGGAAATGGTGTTGAGCCCCCTCAAGCCAGTGGCGCCACTCCTCCAAGGCGAGCTTCACCGCAAGAAGTTCCCAATCCCCGAGTGGTAGTTGCGTTCCGCTTCCGACAGGCGACGAGACAAGACCCGGTTCCAAGGGTCTGTCGTCTAGGGCACTAACGGTTTGGGGTCGAGGAAGTAATTGGGTAGGTACTCCAAGCCTCCTGACCAGAGACCGGTCCAGGAAGTCTCCAGCAGCCCTGGAGTCGATCATGGCTCGGACAGGATGTTGATGGCCCTCCCAGGAAAGAGTTACAGGAACAGAAAGCACTGCATTTGGGAGGAGGAGCACTAATCTTCCCCATCACAACCCCCCTGTAACTAGTCAGGGACAGTCATTTCCTGGAAGCTCGGGACAGAGGAGATGGAAATGCCCAGATGCACCGCAGTATAGGCAGCGATTCTCCCTCATGCAGCAATCCCTCTCGGCAGGGGAGAGTCTGGAACGCCCCAACTGCATGTCCTCCGGGGGCTCGAGTTTCTCAGAACTGGGTAAGGGGATGCGTGCAGGATAGGGTTGCCTGTTTTCAGACAATCGGGGCGGAGACGTCTTGCGACGGGTTGACTCTCTCTCTCTCTTAGAGGATTGTCCAGACGGATAGCCATGGTGATCAAGGACTTGAGATCATTCGCGTGATCGCGAGTAACTAGCTCGTCTAGAATGGGTCCGGACAATCCTCCCTGGAAGCAGGCCATTAGAGCTTCATCGTTCCATCCACTACTGGACGCAATGGTCCGGAACTCTATATCAAAGTCTGCAGTGCTACGTGATCCCTGCTTAAGGGTGAGTAGTTGCCTGAAAGACTCCTGACCACTCAATGGATGGTCAAAACACCTGCTAGAACTCCTCCACAAAGAGAGTGTATGTGCTACAACAGACATCCTGAGATTCCCACATCGCAGAGGCGCAGGAAAGTGCCTTATCTGAAAGGAGAGTGATGATGTAGGCAATCTTAGAGCGGTTAGCAGGGAAGCTTGAGGGCTGGAGGTTAAATCTCAGGGAACACTGAGTCAGGAATCCTCCACATGAATTGGCATTCCCTGAAAAGGGCTTAGGAGGTGGAAGCCGAGGCTCAGCGACTACTTGGGGTCTATCAATGGGAGGCGGACGCGGTGCTCGAGGAGGTGAACTCTCTAGAATCTGTTGAAAAATCTGGCCGATGGATTTCATCACATCAGCAAGAATATCAGAGTGCTTTGCAATCAGTTCCTTCTGACGGGTGAGAACTGCTTCATGTTGTTGATACACTACCTCATGCTGAGCCATCACTAACACCAGGTCCTTATAGGTAAATGTTTCTAGATCCATGTGTTACTTGGTCTTTCTGTCACGACCCGGCCTAGAACTCGGGTCTCTGGTGTAAGAGCTAGGTGGTAATACCACTGAGCCACCAGAAAGCAGGGGTAGGATCCAATCGAAACACAGGATACGAGGTCTCAGGTAAGGTAGTTTAATAAACTAAAGCTACACAATGTCAAATATGATGTCAATGACAAAAATTACAACAAAGGGTCTTCTCAAAATGGAGGTATAAAACGAAAGGAAGAAAACAAAAACACAACAAAACAAAAAAACTCCACGAGGGGAGAAAAATAAACAGATGCAAGAGAACTTATTTAAATAACTTAAACAAAAAGAATTTACTATTTCACAGGGTCTCAAAAAATCCTAAGAAACTCAGGGCGCCAGGCAGACATCTCATACAAAGACCAAGTAACAAGGGAGAACCAAGACAGAGCTAAAATATACAGGGGGAAACGAGGTGCAGGTGAAGATGATTACACAAAGAAGAAACCACAGGTGAGTGACATAACATCTAGTGGCAGAACTAAGGAAACAGCAGTCCCAAATGCTGACAGTTTTTATTGAGGAACAGGGCAAGGAGTGCTGTTTGGTGATGTGGTTCATTAACTACATGAGGCTCCTGGAGTATCAGATCCTGTAACCTCCTATGATTCATGGCCTCCACAACAGAATAGGAAGTAGAGTTTTGTCTCAGCTAATCTGAATCACTGTTTACTAAGCAAATATTAACTCAGCACTATTCAATGTGAATCATGAAAGCCTATGCAGTGAATATCACCGATATATGAAAAGCAAAGTCCAGTCCAGGTACAAGCAAATTTGCAATCAAGAAAACAAGCACTACACTTGATCTCATGGGATCAAGGGAAAAACATGACCTGACAATCTAGATTTTATATGAAAAATACATATTTTATTTAAACTTGCACAAACAATGTTCTGCCCACTGCTTTAAAGCAGAAGTTTAAATCACTAAATGAAAAATGATAATGAAAAACAATTATAGACTGAATGTTAACTTGCAGAAGCTTGCATTCATCTGTCTCCAATTTGAAGTGCAACACCCACTTCTCAAAATCCAATCAGAAAAGTATGGGTAAAATCAAGTGCCCTGTTTTGTCTTTTTAAATAGGCCTAATCCATTAGACTTGGATGTATTGTACGTCAAAATATAGAAAAAAAGATTTGTCACTACTTATGTTTTATCACAACTTTCACGGCGACTCGCTTTCTGTTGCGATGACCAGTTATACAAAATGGAAAACACCAAATGAATTTCTAGCATGTACAGATAAAATCATAAAATGCAAGTCATGCATTGAGAAAAGATGTCTTAAACCGCAAACACTTTTGTCAAAGCACCTGTCAAGGTAAACCGTGTTAAAATATGTGCTTACAAGTTTGTTTGAAGTGCTTAATATAAAGCATTCTCATATTTAGAACAACTACTGTAGGTTCGTGCACTTTTCCCGCAGCAGCTCAGCCTAATTCCATCTATAATTCAGAAGTGTTTTCCATAGAAATGCGAAATTCACAATTGTAAAGTGGTGTTACTGTGTCAATTGTTTTCTTAGCGATTAGTTGTTGCAGCCCAACATGAGACATTTCTTTTCAAGGTTTTGACATTCATTGGTGACATTCATAGCTTTAAAGTGGGGGAAGACAGGCATCGTTACACTATTTCCTTCAGCACAGTCTCAACAATAGGGCGATGGGTTTTAGACTTATTCAGAGTAAAGCGCACTACAGATTCCCATCCAAGCACCAATCATTATATCTAAAGCAGCTGTGATATTCATTATAAGGAGGCACCTCACCTTGACCATTCTACTCGCTGCTGATGGCACAAAAGACTCCCCTCAATGCCTAGCCAACACGAAGATGTCAAAACCTCATTCTGAAAGTGAAAACCCTGATCTAATGAATTGCAAATGTCTTAAAATAAAACTTGATTAATTAAAATTAATGAGATTATTTTACAAAACACATCCACATACAAGGGCGTCCAAGAAACGCTATTCACGTGGAATTGAAATGAACCGAAGGGCCTCTCTTGAGCTATGTAGGCTGAGAGATCTGGGGTGAGAGGGTTTTCTCTTTTTTTTTTTTTTCTCCACTGCAGGTCTGTCTATGGCCCAATACTGTAAGAACTTAATGCCATCAGGGACCCTGCTATTTGAATGCTGGGGCTTTTTTATCAGGAGCACAAGTGGTGCAGAAAAAATTGCTTGGGATTAATTTGGGTGGCGGTGAACATACAGCTGGGATCAGCGCATGCAGCTTTCTCCGCCCGTGCTTGCGATATGCTGGGGTTGCATGGTCTGTTTATTAACGGTGACTCGACTCTCATTGAAGGGCTGAGACTGGGGGGGCTGGAGTCAGTGGTGCAACTTTAAAAGGCATTTAGCCAATAATAACATACATGTACAATACGATAAGGAAATTAAACCTTTTTGGCCCCACTCATCTTCGCAGCCACACCTAAGAACAGCCAGTTTCCCTCTCCTCTTTATCCATATCCAATGCAGAGCTCGGCTGTATCATCTCAAAACATGCAGGATCATGTGTTCATGTGCGTAAATAAGGAGAAAGCATATTACCACTGTGTGTGAAGAATCAAATGATACAACCCTATTGGGGATGTGAATGTAAATGCATGCTATGTTGTGTCGGTTTTATTTCTCGGTCAAACCAAACCGTTTCTGTGGGGTGCAGATGGGTACTGTAGTTAATGGACCAGCACTCGGAGGCATGGCTGCATTTCATTTGGCCAGACCATAGTGCTTTTCCAGCAGGAGTGGACGGTAGGCTTTGAGCAATGTTTGCAGTTGGACATTCGTCCATTTAACACAGTATCTCCGAGCTGATGATAGTGGACCCACTGTGAAGGAAACGCAATGTGAAAACTCATAATGTGCTCTCCCTTTAGCACAACCATAAAATGTAAGTGAAGACAATGAATATGGCTGGGCAATATATAATTGATATTTTTTGGCCAAACAGTAAAATAGTATCTCAGAGCTAAAATAAAAATAAAAAATAAATAAATCCCCAAACTGTATATATATATATATATATATATAGTATATAAGTATATATATATATATATATATATATATATATATATATATATAATATATATATACACACATATACATACACCGAAACCAGAAAATTACTTTTTTTTTAAGTATTAATTTCTTATTTTAAATTAGTTTTTTGTATTATTGTATTATTTAACTTTTTAATTAAATTCAATAATTAATGAATCTGAATTCAAGCCAATAAAATAAAATAAAATAACCACACCTTTATTTAAAGTAACAACATTTTTTTACAGAAAATAGGCCTATATTAAAATATTAAATAGCAATATATTATGCCTTCATGAAGTCTATGCTAACAGAATCAGATTTAAACAGATTATTTTTGACCCCATGTAGCAAAATAAAGTATCCTACAAAGCTATTATTATCAGAGCCATTGAGCAATAAGCAGGAGTGGATCAGTGAATGTTACAGCACAGTAGGGCTATTGCAAACAGAAACAAGTCCAGATGAATTTCATGTCGGCACGTGAATATAATGTGTATTCCCAATATATCGCCCAGCCATAATGATGTCCAAGAACAGAACTCCTACAAATGAAATATGTGACTTAGAGAAAGAAAGAAAAAGTTATTTTCCCAATAAATGCTATAGCATCATTTTAAACCAGAGTTCCATGTATGCTGACACTAAAGCAGTCAACGACTAGTTCTCCCTAAGGCAATAATGGTTTCACTGCAACTATCACTGCAATAATGTGAAAGCACACTGCATTACACCCATTTTGTGAGGTCACGTTCAAATGAGCTTTGCATCAGACGTGCAGCCACACACACGAGCATATCCTGTAGATAAGAACTTAGCGAATAAGCAGCGTCTGGCCAAAGGCAGAGTGTTATTTCACAGCATAACTAACTGAATGATTGCTCAGTATCTAGCAAGAAAAGGATGGAGAGAGACAAGAGAAAGATAAAGAAATGAGACATCTTTCCTTCAGTCAGGTCACCACATGTAATTTCTGGTTGCAAAACTCCGTCCAAAGCACATATACAGTCTGACAATTTAAACAAAGATTCTGGGAAAAACATTTAGGCTACAGTTACAATCGAGCTACAAAGAGTTTTTGCAAAGTCGAGCTACAATCTCCATCTATCCATCCAAGTATACATGACAATATGTAATCGAATATTTGATTATCTTTCGGAACAACCAAACAACACCAAGGCCAATTATAGTGGAAGCAGCTTGACTTTATATCACATAATTCTGACTTTATAACTTGCAATGGCGCCTTTATAACAAGCAGTTCTAACTTTAAAGAGAAATTGTGAGAAAAAAGTCAGAAAAAAGTCAGAATTGCGAGATAAAAAGTCGCAATTAACTTTATTATTTTTTATTCTATGGCGGTAACAAACTTCCATAAAAGTTATGGTAGGTCATTTTCGGAGAGGCCAGCAATAGTGAACTAGCTTTGAAAGCATAAGATCCCAGCCTCTCTTCAGAGCTCTCTACAAAGCCATGCCTCCTCCAAAACACATGAACGTTGAGCAAACAAAAAGCATCATCAGACGGCGTTAAACTACCTCAAGTCTCATAACACATAACATTACAATTATAATGAACATGAAGAACTTAAAGAGCTCTGACCTGTACCACCTGACTTCTGCAGATCATTTCGCCGTTGATTGTGTGTGTTGGCATTGAAACAGAAACATTCAAGTCACGGACAGCTCTGAGTATAATGTTGGGTTTCCATCTCTTCCAAATTACAGTAGTTATGGCGTGAACAGCATAAGCTCGTTGTTTTGTTTCAGGAGGGACTATGGCTGTTGTTGCGGTTGCGGTGCTCAGTGACTGACATCTGTCTAACTCTACATAGCATGAAGCGTGCTGATGACGTGTGATGTCTGCGTAAGCAGGGAGCGTGGAGTTATGGAAATACATAGGCCTACACTGACAGGCAGGTAGGACATAATATCATTGATTTCGGACCGAATCTAATGATTGGACGAACATTGTATGGTCCTACGCCTTCCACAGACCTCAATCACCTACTGTAACTTAGTTATTACTATCAGCATGTGAAGAGACTTCAACCAGCATAACCAAAAATGTTCTGGAACAAATTGCCTACCCTGGCAAATTAAAATAAATGAATTAAAATAATTAATAATGAAATAATAACAATAATAATTTTTAATGAAATCTAAATAATTGTATAATAATAATTATAATAATATAATAATAACAACAACAACAAGTATAATAATTTAATATAAAATATGTTTTAAATAATTAATTAAATGGTTTTTAGACAATTTAATTAACCGCTACTGGCAGCTAATGAACATTTAAAATATATGTAAATACTTGGTGTGTCTTTATCCTGTACTCAAGCTTACTGAACAACCACTTCTAGAAGCTGACATGACTTCTTACTTCCAATTTATTTATTTTTTAAATAAATAAATAAAGCTACAAAACTTTGGCACAACTCTGACCACTCTCCCTTCACACATAGATGTTAATGCAAAATTCAACAAAAACAACAAATAACTCCATTAACAGCATGTAAAGCAATGTGAAATCTTGATGAACCAGAAAAAGACAACATGTTTATGGTTTTAAATCACAGGAAACTTCCACATTCAAAAAGGTAGTATAGAGCACAAGATCACTCAGATCAACAGATGTGGAAAAGAAAAACATGCTGACCGGAGACGAGAGAGGCAAACTGTAAAAGTGATGGGGTGAAAGTTAAACAATCCGAGCAGTTTGTGAGCACGACAGTGCATGAAGAAACAGGAAACGTTGTGTGCGTTGGATTTAGAAAATGTGTCTGAAAGCAATCAAACAATGTCCGGACCAATACCGGCCTCATCATGATAAGAGGCAGCCGTGAGGCTGAGTGTCTACCAGGCAGCTCTCTAATCAGAGGCCGGACCAACGTAATTGCCTGCTACAATCTATCTCTGCCACTGCCGGCTCCATACTTTCCGTAGTATTAGAAGGCTGCCCAGTTCATTTCAATACGCAGCGCGCCGTCAAGTGAAATTGGCAGGGTAAATAGGAACCACTGTTTATTTCCTGCTTCCTTCTGTCGTACTGGGGCCAAACACAGAGTAAAAGAAAGTGCTATTAGCTCGGGTAGAATCCACACAAACCGCAGAAATTACTGTCAGCAGGCAACCCTCCTCGAGCCACAAACAATAGACGGCATCCAAATTAAAGCACAATAAATCACAATGTGTTTAGCTGCGCAGACCCCGCCGGAGTCTCATTGTTTTATATGTGAGCGCACGTGTGAATTTTGCGTTTCAAGGAGCCGAGGGCCTCAAGCTCAGCGGAAAAAACTGGTCTGGTGAAATCTTAGGTCATTATCAGGAGGCACATTCAACAATTCACATCACACCGCTTTTAAACGCTCTCTTGACAATAAAGGGTGCCAAACAAGTGCAATGGCTTACAGAGAAAATAAGATAATAATAGTGAATGGTCCTGGGTAAACAATGAGGTTTTGTTACTTGTATTGTTGTCGAGGCAAATTCGGCTCATTGTGTGCGCTGCTAAGCCAAAGAATGGATTTTCCGTCTGGGCATTTGTTTTCCTACTTGTCAAGTAAAATAAAAACACGCTGAAATGTTAACTAAGAAACATACCTAAAAAGAAAATACACATTCTAAAGTCTGAAGGAAGTGTTGGTTTTAAATAACTCCGGCCTGAACCGATCTATAAGGACAACAAAACAAATGACACAGTTCATACAGCAGAGTGCCAGAGGTCAATGCAATCACTTTAATATTGTGTGTGAACCATCACAACATTTACTCACCACATACATCCCAGTCACTGATCTTCAAAAGATCTGTAATTAAACAGAGTAATTACATACCTATACTTGCATGCAGACACCTTCAGAGGTCCGACATAATTAGTTATCATGACCACCACATAGTAGGCAGGAAAGAACGAATCAATAAGCCATTCTAAACAACCTCATGAATGCGGCCCGGTACAAACGGACAATAACAGAATCCCTGAAAACACCCACAGAGCCCTGTAAGAACTCAAGGCTGACCGGATATGGATAGGAAATCTCCGTTACCTCAATAAATCACATGCTTGTGCCAATAAAATCTTTTGCCTTTTCTGTACATTAAGTCATTGGGTTGAAAGTCGAATGGCAAACATGTTGCAATATTTTGACAAGACAGACAGGGCAGTATTTTATTTTATTTTTTTTCCTGGTTCCTTCAGTGCTTTTATGAGGGCGCTTGTGCTTTTTCAATCAGCAATAACAACAGTATTTGGCACCTACTATTCAGCAAGAGCCACAAACAATAATGTTTGAACTCTGGGTTCAAAAGGCCTGGATAAAAACATCATTCAGCCTTACTTTTTCACTTTTGGATGAATTCAACAATTGAGACTGAATGGTTTCTTCAAAATAGGCTGCAGGGCTATATTCCTTAAAATGACCTCTAATTACATGAAAGATATTTTGAGTCTTTCAAATTATGATGTGTTCGCCATTGGCCTCCACTTTTTTAAAGAAAATGGGTGAACAATTTTTGTTCTCTTTAGTCTTCCTGAAATGGCTTTTCAAAGTACCTCTAGAGTGTCTCCAATTGGGTGGTACCGAGCATTGCTCCGTTAATTCTGATGTCTGCTGTTTGAGATTAATATGCTGAGAACATTGCTATATCTTTCTGAGATATGTTACCATCTTTACTTTACACTGACAAAAGATCCCCTGATCTGGTGAAAATGTGGCACTATATCACCTTCTAAATCATCGACACAGTCGTTTCATGTTCCCACTGCGATATTAAGATGCAAGGCAACCACAATCTCCCCGTTACGTAGATCTTCTCGGATTAATTACCACCAAAGTCTAAGAAAAGGCTCTGGCACCTAAAGCCCAAGGAACATTACGGACAAGAGCATTGACTAAATCAGATTCTAACTGCTAAATCAATGCCAATTATTGTGAGACAATTGACAGCAATGCATCTGAAATGAGCCTCTACATTATTTCTGCCACTCTTTAACAAGGACAAGAGGAAAATATAAGAAGTTGAAATGTTGGTTTGGGGGAATTGTATTGGCAACCATGACAGGATTATACTGATTTACAGGAACTGGCTGCTTTTTGTGTATCAAGTATGTGTTATTTTCACTGGAGTGTACACAGAACACCATTTACCAATCAAACACAACACATATGTAAACACAGTCAATCACTCCAGCAGCACTGAGATCATCCAGTGATATTAAATGCATCATTATGAAAACAACAACAGTATGCATTCAAGAAATCAAGTAAATGAGATTTTTTTATGATATAGGATAGTATTTAAAAATATAATGATCTATCAACAATATCAGTTTCAAACACTTTTGAAGGCTGTGCCAACTATACAACTAACTAAACCCTAGTTAGTTTGCAAATTATTTAAATTAATTTCTTTTTTGAAATGGGGGACGTGGGCACTTTTGCATTGGGGTCTCCAATGCATTTCAGCGACTCTCGGAATGGACACACCACAAATCACAGTCATACATTAATACTACAAGAGTAATCGATTAATTCTGAATGTTGGGTCTTTCACAGTACGCTCTATTATTTCTAATTACCCAATGGGTCACGGAAGTATGCTTCTGCAATTGCACAGCGCCTACCAGGTATATAAAAAAAGGGGGGAAAAAAGAGCTATTCCGGCCCTCCTGTCCACTCTTTCTCCCTCTCTCTTTTACACACATACACACACACACACACACACACACGTCTCAGTGGCCTTCTACCAAAAGATCACAGCTCCACCTAGTGCCATGTACAAGAAACGAATGGTAGTGAATAGAACTGACAGTGATCCTTGCAACACGGTTTGGGTCATATTTGCATTATTAGTTAATTGTCAACTTTCAAACGTGCCTAAAATAGATTAGAATTTTCAAAAAGTCCTTTTTTTTTAAAATAGCTAAATGAGCTATTTAGTTAAAATGATCTCCATGTCTATGCACAACATTTTCTATAGGACTTATAGGACTTATATTTCTTTAGGAAATACGAAAATAAACCAAACATCCACTGCAAGAAAGTAAAACACACACACTAATGATTTATACTGCCTCACCAGAGTTATTGTGACTCTAAGACCTTATTTTATAATGTATTCATTCATAAAATTTAATTATATGTCTATGAAATGCACAAAAAAAGGAAAACAGGGCAATACATTTAAATTGCAACGTTAAAGTATTCTCTCCCAAAGTAAGTTTACCTATTATGTGAAATGATATTCAAAACACTTGATGTACAACATTGAAGGGGGGAAAAAAATCTAATATACATGAGATAACAAACGTATTTATACTAAATCATTTTGTCTTATTTTGGTTCACATTAATTCAGGTATTCAATGCAGCTTAATTTAATCGATGGGTTTGCAATCTTTTTATTTTTCATATATACAGCGACGCTATGCCCAGTAGTTAATTTAATTTAACTTAACTTTAATGAAAAAGTATGTGAACAGTATTTATGCATTTAAGAACAGAAAACGAACATCTATTTTTGTACTGTCACATCTTGCCAATCCAGAGAGCAGACCAAGCTGGAAAATAGGCTCACCACACACACACACACTTTGTCTCTTCACACACACACACACACACACACACACACACACCCTCTTCACCCGCTGAGTTCCACAGTCTGGGCCTGCTGCACCGAGAGGGAATTTACATTTTAATAGGCAGAGCTGCTCGCGCCGACTTCGAATGAGGGTATATGCTCAGCTGAACAGCGGGAAATGCACCCCACAGCAGAAGTTTAGAATGAACCTCAAGACAATTCCTGGTGCACAAAGACAGAAAATGATATATTTTAGCCCATCTCTGTCACGTATATAGTGAAATATGCATACATATAGAAATCATTTTCTACCAGACCTCATCCGAACGTCTCCAAGTTTATGCAACATTTCTGCATTTAAGCAGCAGCTTTCAATGCATCTTGTTGCAAGCGGAACTGGGATCTAATGCACGGTGCGGAAAAAGGAAGAAACCTGCATAGACTTCCAGTACCAGAGTGCCAATATCTTGATTAGCAACAAAGTAACCAGAACAGAACTCTTTGGAATAAGTTTGGAATAAGGTTCAGAAATTTTTGTTTAAAAAACAAAATGTGTTGCAAAACAAAGGTGATCTATCATTGACACAATGACTAATCTGACCACAAATGCTCCCGGTTAAAGTACCCGAGGTCAAATTTGTGTTTATCCATTTCCATATTATTAGAAATAACCATTATGTACAGTCATATTTCTCTTTTCTCTTTTTTTTTTTTTTTGGTCCCTCATTTCTACACCATGTCATGACTGAGTGTGAAAAAGCACAAGATGTCACTGCTCCGGGCATGCAATCAAGTGGCAGGCCCCTCCCAGCTCTAATTAATAACTATTGAACATGCTAACAACAATCAACACTAATTAAATACGAGCTTGTTGACAAGAGTGCAAACATCAAAAACACCCCCCTTCAAAAAAAAAAAAGCTGTGGAGAAGGGGGATGAGGGAGGGCACTCCTGTTTTCCGTAATTAGTTAACGAAGAGCCCCGAGCCACTCTTTCGATTGAGGGCCTGCAAGCTAGTTAGGAGTTTCGTCTAACACCCTGAACAGAAGAAGCAGTCAGCCTAAACAGCAGGTCACATGACCATGCAGATTCTCCGCTCCGGTTATAGGGCTAACAGAGCACAGAATGAACTGCTTTCAGCTTTTGAGGCGTCTCACTCCTTAATATGAGAGAGAATGAGATTTTATGTTGTAATATATGCAGAGGTACAAATGAACACTCACCAAAAGCAAAATGAGATGAAAAATGGCTTTAGCATGTAAATAAAACCAGTTGGCAGATGTAAGGAATTACAATACAATGAAAGCAATATGAGAGGGTCTACAAACCAGATACTGAAGAAACAACTTTACCTCCATGAAAAATGTACTATCCCAAGTTTATAAAGAAATATTCCTTCAGAAGTACATGTAGTGACACAAATGTGAAAAAAATTACTATGTGTCTTCTGAGACATGTTTTTCTGAGAGACAAAGTTCATCTTGCTTTTGATGCTGTGAGTGACAAAATGCCTGTGCTGCTTGTTATTATTATTTTGCATTGTATTTTTTTTATAATTTTTATTGAAACATATATTTAACTTTTCTATAAAAAAAACAATAATGTTACCACAATAAAAAAGTAATACATATGCTAGTAATAAGCATTGCCTATTATAGTGTAGTATATAGTATATATATATATATACACAACATTTTTAATCATAAAAAAATGTCAAAAAGTGCACTTTAATGGCCAGTAAGAAATATTTATAATAGGTAATTTCTCAGTTTACTCACAATTATCCAGTTGTTGTTGTTTAAATTAATTAAATTAATTAAATTGCAATAAATCACAAAAAGAAAATGTGCTAGCATAGAAGAAAAAAAAAGATCTAAGACAGCAAACTGACAAGAAAGTCCAAACATCAAAGAACTCTAGAAAGCTAAATTGCTTGTCATTGTGTGAAATCTATGAATGACATTATCTGTCAATAGCCAACTTGAACACACTCAGCAAATGTCACAAAAAGGGCAGGTTTGTGGTTTTAGGAAGCCGTTCATGGCAATACAGCTTTAATTTCGAGACTACGAACACGACAGCAGTATAGCGTAGAGAATTTGAGAGTTTGTTGGCAACAAACAGGACACAGTGGGCAGTCAGGGGCAAGAGATTGCCCTCCAGTGCCCCAGTAACCTAACTGACATTTGTATGTGCGCAAACAACCCCTCATGCTCTCCCAAACCGGGAGTAATGCTGAGTGACAGCTACCACGGGGTACAGCCCTTGCATCGACAGCAGCCGTTTGTTTCCATGATCGCTCCCTGATAGGCAATTGAATTTGTCAGTGACCCTAAACAATTGCTCCGATGAGATCCAGCAGGCCCTTCCTTCCCCTGGCCCCACTGCCCATCCTGATCAATAGAGCTGATCAATGGCCAGCGGCCGATATTGATGACTCTGTCCCATCTGCTGCCTGCTGCACAGAACCTTGCCAAGAGGGCAGCGGGCCGCACTTGTTGATCACTGTTGTCCACTGTTAGAACTGATGTCTAAATAATCCTGCGCTCAAAACCAAATCAGAGGTGGGAATAGTCACGTTGAACTGCCAACCTCAAAGCATTCCAGTCAATCATACACCATAGTCAAATACCAATGCCATAATGCCAATGATGACACCAACATAAAACCTGTGACGGCAGAATGCTTGCATTTGCTATTGCTTAATCAAAAATACATTAAAAAAATCAAAAATTAATAAAATAAAATATTCTGACAATTTCAATGTATGAATTAAATTATTATAATTATAATAAACTTAACGACTACTTCGGCAAATCGTCTTGGTAAAAGTTTGAGGTTAGGTTCAATTTGTTAAAAATAGTAAAAATATTTTTTACATTTTTTTTAATGAATCTATTAGACAAATTTCATAATACTAATTATATATTTCTATGGCCTGGGCATGGTAGTCTCCGTCATCTTGAAAATGACATCAAATGGCACATTTCACAAAATCTCAGGGTTGATTTATCTGCCCAGTTCCACTGGTTATATTAAAGTAGGAAGTTGTGAGTCATCTAGACTCACATTAGTATCTGTGTTTACATTTCTGCTCTTGCAGTCAATCGATCCCTCCTACAAAAAACATAAAGATTGCAAAAGCAGTGCATGTGCATCAACGAGTGGAGATCAATGAGACCGCATGAATCCAATCAACACACCCCACCTGATCGCCACTGAGCTTTGGATACAAAAAACGACAAGATCTCAGTTGTCTGCACTAGAGCACCTCTCTAGTTCAATGGCATCAGGTTTTGCTTTGGAGACCGAGAGTGTCCCAACTGTGAGGCCTGTGTGTCTGAAGAGTCTGGGGAAGTAGGGAACCATAATTAAAACCCTACCTGAACTGCACTCTTGATTCAGAACAGGGATCACAAGCTCCCCAAGCAGCACAGCTATACGCCACCCCCTCTGCACCACATGCCCCAAACTCTCGGCCTCATGTGGTTAAGGATTTTCTACCTTATTAGATAAATTGCTAGTGATCAAAGTCCTCACATTTCAACCCATAAATAAAAAGCCCTTGTGGCTATGTGGGCCTGCCAAGACACACTGACCCAGAGACTGAGACCACAGCTGATGCAGCAATTAGACATCAATAACAGAAAGTTACAAATAAGACGTAGAGAAGTACGTGCAACGCAACTTGCTGCACATCGTTGCGAGAAGATATGGATTTAGTTTTCCATCCCATTGCCTCGCACATCTGTTTGTGTTTGTTGCTTTGGCATGTTTCCTCTGTCGCCAGAGCCAAGAGGAGTTAGTTCACCATGCTCATTAATTAACAGATTTAGTCCCCCTGAGAAAATGGCTCAAAGGCACCGCAGTCAAAGCACCAGTCCCACTCGTGAACGAGCCGTCATAATATTCGGCCATTTAAATCTTGCGAGCTAGCGGAGCATTCAAATATAGGGAAAAATAAATCTAAGCCTATGAAAACTGCATAAGCATACTAAGGTCTGGTTCACACAGAATGCATTTTTGCTGTTAAAAACGCAAGAAGCAGTCAGTTGAAAGGAAAAAAGCGCAAGGTCTAGTCGAAAAAAGTTGAACTTCTTTTAACTAGAGCGCCGCGTTTTCAGAATGCCATGTCATACCCGAGACGCAGCAAAAGACGTGATACAAGAGCACAAAGGTTTAAGACTTCTAGTTTCAGTTTCGTGTTTCATGGACTTATAGTTTGTTTCTCATTGTTTCCTTTTTTCCTTTTAATCTTTCCTTGGTTGTCACGGTTTCCCAGTTTTGCAACCAGCACAACATGATCCTTCAGAAATAATTCTAATATGTTGACTTGAATAAAAGTATTCATTTATTTAATATACAGACTATGAAAAAATATTTGTTTTATGATTTATCACAACTTTTTATCTTTTGTCAAATCAACTTAGATAATTAATGTGGTTAAGATAACATTTTGAGTTTCTATTAATTAAACCAATCTCCTTTGTTGTATTAACTCAAAATTAAGGCAACCAACTTAGTTTAAGTTAAACCAACCATAATTTTTGACTGTATATACATATACATATATTCGGTAGTGGAGGTCCTTTTAAAACACTTGCTTTTTACATCTTCGTCATGTCATTCCAAACCTGTATGACTTCTGTGGAACACAAAAGACGACATTTCCAAGTCAATTCAAGGAAAGTCAATGGGGTCCCAAACATTGGCCCCCATTGACTTTCATTGTAAGGACAAAAAACACTTTTTTTATTTGTTCTTTTTTGTTCCACAGAAGAGAGAGTCATACAGGTATTGTCAAATAAACAATGACCCTTTTTCATTTTGGGTGGCATTTTGCCTCCAAAACACTTTATAGTAAGTCCTAAACATTGCTTACTCTTTCACGCAGTGAATGAGGTGTTAATAGTGCATCTGATGGGTATGTTTGATCCAGTCGTGCCTGTTTATTTTGTTAGGAGTGCAATTAGTATCCAATCAATAATCATGCTTCCTCTGAATTTCTCTTTCAATTTTCAGTGGATTTCAGACAAAGAGGAAGCCTTGAACTGTCAATAAGAGCCTCTTGTTTATACCTTCATAGAAACGTTAACGTTTTCGCTGAGCTCTCCAACCGAAGTTGTTTGTGTATAATTGGAATTCTTTCATTGTCTTTGAGTAACCGGGCGATTCGTATTTGACTGGCCGTTTGACAAGAAAAATGTAACGTTGTTCATGTGATGCATCACAACAAAAACAGCCCCAGAGAAGCTGTTATCCATTCAGTCTCACCTCTTCACTGTAAAACACACTTCCAAAAACACAGAGCATGACTGTTGCGTCAGCTGTGCTTTTTATAAGACATGTCTTAATGAATGACTGTCACAACTTGACTGAACCCTGCTATAAAAGATCTAGAGTATCTCCTTCTCTTTGTTTAACCAAACACGGCCTGACTAATTATTAACCAGCCTGCTGTTTGACAATTCATTATGTATTCTCAGGAGTGCGACAGATTAAAAATGAGAGTAAATACTGCACGTCATGTGTGTTTCAAGTAAATTGTGATTAACAGTGATTCTTGTCCTTTCTCCTCCTCCATACAAACAGAAATGGATTGATGCTGCATGCAGTTTTCTTCCCTCTGTGTTGAAAACACCACAAGATATCACCTTCCTTCCTTTGGGACAGCGTTAATGTTCTTGCAAATATCCTGTACTTATTTGAAAATGAGTGATTGCTCAGTAAATCTCTAAAATAAAATAAAAATGCTTTATTTCAAGATAGCTAATTGGCAATTAGTAAAACAATTGTGGAGCATTGTAGCATCAGCCTAATTGATAGCGTTTATAAAGCTGGCTTACCCAGCAGCATGCTTTCAGAGCTGTGCACAGCAAGCTACATTTCTTCATTAGATTACAGCAAATTGCTAAAACAAGGAAATGGGCTTGTTTACCTAAATGGTGTAAATTAATGTGTTTATGAAGCTTTTACGAAACCAGCAATAACTTGCTTGTCTATTTTTTAATGCACTACTGTCTCACAAGCAACGGGCTCATTTAAACCAGCACATCACTGGGAAAGTTTTCAACACTATATGACAGGTAGAGAACCTTAAAGGTGAGTATATATTCAAAACTACATTTCGCATTTCTTGAAGGAAATGCCAGTGCATAAAGACAGCAAAAGAATAGTGTTCAAGTTTCATGCAAGTTAGGTGTAAGTCTTAGGTTCATTACTTAATGCGTAAAAGAGCTTTCTGTGCAGTCTTTGCCATGTAAAAGGTTGATATAGATGGTTAAATCAATGAACAACTGTATAATTCAGATTGCAAACATTTTAATGATGATTCTTAATTTTTTTTAATACTCTATTTATTGGAGATTTTAACAATTGTTACAATAATTTTCACAATGAAGATGCAAAACTTACGAACAAGTTTTAACAAACATTATAATCATTTTTAATGTGAACGTTTTGCAATGATTTATATTTATATGTATATTTTAAGATTAAACCAAAAAAAAGATACAGTAGTAAAAAAGGAATTTAATAAGTCTACAATAAGTGGTTTGAGAGCATTTCTCTTATTTTCAACAATGAATGCAGTGATCTCTTGCGAGCACTCGAATAAATGAGGATTGACTACACAGCAATAATGCATCAAAAATATAATTAATAATAAAATCATTCAAAGTATAAATAAAATCCAAATGATATCAGTGGAAAACCTGGGATTTTATATTTAAATTTAATTTATATTATAAAACTTGAATATTTATAATTTAACAATCATATTAACATTAATTATAAAATGTTTATAATTAAATTTTATTATATAGGCCTACATCTAAAATCAAATGGATAAAAATCATGCAGGACAACATCAGCAGGTTTTACACAAACTGGTGAACTTCATGCAACTAGTGCTGCTGTAATCACAGCAAAAAAGGGGCAAAACTAATACCAAAAATATTCTTAAATTAGTAAGGGGGGGGGGGGGGGTATTAACAGTTTATAATGTGTATGTATGTGTGTGTGTGTGTGTGTGTGTGTGTGTGTGTGTGTGTGTTCAGATACTACAGCCTTAAGGGTCTGGTTTCCTTCTGCCACCTCCTACCCAAACCCCAATTACTAATCCAGGAACACAATAGTATGGAAGAAGACAGACAAGATAGGAAAGAGTACGAAGAAGGTGTGCTGTTATTCTTGACACTCTCCGGCATGTGCAGCATATTTGTAAACATCGTTAATCACAGATTAGCAGATGGGGGTGTTAATTGCACCTGTGGAAATAACATGACCCAGAGGATGCTTCTATTTACCGCCTTCAGATGGCATTTCTGCACGGGGAGGGCGAGAAGGATAAACAGGAAGGCTTTGCTCGTGACACAAGCAGCCTTTATTTGAATGATTCTCCAAAATGTTGTCACCCAGTCTCACAATCAAACCCCCCTTCCCATCTCACACCTCGCGTGTTACTCTAAAGTGAGACCCAGCATCACTTTGCCATTCTCCCTCCTCTCAGGCTGAGATGGAAGTGTGCTGCTCCCCTGACCACCTGCTACCTTCCGCAGTGAATGTTCCCTTTTAAAAAAGAAAGTTTGAGTGGATAATACAAAAAGCTTTTTTAAATTGCAAACAGGATATACATACTTCACAGTCATCTTAAATGCAATTGTAATTGCAAATAATAGGTCTCATACTAGACAGTATCTGATTGGACAAGAGTCAGTGTAGTTAGTCATTCCTAATTTGGGGCTGTATTCCTGAAAATTGTAATGATGTAAAAAAAAATTACATATCTGCTAAAAGTTAATTTTGCCAACATTTATACACAACCACAAATCTAATAGATATGGACTAAAAGCCACAAAACTCATGATTTCATATAGGGAGGTTTTAAGGGCGAACATACAAAATAAAATTAAAACTGCATTGTATCATTTTGCACCAAAAGCAGTAGCACAAGCACTATGCAGAAGCAACATTATCAATGTTGAAAGCAGTTGTGTACAATTTCTTTTCAGGATTCTTTGATGAATAGAGTTCAAAAGGACAGCCTTTATCTAAGATAGAAAGCTTTTGCAACATTGTAAATGTATATACTGTCACTTTTGATCAATTTAATGCCTTTGCTGAATAAAAGTATTAATTTATTTAATTTATTTCCAAAAAAAAGACTTACTGACCCAAAACTTTTGAACGGTAGTGATAATGTTACAAAAGCTTACAATTTCAGATAAATTCTGTTATTGTGAACTTTCTATTCAACAAATAATCCTGAAAAGAAATTACACAACTGTTACAACATTGATAATAGTAAAGGTTTCTTGAGCATCAAATCAGCATATTAGAATGATTTCTGAAGGATCGTGTGATACTGAAGACTGGAGTAATGATGCTGAAAATTCAGCTTTACCAACACAGAAATAAATTGCATTTTAAAATATATTCAAATAGAAAAGTTATTTTAAATTGTAAATATATTTACATATATAAGTAACTCAATTTACCCTGGGTTGGGTTACTTAAAATGTAAATATAATGATATATTATGTAACAAAAAAAATGGTGTTATATTATTAGACAAATCTATTATTAAATTATAATCGTGTATAAATGTCTCAAAATTCATTAAAATAGTTGTCTAAATACTATTATATTATGTGACATTATAATATACTATAATAATAACAATAATAATAATAATAATGTTAATATAATAGTTCAATTATATAGTCAACATAATACTAGTTCTCAATTAATGTAATTTTTATCTTGTATTATTCTAACAATATAAAGAAGTCAACTAATATATTAGAAAACTACTATAATAGTTTCATTGTAATTAATATTTAAAAAAAATATTTTGTAATACAATAAAACAAGACAAATATTAATATATTATAGTGGTCTCCAACTTGAATTATTTATTTATTTATTTCAAAGACACATTAGCTTTGGCAAATCAATCATGTGACAGTTCCAGGTATGCATGTGATATCCTTACAAGGTCAACAAGGGCCGTATGGTTTTATTCTGCCATCATGCAGTGAAATTAATCCTTTGAACTAATTCTCAAGCAGCTGGACACTACACAGTCTCTCTCACACACACACAGCTGCTTCCCACACTCACATGCCCCAGCATGCCCCACGCCCAGCCTTAGCAGCAGCAGCAGTCTCGATCAATCAGGCTCCTCCCATGCAGTGATTGCTAATTGATGCACTAATCCAGTCGTTAAGTACTGTGCCAAAGAGCTTGGGAGTGCGTCCAAAGTAAACACCTGCCGTCACTCATCAATGTGTTTTGCTTCTACAAAACGAATCGAAGGGGATGGTGTAGTTACAGACTTACCGTGCCTGAGAACAAACAGGAGAGGTGGCCAAGATATGATCGGTGACATCGGCACGGAATGGATTTTATAAATATGGCACAAGTGACAGTCAATGGACCTGATACTTTGAGGTTAGAAAACAATAAGTGCATAGAAGGAACTGGGTAAAACTTACCAGATTCATCCACCTGGATAGTATGCAGTAAGTCAGAGAATGAAGAGTAAAAATATCAGCATATATAAACAGGATACTGAGATGAGGTCTAAAAAAAAAAAGGTGTCAAAACGTGACTATCCCATTGTGAGGTAAAGGCTCTATTAGCAACGGGGGTTCTGTCGAAGATGCATGGATATGGGTAAGGATCTATAACAAGTCTTATTTTTGGTTATCCCATCACACTGAATGGTTGTAGCCCCAGACGCCCACTTTCATTCAGTGGAAAAGCAAACTCTAATATGACATGAAATTACTTCTGCAATTCTCAGTGTAATCTAACCTACTTTATTCTAATGATTGTCATCTTGACAGAGGTCTCTGTAGACTCTTAAGGCTGTATGTTGCCCTGAGTTGAAAGTTGCCAAATGTGACACGCTACTGCCCCCCAGTGAACCAAAAAAGTACAACATCCCATGAATATATAGGTACAATATCTGACAAGGTAAATAGGCTTTAAATGAATGAAAGAAATTGTTCTTGAACAGATTATTTATTTATTTTTACTTCCACTGATTTAAAAAAAAAAAAAAATCAAATGATGCAATGTTCACCTCAACATATTTTCAAAAAAATAATAAGCATTACATATAGGGACATTAAATGTTACTTTGGTTACTGTTCCCCAAGCTATGCATATAAATTTGCTTCATTTAAAGTAGGGATGCACAATACTACATTAGTTATTGGCCCATTTTTGGTTACACTTTATTTTAGGGTGACGTAGTTACATTGTGCTAACTCAAATTAGTACTGGGTAACATTAATTAACTACATGTACTTACTATAGAGTTACAGTTAGGTTTAGTTAATGTACTGTTATTACTATAGTACTTAGTACATGTAGTGATGAGTAACTATGTCACCTTAAACTAAAGTGTTACACAATTTGTAAATTTTTAAAATCATTATTTAATTAGAATTCATGTTATGCTAATTTCTTCTATTTTTACATTTAGATACATTTTGTCATCATCTAACACTAAGTAAATCTTAAAAAATAACTAATAATTTGATAATAAATGTTAGATATAATCTTTACAAATCAAAACGGAAATCTGTTTTTCATTCTGTACATTATAATGTTGTGATGCCTAAATCAGTTTAGGTTGTGTTTTTATTTGATTAAGACAATTTATCAATTTATAGGTCCATAACAAAAAAAAATTATCAGGTTATGGTATCAAGCCAAAGTCAAATATCAGTGAACCTTTAATTTAAATATGTTGTATTAATGGAAAGCAACAACATATTTTAAAACAATATATACTAAATGCAAAAACCAGCCACCTCAGCTACGTGTGCACTTGTGAATTAAATGAAAAATCTCAGCAGCTGATACTCATAATGCTGTTATTGGGCTTTTGTGTGTGGAGTTCTATTGTTCCAGAAACCTGTGTGAGCTCACTTACGACAGGCCACACAGCCTCTCGCTCACTTCCCAAAGCTTCCTGGCCAAGGCATCGTCCCGTCCATCAGCGCTAACATTCTGCAAAGCGCAGGAAGAGAAGTAGCGTCCACTCAGAGGCTCGAGTCCCTCCTGCAAAGCACAGTAAAGTGTGGTCTGCGCACCTCCCTCTGGGTCCAGGAAAAACAGCTTAGACATGATCGGGTAAACCAGCTTCTGCACCGAACTCATATTCCGACCAATCTCAGTGGCTATGACACCTATTAAGAAGAGACAATGAAGAAAATGTGGAGGAATAATAATACTTGTGAAATAATGGCTCACAAAAAAAATGAAGGACCACTAACCTGGATGCAGGCAATAGCAGGTGACACTTGTCCCTTCCAAGCGGTTTGCAAGCTCACGGGTAAAGAGCACATTGCAGAGTTTGCTGTGGCAGTAGGCTCTGAATGCGGACCAGGAAGACTGACCTGTGACCAGGTCCTTGTGAGTGTTGAGGAGGTTGAAGTCCACAGAGCCCAGCCGATGCAACAGGGCGGACACGTTGACAACGCGGCTGTGTTCTGCCTGCTTCAGACGATCCAACAGCAACAGCGTCAGCAAAAAGTGGCCCAGGTGGTTGACGCCGAACGCCATGCCAAAGCCATCATCAGTTCTGCCTGATGCGATAACACCTAGAGAGAAAACCCTACACACTTAAATAATGTTCTTGTATGGGTCCATACACCATGTTGCCTCTTAAGTTACCTGCATTGTTAATAAGCAAGTCGAGCCTCGGTTCACTCTTCAGAAAAGTCTCAGCAAAATCACGCACTGACTTTAAACTGGCCAGGTCCAGTTGCATGAACAGTACCTCAGAGTTCCCACTTTCCTGGAGGATATACAGAAAGTTCTTTATTTTAGACTTATCTCAGTGTAATAAGAACTGGGAGGAATTGAGGTTAATGGAAGAGTTCACCTTTCTTATGTCATAAACTGCAGCTTCAGCTTTTTGTTTGTTTCGGCAGGCGAGGATCACTCGGGCCCCTCTCTTGGCCAGATCCAAGGCTGTGGGTTTTCCAATGCCTGTATTACTTCCTGCATACATACAGATTATTGATTACTCAACCCTGAGACAACGTTAAATGTTCTCACTCTTATGTACAGCAAACTACATTAGATATAAATATGCAAATATATCAGGCATCGTATTAAAGTGTTTAAATGTTACCAACCTGTTACAATTGCTGTTTTCCCCTTTAACGTGACGCTGCTCTTAAATCTAGCTCCTTTAAACACGCTGTAATAAAGCAGAATATATACAGCCAGCACACCGGCCAGCACTGACAACAGGATAGACATAATGTCAATTAAGAGAAGGCCCTAAATGTGTTTTGCTCCGTTGCTCACTCAAACGACTGTTGTCGTTTTTTTTTTTTGTTTTTTTTTTCAAGCTTTTGTGACGGCCAGTTTCCGGGTTTAACTTCTGATCTTCTGACAAGCGCTGGGTGGCGCCATTTCTCTCTCTCTAGAAGAAAATTCGCACTCTCTGAAGAGAATTTATACTTAAATTTTTAGAAGTTTTAGTACCACAAAATTGTCCCATAACATTCCCTGCCATTTTTATTTCAAAAAGCACCATTTCCACTGTGAAATTAAGAGATGTTATAATGTTATATATTATAATGTTCTTAACAAAAATTAAATATTTCATTTTATTTATTCTTTATTATTAATATTAGCCTATGTTACAACCCGTTACATTATCACACACTACCCTTAAAACAGCTTTCCTCAGACCTCAACACTTGTGAAATGTGAATACTATTACCTTAACACAGGCTCTGATGTGTTGCAGTTTTTTTGTTTGTTTTTTTGTAAAAACAAACAGAAACAACAGAAATTGTTGAAAATTTTTAGATAATTTTCCAATTTTAACTAATTTGAAGCAACTTGCTGCTGCGTGTACGTGTGATACGCAAAATATAGTTGTTTTGTCAAAAATGTACGATTTTTTTCTGATCGTAATGATTCAGTAGATGAAGCTGAAAATCATTTGAATCCAACATGCAATTTAAATTAATTCCTTCCTTAAAGTGAATAGATTTGACAATATTTATCAAAAATAAATAATTTTCCATTTAATCATAACGGGTGACAAGTAAGGAAAATCAACATCTCACCCAAACATAGGCCTATAAAACAATAATAACTTTTATTTATTTGTTTTCAGCTTTGCAACCTATTTTGTCCTTGAACTCACAAGCCACTGGAAATCAACTCTTTTTAACAATAGGATGTTTTGGTGCTAATGATGGTTAAAATGTTGGCCATTTTACAAAGTTAGTTTCAAACTACACTGCATGCATCAAACACACTCTCACAATGGTTGGTTTTCATGTGGGTACCCTTTATTAATCTCTTTTGCACAGACTGCATCATGACAGTGATGAGAAGCAAAGCTTAAATTACACCACTGTGCCCCTCACAGAATCAGTCTGCTTAAATTCTTCCTCTGACTCTTTTCTTTCAAATCGATGACATGCAGGAAGAAGAAAGCGTTGTAAACATTTGCCAAATGCACCAGACGTTCAGCCTGTGCTGGGCTTGCTGGTATCGGAATGAAGGGGTTGAGGTTAGGAAGAGGAGGATGAGGAGGGAAGGGAGGAAGGGAGCTGGGTGAGTTGCCCTCACTGCTGAACCCGGCGGAGGGACTGCATCTGGAAGGTCTGAGCGTGGGAGCCCCACTCCCTGTAATGTTTGTACTTGCCGCCATGGTGGTCACACTCCATGATGTACTGGTAACCATGGTAGCCAGGGTACTGGTAACAAACCCAGCTGCATGCAGTGAAGAAACACACGACAAATGCAAATTGAGATCTCTAGTTTGAAATTCCAAGTATCCCAAATATTGCAAGGTTACAGCCGATGTGCCCTCTAATTTTTTTTTTCTTGCTGAGCAAAACCTCTTTCTATAGGACGAACGATTCAGCCAACTGAGAAAAAAAACATCCCTTATACCAAACCTGTACAGTGTACACTCAAAAGTGCTTACATCATGCTGTAACTTTAAAGTATGCGTGACACGGAAGTTGCGATAGGCTTTTTTTCCCTATCATAACATATCTGTGGTTTGCTATGGGTGAATCTCATGTGAGTGACAGGTTGTCCGCCCTCGCGCCAATAAACACGGCATCAGAGAACTTAATGCAGAAGTTAATGAGATGTTAATGCAAGAGGGAAGGGAAGTTCTTTTGATTAAAGATTATTAGGGCACATGAATTTATAAAAAAAAAATAATGATATTTGCTTTGATAAATCATTTATAATAAATACTGCAATATTCTATAAAATATAATAATTGTTCAATTTCATGGTGACTTTAAAGTGCTATTTGTATTTTATTTGACCCCTGATGTAACCAGTCAAGTCAAAAATAAATCATATTTCTGAAAACAAGCCGTTAATTTAGAAAAGGTTATCTGAGGGGTTTTTTTGTGTTTTTTTTTACAGTGCTGTGTTAACTGTGCAAATTAGATTATTTTGACTCTTCAGCATGGCATTTTGTTTTTTCACCAGAGGTGCGTGGCCATGCATGTGTGCAGCTTACAGGGAACACTGGTTCCAGCACCAGACACTAATGCCATCTAGAGAGAGAGAGAAAAGTATGGTACTCACGCCCCACTTTGCACCTGCATTGATCCGATCTCATTGGAGGGCCAGCCCATGGCCTTGAGAGAGGGGTAGTCGTCAGTTATCTCCCACTGGTGTCCGATAAAGTTCTCCCGCTCAAAGACGGTAATCTTTGACTCCTTGTGGTTCTGCGTAGATTATAACAGCGGAAGAGATTGTGTTTTATTTGAAGAGATGGTTAAAGCATTTCGCCATTGATTAGTTGATATGGTTTCAGACTCACAGCAGAGCAGATTGGCCGGAAGGACATTAGCCTTTCGATGTGGTAGGCATTGCTGCCGCTCCAAGACTCCCAGCGAGGGTAGTCGCCTCTCTCCAAGATGAACTGCTGCCCACAGAAGCTGGAGTGTTCGTAGGCCACCCAGCTGTTCAAATATACACATGCTATATAAATAGTGTGTGTGTGTGTGTGTGTGTGTGTGTGTGTGTGTGTGTGTGTGTGTGTGTGTGTGTGTGTGTGTGTGTGTGTGTGTGTGTGTGTGTGTGTGTGTGTGTGTGTGTGTGTGTGTGTGTGTGTGTGTGTGTGGTGTGGTGTCCTGGTAAACCCAATGTTATGGGATCAAAATGTCCCCACGAAGATGCAATATCCAAAATCCTTCTCCTAATGGGGACATATTTCTGGGGTCCCATGAGGAAAACAGTTTTAGAAATGTTTTTTTTTTTTTTTATGTTAATTATGCAGAAAGTTTGTGATGAGTAGGTTTAGGGTTAAGGTTAGTGTAAGGGGATCGAATATACAGTTTGTACCGTACAAAAATAATTATGTCTATAGAAATCCCCATAAAACATGAAAACCCAACATTTTTTGAACACCACACTAAAAACTTTTGAATGGTAGTGTAGAAATGATAGATTATATTAATATTACTTTATATTTTACACACAAAGAATATTACATATTATTCAAATACATTACAAATGTACACACTATTTTGAATATTATTTAAAATATATAGTTTTTAAAGTGCAAATACTTTTCTCTTAGGGGTAAAACTGTAGTAATTAATTAGCATGATACAACAACAATTGAAGTCTGGTATGGTCTCATTTAGATGTGTCTGTGAGTGCATGACTTACGCCCCACACTCCACTTTCAGAGAGCGGACAGTGTCCATGCCACATTCCATTATGTTTTGACAGGCTGAGGTGAACTCCACGCGCTTGCCTTGGAAGTTCTCTTGGTCATAGACTGTGACCTACATTCACAGAGACAAAAGAGATGTGATTCAGATAATTCTATATCATTTTGTATTGTGACTGGCATTATTTCATAGACATTAAGTGTTTACTTGCCTTCCATGGCCCCATTGGCATGGGATTAGTCAGAGCCATCCTTGAAGATATCTCAATGCTGATAGACCTGAACAATACAGATATGTAAAAAACATGCAAGGGTTCTATATAATTTATGTTAACTCTACCAGTAGCCTAGGGATAAAAAAAAATAGGAAAGGTATGGCAGCCAACAAGTTAGACCTTGCTGCTGTTTTAGAAGGTATCATCCAAACATAACAGGATAAAACCACAGCTTACTGAAATATACTGATTTATAGCCAAAACATTGAGGTATATACACATTTAAAAACGGCATAGATTATATCAGCAACTCCTAAAATATCAGATTTATCCTTAATATCACGATTGACTAGATGGTTGTACGGTACTTATAATGCCTATTTTTTCATCGTAATTACATTTTTAAAATATTTTAATTTAGTAACTAATTATATATATATATAGCCTATTTATATACATTTTCTGAAATGCCCATATTGAAAATATAATTGCATCTATATTTTGACAAAGACACCCACATATGCTTGCTATGTTTGTTTTGGGTTTTCAATTGTGCATATGTGCGCCCCTCCCATAGAGTTCTGCAGATCAGAAAAGCACACTAAAAGATGACATGAGGTTGAAAGGAGAAACATGAAGGGCTTACCTGACCTACCCAACAAATAGCTGCAAGCACTCAGGAGTCCCACACAACGGTCTCCAGACCTCCGACTAAGGGCTCTATTTATATGTAGCATGACAGAAAGGGAAGATTGGCCACAGGGCAGGCAGGAGTCAGCACTTTGCCTCAAGCCTCATTGTTTTGGACTGAGCCTTTGGCTTTACCCAGCTCACAATGCCATCTGCCGTAGCCAGGGAGGCATCGTGCCTACTGGCATCTGCCACCGGAGTGGATGCCAGGCAAGTGATTCCATGCATGCTTTTACATATGACCGGAGTGTACGGCAAAGCACACATGCTTGCAGAAACACAAGAAAGCTGTTTCGACTTGAGATCATTCCAGCAAAGACAACACAAAGATTCACTGACGTATGCATTCAGGGTTTCTTTCAAGCTAAAAAAACTAGGTATCCTTAAATATTAAAAACAATGGATTTTAACAATTACCTATCATTAAAAGTCAATTTTTAAGCTGCATTGAGACCCTTCTGCTCTCCTCTCTGCGGTGGCAGCTACAGAATGTTTCAACAAGCCACTTTCACCTGCCTTAACATACTCGCCCACGTACAGAAGCTCTCCCTCACATATGCATACACACGCAACATCCATGTCCTGCCCACTCCTTTGACTTTATGCAAAGCAGGCCGCATGGCTGGGGGCCAGTCGATCTAGGAGGTGCATGACTAAGTCAAATGAAGTGTGTGAATTATGGCATTCAAGTATATAAGAAGATGGATTCATAATTTTGCAGATTTTGGGGTGAGTTTCAGTATAGCTCTACAAAGAGAAGTATTTTTGATTTGTCGATGGTCATATGTGTATGATTGTGAGAATTATTAAATGCATTGCTATTTATGTTTTGTTTAACTTTTAATTGTCAGGAAATGGAGAGTACCTAAATGCACACTTGTGGGAACTTTTACTTCAAACTTATAAGCTCCAAAATCCTTGACAACATAAATATATAACCGTAACCACACAGAAAACTGCTGAAGCTTCACACAACGGCAACAAGTCCTCTTTCTCTCAATGGAGAGGTCTGTGGCCAGTCTACTGAGGTCAGCACATTGCTAGCCATGCTATAGAGAGTGAACGAGTGTGTGTGTGAAAGAGTGTTGAAGAGATAGGGGCTGTGGAGTGCCACGCTTTTTGCTGATGGAGGTAGACATCAGACATGCAGTCGTAGCCTGGAACAAAGCAATGAGCAGAGTCAGCAGGGTCACATAGATAAGCCTCCACACCAAACCCCTCCAAACGGCCATCACTTTTATCCAATAGCCTGGTCTCATTTTCTTTAGAAGTACTGCTGGCATATATATATATGTATATAGAACCCATCCAAGCCTGAAGCCCTTGTACATTCAGGCCTTGGTATCTTTTCCTCCGCCAGCGCTCCTTTAAATTCCATTCCTCTGACTGCAAAAGTTTAGGTGAGATCTGATTGGTTATTTCAATCATTTCGGAGTGACCACTCTTTAAATAAGTGTTATGATTGAGATAGATTGGCTCCAATAGATAGATAGATAGATAGATAGATAGATAGATAGATAGATAGATAGATAGATAGATAGATAGATAGATAGATAGATAGATAGATAGATAGATAGATAGATAGATATCTGCCGAGCTTGTTGCTTTATAAAAAAGACCATTAAAAATGTCACGTGATTTTCAAAAGTTGCTAATGATTTCTCTATAAATGTGTTCTGATAAATAGCAAAGAAGAATTGAGTGTAACATTACGGAATTAATCTTGATTCAGTCTTTCATTTAAGCTAAACTTGTCTCTGTTCTGTCGTTTGCAGCTTCAGCCATGTCACACACTGCTGTACAAGGAAGTATGGGGAGTCGCTATGCCACTGGAAAGAGCTCCCACAGAGTATGTCAAACCTGTCCCATCATCCCATCATCAGATTCTCACTTTTTCCTCTAATATTACCATTACACGTGTTTTGTACAAGAAGCACTCGCTGAATTATTTGCCTTTACTGTGTGATCTCTCTGATCAGATATATCTGTTTGAGTACGAGAATTTCCAAGGGAGCATAATGGAGCTGAGTGGAGAGTGCCGTAACGTTTGTGACAAGGGGCTACACCGTGTGGGCTCCATCAGAGTGGAGTGTGGGCCGTAAGTACTCATCTCACAAATCATAAGCATATGATGAGCTGCTGCTCCCGGCACAGAGGGCGGAGCTATACAACGAAAACTGAAATTTTCAAAAACGTTTAGCCTTTTATGTTCAAACCGGAGTCAGAAAGATGGAGAGACTCAAGAGAAGTGACAACATGTAGACAACATTTCTGAATGGTTAGATGAATTTATGTAGCTTATGTGTAGTTATCTTCTAGTCATTGATTAGCTTATTCTGTCTTGATAATCTATAAATCGTGTTCCGGGGGCTGGGTTTATGTAAATTTTAGAGTTGGTGATGTCACTAACCCGGGAGGAATGTCGTGTAGTCCCTACCAGCCGTTTGTTGTAGTCCTTAAAAAGCATTTTCTTTAAAATAAAATATCTCCCTTTGCTTTGAACTTTGAGCGTCGTAACTTTGCAGATGTTGTTTATGCTCAAACAGTAACATTACACACTAACTAAAGTTAGAAAAGTAAAATCATAATCAACTACCCCTTTAAAGAAACTAGTACTTTAATTAAGCAAGGATTCTTTACAAGTGACTTTCAAGTTTCCACAAAAATATTAAGCAGCACAATTTTTTCGACATTAATAATAATAGGAAATGTTTCTAGAGCTCCAAATCAGCGTATTTGAATGATTTCTGAGGATCACGTGACACTAACGGAAAATATTTTTTTTAAAATGTAAATAATATTTCACAATATTACTATTTTTACTGTTTTTTGATCAAATAAAAGATAAAAGAGCCTTGCATAAGAGGCTTCTTTCACAAACTTTCTTTCATCCTGGTTTCCTATTTTCCATGGTGCGAATAGTCCAAATTATTTAAAAATATCTGTTTCATATCTGTTAACTCTTGTCAATAGCATAAAAGAACATCAAGGGGAAAATATGAACTTTTTTTGGAATTTAAAATATTTCTTCCATAATGTACATGTAAAAAGACCATTTACACAAAATATTCTCCTGTGGACTTGGATATACACGTAAGAGCGCGTGAATGTTATGACCCCTTGTACAGGATATTGTTTCTGAGTGGAAGTAATTGCTGTAAAAGGAGATCTGAAGAATATTCAAAATAAAAAAATAAGTAATAATAAAAAAAGACCATTTACAGTGTGTTTGGCCACTACTGTCTTGCAGATGGGTAGGTTTTGAGCAACAGGATATGACTGGTGAGATGTTCATGCTGGAGAGGGGCGAATACCCTCGATGGGACACTTGGTCTAACAGCTATCGCTGTGATCGCCTTATGTCTATCCGGCCCGTCAAGATGGTGGGTGAACATTATATCAGTCCATTTCCCATTTTATCACAAAACATAACCAATTAATAATAGGAGGACCATAGAAATCGTCTCAACTGTTTCTTTCTCCATGCAGGACCCCCAGGACCATAAGATCTGTCTGTATGAGTGCGTGAACTTTGAGGGTCGTAAGATGGATGTGTCTGATGAGGACATCCCAAGTTTGTGGTGTTATGGTTTCCAGGACAGAGTCGCCAGCATTCAAGTAAATGGTGGAACGTAAGTGATTTACCATTTCTTACTATTACAAAAGATGAAGATTATCTAGGCATTTGATGTTATCTCATGGATTACTATATGCTATGCTCATTCCTACTGTAGGTGGGTTGGATACCAGTACCCTGGCTACCGTGGATATCAGTACCTGTTTGAATTTGGATCCTATAAACACTGGAACGAATGGGGTGCCAATCACCCCCAGATCCAGTCTGTGCGCAGAGTGAGGGACATGCAGACGCATCACAGAGGCTGCTTCGAGATGGCATAAGGAATGACACGTGGCATGGACAGGTGGATACAACAAGGCCCCGCAGGGAAAACTCTGTGGAATGTAAAAAAATCATTTAAAAAAATCATTTATAATTAAAAGACAAGCTTGGAATAGACATTGGAATGAACAATCATGTGTTACGACTAGTTGCAGAACCGCTATTAAGTATATGGCAAATGCATTCTACGTCTAACCCCTTTAAAAAGGTAAAGAAAATAGATAAACTATTTTAGGTCCCAATTTTAGTGCTCGTCTAATCATTCATCAGTTTTGTTTGATAGTTTTGCAACATTATGTTTCTTTGCTCTACCTTCTCTCTATCTCTTTGCCTTTATATAAGAATATCTACCATATGAACATCCACAGTAAAGCTAATCTGATTGAATTTCTCATTTAGCTGCTAAACCCTGAATATTCATTGAACCAGAGAGAGGTGCAATTCAGCACTCCAGCAACCTTCTCCTGCTTCATCACACCACATCTTCTAGAATCTAGATGCTCAGCTGCTATTGTGACGGACGGAGTCCTCAACGTGGCAGACCGGATGGGAGAAGAGAACAGAACATGCCTCATCTCTCTCCAGGAACAGATTTCAGACCCCGGGCCCTTTATTTACAAAATAGAGAAGATCCTATACACTTTATCTTTATTACTATATCTCAGGGATGCTGGCATCTAAAAACACATTTCCTAGAAAATCATTAAACAAAAATAAAAGATTTCAAAGCACATTAATTGTACAATGTCCTTAATTCAATATTTGTAATTCTCAATGCATAATAAATTATGGAAAACGATACACATATTTGGAAGTGAGTGTGTGAGTGTGCGTGTGTTTACACATATGCCTATACTATATAGTTATATAGCCTATATTTATTGCTAAAAAGCTTAATCACTTCCCGGTTTTCCTCCAAAAAAAAAAGAGGAATAAATGTTTTAATAAAAGTTTTGTCCATACAGTGCATAACAAGTCTGATCAAAATGAGACAGTAGACATTTACTTTTAAAAAGAAGCGGCTTGCGTGAGTGAACAGTCTGCCCACTTCCTTCCGCACTTAGTTAATACTGCTCATCTCTCTCGGGGTTTGCTCGATTACATGAAGTGGTTGCTCTAATGCCCTCAGCTGCAGACAAACATGCAGATTACAGACCGAGAGTCCCTCGCCTTAGGAAAGGAGTAGCTAAAATACGTTAACACAACATCCTTAGAAGACAGACTGGCTGGGGGAGGTGAATGCGCTATTCTTGTATCAGTAAAGAGCCTGCGTTAAATAACCAGGACGAATAATACAGCAGAGGTGAGGCAAACCAACGGCCCTTGCCAGAAAGGTTGGTGCGAAGACCGCAACTCGTGCACGAACAACAACAGCAGCATCTTATCGCATTTAGACATGAAAGTGAAGCAAGGCTGCGCGGGTGTCCTAAATACGACTGAAGAGGATTTGTTAAAAAACACAGAAATAACGCCGGATGATGTACTCGGGCTGCAGAAGATCACAGAGAGTAAGTTCAGTAATATCAATGGCTTTCAGCAGGAAGCTTCCGAAAACAATCGCACAACTGTCGAGCTGCTCTGCTACCTCGCACTGTTGCACATATTTTACCAGAGCAAAATGGCACGTTTATGCGGTTCTTTTTTGTGTGTGTGTTCAGTGTCGCGCCGTGACATTCTAGTACGAAACCACGAAACTTAATTTATAATAGAGCGTCATCGTTTAAAATGTGACGTCGATGTAACGTTTTCATTTAGCGAGTAGGCTACGTCTTTGTACGGTCCTCTTTTTTTGGTCGAACGAACCCAGTGATAGGCTATCTAACATAGCCTACCTATACCGTTCAATCGGCGCTTCCTTGGTAAATAAACTATGGATTTCCATTGTAGGCTAACGTTACTGCTTACAATGACGATGAACGGGCTGAGCATCGATAAATAGGCTATCAATTTTTTATTTTATTTTAAATACTAAGACTGAGTAACGTGAACGTTCAGTTTCATTTTAACGTGAAATATCTAATCATAGTTGTTTGTTTAGCATGCTATGGCTATAGTTAACTTAAGGCCAGTTTTAAAGGTTTGCATTTTTTACCTCTAAAAAGTCTGTGAAAACTCATTAAATATATAGGAATGATCTTTCTAGAATCTGATTTTAGGATTAGAGGATGATTTTAATACATTATTCACTCACTGCTAATGAATGTCTAGATTTCCATGTAAGATTAAGCAAGTTATTATTATACTTGCTGAACCTCCTTACTCAGAGGAGGTTTACTTAAAACAGGCTTCAGCATACTTTAATTACTGTAGGCTTATGTGTCTAACTTGTGCCACACAGATAAATCCACAAGATAATTTCTTCCTATAATGTTGCCGGATTCATTCTTTCTGAAGCAGCATACAAGAAAGAGCATGTTTTGTGTACATATCACATTCTTAAACAAGTGACAGGGTTATTATAGTTAACTAAAACCATACAAAACAAACATTACTTGAAATAGTGTTAACATTTGATATGACTAATAATCCTCTGAACCCATTTAAAAGGAATTAAAATGCTGATTTGGTTGAACTGCTTTTACTTATTAAAAAATAGTTTGATTAGTTTAAAATAGAGCATTGTTGGGTTTGCATATTATGATCGTTGACCAATAAGCATTCATCACCTCATGCAAAGGAACTCAGACGCTAAACTTTAGTACGAAAGGGATTACTCTAGTGAGCTGGTGTTTTGACAAATGTTTGATAATGGCTTGCTTGTTGATCCCTGCATGCAAGACATTTTATCTGGCACTAAAACAAATATACTTGATCAGAGATCAGATCTGTGGATGAATGCAAATGCTCAGTTTCTACTGATACAACAGTTTTACGGAGCTGGCAAAGCCTAAACTGACATTTGCATTATTGTTACAGTCCATAAAGAATATTTCACTTGGACATAATAACACTGTCTCGTGTTTTACACCATTTCTTGATGTGAGTCATTAGCTCTGAAATGCTAGTGGTTTGTGCTTGAAAAATCAACAATGTATTCTTATCTTCTGAGCTGTGAATTAAAACATCTCTTTGAAGAAATATATTTACAAATGCACAGAAGACATGCCTGAGAGAAGTGCTGAGATATCACTTTCAGATGCCACTCTTCTTCTAAATGGAAGAAAATCTGGTGTCTGGCTAATCACTTGGATTAGGCTAGTGCTCCAAAAATAGAAGCTGCTCTTGTTTAAGGATACAGGCTGCTATTCTGAGGAAGGTGGACAGCATGCTTGCTTTGGATTCATTATTAATTTTAAATTGCATTTTTGTCCTCTTCATCTCATGTTACTGTTATAAACAAGAACACAGTATGTTAATGGATGACAAGTGATAAATAGTACAAATATAAGTTGTGTTAATAAGTGTTTCAATTTCATTAGGGAAGTGGATTGGCTTTTTAGCAAATGGTTACATGACATCCTCCTATAATCTTTTGATTAACTGCTCAATTTGGCGCTTAGAGTGTTTGGAAGCATTACTTCATAAAGAATGAATTATGGTGTTTAGATGCGCACATTATGCCTCATAAATCTAAATGAACCTGTGTGGTCTTGTAAATGGATGCTGTTTCGTTCATAATCTGTGCTTGTTATACAGAGCAGTTCCTTTTGTTTACCTTACAATAACAGGTGGTGGTTATTCTGGATTGGTATCAAAAGATATGTTGCTAGGTGACAGCATTAGAAGCAGTGAAGTGCGGCACCATGGTGGTTTGGAAAGCTACATTGACACTTGCCTGCCACACAGCTCTGATAAGATTTTTTAAAGAATTGCATGTTTGACATTTTGTCAGATAATCACACAAATATTACTTAATATGAATGATCAACCTGGCTACATTAGGTTTCGCAAGAAAAGGCCATCTTTAAGGATCAGAGAGAAATTACTCCTTATTGCCCATTTTCACTTTTTTTACAGTTCACAAATAGTAAAGCAGATGCACACCAAGTGCTTTATAACTTAATATAAAAAGCTCAAAAATAATCGATTGCACTTCACCAAGACATTGGGGTTATGAAAACTAGATAACAGCATATTATATTATATTATTAAAATGATACATTTTCAATAAATTAAATAATAATATAATAATTATAATATAATAATTGATTACACTTATGATGCCTAAATAAAGTTTAAATTACTGAGATTTACACTTCTAAAAATACACTATGCACTGTCTCATTTGTATTCTCCCTTCACCTCTCAATTTTAATGACTATTTGTATTTTTGCACTCACACACAGTAGTGTTACCTCACGTAGATTGGTCCCACTGTGTGGCAATTCATGAGGTGAAGTAAACAGAGCAAAACAAAAAACATTTCCATGAACGAGTTCACTGAGAGCTATAAAAGTGTTGATATATCAAGCATGTTTTGTGGTATTGGCAAGTGCATTAAAACGCAGGAAAATATGCAAGATATCTGTTTCTTGTCTGTTCAAGTTTTAGTGTTCTACTCTGAATTGGCTCTCGTGCTGAGAGATGATGTCAATATCCGTGGGCGGGACATGTTTGAAATTTTAAAATTTCGGTACACTAATAAAGATCGTTTTGATTAAATCTGAAAGATTTTTGTTCCTCCATTCACAGCTGTGCAACTACCACTTTGACACTTCAAGTTCATAAAGAGATAAACTAATCATAAACTAAAACTAATCCATA
This sequence comes from Meda fulgida, assembly GCA_030578275.1. NCBI lineage: Eukaryota > Metazoa > Chordata > Actinopteri > Cypriniformes > Leuciscidae > Meda > Meda fulgida. The sequence goes on along the minus strand of CM060630.1, from coordinate 17,807,759 downwards.
TGAATTTAGTGGTTTAGTCCAAATTTTCTGAAGAGACATGATCGCTTTATATGATGAACAGATTGAATTTAGGCTTTTATTCACATATAAACAATTATCAACTCGCACATCAGCTGTAGAAAACGGAAGCTCAAGCATGTTCGCTTGACATGCGAGAACCAATGAGGTTCATTCTCATGTGTTACGCAGCACATTTGAGCTTCCTCAAGAACCAATGAAGGTCATTCTCGCGTGTCAAACAGATTCGGTTGAGCTTCTGTTTATGTTCGCTGATCAATGTTTAAATGTGAATTTTATGGGATACTGTTACGGTTCAGTGTCTCACAGGAAGAGAGTAATAGGCTTTCCTGTAGCTCCTGTAGCTTGCAACGCCAAGGTCATGGCTTCGATTGTCAGGGAAAACAAGAACTGATAAGAATGTAAATGTGTACCTTGCAAGTCGCTTTGGATAAAAGCGTCTGCCAAATGCGTACATGTAAGTAATACACTCATCTCAATGTCATCCTAGCAGAGATGGACCTCTCAAAATTTAGAGTTGTCCTAAATCCCCTTAGTATCTACCAATCTGCTCCATGTGATGGGGAACAATGTAAGCTTCTTAGGTATAATCCATCCCAGGTAAAAGAGGGCTGACACAGCTGCTCCTCGCACCTCATATGCCTCCTTTGGGAGTTTGGCATGAGGAAAAGGAGACTAACTTTAAAGGGCATGATAAGAGTGGCTGGCCCGAACTTTTTACCAACTCCAGGACACAAATAAATCCCCATATATAGTGAACACCAAAAAATATTTGGACAGTTAAAGGTGCATTGTGTAATATTTAGGTGGATCTGTTGACATAAATGCAATATCATAATTAACCATTATGTTTGAATTATCTTAGAATGAGCCCTTCTATCTACATACACCGCAGGCCCCCTTACATTGAAATGCGCCGACATGTTTCTACAGTAGCCCTAAACGGACAAATGCGTTTGGTAACTATGTTGTTCTTCGTGCAAAGAAGCTAGATAAAGTCAGCGAATAAAACAGTGACACGATGATGAACAAGTAATGATAATATTCTCAATACCATATCGTTTTACTGATTATTCAAGTAAACCTAATTTATCTTTTTAAAGAAACCTCATTGCTTAACTGGCAACTCTCTGCTGTCTCAGACGACAACATATTTTCCTGTCGGCCACCGCAATTTCTGCTGGGTGCAATTTGCACTTACAAATTACAAATGCCATTGTATTAGATTTTCAAACTGGGGCCCAAGGACACATTATTATTATTATATAATGTGTATGTGTATATTATATACAGATACTTAAACAAATTATTATAATATTACATGGAAAATATTATAAAACATAACAAAATATCCAACAAGCTGTCACTCATTTTACACATAATGAGCAAACACACTGTTATGACAGTCTTACGTTAAAAACCAATAGAAAATGTTGAAAATGAAAGCACAATGTGCTTAATAATGTTTGTCTGATGGTATACTTTCCATTGTTCTGACAGTATTTCTAAACAGTATCAGTCTCTGCAGGCAGGTAATGAATCGAGTAGGTGTATGGTCATCATCAATGTCATTTCCATACAACATCAGAGAGAACAGAAATAGCTCTTTTTTTTCCCTGCAGTCTATCACACAAGGTTATGGCTCTCAGCGTTGCTCAGCCCTGAGGCATATCTTTGATAGCTCACTTGATGCATGTGACCTATGTCACGCACACATACCCAGTGTTAAAATGTGGTTAGCTTTATATTTTGAAATGTGACAAGTCTGGAGAGAATCACATCCATGTTAATGTTCCATTCATATTTTATTATCTAACAAATGTTGATGTAATGAGAGTCATAACTGAGGCACATCTTGAACCGCTGCGGTTGGGTTTTGTTTCCATAGATTACCTCTGCGGTCCAGAGCAGAACATACACAAGATTGACTTCACCAGGTTCAAAATCCGAGACATGGAGACTGGCACAGTTCTTTTTGAGATCACCAAACCCCCTACAACAGGTAAGACAAGGACCAGACCTCTCAAATTCACTTCCTCACTCCACCTGCACAGGCTGCAAATTTAAATGCAAGGCTTGTCTTGATTTTTTTTTTTTTTGCACCATAAAGCCCTGATTTCCATTTAGATGCAGCTCGCTGCACAAGAGCCCTTCAAAGGCTCATTTGATAATGCCGACCCCCTTCTGATTCACAGAGACTGGGGAGGACAGAACAGACCAGAACGCCGGACGCTTTGTGCGTTACCAGTTCACCCCCGCCTTCCTCCGACTACGCCAGGTTGGCGCCACGTAAGTGCAATCAGTGACAGGATTACACTTGATCTTAAATTGCAAGCTAAAATTAGCCTGAAATCACACTTGAGTAGGTCTGACTTGAGTTGAGTCTGTTTGACTTCATCTTTAAAGGAGTCATATCACAATGAATAAAAGTTTGAGATAAATCGGTTAATTGTACTATGAAAACATGCTGTTTCAACAACTTAAAACTTTCATGTTAACATGTTAGACAGATGAATACTTGAACAAATGACCCGCCATGTCACAGGGGAGAAAGTAGGATAGTTCCCTTTGTACCTCTGAGTTCAGAAAAATGGGCAATGAAATTGGCAAGTGGAATTTGCATGCTTAGCCACTGCCCCGTTTATACGGTTATATAAGATGGCAGCATGCATCCGCTCATCAGATTGGTTACAGACAGCAATCACTCTTCTAATCACCGATAAAAGAGCATTGAAAAGAGAATATCTCTCTTGCTGGATAGTTTACGGTCTCACTCTCTAGCAGACATATGCAGGGCTGGCTGGGCGACACCTAAAACCTTCACAAGATTCTAATTTCCGGGTGGAGCCGGTTTCTTCCTGCATGTTGGGTTGTACAAACAGGTAAAGTGTGGGAAGACCACATGGGTATTTCCACATGTACCTCCCTTTGGGTAGGATGTGGCCTCCGCAGCATCCCTCTCCACCTGGACTTGGCACACTTCCCCAGCATTAACCGCTGGTCGTGGCTGTAAAAAAAAATGGAAAATGAGCCGAAGCACTCTTTTCCATTAAGAATGTAAAGAAACAGCAGTTAATGACCATCTCCGTGGTAAGCTCGGTCCATTCCATCCCAACAGGCATGAAGGACTATTCGGCTTACATGGGGCGTTGGGAAGGTTAAGATCGGGAAAGGACATTTGGTAGCTGGCACGCTACAGCTTGCCAGCATCTGCTTCACCAACACTTGTGGCACTTTCCATAGGGACCCCTAATATCAGTCGACATACAAACATGTAAATCATGTAGCTTATAAAGGGCAGTGCCAAATGAAAAAAAAAGATCTTTAATTCATTTTGAGTGAAATAATTTTTTCTTTTGATTAAATTGTATGAATCAAACCGCTTGAAAGCATGCACAAAAAAGGGAAATAACCTTTTAAACATGAGAGTATTATGCAATTTTTTTATTTCATTTTTATTAGGATCCCCATTAGCGGCCCATTTAATGGCAGCTAATCTTCCTGGGGTCCTCTTTAAAATATTCACAACGTAAAATTATACAAAGCAATAACAACACAAATTACAATCAAAAAGAATTCAAACATTGCAATTACATACAAAATATTACCAAGTACAATAACATGACAATTTCCAGCTTTCACGAGGTCATTTGCAGCAATTCCTGGGTTACTGTCCTCCTAAATTTATATTTGTTCTGAATTCTCCGTGATGAGACAAATATAAATTTAAGAGGACAGTAACCCAGGAATTGCTGTAAAATGACCTCGTGAAAGCTGGAAATTGTCATGTTATTGTACTTGGTAATATTTTGTATGCACTGTAAAACCTAACAGTAATATGTACTAAATTAAATTGAGTTCACTGCACTCAAATAATACCGAAACTTGAAGTGGCTTGAATGACTGAAACAGAACTCAAACTGAATCAGTTATAGAACATTTCTAGACCCCAGCATGATAATTGAATAATAATTGTATAGTTAAGTGATCAATTAAGTGATGATTGATAATTAGTGATGAACCCCTGCTGTTAACAAGCAGAATCACTGAAGGAAAGAGAAACACAAGAACTACAAGGTTTAAGGTCACCATGATGGAGATCAGCGCTTGCTTTAGTTGGGCTCTTGACCCTTGACTTTTCAGGACAAGTATTTCTTTGGTTGCTGTAATTGAGTGTTTATTAAACATTTGTTATGGCACAAAAAACAAGGAAAAGTATAATTAGGAATGGTGGTCAATGATTGATGATGACAATCATCATTTAATGACTTGATTCACTGCTCTCATTCAAAATCTAGTCTCTGATTAAAAGGATAACAAATTATTAGTTTGATTTGAAACTGAGATTCTACAGTATAAGAACTAGAAATGTTATGACTATCAGATAATATGAAGGATTTTACAGAAAATGTAATTAACAAAACTAACACAGATATCATGATTCAGCATATGAATCTCAACAATGGTGATCATTAAAAAAAACTATTCATACTGCAAAGCATGCTGGGTACTACCATTATACAAAACTTATCCATGGCTCCCAGCATGCATTGCAGCATGAATAGTTTTTTATGGTCACCAGGTTTTTAAAATCTGATTGTAACAATCTAATCACAGTTCTTTAATAATGAATAATACAAGTTATATATCACCTGTTTAATCGGAGATTATTCTCTAGAAAGATCAGAGAATCAAGACACCAAATGATGATTCATCATTCCATAAATCATCATCAAAACACAACCACATGCTCATATTTTCTTTTGGCTTTTGTTCCATAACAAATGTGTTATATAAACACTCACGCAGCCAGAGCAAAAACTGGTGTTATAAATTCAAGGGTCCAGAGCCCAACTAAAGTAAACACTGACCACTATCATGGTGTCCTTAAATGAAACTATAATTCATCATCTAAACCTCTGTTCATTCACAATAACACCCTCTGTAGACGCATGATAAAACTCAAACTGGTTAGTAATAAGTGAAGCTGGTAATGCTGTTTGTGGAGTTGTTCAATCCTCCTCTGAGATCTTCAGAGATTTAAACACATTTTATCTTCAGTGATTTCATCTAATGTTGTGGCTGGAAGTCAGTTGTAGTTCTTGTGTTTCTCTGTCCTTCAGTGATTCTGCTTGTTAACAGCAGGTGTATCATCATTAATGCTCAACAATCACTTAATTAATGACTTAATTAATGACTTAATTAATGACTTAATTAATCACTTAATTTCTTGACTGCAATATCTACTTTTAGTGAACTCAACTGAAATAATTTCAGAGTACTCATAACTATTGTTTTTTATTAACTTAAATTAATTGAGGTAATAAGTTTCCTCAAATGTAATGAGTTAGCTTAACTCATTGGATTTGACTTTGTGTGTGATATTGTGAGCTAGCAGTAACTGCAAGTGCTCTGAGTTCATTTAAAGTTTGTCATTTCACTGTTTTTACTCAATAAAGTGAAGTTTCAGCTGTATACAGTATTAAATGCTGTGAAAAGTTTAATTGTGTATTAAGAAATATTACTGTTTTAGTAAACTCGATTTAAATAAGTTCAGAGTACTCATAACTATTGATTTTTATAAACTTAAATGAATTGAAGTAATCGGTTTCCTCAAATGAAATGAGTTAGCTTAACTTGTTGGGTTTTACAGTGTGTAATTGCAATGCAATCATTTAAGATATTTCATCTTATATAGAACCTTTTTGGCTTAAAGTGTTCTTTAAAATTGAGCCATTGAATCTTTTTCTTGTGTACGCTATGCGTTTTATCTCCATCCAGAACATGGTAGGAATTTCATTGCTACGTACTACATAACCTTAAATGTGTCCTTTCCTGCCTCCACAGGGTTGAGTTTACTGTAGGCGATGTTCCAATCAACAACTTTCGTATGATTGAGCGGCACTATTTCCGTGGGCAGCTGCTGAAGAGCTTTGACTTTGAGTTTGGCTTCTGCATCCCGAGCAGTAAGAATACCTGCGAACACATCTATGAATTCCCACCTCTCTCTGAAGACATAAGTAAGTCCTGAACTTTTTTCTGAATTCAGAGTGTGACTTAATAACTATTGATTGGTTTGTGATCGTGTGGCAGTACATAATACTAGTGGCATTGTGTTTCTTGCATTCCTCTACAGTGCGTGAAATGATCCTTCACCCATATGAGACACAATCCGACAGCTTTTACTTTGTGGACAACAAGCTAGTAATGCACAATAAGGCAGATTATTCCTATAACGGTGGACCGTAGGAAGATATTTTCACCATTTGCAGAAATCTGCATCCAGCAAAAAATCTCAGGATTTGTGTGTGTGCATATTTGTGTGTGTGAGACAGAGGGAGAATGTTACTCTAAAAATGGGCCTGTATTACTTTTTTTTTCTCCTACGAATCTTTTAAAGTGTGTGATAATTGCGTATCTCATTGAGTACATGAGTGTGCCTGTGCACATGTGCATTAATTGCATGCTCTGTTTTTTATGTATTTTTCAAAGCCAAATGATTTGTGACTAAATGTTCATAGAGTGAGTGACATCACTCAAGGCTTCAAATGCATAAAAAGAGGCTCATGTAGAGTGAGGTGCAGTGTGTTTGAACCTTTAAAAGGAACATTTTCAGGAGCTGTGCAAGGAAATGTGTATTTTGCCCTGACATTGCACCCACTGCCTTTTAGATTATCTGAAAGGCCGTGATTTTCCTTAACTTTTCTCATTTTCCTTTTTGAATACTTATAATTTGGTCAATGATTATGTAAATCTGTGTTATTTATATTAATATGCTCTTATTTATATTGATACATTGTCAAACGTATTTTTAATAGCATCTTTTGTCAGAAATAGTTATATAATATAGTATAGTTATACCATTATGTGTAATTGTTTCATGGAATTTAACAAAAAAAAGAGAAAAATAAAAATTCCAGTGCTTGAAATCATTTGATTCAATTTATTGCTTTTCATATTCATATGACTCCTGCATAGTGTTGTAATAGATAAAACAATGCTTAAATCGCACACTACTGATCAACATTTTGGAATCAGTGTTTTTGAAAATCTCAAGGCAGCATTTATTTGATCAAAAATACAGAAAAAATACTATTTGAGACAGTAATTCCTGTGATGACAGCTGAATTTTGCTGAAAATTTCTTATTAACGAGTAGTGTTGTGGAAAGTTACATTTAAAAGTAATGCATTACAATATTATGTTACTCCCTAAAAGGTCATTTAGTTACTTTTATGGAAAGTAATGTTACGTTACTTTTGCATATGCTTGTTTATAGCAAAAAAAATTGTTTATTTTGGCAGATGTAAAGGCCCTTTCACACCTGTACAGCCCAAACAAACCTTTCAGCTGTGCTGCCATTCTGGATTGCTGAAAAATAGTACAGGAGATGTTCAACACTTACTGTATTCAGTAAAAAAAAACTCTTTTTTGCTTATTCGAAAGTCAGCGGCAAAGGCATTTGTTAATAAAGTGAGTTTAAATACATAGTGTATTGTGTAATTTAACATAGTTTGCGTAATATTCTGAGTTTGCATTATTTGTATTCATTTTTAGGAACACTGAATCTGTTTTTGTGTTAGTGAGATGAGTAAATGCATGCACACATTTAGTCTAGAACTACAATAAGCATTATGTTATCACAGCGTACACAACGCCTCTGCCTCTTACTCCCGATTTCTCTCAACGTGGGGACAGAGCTGTCAGTCAATAATTGGGAAAACAAAAGTAACTTGCATTACTTATTTGAAAAAGTAACATGGATACTTTATTGTAAATTTAAAAGTAATGCATTACTTTACTAGTTACTTGAAAAAAAAGGAATCTGATTACATAACTCACGTTACTTGTAATGCGTTACACCAACACTGTTAATGATGGATCTTTCATACTTTTGATACTTTTTTCCAGATTCTTTGATGAATTGGAAGTTCCAAAAAACATTTATTGTTGTTGTTTTGTTTGGTTTTGTTTTTTTAAAATAGAAATTTTTGTAACTGTCTTTACTGTCATTTTTGGTCAATTTAATGTGTCCTTCTTGAATAAAAAATATTGATTTCTTTAAAAAAAAAAAACTTACTGACCCCAAACTTTTGAATGGTAGCGCAGATAGTTAAAAAGAATAATATAAGATACATCCAAGGGCTATAATAATTATTTACTGTAATAAACATGTACTATTCTAATAAGTCTAATTACCGCAAAATGCATAGATCTCAACTGCCTTATATGTTGTGAGGTTCAGTTCTGGTAGAGAATAGATCAGACCACCTGATGGACTTGAGTAGAAGGCTCTAATTTTTGCTTAATGAAAAAATATGAACCATTTGAAGAATTTTGTCCAAAAAAAAAACTTGGAGAGACAGTAAAAATCCTGCAATTCAGGAGATCTGTTTTAACTTACTACAGTGCCTTTAATGTGTATTACAGTGGAAAGACAGTTTAAAAAAGAGGCAACTACACCCCCCAGTGGTTCCCAGGGCAGATGCAAACAACAATCGATACTGACTATAAAACAGTCCAGAACGTTTCATTAAAATATTACCAACTGAAACACTTTTATAGATTTGAAGGAGAAAAAAACACTTGTACAAAAGCAGGCAATTTCAGCAAACTTCAACAAAACAAAAAAATAGACATTGTTCAAAAAATAGACATTGTATAGACTATATTAAAGTGATTTTGAGCATTAAATGCTTACAGAACTTTGTGGTCATGTGAATTGTTAAAAAAAATCGCATGGGCAGTTTTACACATTTTATAAATATTCATTTTTATATTCATATTCACTAGTTATGACTATAGTATATTTTATCAGGTAGAAATTTCAAACTGTATCCTTAATCCTCATCCAGTAAATGACTCAAAAAATCATGGGGTCTTTGAATATTGATGGACAATGGGAGCCTTGGATATTGTTATTGGAATTTATGCATTAAAAACATTAAAGCTAATGTCATTTTTATAACTCAAGCGCACCATTCAGCATAGAAGTCACAAATTTTAGACATTCAAAAATATAACCTACTTAGGAAAAAGTAGAGATGGCTTTATGGGATGCTACACAGAGGTTACTTTCTCATAAAAGAGGAATGGGAGTGTTTCCTGAAGAAGAAAGGAGACCTGACATGTTGTCTGTACTGGTGAAAGTGGTTGTACAGAGCCCGCTGAGATACAGCCCAGAAACGTTGCCTTGCATCCCACCTTCAGTCTCCGCTAGACCCTCACAGAGCCCCACGCTATCCCGTACTTGACTGGGACTGAGCTGGGGTAGGAAAGGGGCTGTGTCCATAACTACCAGTGAATCCAGAGCGAGGCTATCATTTCTTAGCTCCTCCCAAAGATTGCCTTTAAACAAAGACAGAGAACATGAACATCAATAGATAGGGGTGCATCCCAATTTGCGGATTTATGCACTATTCTATGACGGTTTTATGTATAAATAGTGTTAGTGTGTTCACAATGAAAATTCCAAAAAGAAAAAGTGCACTTTATATACCCGGATGATGCTCTAAATCAGGGATAGGCAATGTTGTTCCTGGAGTGCCGCTTTATATCTATAGTCTTTGGTTTAGATCCAACCCTGAAAAAAACTCACCTGCCTGGAGCCTTAGTGGAAAAACTGTAGTGGAAAACTTTTTCTTTCTATCACTAAAGCCATTAAGTTCACAGTCTTCACCTTTGTCTTTCTGTATGGTTGTCAAAAACTTTTTTGCTTCAAATCAAAGTTTGTAGTGTGATACACCTCATAGCTGGTTGGCTTGGTTCATAGCTTATAACTCTTGAACAAAGACTTTAAAAATCTCTATGGGAAATATTAATGGAATAAATACTTCTGGAACTAAATACTTCCACTGTTGCACTCTTTTGCAAACCCCTCTGTGTTTCTCGTCATTAGAAGGGGGGAGGAGTCCCACGGCCCACGGGACACACAAATCTGATCTAAACCGTTGCGATACAATAAATTAGATCAGATACCATTGAGATGCACAAATAATCACTGCACTGGCAGCGTGAATGCAGCTAAAAGTGCTCATCCTCCGCAAACATGACTCATTTTTTCAAATTCAATCTTACCATGTAATTGTAGATCTGTGAGGCTGGGATTTAATGCATCAACATCATTACTGATTTCTCCATCCAGCAGAAGCTCCTGCATGCTCACTGAAGTGCTGTGACCAGCCTGCAGGGCGGTGCAGTAGCTTGGTGGGGTGTGTGCTGGTAAGGGGGAATCCAAGCTGCCTGTCCTGGGACTGGAGGGCTGCCCAGCACTGGGCTGATGGGTGACTGGAGAGTAGTATGGGAAAGCTAAAGTGTCTGGAGGTAAGTAGGGGGGAGGCGGGACGACAGTTTGAGAAGGTAAAGGGCTGTAGAGAGACTTCTCATGCAGGACACTAGACTCATGGACAGGTTGGTTTGCGTAGGTAGGATGCATGGCAACTCTTAAGGACTGAGAATGTGTATGGCTGCTTGGTAGACAGAAGTGAGGTCCAAGAGTCTTCAATTTTTCAGGTCTCTCCCCAAGCAGACGTTCCAGCTCCTCTAAAACAATGAGCATAATGGGAACTATAAATATATATATATACACACACACATATACATATACACACACACATTTTACTATATATATTTTAAATATATATTATACAATATAAAGTAAGTAATAGTATATAATAATAGTAATAGTAATATAAAGTAATATAGTGTAATATCTATAGACGAAATATAATTTGGAGTCAGTAAGATTTAAAAAGAAATAAAAAATAATAATTAATACTTTTATTCAGCAAAGATGCATTACATTGATCGAAAGTGACATTTAATGTACTTTATTTGAAAGAATTCTGAAAAAATTATCGCAGTTTTCACAAAAAATTCAAGCAGGACAACTGTTTGATAATAATATTTTTTTAGCACAAAATAACCGTATTGTGAAGGATCATGTGACACTGAAGACTAGAGTAATTATGCTGAAAGTTCATTTTGCCGTTATAGGAATATATTTAATTTTAAAATATATTCACATACAAACCGTTATTTTAAATTGAAATAATATTTCACAATATTACAATTTTTATTCTATTTAAGATCAAATAAATGCAACTTTGGTGAGCATAAGAGACTTCTTTCAAAGACAAAAAAACATACCCCAAACAGGATAGAATTTTATTGAAAAATTAAATAAATAAATACATGCAATTTTTATATAAATATATAATGGCTCAAATAAAATGCCTTTCATTATTCTCACTTAAAACAGAAATGTTTATAAATACAATGTTCAATCATTTGTTTTATCATTTTTGAGTTTCGAACACTGCAGGTGAGCATAAGCATAAAATACATTCACAATAATCATATCGCATATGTGAATTTGGGTAATCTGGGACATTTTTGCACTTTTAACTTCCAGACCAACAAATGGGACCAATGGGACCTTCAATGCCGGTCCTACACTTCTGCCGCATTGCATGATGTCTGAGTCCAAAACAGTTATTAAATAAATATAAATCATTAAGTATTCGGAAAAATTAATTTCCACATGACATATTTGCATGTTATAAAAAAATATGTTTACATATGCTACTTAAATATTCTGTGGTGGTTTGGGGGCCCTTGCGTACTTTACATATATAGGTAGGACCGGAGTTGTGCCAAATTCCCCGGATTATTACCTTCAGTATAATCGGCAGTATGGGTAGGTTTAGGATTAGGTATGAGGGTATTGTTAGGATTAGGGGGTGGGGTTAGGATTAGGCAAACAAATAGAGGGTTGAACCCTCTGCGCACCTGGTCGGGCCATGCTCCTCCGTACAGTCAGCGGATCTTTACGTCTCCACTTGTGAAGTTCCTCCTGCATCTTCTCTACCTTCGCTGGGTTCAGGGCCCACAGGCAGCCCTTTCGAGAGGAGTTCCCATTCTTGTTCTCTACTTTCTCAAAGCACTTGTTTAAAGAGAGGTTGTGTCGGACAGAATTCTTCCATCCATCAGGTGCTGTCTGAGGAATCACAAATAAAACCTAAGGTTGTGAAGAGGTCGCTAAACTGTTGCGAGGCAGTGGCTAAGGGTTTTCTAGGGTGTGCAACAAAAACCAATGAATCTAAAACAGGTTGTACCCGTCAGTTCTCTTAATAAATAAAGAAATATCTTTCTTACAACCCTTCCCTCAGTGAAGTCAACACTGGATCAGTACGAATCTGTATGTTTACCTAATGATGAGCCAAAATAATGTCACATTGTAAATCCCTTTACCAGTACAGTGTCAAGAGGAGGGTGAATTAAATGATCTGGCATATAGAGAGCATGCCATAACAGGCATTTTCCAGAAAGTGTGAGGAATAAATCTGTTTACATTCTGTATTTGTTACCTTCCTCATGAACAGGCCTCCTCTATAACTGTTCACTGTAGATCAATGTATATTAGATGTAGAAATTGTTCTGAGCAGTGGTAGTGCAGTTTACCTTGAAGTAGGGGAAATGATCCGCCATGAAGCTGTAGATCTCACTTACTGGTAGACTGCCCGTTTTGCTATTCCTCAGAGCCAGGAAGATGAGAATACTGCAAAGAAATATATTGAAAAATCATCAATCAAACAAGACTATTGAGATGCATTTGGTTTATTTTGATTTGTTTGGAAGTATTGTCAGTTGTGACCATGTTTTTTTATGCTTTTACATATGCGCTTGGCTGGCACTTGCCTAAGTGACAGTGCACTGCATTCACATACATTTTATTAGAATGTGGCATAGTAAATAATTGAATCATAACAGATGACCAATTGTGGTTTAGCAGTTGTCAGCAGTTTAGCTATACTTTTTATTTCTACATCCGTATTGATTGAATCAGTTTTATAAGACATTTTGATTAACAAATATTTGTTAAAAAATATATTTGTTGTTTGATCATTTGGGGTGGTTGATTATGATTTCACTTTTCTAACTTTTAGTTAGAATGTAATGTTTGAGCATAAACAACATCTGCAAAGTTACAACGCTCAAAGTTCAAAGCAAAGGGAGATATTTTATTTTAAAGAAAATGCTTTTTAACACAAACGGCTGGTAGGGACTACACGACATTCCTCCCGGGTTAGTGACATCATGAACCCTAAAATTTACATAATCCCTGCCCAACGGAACACGATTTATAGATTATCAAAACAGAATAAGCTAATTAATGACTAGAAGATAACTACACATAACCTACATAAATGCATCAACTAACCATTCAGAAATGTTGTCTACATGTTGTCACTTCTTCTTGAGTCTCTCCATCTTTCTGACTCCGGTTTGAACATAAAAGGCTAAACGTTTTTGAAATTTCCAGTGCATGTCTGTGTGAAGTAATCAAAACTGCTAAGAAACGAACTGTTGTAGCTCCGCCCTCTGTGCCGGGAGCAGCAGCTCATTTGTATTTAAAGGTGCCCTATGTAAAAATTGAGGTAAAATTATCCAAATGGGCTACACGCCCATTCACTACACGCCCATTCAAACACGACAAGTTATAGTGCTGCCGAGATATAAACCTAAATTAGCATGCTAAATTACTAGCGCCGGCCCGACTGGTGTCGTAATACCAGTTTCGGCCATGGGAGGCGGTATGCGGGGAACATAACCACCATTCAAACTGTAATACACGAATAACTCGCACGGCTTGTGGGCGTACTTGAACCTGATGTCAATCATATGAAAAGTACAGCCCATTACTTTCAGTTCAGGGAAGAGACGAGAGCGGAAAAATGGCTGAAGCCCTTGGCAAGAGAGCCTTAGCCACACCACAACCACCCGCTGCAGGGAAAAAACCTCGCACAGATGCTCAAAAAAAATCGGACAAAAAAAGGAGCAGAACCAGAGTCTATATAGGCACTGCTTTCCATCGCTGGAGACTTTTAATGGACAAGAAAGAAATGAAGTTCGACTCTGAACTTGCAACATTTCTTTTGGATCGGTAAGTAAGATGCTGTTAGTATTTCACTAGAAGTTTGTTTTATATGTTTGTGTAATTTTTTCGGGAAGTTATAGAAATGTATCGAAGGATGTTCGAAAAACAAAAAAAAACAACTGACCTAATGCTGTAAACATACAGAGAGCCCTATCAGCTATTAAAATTAAATCTAATGCATTCTTTTTATTATAACAACTTTATTTAATGATATAAGTAAAATTATAATAAATATGTAGTAGGCCTACACATATATAGCAAAATACACTATAACTCTTTTTTTCTTGCTAACTACATGGCTTATATTATCTTTATTAAATGTATTTCCTGAGGTAAATCTGACATATTTGTTCTCCAGCTATGTTGTTGCCTTCTGTACACTGATTTAAAAAAGGATTGGATAGATATTATGTATGAGGAATACATTTTGATAAGTTGTAGCATAGGCTACTGTATTTTTTAACAGTCTTCGTGTTTTTTTACTATTAGCTAACGTTAGTTGAGATGATCGGTTCACGTGCGCTAGGGATCTCTCATTTAACTTCTACAAGCGCCAAAAAACATATTGTTTGAATTGCGTAATAAAATTGACAGAATCTGAGAGCTTAGTTTTTTATATATCATAACTAACCTGCTCTGTCTAATCTGTCGGTCTACGTGTCCTCTTTGCTTTGCGATTTTTCTGTGCGTCAGAAAATACAGTATGGCGTGAGAGCGTGTGAAAAGTGTCAATTGCGAGTTAGTAGCTCTGAATGGTGCAAGCTTGGTCTAAATCAGCGAATGCTGTCTGTCAAATAAATGTAATTCAAACTAACAATAAATATGTAATATAAACCAAACTAATATGAACATATTCACTGGTAAAGGTGAAGGGGAGTAGCTTGAAGATGTCATTTAAAAATCACTTGACATCAGCTAACGTTCCTCTGGAGTCTGGAGTCAAATCGTCCTCTAATAGGAGTTGGCTCGGCTTCTGCTACGGCGTGAAGGTAGGGGCGGGGCCATAGACTGTAAGGGCGGAGCATAGAGACTAAGCCGTTTCTCGTTTGTTACGTTAGAGTAGACCAACTCACTTTCTGGAGGTATACTCCCCCCGTCTGGTATGGAATGTGGAGTATGAATTTATTTTTTGGCAGACATTCTACATGGCACCTTTAAAGGGATAGACACAACAATGTTGCGTTTTTTGCTCACCCTCAAAAAGTGACAACTTTAATATGCTATATAATTTTGAGCTAAAACTTCAAATACACACTCTGGGGACATCAGAGATTTATTTTACATCTTGTGAAAAGGGCATTATACCACCCCTTTAATAGTTTAATTTAATAGTTTAGTTAATTAGTATCATTTGATATATTAAAACTCAAAATTGTTGAATTTTGAAATGCTGGATATTGGTTTTCATGATTTTTTACATTAAGCTGCACATCTTTACACTCAGCTAATAATTAGATCAATGGCATGATTGTAAGTGTGATTTTGCGTTTAACATTTAAAACATTAACATTTTAGATAAAATGGCAGTTTATGTTGTACATTTCTGAACGAATCAGTGTTTTCTCAGTGACTCACTCAGTCACTTGGTGCCAATACACAATACAGTAACACTATTTTTCACAGACGTATTCATCTTTAATACTATATATATAAATGTGTTATTTGTTATATATATATATATATATATATATATATATATATATATATATATATATATAAATGTCCATTCATCCATTTATAGAGTTATATCAGCCTATTATGGTAGCTCAAGCAAGTGACAAACATTTAAACATAGTACTTGTTGTATAATATGCTCCTGAGACTATTTAGAACTAATAGGTTTCAGATAACGTTTCAGAAAATGATCTTAGATAATACAGGTAGGTGCAAATACATACCTGTAAGAGTAGACGGGTTTAGGGTAGAGTGTCTGGGCAGAATTGTCTTGAGATGTTTGTGATGAGAGGCTTTGGCTATAGTAGTGAGAAACCGTGTCTATTCCTCTTGAAGAGTAAAACTAGAGACAGTACATGCACACAAAATAACTCGATTAATCACGATTAATTGCATGTAACAAAAGTTTGTAAATATAATATATATACATATATATGTGTTTGTTTGTGTGTGTATTTGACAGCACTAATTATTTTTGCTTGTTTCATTTTTAAGCTTCCACTACTTGTTATGTGTCAGTCTGCGGATGTAGCAGAACTTTCTGCCAATACTTTGACTGAACATGCGTCCAAAACCTGTTATCATTTGATCATTTCTACCTTCTTGCCAAAGTTTAGCTACAGTAGTCATATAAACTTACATACTATACCGTTCAAAGTTTGGGGTCAGTAAGATTTAATTTTTTTATTCACTAAGGATCCATTAAATTGATCAGAATACTTTTATAATGTCACAATAGATTTCTATTTCAAATAATCCTGAAATGAGAAATGCAAACTTGGTGAGCATATGAGACTTAAAAAAAAAAACATTAATAAACGTTTGAACGGTAGTGTATATAATCAGTATATCACACATTCTTTCAGGAGTACCTGATGTTGTGGAGGACTGATGGCACTGTACGTCTGATGGTTAACTGATGTGTAGTCGGGAGGATCTTCAGAGCTCATCTGAGGCTCACTGTAGGGGTCTTGAGTTCCCTGTCCCAAGAGCAGACCATGATTTACTTAGTTCTAACATATCATATGTTAATGCTTCTTTAGAAAGTGTTATAAGGACATCTGCTTGCACATCTGCCTGGCAGGTCTTCTTCTTTCTATGTCTTTTGCCCCTGGCCTAAATATGCTGGCAAGAATTTAAAAGAGCCTTTAAGTTTATATATATAACCTTGAAGGGCCTTTTAAACGAAATCCACGAGAACTAAATACTGTGCAAATTCCTTTAAAAATATCTTAAATTTCTGTTTAAACAATCACTCAGTCTCACCATGATGCTAATCGTCTCCACATTAGTGCTTAATGGACTCCAAGAGGATTGTTCCTCCAATCCACCGGCCGTGGTGAGTTTCCCAACCAGTCCAGGTCTTCTGAGACAACTGAAGGTTTGGACCTCACCGATGGCCCCTTCACTGCATTGACGTCTGTAAGGATGGTAGTGATAGTTTTCCGTCAGGCCAGACTCTTGTTCAACAGGGCTTCCATCTATACTGTGTCTACGAAAGCGCTCGGTAATAGCACTCTTCTGCCTGTAGGGAACCCTTTCTCTTTGGGAGTACGGTGCAAACCCCTCTCCAACATTGCTCTGGTGACACTAGATTGAATAACAAAATAATGCAAAAACACTATAAAACATGCATATTAGCTCACCAATATGAAATTCCTAGAACCTAAAATTGCCTAATACATTCAACACCTAGGCTATTGCATGTAAAGCAACGCTGCAGTTTCATTTCTAATTAATGCACTCTTTAACATAAAGCCGTTTTCCAAGTGGAAATGCAGTAGCACGTAAAGATCTTTGATCTGCTAAAGAGCCCATAAATGCATTTAATGTGACATACAGCCTTCCCTAGGGGCCATAATTAATTAATATTTAATCAAAAGGATTTGGTAAAAAGGCAGGATGAAATTCTTCTATTTCTGCCCCAGGGTCTTGTGTCCTTGAATAGTGCCTTGTGCGGAGGTTCATTTTCAAAAAGTAATAATTATGACACTGTCATAATGAGAGCAGATGGCAGGCAGCGGTTTCTAAGAAGCGGCAACTACAGAACAGTGTATAGATAAATCATCCATCCATCTATCTATCTATTTGTCTATACCTCATTCTGTGTTTCTAAATTCATTAAAAACAAATGTTTTAAAATAAATAAATTAAATCATTAATACCTGTGACTCTGGCATTTGAAAGCAGGGCGACCCAAGAGGGTCAAAGGATTGTAGTTCGCAAGGAGAAGGAATTGGTGAGTTGCTGCTGCTGCTTAAAGACAGGCCCTGGGACATCGTCCCTTCAACCTACCTCTTTAAAACAACACAACAGTTCATCAGGTTTTTAGATTTATTTGTAGATAGAAAGATAAATCAAATAGATGTAATATGTAAATGTGATCCCTTAAGCTACTGTAAGAATAAAAGCATGCAAAACACGGCACAATGTACCCTCAAACATTTACACTAAAGTGTCAGGGGCTGTGGTTTTAAAGATAAGAATAATGTGCCAAATAATGCTATCATGCTTGCCAGCTTGACCCTTGCTAAATTGGGGGCACACAAAGACCTGTTTTCAAGCATGTTTCATGACATATATACATATACAATAAAAATCAACCTCAAGTCTTTTTTTTCCCCTCAGACATTATGTCATAAAGGTATTGTCCATGTCTCCAAACAATCTATCTCTCTAGCTATTTGGCCTTTGGGCAAACCTACAGTCTTACTGCCTGTAACTGCCTGTATTGAAAATCCCTTTCCAACTGTCTAGTAAGCATTTTCCATAACATTGATGGGCCATGTTCCCTGCTGAAGTGAAAAAGGCCCAATATGCTGTATATATCATTGTCCTGGCTGCTATCTGATCATAACCAGGTAAGACATAAGGCCACATAAGTATCTGGTATTCCTGGAAATTCAGGCTATACTTTCATTTACTGACAGCAGACAATGCTGTTTGAGCCAAAAACTCATTAAAATCACCAACAAACCATGAAGGAGAAGCAGAAGTGTGTTAGTGACATGAAATGGAGATGGGGGAGTTTTGCTCCTTCTGAAACATAGAGTGTAATTCAGTACTGGAGAGGAAGTTGAGCTGGCCTTTATGGTTCATCACTGTGACTTTTAAACTGATCCTTTGACCTGTTACGGTCGAGATACAAGCCATTTCCACTCTTGAGAGAAAACAGCTGAGTATACACAAAAAGGTTATTGGGTGCTTATGTGTTTAAATGTTTAGGCAAGTAAATGAGGCACGATAACCAGATTTTATGCTACATATCATTTTAAAGTAAGTTTTTTTTTTTTATCTGTTTTACTGTAAACAATCATATAACTACATTTTGTATTTCAAAAATTTTGCTCAGAATACTTGATTCTGATTGGTCATCTGGAGTCCAGCCTCATATGGGTAACTGATAGTGTTGTGTTGCTGTGCTCATCTTGTCCCTAAACTGATTGTTTTGTACATTGTAGTGGACAATTTTTTCTTAGCGGAATCCTTAAGATAAGATACAGGTAAGATAAAAAAAATATTAATTTAAAGCAATTATATTACAAAATATACAGTGTTCTGAACAAAGACTAAACAGAAGTACAATTTCTGAATGCATCAGTTCTGAATATAGTGTGTAAAATGGATACATACAAATCAGCAAAAATGTGATTTATAAAAAAATAAAACTGATGGTTTTAAAATTTTGTCATGTGAGTCTCATTTAGGAGTGTTTAGCCAATAGGAAGTAGTTACTGCATGATTAGATTCAAGTTCAAATGTCACTGCTTTGAGGGTCAGTTTAATCAAGTCAGTGCAATCACTAACTAAAATGGAACCAAATGAGATCCTGCTCCTGTTAATACATCCACTGGGATAGAGCTACAATTTTACTTCATTTATTTAAAAAGGGCAAATTCATTTATTCCTGCATGGACCCAGGTCGTTCTGCATAAAGAGCTTTACTCCTACTTTTGGCTCTGCCAAATACTGTTTAAAGCAAGTGTTAAAAAAGAAAGTGTGTTCTTAAAGGTTATATTTAATAATGGTTGATCGTGTTGTGCGCTATTTAAGTTTTAATGCACATTTGTTTTATATGATATATTGAGAAGCTCTAGAAAATTCACATAAACATTTTCCGTTTTCCATTAGCATCGAGCAAAGGTCAGAATGCTGACTGAGGTCAGTAAGCCATGCTATATAATCCTCTAATACAAGATAAAAAAGAAGATAAAGTGTGTGTGCATGTGTTCTTGTTTTACCTACACTGAGAGAACCAAATGTCCCCACAAATATAGTAAAATATGAACATTTTGACATTGTGGGGCCATTTGGTCTGGTCCCAAGATATAAAGAAGAAAACAAGTGTGCGTGTGTTTGTACTAAGTAATGTGTGTGAGTATGTGTGGTTCCGGTAAACCCTAAATTATCGGGACAAAATGTCCCCACAAAGATGCAATATCCAAAATCCTTGTGGGGAAATTTTTTGGTTCCCATGAGGAAAACAGCTTATAAGTGATTTTATGTTTAATGTAAATGCAGAAAGTTTTCTGTGATGGGTAGGTTTAGGGGTCGGGTTATTGTAAGGGAATAGAATATACAGTTTGTACAATATTAAAATCTTTACGTCTATGAGAAGTGCCCTCAAAACATGGAAACCAGCGTGTGCGTGCGTGTGTGTGTGTGTGTGTGTGTGTGTGTGTGTGTGTGTGTGTGTGTGTGTGTGTGTGTGTGTGTGTGTGTGTGTGTGTGTGTGTGTGTGTGTGTGTGTGTGTGTGTGTGTGTGTGTGTGTGTGTGTGTGTGTGTGTGTGTGTGTGTGTGTGTGTGTGTTACTGAAAAGATCAACTGGAGTGAGTAAGAATAAAAATGCTGAAACAGGTATAAATGTAAAAGTACTTCATTTCAAGACTCCTTCCTCTCTCAGTATGATCACATTTATCTCACTTTGATCTGGTCTCTTGCATGTCTATACAGCCCCACCCGTGCACTCTCACCACACTTGAGTGGCATTTCAAATGGACTGTGCATCTTCCTTTACACTGTCATCCATCAAATTGGTAGGATTTCTTCCCATATGTCTACAATAGCACTTTCACTCCACTTCAGTGGAAACACATCTGAGCGCTTGTAAAAAAAAAACAGTACTTTACTTCCTTAAATGTGGTCAAATGGCAGAATCCTCTCTAAAGGCACATTGATGCTGTTGCTTTCCAATCAATGAAATTTAATTGTGACCAGGAGATTTTTTTAAAGGTCCATAAAAGTAGTCCAAATCCAAATTAGTTCTAGTGCACTCATTCTAAATCTTTGGAAGCCATATAATATGAAGAAAAAGCCACACACAAAAAAGCAGAGAGATTTTAAAGGGCAAGATTGTGTATTTTGAAGTTTGACAGCCCCTGGTCACCACTTTCATGTGGAAATAAGCAGTATCAACATTCTGACTAACATCTACTTTTATGTTCCCCAGGGGAAAGAAAATCATAAGGTTTTGAATGACATGAGGGGGAGTAAATACTGACAGGATTGTCATTTATAATGCACAATAGAGATTTAAGATCACTGTCCAGCATAAATGGAAATCCTGAACTTTGGAGCTTTGAACGTGCATTTGTAAATCTTATAATGAAGGTTTCTAAAAATTGGTTTAATACTATGTGTATTGTAAACATTGATAAAATGTGACTGATGTGATGAAATTAGAAAGCATACAACTAAACCCTGCACCCGACAGAAAGACTTTCTAAGTTGTTAACAGCATACCCTAATAAATATAAATAAAACATTCCATATGAATAGTTTTTTGTATAATATTTATATTAAATATAAATATGAGCATTAAATATGGAAATAAATACAAGAGTATCATTAATTATATTATTAAAATTTGTCATTATCTATTTGCACATATAGCTTTCATATCTGATCAGTGAATTAATGACTCCAAATGACTTCAAATAAATTAAACGGACATAAAACCATCAGCATTATTTTGATGATAATTAAAAAAAAACTCAATTAAAACTGAATGATTAAAATAATTCAATTAAAAGAATGTATGACAAGGTTGCTAGATCACAGCTGGAAACCATATCTGTGATCACACATTTGTAACATTGCTCATTAAATAATGAATCGCATTCATCTAATAGCTTGCGCCTTGTAAAATAAATCTCCGCTCAGCTCTGAGATTTTAACTGGGAATTTGTAAAAGGCTCAGTCCATTTGGCCCCCAGCCAACCTATGAGAGCCACACACCCACAGGGGACAGACCTGTTGCAACAGGTTTTCCAATACACACATGTGCACACGTGTTCGCACTGCTACACACACTTGTGTCACTGGCAGCTGGGATCATAATGAGAACATATTTTAAATGTTATATCAGACCCATCCATAATCATAACCGAGAATGGGCGCTTTGCCGAACTTCAGCACCCAGAGGGAAACGACCCTGCTGCACCTGCCTTGCCCTGCCCTGCCCTCTTCCTCGTTCTCTCTCTCTCCTATATCCCACTCTTCTTCTCTTATGAATTTCAGCTGAGATTTCATCCAGGTGGAGACAAGCCTAACAGGGAGCCCGAGGGACATATCTTGATGCCTTA
Source organism: Meda fulgida (assembly GCA_030578275.1). Classification (NCBI taxonomy): domain Eukaryota; kingdom Metazoa; phylum Chordata; class Actinopteri; order Cypriniformes; family Leuciscidae; genus Meda; species Meda fulgida. Next base: position 17,785,544 of record CM060630.1, on the reverse strand, counting down.
TTTATTGGTGCCAAAGGGATACAATTGTACAATAGTATCTGTGTAAAAGGAGAGTAAGATCCCACAGATGTTTACACATGTGTACGCCTTTAATTTTGGACTTCTTAGCTCAGATCTATCTCTTCTAGCATGTTATTTTGCTGTCACTGAAACCTTATCACAATGTTGATCCTAGTATGTACCAGATGCAGAAAAATTATAGCTAGAGATGACTTTGGAGTGCATATTAAGTGTAAAAAAATAAAATAAAAACACTTACCGCTGTGTGTGGTGCTTCCAGGCCCAGGTTGTAAATCTAAGACAATCAGAATCCACACAGATAGCTGCAAACCGGCTGTAGATCTCCTCAGAAATCTCTCTGAGTTGCTTTATAGTGACTGACTGACTGACTGACTTGAGTGACTGACAAAAAAAAACAACTGAGACCGATATCTGTAGAGAGTGAGAGAGAAAGAGCGAGGGAGAGAGGGAAAATGAATGTCAATGCATGTGAATAGTTCCCTTACCCTCCTAGAGAACCTGGGAGGCAGAACCTGAGTTGCTGTATTAAAATCATATTCTAATGTGAATGGGAGATGGCAAGAAGGGTGGAGGGAAGCAGATATAGTGATAGTAAAAGGGAATCGCTCAGTTAAGTGCTTCTGCTACACTGCTGCTTGGGGTTTGTTCATAAGGCAATCAAAACTGTAGAGGGAATGAGACAAAATGAAAGAATGTCGAAACTGTCGTTGTGTTTATCTCATGTAGTTTTACTTTAAAATTGTATTAAGTACAGTGTTTCTTCATTCGTGTCTATTTATTTATGCAATGCGATTTGATCTATAGATTGTAATGATTTATTTTAAGAAATTAGTTATTTTATATTTTTCATAGATAGATAGATAGATAGATAGATAGATAGATAGATAGATAGATAGATAGATAGATAGATAGATAGATAGATAGATAGATAGAACATTGCACTAAATATGCAGAAAATGGCATGTTTCAGCAGTACTCAAGTAATTCCTCTTTGATTAGTCTTATTTTTGTGTGTTCTGCAAAGAAATCCTTGAAATAACATGCCTTAAGCCCGGCAATGGTGTAACTGATCAAGGTAAATAGTTTGGCACCAGGACATGGCACAACAAAGCACACTTGACGGAGACATATCTGCTAGTCTTCTCCTGCTCTCTGGTTTTGCATCTCAACTCATGCAAAGAAAACAAAAAGAATACCCTTTCCTTTTGTAGTGTGCTGAAAATCAATGAGTATTGGTAGTGGGCAAGAAAATGTTGATGATCGGAAGAACCTTTCTAAATGTTTTCCCAATCATTTATGTTCCAAACTGAAGTCACCCAAAGGTGAGATGTTTACATCGGCTTACAACTGTGTGTATTTCTATTTACGTCTTATGACTTGGTATTTTAAGTTATCTTTTAGATATGTCATCAAGGCAAAAATGTCATGCCAAAAATGATATCTCCAGTGACATTATTGATCATGTGGGTTCAATTTGCTATTGACGTAACGCACCCCATATCGACACAGAAGAAACTTGGCTATGTTATAAGAGATCTTATGATGTTGTGTAACAGTTATCACTTTACTGAGAGGATGTGGTTTCCAGGCTGTTGGATCAGTCCAGATGAGTCAGGGTCATGAGGTTAATAGTGCCTATAGTCCACCTCAACCCAGTTTGCCAATCTCATCCTTATACTACACTCATCCACTCAACTCAATTCATCTCTTTACATGAAAGGATTTGCCTTCTGTCCCATCCACTTGGTTCAAACTAATCAAGGTCTCTGAAGCTGTAAAAGGGGACATGACCAGCAAAGCACAAGAAAATCTAGATCTATCTATCTATCTAGCTATCTAGCTTTTGTTTCATTTGGTTTGTTTGTTTTAAGTAATACACATTAACCACAAGTGTTTTGTTTGTTTGTTTGTTTTTAGTTTTATTTTCTTTAAAGTTTTGTTTGTTTCGTTTTCATTTGTTTCAGTTTTGTTTGCTTTTATGGTAACACTGTTCAATAAGGTTCCATTTTAACTATAACAATGAAACATACTTTTTATAAGCATTTATTAATCTTAGGCCCTGTTTACATCTGGTTTTAAGATCTGTTTTGGTCGATCGGATTACAAGTGGAAGCACTAAATACAGATGTAAACGGGGTCTAAAAAGTTTTGAGCTTGTCCACTTTTGACTACTTCGAGAGGTAGTCGAAAACACATTCAACCGGATTGCTTTCATAGAGTAAACTTTTATGTGGTCGAAAGCTTTCAAACAGCCACAAAAGGCCGCACTGACCAAATGCGTAAAGATTATGGGAAGAGCGCTAGACAGACGGGATTTAAACTTTGTCGTCTGAAGACTTAAGTTCGGTTTGAAGATGAAAAACGTACCAAACACAATGTTCTCTCACCATTCCTGATTTCTCACTACGTTTGGCGTGGTTATGCGGCTGTCACAGCAGAAATAAAAGCTGATGCTCTCTGTTTGTTCCATAGACCCACCCCTCAGACACAATAGAGATGGATTGTGGGTATGTGTCTGCCTACTTGTGATCCGATCGACCAGAACGCATCTTAAAGGTGCACTGTGTAATTTTTAGCGGCATCTAGTGGTGAAGTTGCGAATTGCAACCAACAGAAGTTACGGTGGCCGACAGAAAAATATGCCATCATCTGAGACAGCATAGTGCCTCCTGTGGGGGCCCTGGTAAATATCTTTACATGTTGGGGAAGCTTGGGGGGAAAAAATGCACCTTCCAGTGAACGTCTCAGTTACGTACGTAACCCTTGTTCCCTGAAGGAGGGAACGGATACATAGTCCCGTCGCCACTATTGCTGGACCAGCGCTGACTCCGGGCACCGCTCGGCTCCTCAGCGAAAAACAAATAGTGTGTGCATCCGCTTCCGCATTTATATCTGCACTGCGGGGCGGAGCGCGAGATGCAAATCTCGCACACCACTGTGCATTGGCTCGTTTTATCAATACTCGAAGATGACAGGCTCCCTAAGTGTGATCCCAATCAGTACGGTACGTCCATCTACATCTC